>OZ020568.1:74095651-75345651 GCA_963971475.1 Chrysops caecutiens
TTTATTATTAAACAAATCTTATTCCATTCCGTACGTTTCCATAGTAAGATATGAAAAGATAACAATAGCATGTGTAAATAGTCCTTCAAAAAAAATTCTATGTTTAACACAAAATTTCATTAATTCCTTGGTTTGCATTCTATAAAATTAGAAAAATTCATTTCCAACATCTAGAATGTGCATAAACAAAAAATAATCAAAGTTTCATAGATCCAGCAACAATGTTTAGTCAAAATCAGATATGAAATTTTCAGTTTAAGTGCCCGGAATACCAGAAGCTATAACGCCTTCTATACACTATAACAAGTTGCATTGGTTAAAACTGCATTGGATTGAGAGAAGGGTTGGTTGATGCAACAACCAGTAGACCAGTAGACATGGTATGGCGACTTTATTCACGGCATCCGCGAGTGCATACAAAGTACAGTAGTAGTACTTTTCCTCCGGAAAAGCATATAAAATATTATGGTCAGGTTATAGGTTTCCAGAGAGGAGTACGGTATTATATAAAAGATATGAAATTTTGTAGCACATTGCTTTGAGCATGTTTTGTTGTAAACTGTTTTAGTTTTTAGTATTTGGGTGTTGTTGTGTTTGAACACTTGAAGTTTTAAAGTTAAAAAACCCCTATTTTCCAAAGGAAATAACCTTTTTTTCATCTGTTACATGAAAGTTTTATGTATAATAGTTTATTTCATTTCACCAACATGATACTACAGCATAACAATTTCGTCGCGTCTTTCATCATTCCGTTTTCGGTTGAAAATAAAGTTCTAGAAACTAGAGAGCGTGGAGTAACTTGAACGAAATTGTGGGAAAAGTGCTGTTACAAATGCTGCAAAAAAAAAAAAAAAAATCTCGAAAAAATTGCTGAAAAATTCCTTTTTTCCATAAAACCTCGAGTGTTTATGATTTAATGTGCTCCATGGTCATGTTGTATGTGAACAAGGAAGGGTCAACTGAATGATACTCAAACCTCTCCACAATAACTTCATACAGACTTACAATTGTGAAGCTCATTTGGAGTTTTGTATAAATACATTCAAGCATATATATTACTTATTTGTTAACTGCATTTTATGAATTTCTTTTCCCTTGACCATCGTCTCTCATTGGAAAACCTTCCAATTGTTAAGGGTAAACTTTCTCGTCACTTTACAGCAATTCCCTCTGCTATGTAAGTCATCAAATTTTTCCTACAATCTCCCTTTTGTAGGGCAGTATCGCTTTTACAACCCTTACTAGTTGTGCAGGGTGGAAAAGTTATATAAAATTGCACAATAATAGAACAGAAAAAAAATACACACTACTTTTGAAATATGGTTGAGGAAAATTAAAAACTAAAAAGTGCAATTAAGATTCAGCAAAATTTATTGAAAAACTTTATTTTTAATGTTCTTCTGTTAACACACACTTATACAACACAGAACTACAGTAAACGTACACCATCTAAATCCTTGTTGTTTAATTTTTCCGATTTGTTTTATGGATCCAACTCGCTGTAATATTATACTGAAAACTACCACTTGGTTGTGTTAATTGTGCATTCGTCGCATGGATTACAACCAAACTTACTTATAATATAAACTCTTTTGATCATAAAAACTGAAGTAAAAAATAAAAACTTTTCAAAGGTTAAAACTTAATCATGGAAAAACCAGTAAAAATATTTTAACAACAGCAGAAGAAAAAATACAAATTGCGAAATTAGACGAACTCATTTTAATTTATACGTAAAAGTTTCAGTAATTATGATCCTGTTACAGAATTACACACGAAATTGACATCTTTGTAGTTAGTAAATTAAGTTCGTTATTTGTTACTTACAAAAACTTTAACTAAGGAAAAAGGGTTGTTTTTTTCTAGAACAAACTCTCTTCCATAAAGTGCACTCTCACTTTGTGAAAAAGTTTAAACAAATTAACACATTCACCAGAAACGAATGCTTTAAACAAAATAAAAAAATGAACAAGTTTTCAAATCAAAACTAACCATACTAAATAAAGAAAATAAAAACATAATCACAAAACAAAAATAAAAAAACATTCAATTTTAACTAAAACTTTATTTGCTTAACTTTAATTTACCTTTACCTTTTGATTTATGACATTTTTTCCGGCTTTCTTGCGATCAAAGTGCTTTGAGCTGTATAAAGGAAAAAGTTATTTTTTCGTGCAATTTACTCTTAAATAAAAAATGAGTTTTTAAATAGTCTACATGTTGAAATCATTAACATTTTAATGCTTTGGTGAAATTGTTTTAATGATTGAATTTACAGCTTTTCCATTCGTTTGCTGTTTGCGTGAACACATGTCAAAGAAAGTCACAACAATTCGAGTTCAGTGACTTCTGTTGGGCAAATAGTGGCTTCAATTGTGCTATAAAGTTATAAAAATCATTATGAAGGATTCACTCTTTATATAAAGGTACCAAATATATTTCATCCATTTTGAAACGTTTGAGCATGGTTTATTTAATATAAGAGACATTGCGCCCTTAATCTGCACTTATCAGATTAATCAAATATCTAATAATTGTTTCCCTTCTTTTACAGGTAAGTCATGGATTTCTCTTCTAGACAAGATACCTACTATAGCAAAAATAAAGTGCACAATTTCGTAATCGTAAGTACAGAACAAGATATTTGGTAGAGAATGAGAAGAGTTTGACGTATTAAATCAAAGATGTAGGTATATCTAATAATGGTAGCAATCAAATGATGCCTAGTCTAGATACCACTAGATATCATAAACAATTACCTTCCATATTTGAAATCATTTGTTCTTATTAAAAACCCCACCTCGATGTCATACGTTTCGTGATATATTCCAAAATCACTTTCACATCAAAAACTACATTTGTATCTTCTCATTTGTCCTTTAAACCAATTTTGTCCATGCCAAGCCCTTCTCATCAACCATTTCATATTAACCAAAGTGAAATTTTATAAATAATTTTTTCTTCTATCTGATGAGGCCGTTCATTAATCATGTACACTTCACTCAGGGGAAGCTAAAAATTCACCCCTTATTAAAATTGTTGAAATAAACTCTTCACCTCACTCCGCTACATCATTTATCTCGCAGTGATCCCTTCTACCTCTACATACAATTATATATTTTACATTAAAGTTAATGGTGGTGCTTGTGCTGGTGGTGTACATTTTTGAGTATTTTACCCGCTTTCTTTTTTATTTTCTTGTGTTATAAAAATATACATTTATGTATATTATATAATTTTTTATCGTTGATTCATTGTGCCAGATCTCACCCCTCCGGCAGGTTTACTTGCATGAACTGCGGGCCATAAAGTAATTCTAATAATGTGCTTCTGTGTGTTTTACTCATATAAATTTATATATAGATATATGAATATATATACGATAAATAAATAAAATACTTGGCAAGTAAGCCTGAAGTCAAACATTTGAGCATACAAGGGTGGAATAATGGAACAAAAAATTATTTTACAAAAATTACACATCACCACAAACGTATCCAATTTTCATAAGACCACATTTTAGTGAGGGCGCATTTATTTTAAACTGCTGCATTCAGTGCTGTACCCCTTATATATTTAATATTCATAAATTATTCCCATTTTATTTTATATAATTTCATAAATTTTTATTTTTTATTTTGAACGTTTTAATATATTTTCGAAAGTAACGTTAATTCAAGACTTCAATATCCTGTTGTTGTCTGCACATTTTTTGTGGGTTATACTTAAAAGTAGCCTGCAACGAAGTAATCAAGTTGTAAAGGGATATTTATGTATATTCTGCGTCTGGTCTTGAATGTGAAACTAATTGGGTTATGGACATTTTTTCCTTACAATTTATATATGACAACATTCTGGGATGAAGGGAAAAAGTCTGAAACAGGAAAATTTGCGAGGGAGAATTCGTAGTTTCTTATTAACGACGATCATATCTGTTAATTTACATATCGTAAAGTTATAATGAGAAAGCATAGCGTTTTGAAAAGATATATAAAGATATCACTTTAATATAAAACGTTAAGCGAATAAGCATATTACAAGCGATGTGAAAGACAACAATCAAAATAGAACAAATGTAGGTGTCGGTTAAATGTCGTCTATGGTTATATTAAAATACCTCCTTAACGTTAAACACATTATTGTGAATGACATGATAACAGAAAAATAAAGAGAACAGTACAGAAAGACAGTGCTTCTGGGATAGAACATGTACCTACAATACAGTTTCTTAAGTGGATGAATTTATACAACTACATATATCTACTAAAACAGGAATTCAAACTCAGTCCTGAGAGTGTCTAACGTTAACTCAACAGGAAAAGGAGTTAAAAAGAAGAACGAAAGTCTGCACAAAAAATGCCCTTTTCAGAAAAGTGGAAGAGTCTGTACAGTCTTTGACACTTGTTGACTTCTGCCACTTATAAGTGTTATATGAATGAGTGCAGGAACAACAACCAAACTGCAGAAGAGTGGCTTTGTATATGATAAATGCAGACACTGTTGAGAAATCATTTTCCTTCTTCATATGACGACCATTGTATCCTTACAAATTTCTCTTGCGTAAAATATCACTCTGTGATTATCCTGTTTGGCCGAGCTGGAAGACACACTTTTATGGAAAATTGCAATACTTAGATAAGGGAAAAATGCAATGCTTGACATCACTTAGTATTTTCTGGATTGCCTAATATGACGATTCAAGGATAATTTTAAAAACTATTTTGCTTAAAGCTGTCTAATAATGAATTTAAGTGATATGTTTCTCGTGGCCACATGTGATTTAACTACAATAATTTCATGTAAAAGCTAATAAATGCTTGTGAATGAAAACATTCTTAACTTTGTAAGCCTCACATGAGAATAAGTGAACCCTCTCGAAATGAATTTTGCAATATTCACTCTGTAATTTCTGCATTTGACATAAAAAAGGGTTGATATCTTGCGTCACAAAAACAAATATCAGCCGTTTGATTGGAAGTGATTTCCCACAATCATATAAAATGTTTTTGTCACGTAACCAAGCATATTTTATGTATTCACTTAAAAATAGATCTATACAAACTATCATTCATCAATCATATAAATAACTTAATACAGAAATTTGCAATTGAACAAAACTAAAAAGAGAAATATTATTAAAAAATGCATTTATGTACTAACAATTTGCACGGTTAAATTGTCGGTAAATCTACATCGTAACCGTTCCGTACAACAAGTCATAGTCGTCAAACTTCAAGTGTTTTCCGTCAATCAGATTTTCCACTTTTCTATATAATATTTTTTTATATTTTTTTGCAAAAAGATTTTCTACGGGAAAAATGTTTTTCTCTATTTGTTTTTCTTTAATTATAATTAGTTATTCATTTTACTTTTGTGTTATTTCCCAGTATTCTTGATAAGTAACATGTTTTACATATGGTTAACACATGCAAACGTTTGTTTAATTGCAAATTGTTCAACATAAATTTAACAGCAGTTGTTTTCAGTACACGGTCGACATAATTTTCTTTACAACAATTAAGAAGAAAATTTTTTATTTCTTCCATTAAGTATAGTATTAAAAAATGGGGTTTACTTGACTTTACTTGGTTTAAATGCAAAGAATCGTAAGAAAGTTGAATTTGCAATAATAAGAAACAAAAAATTTTTGTATGAGATCCAGTGATTGAGTAAGAACTGCAAAAAAATTGAAGTAAAATTGCAACACCAAAGTGCCGAGGGTGCCGGAAAGATACAGAAATGAAAACACATAAAGCATTTAACAGGAAACTATTTTGCATTTAATTGTTTGTAATAACATGTAATGTGCCTTGCGGACACCATTGCAATTCATTGGCCACCCGGCCCTCTTCCTTTCGTATTGCAATCACTAACGTCATTCCATCGTATGCAGTTAATAAATGCATTTTGCAAACTCTTTTGCCATCTGACTAAACTCTTTACACTGCAACATTCGAACATTTGGAACTGTTACATACGAGTATCTACATCGTAGACACACTTTCAAGAAATTGAAGTAACACAGGGAAGAATAGAAGGCAGGAGGACAATGTTGAGTAGTTTTGAGGGAGATTTCATGCCATGACGATTGAGAAGCCCCTTGCGACAGTTTGAGGTCTTAAGGTGGCTTGTATCAACTTCATTCATTTTATTGCAATAGCAGGTGAAAGAGGGAACACAATGTGCAACTTGTAAATCATTATTACAGGCGGTTTTTCAAACAGACGTAACCCAACCCGGGGCAATAGCCCGCTTAAATAATTGACTGACTCATTTACTTAACAAAATTTTCCTTCCGGGGTTTATTGTTACTTTTGTAAATTGGAAATCAAAATAATGAAAGTCTAAATAAATATCAATTTTCTATTACAAATTTGATTGCAAATAGCATTTTGTTTCGAAGGGGCTATCGAGTTTTGTTGCAACTAATATCTATTCAAATCTTACTCCATACCATAAAAACAAGATTACATATATCTGTTGGCAAGTTAGAAGACTTAAATTAAAGATAAAAAAATTAATAATTAATTGTATAAATTTAGCATGCACTTCCTGCAATTTTCATTTATTAGAAACTTCCGTCAAAATGTTTTACAGATTTGCATATGTTCAATAATGAAATACGATTCAAATACTTATATTCTTGAAGTTATTTATTGTATTAAAGTTTGTTCTACCGGATGTAGCTGGTATTTTTCTATAATTTCTATAAATCAGATGTCCCGAGTGCATTGAAGTTTGAATTTTTTTGGGGAAAAGATCAATTCTTACTTTCCATCGTACTTCCTTCCGTCTTTCGTATGTGATATAACGATGCAACTAAACCCAGATAACCAGTCAAGCTGCAGAAATTTTAACATGTAAATCTATATTAGAACTCAAAGTCGTAAAAGTGAACGGACTTGCATGTATCCAAACGTTGAATAGTCAACCACATGCAATCAATTCCATAGTCTAAGTTGAACTGAACTCAGACGAAACCAGTAGCAACAATGTATCCGGCATAAATGCCATAAATATTTATTGCAAAATTTTATTACTGAATGCGATAAACAAGACCATTGAACAATACAGAAACATTGAAAAACACGAACAGCAAGTGAAACTGAAGCACCTAAATCGAAATGCACCAAGATCGAAAACACAAAAGTCAATCGCATGCAATTTTATTGAGAAGGTATAGTTTATACGACAGGGTAGAAAGGGTATTCCTTTCTTTGTAACATAACCAACGAAGTCACAACTTAATTCTGCCACACCTTCTTTTATGGGAGCGTCGAATATATATTACAGGGTAGTTAGTCTAGAACCATTCCACCCCATTATCCAGGCACCAAGAGATTTTCGTTTTCCTCGAGTTATAGAGCTATGGTTTGGATTATCTTATTTCACCCTTCTCAGAGCTGTTTGTACAATACTTTAATTTCATAAAACTCAATTCTGAATCACGTTGCCCGAAAGTAAAATAAACTTCCCAAAGCAGACAAAACAAACGAAAAACGTATATAAATTATAAATTGTATGTAACAACGATATTGAAAAAAAAAAAAAAAAATAGTTCTACTTATCTAAAATGGAATAATATAAGAAAAACAAAAGAAAATATAATGGAAAAGAAATAAAATAATTTTCTAACGTCGGACGACGACCATTATACATGCGGAGCCATAAAATCATTAAAGTAATTACACTTTATGACGGGAAAATGTATTTCTGTAATATAATAATAAAAAAAAAGTACCGACTGCGATGGAAATTAGTTTTCCATGTGTCAGTGTTAATTTATTTTATTTAATTCGAATTTTTTTGTTTCTGTTTACGATCGTATTTATATCACATACACATTCGAATAAGTTCATTAAGACGTTGTGAAGTTACGAGTAAAGTAAACATTTTCTCAGGCACGGTTTCACATTGAGACGGAGACACGTACAACCGTATATAACCGTATATAATCTAATACACTTTAGTTCTTAATAAAGGGGATCAAAGGCACACACACGTGTGGGTAATTATTATGATTATATTTTGTTTACTTTTTTCAACATTGAACATATTATAATAATCATGATTCAGCTAGACGTAGTCATGTAGAAAATATTATTGTCGTCATATGGTACACTTCGTTGTTATTTTATTATATCTGAGCTATTTATAAATAAAATCCAGATATTTTTCATTTTAAATTACATACATAGTTTATACGTTCGTTTTCAACAAACTTTAGAAGTGCAACCAATGGAACACAATAATGAGTCAAATATGCACGAAAATGGATGCCAAATTATTAAAAGACTTTGAATTGAAACGATAATTCAGATGCCAACCAACACATAAAGAAATAATCACGAATAATCGGATAAGGAAGTCATCCTGACTGAAACCAAATATGGCCGTGTTTACACCATAAAGAAGGAAAGTAAAATTTTGATAGGATAATGTTCATGCTAAAGACGTCCTTCCGTCGATACCAACAATCACAACAACATCGAGTAGAGTATGGCTAGAGATAAAGATACTGATATATGTATAGCTTGTGGATATCTCATACTGTTTAGTATTCGACGTATTCATGCTAAGATTCATTCTTGATACTCAGGCTAAGAGGGTGAATTTTGGCATTGACCTTGAACCGTTTTCCATTACGTGAGACATAATACTACGGTTGAAGACACTAACAAATTTACTGTGAAATCTCTAAGGATATACACAAGGATCCTTAGATTTGTGAATCAAAGTAGACATGTCTGTATATTACAGAGTAGGTATACCAGTCAGTGTTGAGGGATATGTGAGGGTAGTAAAAACGTGCACGTTTCGTGTGTAGCTAGTGATATCCAAATATCTATATCACACACACTGCCACAACTACAATACAGATACATCCGGTGGTTTTTACAAGCAACAATCGCTCACGTGCCAACATTTCTGGTTCTGATTTCTGAAACCAACTGTTGATTAAGCCTCCTGGCATATTTCATATACCTTATATACAGAATTGGTTGCAGGGATAAATAGGATAGGTACTACATTGAATTTGGTTTGGTCTGCTCATGTGTTGGTTTTATATAATGTTAGCCCAATGAATGGGTTGTTATTTTTGGGGGCTTTTTGTTAGTGGCCTTGTGACGTGAATATGAGTTGCAATTCGACAGCTGTGGCGGTTTGAATACTAACTCAAAAATTATGGTTAAACCTGTAGCAGCTATCAACCCATTTCCAAAAATTAGTTATTTCGTAGATTGAGCTTTTCTGCCTCGTTGTGCTTTTTATTAAATTTGTTTCGTTGCTTGTACAAGATTTCACTTTCGATTTCTGGAAATAATTTTGCCGGTATTATATCAACACAAATTACGCTGATTTATATACAAATCAGAAGCAGTATAAACAAAATAGAATGTAGATATATGAATATCACTATCAACAGATGAAATTGTTACTTGCAAAGCAGAGGAATCTCCATTCGGTAGTGTAATATGTGCAAAGCGTAGTAATAAATATGATATTGAAATTGTCATAGTCATATGTATGTAACAGAAAAAGGGTTAAATTCTTAAGATTACTTCTTACTTACCCTCTTGCTCGGAGCTAAAAAAGGTTAGTCAGTAAAACGATACGCTTGTTTTTCAATCCAGTTGTTTCACTTGACGTTAATCGACTACGAAAGGACGGATTAACATGACCTAAGTCAATACTATTCAGAATGTATCAAAGGGTTTTGCTTCGGACCCTCTTGAAACCAACAAGTGTTAAGGGATGATGACCAAAAAGGAAATGCCAAAGGAGCAGGAAACCTTAAAAGGTTTTAACATGACCATTGGTCACTTTTATTGAGTGCTTTTGGTGTAGTGTTAAAAACGTTGTTGTATCCTTTGAAAAACATAAATTCCAATTGATTTTTACAAGGACAATTGACTTTGTCCGTTTTGGTTTCTTTTCATTTCCTTTTGTCCCTTTCATGCTTTGTTAGCAATTACTGTAGTTGAGATTCAAGATGAGGGAAACTTGTAGACGATTTACTCAGGTGGGTCAGTATCTATGGATATTGAAAACTTAAACAACGCATGAAACTGTATTTCTTCATTTTTCAAGAAGACAAAATACTTCAATCGACGCCTAATTTCCAAAGAAATTCTAATCACAAAAGCATTTTCATTTTTCAAATGACAATTTTCTTTTATTTCCAATTTTTCATTTGTCCTAACTTACATCTTGAAGAATTTTCAAAGATTAAAAATGTTCAAGTGTGAGATTACTTTCCAGTGAGTGTTAAATAATAAGGTGTGCTAGCACAAGATTATGTCTGTGAAAATTTTTAATAAATATGCATCAACACATATTACAAGCGTTAGCTAGATAGATATCACATACCTTTGAGCATTTCAATGAAAATGATGTCAGTGTAACAAAATCGGCTGATTTAACTCTTCATATCCTTTCGTGACGAGTGTAAGGAACAAGTGATGTTGTAACAACAAAGTTGAGACGTGTCATAGCTGAATCATTTCCCAGACGAATTTTGTATTCTCTCATGTATAAACAGTATATGTTCGTATATCCAGTCAGTTTCATTATTATCACTTGAATTTTTCCAGAATTTCAACATCTTTTTTCCGAGTATGATATCGTTTAGTCATCTATGGATACCGGAACATGATCCCCTTAATCAGACAGGGGTTGGCAACAGTGCATATTAGTGCCGTTGTCGATGCATAACAAACAATGCATCATCTGTAATGCCGTTGTCCTTGCTTTTGTTCCTTGTTAATAATTCCAGTCCCCATGTGTGTGACTATTTATATAGTTTACTTCCCTTCATCTTTTACATATATTTGTATATATATTTTAAAATTGTCTTTGTCATTCCTTCTACAAGTTTGTCACAGAGAAATTACACATAGAGAAAGTGCTTTCTACATTTCTTACTTGTATTGCAAAATTTTTTT
Organism: Chrysops caecutiens; assembly: GCA_963971475.1. NCBI lineage: Eukaryota > Metazoa > Arthropoda > Insecta > Diptera > Tabanidae > Chrysops > Chrysops caecutiens. The sequence continues at coordinate 74,106,598 of OZ020568.1, forward strand.
TTCGTTCGTTTCGTTTATCCTCACAGGATATATTAAAAATTTATCTCTTTGAGCTTCCATTTTAATTTTCAAAAGACGAAAAAACGCGATCATATAAACGCGTACATATGGTATAGTGATAAGCGTTAAGAAGGATATAGATGAAGAAGCAGGAGAACAGTTAAAATATTTTTTAATATAAGGAAGACACAAGTTATACATCTTCCTCTTGACTAAAGGACGAAATGCACACTACAACTTGATAGTATGCACCTTAAACAAAAGGCTTAGTATGGAAATATCTTTTTTTTTGGCATGTTCAAAGATATGATTGCGTGTGTATACCTCTGTAAAACGAATAAATATATGAAATTCTGTTAAAGAATGTTAGATTTAAAACGCTTCTCAACTAAATGAAAATCAAATGTATATGTTTTATGAAAATCAGTCTGGTGAAAGTAGCATAGCGGCACAGGATCAAAGAAAAAGGAAAAAGCGATAAATTAAAAAAAAAACACAAATACACCTTCAAAGCAGGAGCAAAAACGCTTCCAAAGATGACATCACACACGGTCTTAAGGATAAGGTTATATATATATTTATATTTTGTTTGAGAATTTAGGACTTGCATTCTTAAATGTAAATAACTTATACTTTGCGTTCAAAGATTCATAAAGAAAACAAGGAAGAAGGGAATGCATTTGGAAATGCAAGTGCAACAGCCGATGGTTTTGATGAAGCTTTCCGCCAACTTTCACTCGTAGCTAAAGGCTTTGGAAAATCACAAAAATAAAGAACTAAAAGAGTGAAGGCCTGTTTTTCGGAATATTATAAACATATAACGACAATATTTAGAGATATAAAATAAAGCGGTATGCTTTTGAACGTTATATGCAGTGATATGCAACGATGCGATGATACACACTACCATCACCATCAGTCATTTAATCGTCTTTACTCATAGTACATATTTATATGTACAGAACTTAAAAATAATAATAACAAACAGACAAACCATACACACAAGCGTTTTATAACAAACAAACACGAAAAACAAGAACCGAACCGAACCTCCAGAAAATCGTCTTCATCTTCTTCATCCCTTTGATAATGCTCATGCTTCTGTTGCTGCTATATCGCCTAAAACCCGCTAAGGAAGAATATAAAAAGAAAAGCCTTCATATTCATCAGAGTCTTGTTATGGTGCAACATCAAAGGGAATTAGATTCCCACTACTGCATCTGATTCAGGAATCATCTGAATCTCTCAACATCTCTAGTCGGCTTTTGTTTATAAAATCACAAAAATACTTGAAAGTTCATATGGAATATGCCGCATTATTATTTTTCGAGATTGCGATTGCATATATGCATCTTAATTCATAAATCAATACAGAGGCAAACATTTTGTTGGTGGAGAAACTACTACTATATGATGAGAAGGAGGAGGATGAGATGTTAGACCTGCCAGTGCGTTTCGAAGAAATGCAGTCTGGTGTATTTCTTAACATTGCAGTCGATGCATTCGTCTCATTTTGAATTCTCGTTTATATTCATACATATTTTTCTGATTTTTCTTCTTTTTTGGGAATTGTTCAAAACGACGTTGTTGTATTTTCATAACATCAGCTGCAATTGCACATACTATATACACAATCATCCATCAGTATCCATCTACCACCGACAATCTATCATGTCGAATTTATATATGTTATTGCACATGATGGAGACGTATAGTCATATAAATGCATTCAATTGCAGTTGAAACTGTTCACCACCACCATTAACCAATGTGATGAATGCAAATTTTTCTTGTTTTCATTTGAATTTTATGGGAGAAAAATTATTCGATAATTTGAAGCGTCAATTGGATTTTCCTAACACGTGTTATTGCACTCAATTTAAGATGGTGCCAAGGAACATCATGAACTCTTCGTGTCGTCTTCAAGAAACAAAATCATACTCGTTTCGTATGTTATCTTCCAACAGAATTCATAATGATGAATATTTCTTGTCAATATTCAATTAACTTTCAATTGTAAATTTATTTTTTTTCCACTTTTGTTTTTCATTTCCACTTAATACTCAAGAAAAATGAGTTTTCTTTCTCATTTCAATCAAATATCTTTTTAGTATGAGGAAATAGGGTGGTTCGGAAACATACAGAGTCGTTAAAAATTTGAATGACAAGAAGTTATTGATGTGAAATGGATTCATTAAAATAAAAATAAAAATTATAAAAAGTGCGGAAAAATTATAACGTGAAGAGAAAAGGGAAATTTTACTCTTACAAGTTTCCTGCTGTTTCCAATTACATTTTCACATTCATATTGCATATATTACAACGAAACAATATATACACATGCTGAATGTTATATGAGTGTTTCATATATCAATATCGGGTACATTGAACAAGTAGAGTATCGTTTCATATTATAATTTCGTATATTCGTCTGAATCCATTGCATTTTCCTTATTCTTTTGCAGAAGTTCTTCTCTGTTTTTATATTCCATTTTACCCGTTTATTGAATGCATATCGGGAAAATCTGCATAAAAAATCTGCACTTCGTTCATTTGGGATTCATTTTTTTATTTTCATATGTTATTTTACGAGATATTTTTTAACGATTTGCTTTATTTCAAAATATTGTTTTTACACCATTCGTATTATATCCATTGCGTTTTATTCAAACCTTTTATAAAATCCAGAATTGAAATAAACTTTAGAAAATTATTCATTCCTTGTCACACACTCACTATTTACTTTAGAATCGAAATAATTATCAAAATTTGTCATACTCAAAACGTATAATATTATATAGTGATTATGAGTGACATGAGTTTCTAGAGTTTCCAGCGAATTTTTATTAGGTGTATTTTTTCGTATTTGTTCATAGTGTCGACGTGTCGAATTCGACCCATTCGCATATCAAAATATAAAATATATTCATAAATGATATCATTTAATTGACGAGTTGAAAATGCATTCATATGGAAATCCACAGATTACAATATGTGTATGGCAGTAAGGGATGAAACAAATATATACTATACAGTAAAGTTAAAAATATTTTTGAAATTCATGGATGTTCGCTGTTGTCTGTATGATCCAATAATGATTGGATTAATTGCGTTAATAACTGACACCGAATGTGGTGGATTGACATTTGAAAGTGATTGATTTTATAAATTAGTCCAGTGAAATTGATAATGCTTTGGGCATTGATTTAATTCATCTTCCTTTCAGCTACCACTGCTGTTGGGTTTTTATTACATTGACTGGTGTTATGAGTAAATCAATTTCCATATGAAGTTTATCATTTTATGCAGATGTAATATATGTCTAAATTTAAGCTGTTCCTTCGAAACTTAGGATAGTTTAAGGAAAAATTCAGAGGATGAGTTATTAACAATTATTATTAAAACAAACAAATCACAATTTCAGTATGCATCGTAATTAGTACCTTTTGGTTAATGTTATAGGTAACCTATGATTAAGTATATTTTGTACGTTTCTTGAAGTATGCTTGCAGCAACTCTAGTACATACTACAGGGAACAAATGGAATTTTCAAAATCCCCAACAATCATCACTGTGTGCTTCAGTATACACCACTTAATCAATGTGTAAGTGTTCACAAAACACAAAATAATATAATGAGGATAAAAATTTGTCCTACTTATTATCTGGTGGATAATCACTTGAAAAATATGCTTTTCGATTATTCTTTAATTCGAATTAATGCAGTTTTGAATAAGTAAGTATGCACTTAGTTAGAACATGTTCATACATTGTTATAATGAAAGCAATGAAAACGTGGCAAGCCAAACTTGTTCAGGACGATATTTTTAAGGGTAGAAATGTTGATCAATATATAAGTGTATAAAAGATACGTTTCCTCTACAGATACAAACACTATACTGTAGACAGACAGGCAGGTACAATGAAACTTTATTTAAACTTTTCTTTAATTTATTTTCCTATTTATACTTGTTTTCACAACAAATGCATATTTTAAATTATGTAGCAGATAATACACTTGATAACTATTCCGTTCCACGTTGGTTACACGTGCTATCACACAGTAATCAGGCAATTGTTAATGTACCTTGCAAATGTGTGTACGAACTGTCCCGGCGAATAATGGTATAGAAAGTTGAATGTTTACACTAAAGGAACACGAGAATTGTAGGAGTTAGGATGGTAAGAGTTTAGTATGTGAAAATGTTATAGAACAAGACCAAAACAACATTCTCTAGAGATATACATTATTACCTTGCAAAACTTACCTGTATTGTATTGTGGATTTTCATTGTTGGTATTCGAGAAATACTTTGATTCACAAATCTAACCGGCAATAGAACATCGACTGATAGGCATGGAACAGAAGTTGATACATTCTATAACACGTAAAACAAATTGCAATATCATTCTCATACATATATGTAACCGTACTCGTGTATAGTTGGTAAAAATTTATTCAACTCTGGTAACAATTTAAAATAAGAGTTGGTACTCATACAACATGTTTGTTATATAGTTGGTATTGTCATTGAATTTTCCTTTTCGCATAACCAAACCAATCTACTTCTAAACCAGAAGAGACGAGTGATGGAATCAACTACATTTTAACTAAACATCCGTTTCCAGTTTAGCGACATTCCGTAAATTATGTAAAATGATCAATTCGACGTTGTCAATTTGTGAATTGTCAATTGATTGATTGAATTTGATTATTATTTATTCTATTTCAGCAATATGTGTTTCTTTGTATTGGGTCTGTTTGTTTATATACTCTGGTTGTGTAAATTTATAAAGCTCCGAAAATTTCTGTTTCACAACTTTAAACAAAATTTACGAAACACTCTTGCATCTCTACATTATGCATGGATGTCAATATCCCAAAGAGTTCCTGGAATGGGTTTTCCCAAGTAATTTCAATTGATATTCTCATTCATTTTGTTCTGTTTATCTTTTTAACTAAACGCTGATAACTTATAGACGAATAATTTCAGAGATACTGTAATATTGTTCAATTGATAACAATTTTTTGAATTAGATCTTCCGTCCCAATTCAATTCAATCAACTTCAGTTATTGCATTAATTAAAGTATCAAAAAAATAATAATTATATGCGTCCATATCATAATTAAAATTCACAATTAAGTAAACGTCTCACTCGTGCTTGCATAAATGCAGCTCATTATATAACATTGATTTATATTGTAGATTCAACAAGTGCTTGTTGCTTCTCATATCAAAACTGCATGCCAAAAATTTCTGCGTTGAAGTGATACGTTTTGATAACGTTTTGATGGTTGTATATCACGAAACGTTAACTCTTCACTTCATTTCATAGCATTTATCATAAATTATGTCAAATATTTTTCCCTTTCATACTGTGGTGCTGGAAATTTCTCAACTATTTATGAAATAAATAAGAAGTCTTTCAGATTCACTACGAAAATCACATCCCTTTCTCAACGACACTAAGAACTCGGAACGAAATCTAAAAGCAAGAGAACGTTTAAAAAGCCTGTAGAAGATACTTGTGGATAATTACAATCTGCAGTGCAATTAGTAATTTTTCAACACCCATAGTGAAAAGTTTCCGATGTCTGAAATAACCACTTTTACCCTCAACGAGAAAACCTGCAGCAGTTAAGAGAAATCACACAAACAAAATTATATTTTCGCGGACATAAAATTATTCCACCAACATTAAATTGGCTAAAATTACTTTTGCAATTATTTTATTAAAATTCCGATAATTACCCTCGTACTGGACGTTGTACGTGCATGTGTATTGTGTTATATTGTATTCTATAGGGTATGTCGTTAACCCTTCAGAAATAAATACTTCATCCTGCTGCCCAGCACACCATTCCAAATGGAATATCATTCCCATCAGCTTCTGCGTCATTAGCTTGGACGTTTTATATTTGCCTTTATATATGAGTAAACTCCACATTTAATGCTCCATATTCCCCACGACTAGCTCCAAGGTCCTCAGTTCACTTAGCGTTTTATTACTCCAACAGGCGTCGTATTGCACTTTTCAGAACACTGCTCCCCTTATTCTAATTTTTATAATTTTTGTTTGTGTTTGCTAAACTTGCATTATAGCCCTTTATTTCCATTAATGGAAAACTTTTGCACAAATTAACAATGAAAATCAAAAACGTCAACTCTGTTAATTGAATGTTTTTATTGGTGGATAAAATGAAAATGTTTGTTTGAGATCATCCACATCTTTTTGAGGACAGGACATTTCTTCTCTTAAATAAATCTCTTCAAATGGTGAAGTGAGCTTAGTTGGATATCTAATCTAATATCTAAATTATATCTAATGTAATCTATACCTATATATCATTATAAAGTTGTATTTATTCATTATAGGATTTTGCTAAGTAATTTCAAAGTTGAATCGAAACAGGAAATTGATCAATTTATTTAAAGACAAACATTATAAATTATTTGATGATTAATTTATTGGCGATTGAATAATATGAAGTCAGTTTCCGTAGATAACCTACATAGATAAAAGTTATTTGTATATTTACAAATTGTAGTAACTCATATTAGAGTTAAAGTTCACATATTGAAGATGTAATATCCTCTTGTTTTAACGCCAAAACTCAATCAGTCCCGAATATATTAGAAGTGCAAATTGCCAATCACTGTTTTGCTTGTATGACGGTAGGAGCTGTATCGTTTAGGTAGGGAGCAAAACGATAAAATTTTCCCGGATTTGTTATTCCGGTATGGGTATGAAGTCCCCTTATTGTAAATGGGTTAAGGGTTGAAGTAGTCACATTGAAAGTAGTCGAAGTACTAGTAATGATTGATGTATAGTAGTTATAGCTTATATGGTTGTAAACAAAATTCAAATATTGTCAACAAATATGAATCTATAACTCCTACCAATATATATTGAAATATGTGTGTAACTAAATTACGCTGTAGAAACTACACTCTATATTAGAATCATAGAGTGTCCTGATACCTTCCTAATGACGAACTCCATGTTATATATGATGGTTGACTCTGCTGATGTGGGCTATCCTTTCCAAAGGTACATTTTGTCGTATTTACTTTATCATCGTGAAATTATTTTACATGTCATATTCTCTGCAATGAAGTCAGAAAACTAAATGTCGAATAACTAATTAATAATTCGTCGGTGTATGATTTCCTGCTAAATTTATATGCACTTGAACATCGTAAAATGTTTTAGTTATTGGTTTTATTAGTTTTATTATTTACATGTATCTATTTTTAGATTAACAAATAAAATGAAAATATTCTTCAGATTCGCAATCAAAATATTTCACTTTCAGTTTCGAACAAACCAAGTATACCGAATACATGCATGTCTAGGTCAAGAGGTTCTCAGAATAAACCCTGTTGATCCTCATACTCATTAACCTATCCATTGTGTCATCAAAGTGTCCGCAAGTGGTTCATTGCAACAACAATTTTCGAATGACGAACGTGCTGAACCTTGATGGTCATACATTGGCCAAAAAATAAAATTGTTAGCTCATTCTCAGTTCATTGTCGACAATTTGTAGGCCCCAAAAATGCACACCAAATCCGTTTATCGAGAGCCATTCAATCCATTTATCTGGTGTCCACCAAAAACACCCTGAACCTGTGTAAAATGTCAAATTTATTCGTGGTCCACAGCAAAGAGCAGAGGTAACCACTTAGTAGGTCTATTATGTGGTTTTGTTAGTGTGCATCAGAATGTGGTTGTCCAGTTGCAACAAAAATATGACCGAAAAGTTTTGCATCCTGTGGAATGAAAGTTAAAAAATTATAATAAATGAAAAACACATTTAAAATTGACTTTTTCACATACAAAAAAATGAAAAATCCCACCACTCTAACCACCACCAAATCCAATGAAAAACGAAAGTGCAACAACTGGAAAATCCAACACGACCAGCCACAACAGAAAAATTAAAGTAAGTAAAACATGAACCATTTGGAAAACTGTTGCAGAAAAACTGCTGCTGCACTCAACTGCATACGAAAACCATAGGCCTATGCAAAGGACTTCACTTGTGAAATTGCTCAACTCCAACCCTATTTAGAATTAAAATCCTTGAAACGAAATAGGGGATGATTTTCAATGCACCATTACCGTGAATTATGATGTCAGTTTTTGGAGAGATTGAAGGATTGAAGTGTGACAAGACGGAATGCATTTTCAATTTGTTTCGAATTAAAATTTTAAAAATTCTAAAAATTTTTATATCATTCATTATAAAATTTGGTAACTAAAAATATTTTTGTGTAAACTGCTGGAAAGAAAACGAAATTTATTTCAACAATTTTACAACGTCGTCTGAAACATGACCCTCTTCGGTCAAAGCATTTCATTTTGAAATTTAATTTTATGAAATATAAAAGAAATAAAACATAAAAATCAAGTTAATATATTCAACAATTCCGGAAGGAAAAAAATTACCAAACCATCGAGAGGAACAAAACGAAACGGAAATCAGACGGAGAGAAATTATTTGCATAAATACCCGAAAAGCGAATTAATTTTTGTATTTTTCAAGTGAATATAATTTTTTGTTCTCAGTTTCTGTTCAACGACGTTCGAAAAGAAATGAACCAAAGAAATATCTTCACAAAATGTAAAAACCCTCTACCAGTCAAATTGGCTTGTACTTGAATTTGCAAGTACCTACCGACACAAGTAAAAATATTCAAAAATTTTTCCTATTTTCCTGTTTTAAGGTGACATTGTCCGGTAATTGTAAATTGTCGTCTTTGCCAGGATCAAAATTGTATTTTTAAATCAAGGCTGCAAGTTTGTCAAGAAAGTTAATTTCCGTTTTTTTGAAATTTGCATTTTATGAAAAACATGCACTCGAAGAAACCGAATAAAATAATTACACTCGATTTGAATTTTTCCCTGTCCTTGTGGGAATCGAATACACAAAGGAGGACACTTAATTGCCGGTAGCACTACAAGGAGTTGTTGAGATGTCTTGAAGGACACTTGGAAAATGCACAATTGAGAATGGAAGGATGTTTTAATAAAACATGAGACGACTGTGAATTGGGACAAGGAGCTTTGATTGAAAAAGAAACTGATTTAAAAGAGTGACCATTGCGAGATAGTGTAAAGGATATTCCCATCATATCTTGAAATTTCTAGGAACGAGTCGATAATCAAAAGTTAACTGCTGAATATTTTGTTTTCAGAAAAATTCCATTCACAACAATCGAAAATCATTTAACCTAACATGTAATTATTCGAAACTCTTGGAATGCTTTGTAATGTACCTAATATTAATTTTGTTTCCTTGCTTGTGAAACTCGAATTGGGAAAATTTCGTTAAAATTATTACTTCTATACTAAACGGTATAGTCTACCTTATTTCCATAGAATCAACTTCTCCATTGGAAATAACCATTTGCAAAATAGAGGTGAAGCATTGCAATTGGTATTTAATTCAAATTTGGTCAGCGTTTATAACATACAATTAATAGGTTTCGTATTATGTATGTAGAGAGGAAACTTTAGTACGAAGAAATTATACAGAGTTTCATAACATTTAGATAATTTGTGCAAATGATTCCGCCACAATGCATAACAACTGCTACTGCTAAAAGATATTACAAGACTCGAAATATTTGCATATAAACCATATTTTCTGTTTCAGACATAATTTAAAACAACCGCCACATGAGGATTGAATTTGCAATGAATTTATTCATTTCTTTGTTGAACAGGAACAGAAATTAAAGAAAAATTTAAAAACCTTGTTATACTTAAGCAAGGATTCCATGTTTAAGGGTAATATCCCGAATGAAAATATATTTGCAATGAAAAAATATTAAGGAAATTTTTATGGACAAAGACACAAATGCCACACGCTTTTAGTAAAGGATTTGGACATTGTAAAAATAAAACTTAGATGCACCGTGGCAATGATATGGAAAAGGGCTTGGAAAAACCCGAGAAGAAATGTTAGAATTCGTGGAAAGATTCCGTTCCCGAAAAGAGCATTATTCATGTTGTGACTGGGAAAATTCATAAAAAGAAGAAATTTCACTTTATGGCCGACTATATGCAAATTGAAATTTATGATAGCTTTTATTTAGTACCTGGCGTCAGTTATAAATATAACAGAGTCAAGTATTCTCGGTTTGGTTTTTCGAAAGGTATAGTTCGAAACTGAGTAGAATTATTGTAAAACGAATGCATGGTTTTGATATGACTCCACACCCGATAGAAGGAGTTTCATGTCTCATTTTCATAGCCTGAGAGCAATGAAGAATCTGTATTCCATGCACAAGGGGATGTAACGAGGAATTTGAATTATCGAGAAATACATGAAAAGTGAAAATCAGGAAAGGATTTAAAAATTTAAAAACGAAGAAACAATTGAAATTTTTTGCCAACACCAAGAGATATACATGTTGGTGTATAATATACCTATATCTAAACAGCTGACAAAAACTCCGTAACTCTGACAAGGGCTCTGTATAACACTCATACAAAAATGGAACTAAAATTAAAAATAAAGAAATAAAAAGAACAGTCCCAAATAAATAAATTGAACAATTTCTGTAGCACACAAAATTGGGCTCGAAGCTAAATTGCAGAAGGTAGCAAGAGCTACGTAAAAGCTGCAAGTAGAAGCAAATGCTATACATCTACACGTAAGTGTTCCGGAACTGGTGGTATATAACGATGACGCCGATGTTCTATGATACAAATGGCAACAAATATTTCGATATTTCTTGTTCCTAGTCCTTCTTTTTGGCACAGTTTTTACTCATACGATATTGAATCAAATGAAATACCACGAGATAACTTGGCAGAAAAAAGCATCGGGACACACTAGACAGTTGCCTTTGTATATACATGATGCAGCTAGTGGAGGTTTGGATTGGTGTAGCTGTAGCACATCACCCAAACATAATAACAACTCCTTGTACCTCTAAAAATTCAAGCGAATAGATACAAAAATTCAAAATAAAATAATAAAATACGCGGCAAAAATGTAGAGAAAAGAAAGAAGAGATGGTGTGTAATTTGGGGGTGAGTGGTGTCTAAATGAAACGCGTTTCACCCCGTAACATATGTAGACGTGTGCTCCAGAATCTAGATTACCAACCCTCATTCCTGAAGTTAACGAAAATGTGTAACCGTAGAAATGAGAAAGCCATGTTTTTGGGACTGCATTCGTTGGATATTCCATCTATATATGAATTTTGTTACAAACGATTTTTTACAGCGACCTTATTCTTCTGCTTTTTCCTCTATTTCCCTCAGCTATCCTATCTATCACATATATCCTTACATGTACAACATACAAGCATATATAGCAAACGGGGCCCAGTACCATTTCAACTCAACCTTAATATACACACGATGACGGTTTTGAATTTTAGTCGAGATTTTTTTAAGTCAACCGAATCTGAAATATTCCGCGGAACACCAATGGCCCCAAATTCTGTTCGACTCCACTCCACCATTTGTTGAAAATGTGCTGAATAGAATTGGAGACTGGTTTGTTTTTTCGGAGAAGGGTAAAAGAAGATTTCGTACGATTTTTAAAATGCCACCCAGATTTTTTGTTAATTTTTTCTGCTCCTCTAAAGTGTAGAGCTTTGCTAGTGAAGGTTTTGAGGAATAGAAAACGTACGTTGAGTATATCCCTTCCATGGCAATCGAATTCGCATATATTCATAGAAAAAAATCCGATTCTGTTGTATTAAATTCCTTTTTGAAGCGTAGAAAAAAACAAATGGAGACAAATACGAAAAAGGGCGAATTTTGGGTCGATCCACATGTCCCATTCCATTGTATTCACTCACCACAAATTGCTGCGGACTGTTCAATGGGTTATACTCCGTCGTTTTCTTTTTCATTTTCGGATTTCGCCCTCGAAAAAATTATTCGGACATGCAAGTTTTCTGCGTCCAAAACTGACTGGATATTTGTTGGCCAAACGAGAAGATATTGCTGAAAAAAAGTTCAGCTGCAAAAAGGAAGAAATGAATATTTCGAAGGGTTGGTTGATCTCCTTACTTCATCCCTTCGATTTTTTGAATGAGACTCCATTTTTCGCGTTACAATTTAAACCATCTCTACTGGTGGAAGTGTGGAATGTTAAATTTTCATTTACTTCACAAAACTGAAAATTCATTATTTCTACATTCTTTTAATACTTAAAATTCAAAATAATTCAACTCATATTAACTCAAATTTCGTTCTCTTTTTTCCAGGTAAATATCGAGAATCATTTTAATTCGTCCAAATTGAGTACTGTAAGTTTTATATTTCTTGTTAATTAATAACACGTACTGGTAGTATAAAGAATTTTCAATATTGCTGTAGTATGAAAGAGTTATCCTACTTAACAATTTGAAATATTTTCAGAAATATGAAGGAAAATAATATCGAATATCCTGTTTACCCATAAATATATAAATCTTGTAATGGATACGAAAATATTTTGCTCGGTTAATTCGATTATTCATGATGGTGACATTGCAAAAAATATATTTTGTATAAGACTAAGAAAAGTTCCTTACATTAAAAACAATGAAAAATAATCTTTAGTTGTTTTCATATGTAACGAACATACATATATCTAATAGAAAAACTTTAATCAACAACCGTCACAGATTTACGAACATATGCATAACTTGTTCTGTTTTATATGTTGAAATGATTTAAAACATATTCATAAAAATAAATTGCTCTTTTACAAACAACAATAACATAACAATGTTCGTAATACTTTTTGTGGTAATAAAAAAGAATCACAAACTGAAACAAACAAAATAAGCATAAATAGTTCAATAGCGTCTCCAATGGTGGGATACACTCGTATTCATCCTTCTTGACTTGTTTACCTCGTGTTTTCTTCTTATATGAAACATAAAAAATCAAAACAGTTAAAAGTAGCGTGTAAAGTTGAATCTTATTGCGGCGACTATAAGATACCAGCATACGTACATACTTCTTCTACGACAGCATATTTTTATAGTTCGTCGAGTGTAAAATTGCTTGGCGTCAAAGTAGAGAAAAGTTACCACAGAATATGTAGATATATTTATGTAGATTGCTTGAGGTGGAAAAACACCTGAACATTTTTGTTGGCTGTCAAGTATCATAGGTACGAAACAAAATGTTTTCCTGTCTCCGAACATTTTGCAATTGAATAGTTCTTATTCTCTTTTTCGTATCTTAAATTTAACAAGCATTACCTAAAAGATTTTAAAATTAGGGGTAGTAATGTTTTAAATTTTAATCTTCGTAACGAAAAAAAGGTTTTCTAATTAAGCATGACTAGCACGGTTCGCGTAAGGGATTAACATAATTTCCATAAGAATGAAAATTCTTCCTCCTTTCCTCATTGCATTGATTTTAATTAATTAAAATTTTCAAGACGGCATAAATTCGAATTACAATTTTTTACAATTTCTAATTAGAATGCAAGTGGACCTTGTTGCCGAAAAAATTTTCCCAATGGAAATGCTTCCCTCACACATTGATTTGTTTCAAAATTAATAATAGACAAATCTTAATAAGCGTTCGAGTTGTATTTCAAGCCCCTCTCCGAAAGTTAATTTATTAGAAACAAAAGCAAAATTACGAAAAAAAACTCATAATTCATCAATTCATTACAACAAAGAAGGAAAAATAAATTTCTCTTCTTTCTTGTGTCGTTTTCTTACATTACAAAGTTTACATTTTGTAATACAAGACGAGAACCTCCCTGTGTTGTAACAACAATAACAAAAACACTTTCCATCTTCATCTCAAACTTGTAGAAGCAATATTCCGCATCTCCCGTATCCAGCAACGGGAGAAAACTCCATTTAATTGAAGAATATTTCCAATATAGAAACTTTTGATTCTTGACATGTGTTGCCCATCATTGAAAAAAGGTTCATCAATCACAGAAAACTGTTCAACGCTTCTACGATTTATATTTGAAATTCAGTTCCTGGATAAAATCGCGCATACGCGTTCAATAGCGCCTCTAGATAGAACAAAACGTTAGAAATGAAATGAAAATACACAAAAGCTATATGACGATGTCTATCTATTTAATATATCTGTATAAGAAATATATGTATTTTTTTCTTCTTGATGTATTATTGAAATAATCATGAATGCAACAACATTAAATAAACAAAACATGGCGCCAGAATATTTGATTTGTTTACATCGAGACTATTTTGCTCTCCTTTGGAAAATTTCATATTCACAAAAATGAATGATGATGGAGTTATTGTGAAGACACAAATTGTAGGGGGAGTGAAAATAATCAAGGGTTGTTCTGCAGTCGCCAATTGAGAAGAATTTTAATATTTCAATCTATGTCTTTCAATGCAATAGTCGAGGATATATTTTTGTAAAATGAAATTTATGAGTTTCAATCGAAACTTTTTGAATCTTTTCCGTAACTCATGGTCATTTTCGACTTAAGGGTCAAGATTGATATTACTGTTATTCAACATTATCAAGATAACAAAAGTTATAAAATTTGGGCAGGTCTGAGAATCATTCAAAACCTCTGCGGATCTACTAGGGCGAAAGAATTTATTTCTGAAATTTTTCACATTTTTATAGTTTTTCATTCGTCAATCAAAATTCATTGAAACGTTAATTTCATTGTATTGATTTCACAAAGTCAATGTATTACACATGACAAGAAATTAAACCAAAAAAATAATATTTTTTCTCAATCAATACGGAAGCATAATGCATAAAGGTAAGGATTCAAACCGTACCTTTTACCATATACCTTTGAAAAAATCCCCTTGTGACATTCAACATAAAATTTTTTCCTTGACATAATCGGATGCCGACTTTGTAAAATTGTTCTTGCTTAACTTCTCATCGTCATCATCATCAACATCGCCGTCGTCGTCGTCGTCGTCTTCATTGTAGTCATATTCGTCTTCATTATCCTTGCAATCGTTTATTTAAACGTGCACTTTCTTCAAACTATAAGCATACTAAAATGTATGTAAGAAGTCGGAGTCGGATGTCCTTTACTTTGAAATTTCACAGACACACGTTCATGCTCTCAGAGTTTTTAATTAGGCCAAGTGTCCTTAGAGGGGTGCGAATATGGTCTTATAGTGTCGTCACCATGATTGTCAGATCTTGGCGCCGTAAAATGTAGATTCTCCCTATCAATCCCATTCTCTATAGAACTACCATCCTCTACCGCACATATTCATAAGGCTATGCGAATTATGTTCAGGAAAAAAAAAATGTGTGAAAGGATAAAAGTTGTTTCCTCTTACTGCACTTGGAATATTCACAAGGACTAAGGACTGTTTGAGTTTTTTTTCTTTTCTTCTTTTTGTGCTTCTTTGAAGTCCTTTCTGTAGGAGTGACGAAGTATCTTCAGAATAAACTTAAAAGCTTCCACTCTTTTTGACTTTTCCGCTTATCCTTTCTAGAGGATCATTTTCCCTCACTTCTCTAAATTTCTCTTCTTACTTAGCTTTGTCTCTTCCTGCTTTTTATTAATTCTCGTTTTTTTTTTATTTTTTACATATGTAGAAATTTCCTTTTTTGTCAAAAGCTCTATTTGGCCTTTGCATCTTCAAAGGCTTAAAGCAGAAGCATAAAAAAAAACATTTCTTAATAATATCGTACAAAGTTTCACAAGGACATGCTTAAGTATAAAAATGACTTTTGTTTATATTTATTGATGCAAAGTAAAATTTTTAAGATTAGTTGTATAAAAAAAATTCCGTGTAAGACATTTTCAAGCATCATTTTCCCCACTTACTGCTTGAGAATAAATTCAACATTCTAATAAAGTAATTTGAATAATGCATTTGGAATTGAGGTTACCAGGTTGTCTGTTACACATCACTTATCATCAAGGATTGTGTGTGAAAATATTTTAAATGGTAATTTGCCCTCAAATTGCAAACAGGATTTGCTGGGTTTTGATTAAAACTAAATGTATAACATTTTCCATGTGAGTACTACAAATCCCACGCGACAATTTTTATTTGTCATGATAATAACCGAATACAGAAAGATTTTCATTTCTCAGTTTTAAGATAATATATCTTTATACTCAAGACACTGTTATGCTCTACGGTATCCTTGTTGGAATGAAATTCACTTATATAATAAAGAAAGAAATAAAGTGGAAATAAGCCAATTTTAAAGGTCAAGATGCAAAATTATTGCTGTCTGCATTTTTTCATAAAGCAAAACGAAGGATAACGACGACTAATAAATAATTGCACCTTTAATTGCTAACGTTGCATAAATTATATGCACATATTTTTACGAGAAATAATTGAAACCATTCAATACATTCCCACGCGGTACAAGTGCAATTTGAAAAGCTAGTCTACGCGGAGTCAGCAAATCGATTCCTATAAGCTTTACGTCTACAGTAGAGTATTTCATCTTTTGAATTTGATATAACAGAAATTGCTGCTGTTATATAAGATTGAGATAGATGATGGTACCATTCCAAATGCAACGTTTAAAGAAACGGGGGTAACGAAAATGGAATAAAGAATAAAAATTTAAAATACAATGAGTTGCATTCTATATTTAGTACCGACAGAGAAAGGACTCGAATTTACATTATAAGTTTATTAAAACAATTATTGATTACAGCAAGACTGCTCCTTACCCTCCAACCCATCTTGTTCTCAATCACATTCTACTTGAGCTACTAAAGCTTCTCGTTTTGTTTTGTTTTTCGTTTTAACTTTTAACTCCCTCTCCCAGACAAGGAAAAGTTGCACAACTTCATCTTTTTCCAATTGCTTGATTTAAAACAGCAGCAACAGCAGAGAAAAAAAGTCGAGTTTGTGAAAAACGAAATTTCTACCCTTTCTACCATCCTACCCTGGTTTTTCCCAGCACAGACGTAAAAGCAATATTTCCAATGCGAGTGAGTTGTTCGATAGTACGAATCGAAGCAATAGCAATAAGACAGCAGCAGCAGTAACTCGCAGTTACCCTCAGCGTCCGTATATATAACTTTGTATGAAGGTACATTCAACCCCTCAGGAAAACGGATGGCTTCAAGCCCAACATAGAAAAGGACTCAATACGATGACTACATCGTATGGATTAATTATTAACTAAAATCGCAATTTACAGACTTTTTACTTTATCCAAACTTTTTATGAGTTTCGTGCCTACCCGGGGTTGGTTTAATGGCCAATCTAGAATGTTATTCGCACATACCCAGGTATTCAGATATTCCGATAAGTCCAATACGTACCAATTCCTGGCAATCGTTTGTTACTCCAACTCAACGAATTATAGATTTTCGGTAATTCATAATAAATAGAGTTCGAATTCTGTTTCTTTCTGTTGTATTTACTTTAGGTTAAGCTTTTACTTTCTGTTTTTACATTTTTATGTGAGCAGTCATTCTATTTTCTTTTTTTATTATTTTATTTTTCCAATTTATCTGCAGACGACAGAATTTTTTACTGCAAAATCAAAGTAATTTCCAAATTCCTCCCATCAAGAAATGGATGTTCTTGTTCAAGGTTTAATAAATAATGGTGATTTGGATATGTAACAGACAACGATCTATAGGAGATTTTAAAATAGTAAATTACCTTTAACATTTAACTGAGATTTCAACCAAGATTTAAATTTAATAGGAATAATCTTGAATGTCTTTAAGGAAATTGGTATAATAGTCACTAGTTACCTGTATGCATAGCAACCATACAAAAATAATAATTGAGAACAAAGAATTTACACAGGAAGAAATTTCTAAATTAATTTTGTATGAACAAAAGGTAAAATAAAAATAAATTTGCAAAGCTTTCACGTGTAATTTCTTATTTCGGAAGTGCATGTTAGGGAAGTACATGTCCGGGTACAATAAAATGTTTTAGGGTGAATTTACTTCAAATTTCAAGTGGAATTTTTCAAGAACTTTCTTATTTTAAAAGTACCTCATTCATATTGCTTATGTTATTTCGACTTTTAAAGTTGAAATTTTTCATCAATTTCATGTTTCGTGAACATAAGTTTGAATAAATTACTACTTTTGTTCTTTATAATGCAATTTACACTTGAAATTCGTTTCGTGCAAAATATTGACGTCCGAAAAGATTTTGACAATTTCCGGTTGAAAGTTTCATTTCATACCTACTCGTACGTTAATATGTCTCGATTGAATGATTAGTACATGATAGTCTTTCGTCTTCCAAATCAACCTAAGTGCTTATACATTTTTCCATATCTCTTGCTATATATGAAATTCTTAAAAGTGAGAATTCGTTTGGTCATGAAGGGAAATTTTTAAAAATTGTGATCAAGAAATTAGGTTAGAGGATATCTTAAGAATAACCAAACGAAGCAATCACTTTGATTCATTCATAAATTCAAAGATGCCAAATAAATTCTATCTACGTTGGTCAAAATGTTGCACAAGGATGTGCCTCGTTTCACCATAAACATCATTAGATATGTAAATGTTTCGAGCTGTATCGGGTGAGGTTCCTCAATACCATAAAGTTCTCAATGTGGCTATTGGTAAAACGAAACAAATATTCATGAGTCGAGCTATGTGATTATGACGACATCCTTAGCATCATCAATGAGATCTTACCACAGCTGAAGATGATATCAAGAATTTGCACGTGCTCATTTCATAGATATGTATTCGTGGGTTTATAGTCGATTCAATACCTGTACGTGTGTCTGGAGTCTGTCTAGCCTGAGAGATTATGTTGTATGCTCCCAACACTTTATGAGAAGTAGGTAAGCAAATCCATCGTCTCCCGGCCGCTGTCGCCATAAACATCATTATCACCATCATCATCATCATCATCATCATCCTCGTCCTCAAGATGGTTATTCTTTCCAGTATCCTAGCACCCAATCCTATCGCATCTATCCATTCCCATTCATTTACGTTCCGAAGTTTGATATCTCCAAGAACTCATAGCGGAACGATATGAATGAGATTGAGGATAATGTGGTGTAGGTGAAGATGCCTATGTGATATACATACCAGATACGCATCACATTGTATGTCCGCAAACTAGCATATCCAACACACTCTCACTTTAGCATGCATCAAAGAGGATTACCATGAGAATTTTGTCTACAACTACATCCAAATCGACCTCTTAAAATTCATTCATTCATACTTGAACTGCTCGGCTTGTAGGCAGGAAGGAGGATATTGTACAACAACCAAATCAAAATCAAATCTTATGAATGAAGTGGATAAACTTTTTGGCGGTAAAACGACCCGAATGAATAAGACATCAAGAGGTCTGTTGGCATTCGGTTTACGGGAATCAGGGGGATTTGGCCAGACCCGAATCGGGATAGGAAAAACAGAATGGAAAAGTGAAACGTTTCAAATGTCAAGTTATCAGTTGAAACCTTACGGTGTTTCCTTTTTGGAATATCCTTAGTAGGTTCATGTCTACACGACCTTCGTAGAAAAACGTGAATATCTCTTAACATATAAACGTGTCTGTAGAGATACTTGTATCCCTAATACACAAAGAATATTTGATTTCATTCAAAAAGCTTTCGTTCTGCACAATATCTCAATTTTATCCTGGGAAATGGTGAATCGCCGGAACACGACGGGCAAGTGGTGTACTTAGAATTTCATGGTTGAAAGCAACAATTTTCCCAGGGAAAATATCACCCTTGGTTTGTTTGGTTGGATACAACCTCTTGTTTTTGAAGAGAATATGAATCTAACTTACAAAACCATAATAAGCCATCTTTGCTTTGGAAGTTCAGCTACGTTCTTTTTAACTTTATTCGATTGTTATGTTTTCATTTCGCAATTTTCTAGTATATTTACTCGTCAAGCTGCCATACCTACTTTACGAAAGTTGCAAACGCGAATAAGTGATTTTAATACAAACGATACCTTCAAAGGAATCCAGAAGTTACAAGCTTAACAACACCAACAAACTTGATATCATGGTAACTCTGTTAGATTGATAGCTTGATATGAGCAACTTCTTGTGGTAGAACCAGATAATAAGACAGCAAATAGCAAGTTGAAGACGAAGAATATTCCTTGGTAAATATTTAATGTTTTGTTATTGCTTGAATTTCGGCTTAAATATGCATGTCAGACTATGAATTATTCATTGTCTAATGACGGTGCCTCTGGAATCCTGCAGACCATGTAATTTTAAGCGAACAAAACTATTTCCAATATCTCTATAAAGTGAACTACTACAGTTACCTTACTCCTTCCAATAAATTTTTAGTTCAAAAGCATGTAGAAATTGAAGTTAGTGTGTCAGATAGGAAATGGATATAGATCAGGGAATTTGTTGCTGTACAACAACTACAAGTGATTCAAGAAAACCTGATAAATATCTTAAATATATAATTTGTTTTTATACATATAAGTATATGTGTGCTTGCAATTTCTTTAGATATATTCAACTTGTGTCCACTATGGCTCCTTTCACTCCCATTATCCACATATTAAATTGAAGAAAACTTGACGTTTCAATTTTGAATGAAGCACTTCTTAACAATTTCAAGAATTGTATGTAATTTTTTTATATTTTTACTTCTTTTAAAAATTATTTTTTCATGGTTATTTTGTTGAAAATCGATGTTAATGCATTTATCACGAAGACAACCCCTTACCAATATAGTAAGGATATAGTTTCTTCAAGTATACCAGCTCAAACAAGAACGTAAAGCAACCAACCAACTTAATAAATGCATCAATGAGGGAATATACAATACGTGAAGGTAGTACCCAATGTGTAGTAGATATTCGTATGTACTATGGTTTTCGTATTATACAGATATTTTCCTTGAGTTCATTTTGAAAATGCATTTCATTTGCTGTCAAGGTAAAGGAATGAATATTTTATGTTATGAAACTTTAACAAGACTCACTTGATGGACTACTACTAATCCAAGTTGTAGATAACACTGCCTGTTAGGTTTCTTGGAATTGGTACTAGTATCCCACGGATATGAAATTCTTTACTATTTTACCATTTTGATAGTTTCGTACGCTTACAAAGTAGTAAGTTGGATAAATAGAAAACGAAAATAGGCAGATAGATTGCCTAACCCTACTTCATGTTATTACATATAAACTAAATGCTATTTTGGATTATATATGGACTACTACATATTATGGTCAATACGTGCCTTTTGAGGAATTACTTATAAATATTGTTGGAAGTTGTATTAATACCAGGTGTTAGAGTTTAACTGAATTACACGTAAATGCTCCTTTCTGCCTCTATGTCACCACCTCCAGCAAGGGTAGATGTTATAACAAGTTGTTACCAGTTATTTCAGTAGTCTGGGTATTCAGAAAAAGGTATGAAATTCATATTGTTTCCAACCTTACATGACTCTTAAATGAAACGAGTCTGTTATGTCGATTAATTGCTACTGTCCAGCCTTTCTGAATGGTTTCTATATTTTATACGATTTTGAAAATTAATTGTTATCAATCGTCGTTAAATTCTATGAGAAGGAATTTTGCCAAACGAGGTCCGCCCTTGTAAACACAATAAATTTTAATAAGAAAATTTTCAAATTGTTACTAGGCTTTTAATTTAAACTGTCATGATTTGTCGTGGATTTTTATTTCAACTACTTGTATTTCTTACACGATTCTAAATATTTTATAAGACATTTACGTGATATCTTAATGACTGGCTTCAAATTTTAATAAATAAAGAATCCAATACGTTACAACATAGTCTTATTCATTATGATAGTAATACTCATTGTGCTAGAACTAGAATTGAATCGTTCAATTTAACCTACTTGAGTGTGTAATGGAAACATTTTCAAGAAAATTGTTACTTAAAATTCTGCAAAGCACATTTTTTCCATCTAACCTCGACATGAAACTATTTTTATACCAGTTCTAATGTCCACTTAGACATTTTCTATGCCATTAGTAGACAGTTCATTACCTATTAATATCAAACAAGGATTTCATAATCCTTGAAAGAAAATAACTTTAAACATAGTCAAGAACATTCACTGAATTATTACGAACCCCTCAAGCATGCGAAAACGATTAGAAAGAATGCAAGGAACTTTTTAAAGTTGTGCAATAAAAGAAAAAGTATTTCATTATATTGCGATGTTCTACCACTAAATGCCACCTTTTGAAATTAGCATAACTTGAAGGTTTAAATATTACGTAAAGTAAGAAACCAGAGTGGGACGAGTCAATTTCTACAGATTCATATCCTACAACTTGCATATAAAAAACATCATATTAAGATGGTTAGATTTCACTTTTATGAACCTATTCGAAGTGCATGAACGTCATCAAAATGCCTCTTGTAATGAATACATATAAAAATATATGCAAGACAAGTATGCTATAAGAAAGGCTACTTGTAATTTTGCCACAAAAGCAACTTAATAGGCTATAATCTACTTCAATCAGATGTAGTATGTATAAACGATTATATATCCTTGTTATGCAATGAAACTCTAACTTCACACTGCCCTTTCCAGATTTCCATAACACATTGATACCCATGTAGATAGGTGTACTGAAAACACTTCAATCCCAAGCATTTTCGAAAATTGTTGGACGAAGACATTCCGATATAGTATGTTCTAAGCTGGGTCTCACCTTTTCTTTGTGGTTCAACACTTGTATGTAAACCAGAACCCCTAGAAATTCGAAAATTGTCGGACAAAATGCCAATTGATTAGCCACAATTGGTCATTTCTCCAGTCCTATTGCTCAGATGAAGAAAGTGTTTTGAATATATTTTAATTTTGATTTTATTATTTAACTTTAATTTCCAATTCCGAGTTTATTACGAATTGTGATTTGTACCACAGAACGTCTGAACTAAAAATACTATCTTTTCCATTATAATTGTGTCTCAGTTTTCAACTGCTGAATCGAAGTTTAAAAAGACCACGTTAGTCAAATGCAAATTATGTTAAACAAGGAACCAATTATATAAGAGCCAAGGGTTATAATTTGGATTCTTCTGATATACAGAACAGTGACACCTTGTAGTTTCCTCTTGAAATTTAAAATTCAACCAAATAACACGCCTTCATATATATATAAATTCAGATGATTTTTCAAATTTTATAATGACTACACTTTCTTGAATTTATATACAATATATTTTTGGTTCTCGAAGACATGCATTGAGACAAAACACAAATGCGAAAGAGGAATAAACTTTGAAACTAATAATTTCATCTTGAATGTATACAATTTAAAGACGACGAAACTAATTTTAAGAGTAATATTTCAAGGATTCCATGTTTTTCTCTATATACAAAAATATGTAGAATGCATGCATGCATTTTGTTTCTGTCGTGATGCATTCAACTGAAGAAGATCATTCATTCTGCAGACTGCACCCTGTCATTTAGTTTTTGTATGCAGTCAGAGATGGTTGTTTGAATTACAGTATTTTTCGCGATTTTTGTTTTATAATCGTTTCCAAATTTATTATATTCTGATTTTCCTTAAGTCTTATGAAAAAGATAAAAACAAAATTATTTACGAAAGGAAGTTTTTGATTATTCTAATTACAGTATTTTAAAAATTCACATCTGAATGAAAGTTGTTGATGAGATGCAATATTTTCGTATTTAAATCACAGAAAACCGTGTTATTTACATATAAATATGTAATTAAATGTTAAAATTTGTTCTGAACAAAATACAAATTAATAGTAGCAACGATTTATCTGTTTTTTATTTCATTTTACAGGCTAAATTAATGGAAAGTTCTCACGCATGGCTTGGAGCATCGACGTCGTCAATAGCAGGTAAGCTAAACTACACTGAAATGCGTGTTTTTCTTATATCAAATGAGGTTTACATACAATATATATGTATATGCATGTCTGTCGTTCTGTTGTTTTATGAACAATCTTTGGTTATTGCAAGTGAAAAACGTTTTCGTTAATTAATTGTCCTTTTAACTTTAATCCAGCGATCTATTTAACATAATTCGTCATGAAAAAGCGTATCCTTTGGCAAATACAATAACACTTTAGATTAACTTTCAGTAGCATTTGGTTAAACTTAATATTCACATGTAAATGATTACTTATGGTTTGACTTTGCTTCCCAACTAAATCATGCAATAGGAAGGTGTTAAACGTACTTTCGTGTTTAACAGAAAAACATGCAATTGTCGGTAAAGTGTAGCCATCGACGACGACTTGAATCCACTTCGTAAAAGGAGGTGACATTCAATGAGCGGAAAAAGATCGAGGTTTTCGAACAGAGTTAAAACATAGAAAAACATGAATCGGATTAATTAGAGTAGAATTTTATCAACAGATCAAAGTTAATCGGAAGAACCATTCAAGAAGCTATCAAAACTTGTTGAGTTGAGTGATTTATGTTACTTCGAAAACAAAATATTATCTAAAACAAGAACTATATCTTAAATAGCTCGTTGCACCTTCAGAAATTCAAATCATTCTGATGACAAAATGAACAGACTTTCCATTATAATGTAGAAGCTTCATTATTCGCAACAACATAAACATGTGATATAAAACAAAGTTTTGCTCATTAATCATGCAGTAATTATAAAATCAAAACCCGACCACTTGTTGGATTTATGTATATTTTGTTAAATACAAAATGAATAAATACAAATTGTGTACATCCGGTACATAATGGTAATTCATAAATAGTAGATCCGAATGTATCTTAAGTTTAGTTTAATCTTTTTAACATGTTTCCAACTACATTGGAAGGTGATCATTAAAAATATATTTCTCGGTTAATCGAATCTGTTTCTGAACATACGGAAAACGATTTTACTATTTGAATTTAACACCTTGCTTAGGTAACACTAAGATTTGATGTGAACGACAAAAAGAAAAATCATCGAATCGTTTTATTCTTTAAATTTTTTGATGGTTAACTTCTGTACCTCAATTTCGATATTTGAGAAATAAGTTGTGAAGAAAACTTGTTAGAGTTAAAACATAAAACTCATGTTTGATTGTATTAAATTGTTGTACACTTGTACAGAGATCGTGAGAAGAAACTTCTTTGAAAATTGGATTTCATAAAACAAATACATCAGTGTTACTAAAAGTAAAAATTATAAAAAAAGCAAACCCAAAATACACAGAATTCTTAATGAATCTTCTGGGAAAACATTGTTGCGCGTCCCGTCCGCCCTGATCGCTCTTTGAGTTTGGGCTGACTTCCAAGACTCCAAAGACTCCAAAGACTCAAAGACTCCAAGTCACATATGAGCTGCAAGTATTACGACCTGAAAATAATAATTTTTCTGTGTTTAATATTTTTTCTTCGTTTTCTGTTTAATTTATCTCTTTGTGGGGTCAGGAAAAAATTTAAAATCTGTTTACAGAAATTATAAAATGCTTTACTTGTTGTTTTCTGTGTTTTTCAGTTCATGTGTGTTTTCAGTTTCGACTTTTATTTTGAATTAACATTTTTTTGTTTATCATATGACCAAATTGAAATATCTATAGATAAAAGGAATCCATTAGTTTCTATACATTAACAGATGAGGATGTTGCTCCGAAACGTGACAATCAGATGCGCTTAAACGACAAATTATTATTTGTCTGACTTCAAGCTCTAAGGAACGTTTGATTTCAAAAACTTGTAGTTCAAATCCTTTCAATTTCGAGACCGCATGTCTACCTAACTCCACTCTGGCGTCTTTATCCTGTTCGTTGGATCAAATCCAAAACAAATAAATTTCCGCTTCATGTTTTGTAAACTAAACGAAATCGAAAACTGGCGTATGACAAACTGGCGAACTGATTTTGATAGATTTCTCTTGTGAAAAAATATACAAAAAATATTATTTTTTTTCAACGATCAGATAATTTTGGTTTTTGTTTAAACAATTTGGTTTCGAAGTAAATTTACTTAAATGTGCCGAAAATTGTTTGCAATAATTTTTTGTTTTTGTGAAGATATCGTGCCATGACCATGGCAGAATAGCATATCTCTGCTCAACAGCATGTGATATAGAACTGGGGAGCTTTGCAGTGTATTACAAAATTTGCGGGGAATTGATGAAAATTAAATATTTAAATTCAAAGTTAATATAGTTAAAAGTTTATACAATTTTTAAATATTTCTTTTACTTCTCGTTATTCTGCACCATATGGTGAGAAGCGAATGAATATTAAAAAATTTTTTATGGTGTATCTCTTTGTATTTCATATTCGGTTCGTTCATATTTACATAAGGAAATATTAAGTAAAATTTTATGTACACGTGTTCCGTCGTATTTCTTCCCTCCGCATTGCTTGTACTAATGCTATTGATAAAGGAACAAATGAAAGGCATTGAGTTAACAACAAATATATGATCGTAATTTTATTTTTAATTCCTTCCAGGAATGCTTCTTTATGTTTTCTGGAAATGAAATGTAAATCATTTTCTTGAATATTAGAATTAACGTATTATTAGTATTGAATTTCATAACGCTATCGCCAACAAATATCCGTGTTATAGGTATTGCTCAACACAAACACACTTTCATATTAATTCCAAATTAATCATTTGTAATTTGAAGAAGATAATCTCGTTATTGCATAATTGCAAACTCAGCATTCAGAGGAAGTTACTAGGAAGATTAATAAATGAATAATCTGTAAATCCGTTTTACTTCCTCCATACATCTTTTGCTAATATTTGTTCACATCAACTATGCTCCACTTAACATCAGACGTTTATGGCACCTTTTTTGTTCATTGGCTTTTTTGCGGAAACATAAAAACACAACTTAATGACCGACAACAATTTTCACAATAAATATTAAAAATTCATTGAATAATTCAATGTTTCTTTAATAACTTTAAATTCCGTCGAGGGAAAGACATAAAACACACCTAAATACGGAAGTAAAATTTTCAATTTATGTGGAAATTTTAAATAAACCCCATTCACACCTGAGTTTCTATAAGATTTCAAGGTATTTAGTTGTCCGTAATGGACATCATATCTAGGACTCCCAGAAGTTTTCAAAATTATTTGCTTCAAGAAAGATGTAAGTAACATACTCATTACATTTGTGTGTTTTCAAATTAATGTTCTGTTTCGGAATTGAATGGAATTAAAGAATTTTAAAATTAACATCTGAATTAAAACCATGACCAATGGTGTCATATGTAACATGAGTTGCTTGAATCTCCCTCTGAAAATAGACTGTTTACAGGTTTTTTGAAGTTATGCCCTTTCAACCTTACAGTTGAATGTAGGAAAACCAACATTTGACTTCAATTGTTTTTTAAATTCTGTTCATTGAGTTCGAATTACATTTCTCGAATCAATTAGAGAGAAAATGTAGGAAAAAAAAAATTACAAAATGAATAAAGTGAATTATAAACAAAAATGGAATTAAATGATTTGTTCTTCTCATCTTAACTAACACGAGAAATTCTTTTTTTACGATTCACCTTTCTCCAAGTTGCTCTGTAAATAATCAATTTATGGGCAACTAAAAACATCAAAGGCATAATCTAATCATCATCATCAACATCATCGTCATTACTCGTACATTGAAAGAGTTAATTTTGTTAAAATAAATAAAAATTAAAATTAAATGTAACTACAAAGCAAACGAGAAAAAAAGAATCACCATTTCCGGTCCATTTTTCCATCCGTTACGTTCATCTGAACTGATGGTGTTATATCTATCTTTCTTCAAAGCTTGATTTTGTTATAAACAAAAATTCCATTCAAAAATGAATTTAGATTTTTAACTTTTTAACGGTTATAATAATTTCTAATGTTACTTGTGCTATTCCACTTAATATCACATAGCAACATATGGAACATCAAACTGACTTAAAATTAGCAAAAACTACTAATTCACAATCATTACGAAGATATCGCTCAATTTCATGCTACAAAAACAACTAAACTTCTGTTTTTGCTGTTTTCAGCACGGAATCAAATCACACAATCCACAATATATACAAATTTGATGAATTTGTTCATTTTAATTTTACAAAATCAGACTGAATTTAAAAACAAAATATCTTTGGAATGGATAACTTCTGAAAAATGAGTGTGTGATCAATTGATTTTTTATTTGCACGTATTGGGTATATAATATAATTTGGTACTCTAATTTTGAGGGTGATTACTGATTAGTGCATTACTAGTGAACTTTTCATATCTGCTACTCTGGATCTAACAAACAACAGAACTATCTTAAATACACACATATGTATTTAACGTAATCTATATTCAATTGCAATAAGGTTATTTAAATGAATTTTAAACTGGGGGAAAATCGATTTTTCCGACAAAAATCTTTTGTCTTTCATTATTTTTTAAAAATTACTCAACATGTTTTCCATTGAAAAATCCCCATGTTTTCAGTTGCATTGTTAAAAATATCTCATATCTCAATAAGTCATTTTTTTAATAACAAGTACATACTATAATATATCCCTTTTTGCAGATAATTCACAAGGATATTCCCGGAATCTTACATCCTCAATACAATCAGGTCCGTAAAATAACTTTGGATAAAATTTTAAATCTTCCAAATTGTGTTCTTTTTATAATTGAGTCAGAATTGAATTTTAAATTAATATTAAATATGATATAAGGATGTGATATTGAATTTTTTAACACATTTTCTCATATGTATAATTACTCTTTGTTGTTTAATGGCTTTTATACCAATTGCAACTAATATCATTTAACACTCTTTGGTATTTGCTTATGTAATCCTGCTTCATTTTTTAAGATTTCATATAAAATTTTACCATTGGTTTGGAAACCATCACATCTATTTATTAAATAAGTTCTTCAGTTTCTACATGTTCCTCATTCACTTCTGACATATCTACTCTACATGGTGTTGCTAGACATATGTAGATGATATACCTACTCCAGAAATATGTTCAAATACTGTAAAATAAAACAATGTTACAGAAAACGAGTTCAAGTTACAAAACCATGATTATCCTTTGAAGTCTTCATTACACCTAAAAGACACAAGTTTGACAGTCTTAGTTCTATTGTAATGTGGAGAAATCAGGAAATTATGATAAATAAATATATCTTATCTATACATACACTTGCGTTATTCGAAACACATTTAAGCGGGTTTATGCAATTAAGATTAGAGGGAAAGGAAGTAGAATAAAATTATTTTCATATGCTGAAACGATAACAAAACTTCGTTGTGAAACTACTAAACTGACGAAACATTATGGGGGGATATTATACGATAATACTACATAGACTACGTAGCTTGCTTAAACAACTTCTCCAACGGATATAATATTTAATTGATATTGTTAATTAATAATTATAAATTACCATGAAAATGTTGCTTGTTTTCTCTCGGTATACGGTATACGAATGAACAGGTCATGGGCTTGTAGGTATCATAAATGTTTATGTAGATGTGAAATTATATATGTATATATGAAACTGGATTAGTGTAAAATCATATAATGTATAACTATCATGTTAGAGTTGTAGTTAGATGGATTTATAATTGAGTTTATTTCAGTTTATAAATATAATTATATACGTTTACTAGGAAAACTTAGAATCGTATAATAAACGACATACAATTAATAGGAAAAGTGGAAATAAAATTATATAGTTATTGATATATTCAATGTGAGATAGAACGATACAATTAAATGCTAACAAATAGCAATATATGTTGTTTCAGGTTCGTTGGAACAATATAACACAATCATGCATGTCAGTTAACTCGGTTTCTACTTATACGTAACTAATTACATATTTAATAACCATATTCGTTTATTAGTTTTGTTTCACACACAAAACTCTGTCTCACATAAGTAAATCATGACAACAAAACCAAATGAATAACCCACCACAAAAATTAAAACTACTGAGCTAAGGGTGGTAAAATTGTAGAATTTCAATGTAAGAGTAAGTGTAGGTTCGCTTTCAAAATGTCAAAAAATACATGTAATTATTAAGCATTAGTTGAATAATTGATTCATTTCTACCAAAATTTATTGAATATTTCAACATTTAATAGCTCAGCTACTCTCCTCACCCTTTAATCACCTTTTTTCTTCGTAATTTTAGTGAAATTCATGCCTATTTGTATGGAAAATATATTTTGAATGCGTGTAATTAAACAATAGAGAACAACTATTGGAAAACTAAAACTTAAAACCACTAAACATGATAAATTTAGGTTATTTTTCCTAAAATTGCTATTGAAATTATTAATCGATCATGAATTAAACGGTAAGCAATATCACAAATGAATATTTTTGAATGCCTATAGAATCACGCATATAAATTTTATTCAAATTTGAGAATTTAATTAATTATAAAATTAACTAATTTAATAACGTTGTATTAAAGATAATCTTTAATATTTTTCTAAAATAAATTTCTTTTTAATTACAGATAGTTACCAATATCAACTACAATCCATGTGGCAAAAATGCTGGAATACAAATCAAAATTTAATGCATCATTTGCGATTTCGAGAACGTGGCCCACTAAAATCGTGGCGTCCAGAAACAATGGCTGAAGCTATTTTTAGTGTACTAAAGGAGGGTTTATCTTTGTCACAAGCCGCCCGGAAATATGACATTCCTTATCCAACATTTGTTTTATATGCAAATCGTGTCCATAACATGTTAGGACCGTCCATAGATGGTGGAGCTGATTTAAGGCCTAAGGGACGTGGTAGACCGCAACGTATACTGTTGGGTATATGGCCAGATGAGCATATTAAAGGTGTGATAAAAACAGTTGTATTCCGTGATGCTAAGGAGTTAAAAGAAGAAACAATTCATTTAGCGTATGGAAGACATTCGGTAAGAATTGAAATCAAATATAAAAATAATAAAAAGAATCGTAACATTATTCATTTATTTTAGCCTGTATACCCCTTCCAGGACAGTGCGCTTAACTATCCCGGAGCACCCTGCTCGAATGGTCTGCCACCTCAACCACAGGTATCTGTAGGTGAATCAATGTCACCGGAAGCTACAGCTGCTGCTGTAGCAGCAGTCGCTCAGGGGATACGACAGCAAATGCAATTAGCAGCTGCAGCTCAACATCATCCTGATGCAGCTACAAACTTATTTAGCTTACCATCGCACTTACATTCAGCAAACAGTGGCGTGCCGTTACCAAAGCAAAGTTCACCTGCATCAAGTGGCCAGAATATGAACTCAAATTCACAAAGGCATTCGTCACCATCAATGCCGGTTCTTCCTAGTCCATCTGCTTTAGGTATGACAGGTATTCCGGGTGTACATGTTATGCAACCCATTGGCCCAAACACTAGTCAATCGGGAGCACCTATAAGTAGCTCAACATCATATACTTCCAACAGTTTACAAACATCGTCAGCTTCCGCTCATATGACACCTAACACATCAACAGCCAATGTACAAATGAATGTGTCAAACATGTCACGTATGGGATCACCATCGGAATCAGCGCACGACCTACGTATGAACAGTCCGGAAGAAAGTCCACTTAATTCACCCTTACAAATGGCGCTGGAACCAGCCGTTAACTTAGCAGTAGGTGTAAGTGGTATGGCATATAAGCCATCAAGAGGCTATTCTCCACCAAGAGCTGAAAATTTATTTCAAGAAGATATTGCAGATTTAGTGGGTGCAGCTAATCGTAACTGTCCGCAAAATATGAACAGTTTCAAAGAACCAACACCCACAATTAAACTTGAACCTATGGCCGGTTGTAGAAGTGATTAAAAATCTCATAATTACATTCATCAAACGTCGTTGTCATAGTTATTACCAAGAATCTTTATAACAAATATATTTTTGTGGCTTTACTTCATCATTATTGTAAGTGTAACACTTTATAAAAATAACGTGCAATAGAATTTCAAATTTAAGTTTCAACCAACTGTAGTACAACATTCCACAATTCAAACTTGACTCCAACATTAAATACGAATACCAAGTCAAGCCAATAGATTCATTATGTTTTTTTTTTTGCAATATAAAATTAATAAATATATTTAATTGAAAAAATATTTGTTCGAAAATTGTAATTGATTCAAAGAAGTATCAAACATTTTAAAATGAAATTATATTTGAAGTAAAAAATATATAAAACAATTTAATGAAAAAGTATTTAAATATTGCGTGTGCGAATAATTAAGAAACTTAAAGATGTACAAAAGAAAACATGGAATGGGAGTGCGAGAAATATCGATTATGGAGACAAAGAAAACGAATTGCCTTTCAAAATTATTCAAAATTAAGAAAATAAATTATGGAGAATACTAAATTATAAAAGAAAATTAAAAAAAATTAACGGCACAACCTCTAGGGTAGTCGATTTTTACGTAAACAAAATTATAAAACATATTTATCTTTAACGAAAAACATAAGATGTCTAGGAGAGCAAAATTGTTTTTTATTTTTAATAACTTAATATAAAGTCAAGGTTATAAGAGGAAAGAAATTATCATTTAAATGAACATTTTGTTGTGCGAAATTGTAAATATTTAGAAACATAAAAGAGGATTATTATAGAGTCAAGCTAAATAATTAAAATTAACAAAATTATTATATTTAAAAATGAAAATCCAAGTGACAAGCATAAATTTAAGAGAAAAAATTTAAAATTTAGGACAAAATCTAAACCAAAAATAATCCCTGTTTTGGTAAAATGAAAAATTAATTAAAAATTAAGGCAAAAACAAAGTTTTATGTTTAGGATATTTTTATGTTTAGATTTCGGAAAAACAAATGAAAACTATTTAGGAAAATAAATGAAAATTTAAAATAGATACAGTTAAATTTGTATGATATTTGGTGCTTAGATTGTCTGCCATTTACGAGGAAGCCTTGCGTTTAGGAAATATTTTCTAAAAGAACTGATTTTAATATAGTAAATGAAGTTTTTCGAACTGAATTAGGAATTGTTAGAAAAAAATACAAAATATTCTTATTTTCGAAGTTTAAAGTAGTGAGAGGCTGATATTCTATGCGATATTTTTAAAATTATGTCATATCAGTTTCAGTTTTCGTACATGGTTAGGGATTTTAGTTTCCAGTATTGCAGTTCCAATTTCCCAACAGCACAAAAGTAATAAATTTTATCAATCAACGCAATAAAAATATTAATGAATTTCAAATTTATCCAATTAAGTCAGCCTCTTATGAAACAGTTTTTCTCTGCAGAAGATACATTTGGACAACGTTCTAGTTTTCGTTACTTTACAAACAAGCTTGCTTTGGCATACCAGGAACAATTATTTTATCAAATATCAAATTATAAATAATATTAAATAAAACTTTTATGAAGGAATCTCATGACTTAACATTATTTCGATAGTAGAAAAACAGCAGTTATTTCGAAAATAATACACAAAAACAATAACCTTTAAATATATCCTGGTCATGTCAAGTTACTTTTATCAAAAATTTCAAGTAGAAAGTGCCTTTTTCCTAAACAAACCGCCAAAAGATACTAATATATGTATATAATCAAATGTACATATAAAAATTTTAAAAATTCCTCGTGATGGTACAACTAAAGTGCTGTTGTCTAAAATTGAATTTTTCTTTTTGTATGAAATGTTTGGACAATTATAATTAATTTAAACAAGGAGAAACTAAAATTGTTTAGGAAATAAAGTCTACAACAAAAAGCTAAAACACATTTTTAACAATACTTTTATAAGTTGAATCAACAACAAGTGTATACATTAAAAAAAGAGTATTATTATCTAAAAGCGAAATGTGTTTAAATAAAGATAATTGCATAAATTATATTAAAAATTTATAAGAAGTCTCCAGCTAAGATATTGAGATGAGGTTGTGTCCCTTAATCTAAAAATGTTAGAGGAATATGTTTTCCTTTTTTAAGTTTTTGATATTAAAAACGTTAAGACTTTCGGCTGAACTTTGGATGGCATATTTCCGGTTAAGAAGAAAAGAATTTTTGATGTTTCAATTGAGTTTTGTTAAAGGCGAGATAAAAACAAAACAGTTTTAATTTATAAAATTGTTCATAGGACTGAAATGAATTACCAACAAACCATAGCACACAATTAACAGCAAAATATGATATAAAAATAGCTCAGAAATAATACCATGCTACTTGTTACAAGCAATAACAACGGAAAACAAGAAGTACATGACATAACAAATAAAACAAAATAAACCGGCAACAGACATAGAATTTATATAATAACAAACTGATGCAATACGAATGGCGAAAAACTAATTATTTTTTATTTGAAATGTAATCACAGTGAAAGGAATATATTGCTCTGATTAGACTATTCTATCCATAACATTTACTATGAAATATATCTGTCTTGTTTAAAAGAACGTCTTCAGATTTAAGATTATTTTCATCTTCAGATTATAAAATCATTTAGTATGCTTATTTAAAGAAGCACTATGTTTTTGGATATTTTTAAATATGAATTTATTATTTCTATCCCACAAATCTCTAAACACACAATGACTATCAATGAATTCAATTAGTTCTCTATTGCACTAAAATATGGGATATATTTTCTCAGGGCGACACCTTTATTTTACCTTGTGTAATCCAATCAGTTCAATTTGATCTTAAATAAATAAGTACTATTTGAAAAACAAATTCCCTTCACTGTTAAGATTACTAAAATTGACCGCAAAAAATTCCAATCAAAGAACAATGTTTAAAGTTGAAATGATATATGCCTAGAATCTTCAACTAAAAAGATCATTGTGAACATTATAAGAGTATAAATAATTGTGTTTGTATGTATTAAATATTAATCAATTAAAATACTAATTTTTAATTAATTTATTCTTTAAGGTAACTTAAAGTGTTGCTAGTTTTTAGTATAAAGAGTTTGATTAGAAAAATTTAAATTAATACCTACATTTAAGTTGTTTCTAAAGAAAAAAGTTTAGTTTTATTTTGATTTAAACTTTGAAAAGCATTCACACATTTCTTAATCATTTAGGTTTTATAAATATATAATAGAAAGAAATAAATATTTGCGGTATAGAATTAAAACATAAGATTAAATATAATGGAAAATATGAGTTATACAAACAATTTTTTATTTATTTTTCTATGTTTAGTTAACTAGTTTTACTTAATTTCAACTATATGAAGCTTTTTAAGAGAATGTAAAACAATATAAAAGAATACTTTGTAGGTACAATATTAATTATTATAGAAACACACAAAAGTAATGAGTTATGTAATTACACTAAAACAGAAAAATAATAAAAAAATATAATAAAATGTGTACGTATATAGAAATAGAAACTCTACTATTTTTGTTTCCGTTTAAAATTAAACATAAACTAGTTTTAATTTTAAGTAATATAGAATGCAAAAATATTATAAAATAAAACAGTCCAAACCGAGGGCAAATCTAGGAGGAAATTAATTTATAACATGCAAACAGACCTTTGCTACTGAAAGGTAAATAATTAATTTAATATAAAATGAAGACAAAACTCCAAGATTTCTCTTGTATATTTAAGTCTCAACCAAAAACTATATAAAGAAAGTTAAAATAAAAATTTAAAAAATTTAAACATAATTATCAGTCGAAAATATTGATTCTCAGTTATGAGCAAATCAATTCTATAACTCATGATTTATAAACAAAATAAAAAAAATAATATTTACAAAAATCCGTTCATTTAAAATCATTATTAAATTGTATGGTATCAACAAGATATTCAGAAAAAAAACTGGAAAATATAAAAATATAAAAATAAATCAGACATGTGTATGTATTATGAATTAAAAATTATTAATTGATAGGGAAAAAGAAAATATTAAAAATAATGCTTTTTCAAAGCTTAATTCATACCCAAATATCTGTTCCAATTGGGGCGCTGAAATGATGTTTCCCACGCATTTTACATAATCTATGATTTTCGACTTAAAACATAAGAAAAACATTTCCTTGTATTTATACTACGTTATTAAACGATTTTTATTTTTTAATTAAAAACAAATATATATTTTTACGTTGTTCTTTATGGGAGTAAACAAGACGCCCTTTTTTATGTATTTTGTGTACGAGAATGTACGATTTATGGAAGAAATAAAATATCAAAAACAATTATAAATTGTACAGCGCTAGTTTTTATTCGTTGTCATGTAAATTACTCTAAGCTGTTAGGTTATTACAGGACTTCTGAAGAAAAAAAACGCTTTCAGGACACTCTATTCTTATTTAAACACAAAATTCAACTTTCGGAAACTGGAGTTAATACAAACATTGTACATATTTTCATACCTGAAAATGAGTAAAACCCCCAATTAAATTATGAAATAGATAAAGTTACCATGAGAATTCACCCACAAATATAATGAAAGCAATGTGAAAGTAACTTTTTCTTTATTTTAATATGTTTATTGGTATTATCATTAGAATTATCAGGATAATCAACTATCAAGATAAGCATAATATAAATTTTCCTTAGCTTTATTTCGTACAAATTATCTTAAATGTAGTCCTTAAAATTACTCTTTTATACTGGACTGATTTCATTATGAATTATTCTTGTTCCTCTATCTTATAGGCGTATTGGTTCAGATTGCTTCTATTATGCCATCGATTATAAGAAAACCAATATAAAAGGGCAACATAGCACTCCTCTCCTATGTAGATATTCCATTTTTCTTTGAGCGGTAGGCGGCTACAACGTCACAAACAAGTATTCAGATGTCCTGTTGCCATACATCGTGTTGGTACAAAATTTTCCTAATAGCAGATAGCTACTAACGGACATGAAGCTTTCGATGAGTGTCGTTTTGTTTTCACGCTCGTTGAGAATACAAAAGCACTAACGTGCTCTGGGAATAATATTCTGGTAGTAGGTGTCATCTAAGGGATGGCACATAGAAGTAAGGGTAAAGGGTGCCTACACCTCTCTTCCTGAGGGATGTACAAATTATCGCCAACAACTGACGAAGATTACTGGCCACTTTCGTACGGTAATGTCAATGTAATACGATGAGCTTCCATCAATAGGAAACCTTCTTAAGAAATCCTGTACACAAAACGATGTTGCTTAGCGTGAATGTAAACCTATCGTTTCCATGTATTTCATTTTATAGTTTAGTAAATACACAACCCGTTTAGATCTTGTTCAAGCTGAATTTTGGCTTAGAGATGAAATATGTTGAAAAACATATATATATGTAGAAAATATAATTTTAGATCATAAGAAGACAATTATTTTCATAAGAAGAAGTGAATAATTTAATTAAAATAATTAACGTTGAAATGTATTTGATTATTTATAGCGACAGTCCTTGATTCTATCATATACAAGAACCAGAAAGTACTACAAACTTGGCGATGATTTTGATGGCCGTCATGACGTTTCGAATACAATACTTTTTGTTCTTACTTGGTGTGTGTATTGTTCAATTGCAAAGGCAAGTGAGTGATTTTGGTGAAGTAAAGAAAAGAAGTATTTTAATAATGAAAAATGGATTTTTGAGTTAAATGAATGGCCTAAGTGATATTAACTACATTTAACAATAATAGAACTTGTGAAGATTTACTTTAATTACTCAGAATTGTTTTCAAAATAAACATAAAAGCTCGAAGATGACAGCTGTCGCATACGAAAACGACGACGACGGGCTCTTTATTGATTTGTGAGGGAAAATTTTGCGGCGATTCAGAAGAAATTTTGTGTCCGCATCTTGCTTTATAATGTTGGAGTAGAAACAATTTTCAGTAGTGCTAGAATACTAGAATTAAATAAAATTTTCATCTTTCGCAAAAACGCAAATTAGCACAAGTATAAATGTGAAAATATTTTTGTACATTTTCATAGTATTAAGAGGTCAGTTTTCTAAGAAAAAACAATGAATGTTGAAAATTGAAAAGATTATTTCTGTTGGTGTCACACATTTTGGTCATAATTTTCTATTAATTACAGATAGTGTGGCATTTCTTCTTTGCAAATAGACCATGGATGGTCAAAGAGCGCGTGATATTCTATCTTTAATTCAAGAAAGAATCGTTTATCTAACTGGTGGTCGAGATAGACGCGGTGGTCCATTATTATGTTTCCCCGCAAATCCTCGACGAGAACGTCTAAAGCCAGAAGATCTAAGGCGATTACTTAATTATCTGATAATGATACCAAAGTAAGGAATATATAAATTATAGATTAATTCATTGTATTACGTTTCATTTTCAATATTTTCAGTGATTCTGCTAAGAATTTGGGTTTCACTGTTGTGATTGACATGCGCGGCAATGGGAATTGTTCCACTAACGTCAAGACAATATTAAAAGTGCTTCAGGAACACTTTAGTGCTAATATACATACAGTTGTTATTATAAAACCAGATAATTTTTGGCAAAAACAACGAGCATCGATTGCTAGTCACAAATATAAATTTGAGACAACTACTGTATCCATTGATGCATTAGGGAAACTAGCTGAACCTCACCAGTTAACGTCAGATTTTGATGGTAGTCAACAATATGACCATAATCAATGGACTGATTCAAGGTTAGCAATCGAAGAATTTTTCTGGCAAGCTAGCGATATGGTAGATAGAATTGATGACTTACAAGAGGATCTTAGTCGTAATGATTTTGCTGAAGATGTAAATGGCGCTAAACATAGCTTAGATCATCACAATGAAATGAAAAAGAAAATTTTAAAATTGCCTGTTGAAGACCTTGATTTACAAGGACAAAAATTACTTGCTAAATTGAATGCTGGTCAAACAGATGATGCATCACATTCCTCCTCGCAAATGAATCAACCTGGATATAGGTCAATGCCATCAAATCCAGATATGGCTGCTGCTATAAATAAAGCAATGCGACAAATTGATCTAATACATAATGGTCAGCAACATTTGTTAACATTGTGGCAGCATAAAAAGACAAAATTAGATCAATGCTTTCAATGGAGACTCTTTGAACAGGATTGTGAGAAAATGTTCGATTGGATACTTCATAATCGGGATGTATTTCAAATGAGTTATGTAGAAATTGGACGAAATTATTCAGTTGCAAAGAGTTTACAAGATGAACATCAAAAATTCTCGGTAGCATCGATGAATGTTTCGGTTAATATTGATAGAATTTTAGCAGTCGCTGGTCGATTAATCGAAAGTAATTAAACAATTATTCTACGATTAAATGAGTGTTATTTAAAACATTATTCTCTTTTAGGTAGTCACTATGCTGCAGCTCATATAAAAACACTTGCAACTCGGTTAGATCGAACTTGGAAAGATTTTGCAGCTGGACTTGATGAAAGAACAGCAGTGTTACAACTAAGTGTTGTATTTCATCATAAAGCTGAACAGTATTGCAATAGTGTATCATCCTGGGCAGCAGCATGTCAAGCTTCGCAACCTTTACCATCTGATATTCAAAGTTTAGAAACTGCAATACGTACTCATCAATCTTTGTATGAGGCAATGTGTCAATCCTATACCGAAGTTCATTCGACTAGCAAAAAACTACTCTACCAGCTCGATCACTTAGTACAAGTTTGTAATCAACCACCACCACCTGGGGTGCCAGATCACAGAAAAACTAGTAGTTTTAACAAGTACGAACGAGCAAATCCAGCTGCTGATTACAGTGAAGGTGCTTCTCATGTACTTGCAGTTATTCAACAAATTTTGGGACATCATAGATCACTGGAAGCGAAATGGCATCAAGAAAAAATTAGGCTTCATCAAACACTTGCTCTTCGATTGTTTCAGGAGGATGTTAAACAAGTACTTGATTGGTTGAAAAATCATGGAGAAGTGTTTTTGCGTAAAAATACGGGTATTGGCAGGAATCTTCAGAAAGCACGAGTATATCAAAAGAGTCATGAACATTTTGAAAATGTTGCACAGAACACTTATAGTAATGCAGAGAAACTTTTATCTGCTGCAGATGACTTAGCTAGATCAGGTGAAGCTGACCCAAATGAAATATACTCTGTAGCTCGTGAATTAGAACTACAAGTAGCTTCTTTTGCTGAACGTGTCGAACAAAGACGCAGAAGACTTGATATGGCGGTTATATTTTACACTCATGAAAAGGAAGTTGCAGCATGGATTGATCAGTTAAGAACAGAAGTTTCAACGGATGAAACTATTTTGTCACAGGAAAATCTTGAAGGAATCGAACGACTTTTGCAACAGTACCAGGATCAGCAAGAAAGTACTCTAAATGGATGCATGCAAACTTTGGCACAAGGTCAGGCTCTGCTGCAAGAAATGCGCTCCCTGGAGTATGTTGATAATACAGGATCAATATCTGCCCTTGAAAATACTCTTGATAAACTCACAAAACAAAAAATCGAATTGGAAGAACTATGGTCTGCACGAAAATTTCGAGCTGATTTAATTTTGCGATTGAGATACTTTGAAAGGGATGCTCTAGAAGTATCTTCTCAATTAGAACTGTGGGCAGAAGAGCTTCAGCATGGCGAGCTATCACGTGACTATCAAAAAGCTGAACAACTGCTACGATTGCATAATGAATCCGTAACTCATATTCAAACTACAACTTATGACGTTTTACATCAAGGACAAGAATTGCTGCAAGTCTTTGAATCAGCTGGATTCATAGCTATGGCAGATGCGACTCATACAGCACAAGCACGTATCCAATATCTACTTGATTTTCTACATGATAGACACATGGACTTAGAGGACCTTTCAGAAGTGAAACGCTCTAAATTGGAACAAGCTGTCCAACTCTGCCAATTCCAAAATGATGCTAATCAAGTTATTTCATGGATTCGAAACGGAGAGGCAATGCTAGTTGCCAGCTTTGTTACACCAAATAGTTTAGCGGAAGCTGAACAATTGCGAAAAGAACACGAACAATTTCAAGTTGCTATAGAGAAAACTCACACTTCTGCAGTTCAAGTTAAATATCGAGCTGATGTTTTAATAAACGCAAATCATTACGATCCGCAATCAATTCGGGAGATTTCTGATGATGTCACGAAGAAATGGCAGCAACTTGTAACTTATGCAGAAGAACGTCATAAACTAGTGACTGCTTCAATAAACTTTTACAAAACCGCTGAACAAGTTTGCAGTGTTTTGGACAGTCTAGAAAGAGAATACCGTCGTGATGAAGATTGGTGTGGCGGTGGCGGTTCAAGTGATAAAGCCCAAACTATTGTACAACTCATTTCAAAACATCAAGAACAAAAAGAAGCATTTTTGAAAGCATGTACCTTAGCCAGACGAACAGCAGAAACATTTCTAAAATACGCCTCCAGATCTCAGCAATATTATAAGTATCAACCTCAAGGAAATTGTGAAACTCGGGTTAAAACCATTTTGGATAAACTACTCTCACAAGAAAATCAAGTTTTAGAATTCTGGACGCAACGGAAGAAAAGTTTAGATCAGTGCCAGCAATTTGTCCTTTTCGAACGTTCAGCTAAACAAGCCATTGAATGGATTCACAATACTGGTGAAGCATATTTGTCATCTCGTAGCAATTTAGTTGGTAAAACTAAAGAGGAAACGGAAGGTCTATTGCGTGAACATAATGAATTCCGTGGGACAGCTAAAGAAACTAGAGAACGGGTGAAGATGTTGCTGCAATTAGCCGATGGACTTGTTGAGAAAGGGCATGCCCATGCGAGTTCAATCAAGCAGTGGGTAGCAGCTGTTGACAATAGGTAACCTTAATAACGTGAGTTGATATCGTACAGTATTTAATAATCTCAATTTTCGTAGGTACAAGGATTTCAGTAATCGTATGGACACTTATCGCGAACAATTAGAAAAATCACTTGGCCTATCTGTAGCTCAGGAAGATAGTTCTACTTTGTTAAGCTCAACTTCTGGTAAAAGTATTTTTACAGTAAGTGTCACTAGTTTTAACAAAATTAATACTTCAGGTTCAGCTGGCGATCGACATTCTGATCCATCTTTAGAAGCAAAACTTGGATCTACTGCAGCTACGAAGGAAATAAATGAAGAAAAACGAAAATCCGCTCGACGAAAAGAGTTTATCATGGCTGAATTAATGCAAACCGAAAGAGCATATGTAAAGGATTTAGAAAATTGTATAAAATATTTTCTGGAAGAATTTCGAACTGGGTCCAGTATCCCATTAGGCTTAGTTGGAAAAGAAGATGTTTTGTTTGGAAATATTGAAGAAATTTACAATTTCCACGAGAAATTATTTTTAAAAGAACTTGAAAAATATGAAACAATGCCAGAAGATGTAGGACATTGCTTTGTAACTTGGGCTTCCAAATTTGATATGTAAGTAAAAATAGACAATTGAAATTTAAAGAAAATTTACGAAAAATTTCTTTCAAAAGGTACGTGCACTATTGCAAAAATAAACCAATATCAAATAATTTAATGGTACAACATAGTGGAACTTACTTTGAAGAACTTCAACGTAAACACAAAGTTGAACATCCTTTGCCAGCATTCCTTATAAAGCCTGTACAAAGAATAACCAAGTACCAACTTTTACTTAAAGATTTACTCGCTTGTTGTGAAGAGGGTCACGGAGAAATCAAGGTAAAAATATTGTATAACATATTTTTATCCTTACAATTGATATAATTTTCAAATTACAGGAAGGTCTTGATGTTATGCTTAATGTACCGAAAAAAGCAAATGATGCAATGCATTTATCGCTTCTAGAAAATTGTGATGTTTCTATTGACAGCTTAGGAGAAGTTGTATTGCAGGTAACATTGTTGGCAATACCTTTGTAGATAAAAGGTCAGTAATTAGTTTCCATAAAAATTTTTCAGGACTCATTTTTAGCATGGGACAATAAACAAATAATTCGGAAGGGACGTGAACGTCGTGTGTTTTTATTTGAACTTTATCTTCTTTTTGCTAAAGAGGTTAAGGATTCTAGTGGTTCTGTCAAGTATCAATTTAAGAATAAATTAATGACGACAGGTAAAGTATTTCTCAATTTCACATTGAATTTGCTTATTGAAATTTTATACACTCCATAGAATTAGGTATTACTGAGCATATAGAAGGTGATGAAACTAAATTTGCTGTTTGGACAGGACGAGCTCCTATGTTCGATTATAGAATAGTATTGAAAGCAACTAGTCTAGAAATAAAACAGGTGAGATTCGCAAAATAATAGAATGTACAAAGAAACAAATAATATCTTTCAATTTCCTTAGGTTTGGGTTAAGAAATTGCGCGAAGTCATACAAGAAACATGTTTCTCGGGTACTTCGTTAACTTTACCTAAATCACCAGCTAAAGGTTCAGCTTCAGGTTCATCTCAAAGATCATCACGTGACTTAGATGAACCACTTACTGAAAACGATCATGATCGTTGCTCTCTAGCTAGCTTTGGATCGGGTAATACCACTGACAGTGACAATAAGGTAGGTGGTCTGTTGTTTCTTGTTGTATTCCATGAAGTGCATAATCAAGCATATGTTCGGAAAATACTATGATGGCCATATATGATTATCGTATGTAAGGTATAAACAAATCTTCATAAGCTAGATTATTTGTATAACATGCAACACAATGATAAGATGCATAAGTACTAAGTTAATTTGCAAATTAGTTCTCGTTGAAACCTTCTTTTCAAGAAAATATATAAAACAATTAGCACATCTACCAACAAATTAGCAGCTAGTATAAAAAGAGTTGGTTATTTAATATTCATAATTTCGTACTGTCAAGACAAAATTAAAAGTATTTACGCCGTGGTGAAAAAGACCAACATTATCGGTCATGGTAGAATATTCACAATTTGTGAAGTGTTATATATAATACCATATCTCATTCCATTATTTCCGTACGTTCATTCATCATAGTCTCCAAAGATTCCCCCTACCTAATCGTTATTTTGACCTTCCAGCATAACAAGAAAATTCACCAAGGAAAGATGAATAACGTAAAAACAGCTTTTTGAATCTGGTTAGTGGGTGCAAGGGCATTTCATGGTTACAAATAGGGAGGTTTAAGATTTTCTCTGAATCCGAGCATCTGTACGTTACTGTGAAAGTTTCCCCAACTTTTCCACTTCCAATCTTACGAAAAACGTATAGACGCATCGAATCATTTTATCACTTTACATAAGAGCTTCTTTTCATCTGCAATGACTGATGGGAAGGTTACAAGAAGATTTTCTAAATTTTCCCTGCAGAATTTCCACGCATGGTTACGACACATCTCTCTTAGAAAATCTCCATACGAATGTTGTTCGGTTATGCCATTGCTAGAGCAGTGGAATTCCGATAAGAGCTCGTAGTGAAACATTCTTCTGTGTCTTTAGAGATTTCGAAAGCTTCGATACAGAGGAGAGTTTTTTCAAATTGAGAACATTTTGTTAAAAGCTTTCCTATGAATTTTTGATAAAATATTTTCTTGTTTCAAGATAAAATATACATACAGTCAAATTTCATTTGATGTTGGTATATTGAAAGAAGTCAAAAATCAAAACTATGTTTTTAAATATTCTTATAGTATGTTTACAAAAATAAAATATACAGAAGTCTTAAAACTCCAAAGCTCACTGCAAATATTTAACTTAAGTGTCATACAATTTCTAACCCCGACTGTATGGATAAAATTAAATTCATTCACTTGAACTTGACGAGAAAGTTTTATTGCGCTCTTGACCACAAAAAAGGGGAGCATTACCATTACTCAAGTGATGCTCATATTTTTACTATTACAACACTTCCAGGTATGTCCGGAAGTCCTTAACAATGTCAAAAACAAATTTGATTGATAAGTCTTTTTTTAAGGAAAAATTTTATGTTTTCAACCGAAAAGTTTAAATTCTGGTTAAAAAAGTTTGTAGATCTTCACAAAGTTGATATGAGGGAATGATGTAAGAAAAAATCCCCAACATATTATGATATTCTATGATTTTCTATGACGCTTGCTTAGTAGAAAAATGAAAAAAGGAAA
The DNA here is from genome assembly GCA_963971475.1 of Chrysops caecutiens. NCBI lineage: Eukaryota > Metazoa > Arthropoda > Insecta > Diptera > Tabanidae > Chrysops > Chrysops caecutiens. Next base: position 74,151,458 of record OZ020568.1, read on the forward strand.
AAGGAATTTTGTCGTGTTGGGGTAGATTGGGGATGTAAGCCTTATTATACATTTTTCCTAAGTAAGTTAACCCGTCTATTTTCGGTTACATGCTCGGGGTGTCAGTCTTATAGTATCCATCCTAGTGTATGCCTTAAAGCCCCATATTTTCGTAAACTACTATATGTTCGTATGTGATCAGTAATGTGTTTGTGCATGGAATTAAGCTAAGGCTCCCCAACAAACCGAAAGCATCGTGAATTCGCTCATCTATTCTGACTGCCTCACTACAAATTTATGTATTCCGTCCGTCCCTACGCAGAAAAGCTTTGTTCATGGGGAGCCTCTAGTTTTATCGCAGATTTTAATGTGACTGGTTTCCTTCTTCGAGACAGAATGTTTTGCGGCTGGCTCGGTGTAGATTTTTAATTGTTTAACAAAGAGAGTAGGAAATTAACTTTGATAAATCGGATTTTGTAATAAAATTATATTTTTTGAAGTTTTATATTTGTGAAAAATCAAAATTTGTTTATTATTTTTCAATTAATTTCTTGTGATAAGATTAGTATGATTTCCACAAAAGTTTTAACATCAGAACGAAGAAGCTCAACGCCACCGTCTTTTGATTCATTTTGTTCTTCGTTTGCTGTTAATGTAGCCGAGGTACGGTGGTCGAAAATGTCGTTGCCGTTCTGTTTGCCGATTCAGTAGATAATATAAATGTGTGTCTAATGATAAATAAATACAAAACAGAAAATGGAGAACTCAATTATGAAAGTTAAACTTCGTTTTGTTAAAGCATAAAAATTCAACAGAACATTTTCACTTTCTGTTGAAATTAACATACAAATTTCATTCGTCCGGATACGGAAATGAAGGAGACTGTTCAGCCGGAATTCCAGGAATTCATATAAAATATTTGTGATTGTTCTCGGTAAAATACCGAGAAGTGAGGCCTTAAGCCTATAAAGAAGTTAACAGAGGATTATAAAAGAATCAGCTTTATTATTAAAAAAAAAAAAAAAGTCCAGAAATATTAGTAACCAAAGTACAAATATAAGAAGATCCAGACCAACATCTACCACAGAAATTAATAAAATAATTTTGACATCGAAAAGAGCAGTACCATAACCCGGAGCAGTAACAGCATCAACACCAGCAGGAATAGAAGTAGTATAGACCGTAGCATCCTAGCAAGCTAGAATCAGTGGAAAATGAAGTATCGATTTTGCTCAATTGTTGTACAAAAAATTGACTTTATTTCGGTACATATCGGGAAAAGTCCTCTTTTATAATAGAGTTTATAATTTTTTATTTTAATTGTTGTGATATAAATGTCCGAAATTTTTTACGTCTCGAACCACAAAGAGCAATTTGTCATACGTACATAACCTGAAATGTAACATAATTTTCCCGAGGAAGATAAGAAAAAATAAGGATATAATCGTAATCTTCGCCGATAGGAGAGCGGTTTAAGTTGTTCGTAAGAAGAAAAAATGCCAAATAAAAACTACTGTGTAAATGGTAGCTTTAATCCTAAGCTCAATGTGTGCTTACGACCTCCAAGAGGCCAAATAATTCGAATAATAAATCATTGTAATTAAAATTAGTGAAAAATTTGTTGCTGTTTTCATAAAAAAGTGAGATATTAAATTTATTTTTTAAGAATAAGTTGTTACTATTGAAATTTTCGGCCAGAATTTGTTCATATTTTTTTATCTTAAATGAAAAGTGTTAAAAATTTTTTGTATGAAAGAATGAGTAGTGAGAGTGGTAGCGGCAATTGCAGTACGAAAGTGTCATCAATATCAACTACAGCCGTTGCAAGTTCTTCAACACCAACAATGTCAACTCCACAGTCTTCACCAACTGTAACTTCAACGGCATGTAATACAGCAATGGCTTCTACAACAGCATTGCCACCGTCAGGACCCAGCGCAAGTGTCAAACAGCAGCAACCGATCCAGGAGAAAACAGGCGTCCTATTAACAGCTACAAAGTCACAAAAGGGTCGAAGGAAAATTTCTCTACCATGGTTCCGACAGACTAGTGTTTCAGTACCACATGCAGCCCTATCACGACAACATACAATTGATTCACCAGGATCTTTTAGATTTTTTCGTCAAGGATCTAGTAATGCACAGGTTATTAAAAAATTATGCTTAATTACACATTCGTCTTTACAGCAATGGTATTCAAGTATGAATTAGTTGAACTTTATGCAAATGATCCACTTAAAAGATGTTAACCCTTATCGACTATGACTTTCATGTTAATGCAGTATCTAAAGGGACAAGTTTAATCTTATTCTAAATAATTCCTTTTCCTCTATGACCCGATTTACACACAAATGAGATATGTATATACAACATACAACTTACAACATTTCAAATTGGATGTCCGTTACACTCTTCCGAAATCCCCCCTATTCCCAGCATACATAATCCTAACAAAAATATGTGCTACTGGCTTCATACTACGTTTGATAATCACCTATATCTAAAATTTGGCCTTGCGCAAAGATGGTTGTGTTTTTTACCGTATTATTTTACTGGTGTCTTCCCTTTTCGGGGCAAGGGGGATATACCATAGCTCAACGAGCTCAACTTAATGGTGCAGGGGTATTATCCAAAAAGACAAAGTGGGAAGGAAGAAAATGTAATAGTGAGAAATAATATATTTTATTTCTACTTGGATACGTATATTCGGTTGCGATGTTTTTAGCTTCGTCATTTTCCTATTGCTTCGATTTGCCTTAGAAAACGACATTGTCTTTCGCGAAAACTCTTTAATTATTAATAGGTAATTGTCATCGATAATTTATAGTAGTACATGCTATACACACATTCTTTTCTTTAGTATATGATATTTGAAACATGTAAAGGTACTTTTGGTCTAATTGCATTTCAATTCCTATAATAAGACAATTTTGAAATTTTCCACGTTCACATGGCTATTGAAAATTGATAAGATTAGTTGTTATTGATTGCAAATTATACGTTATTGGAATACAAGGAAATTTTTGAGAGATTTTATATGAAGTAATACTTCTTACTGGTAAATTCTTAGTCAATACGACAATCTTATCACGTTTCGTTTCACGATAACATAACTCTTCATCGTAGTTTCGTTAATATTTAACCTTACGTAACAGTTTTTAAACATAAACGTATGGGAAAATCCCTCGATTTCGTCAAAATTATCTTTTATTCGTTACTAATGTTGGGAAAGGCCGGTGATTTTGGGAACTTAACATGACAAAAAGTCATAAATTGGAATAGTATGAAAGTGCAAGATACATACAACATCTTATTTAGATGATTTGTCAAGTGAACTCTTTCATTAAACTCAGCTTTGATGTGATATGTTTCAATCCAATTGCTTGCTATCGGAAGTATCTATCAAACTTCAATAAAATAGTTAAAGCTATTCTTTCATGCCAATTTACGTGTAACTGATTCCGTGTGAGCTTTTAACTTGCGTGTTATTAAGTGTCGATAAAATCTTTTTATGGGTTTTTGATAATTCTATCTGTTGCTCTCTCAAATTGATTTGAAAATGCAAGCTATAAATAGATGTTATAAGCAATATCACGCGAAAAACTTGCAAGTTTGTCTAAAGTAGCTTCAATAAAATTTAATAAAAACATAATTCAAAGTTTGTCAGTCAGGTAATTTCCACAGAACTCCGTTAACCGATAAAGTCTTAGAAGCTCTTTATATATTCTGTCATTATGTTAATTACAGCGCCCATATACCCACTCTTATCATACATGCATATATGCGAGTACTTTCAAAGTAGTGGGACCATCAATATTAAAAAAGGTTCTGTTGTTTTGTATAATGATTTCATTAATATTCATTCCATCATAATGAAAGGATAATTCTTGTCACAGAAACCATCAATCGAAAGAAATTTTTTTTCTCCAATTCCTAGAATTCCTAACTAAATAATTTCACGTTTAATTAATCTTTAATTTCAATATGTAAGTATCAGTTTATGTTTGAAGTGTTGTAACCTTCACAGTGCTGTTGGTAATATACTCTCTAGGTCCATTATTCCCTTATTCCCTCTGTTTATAGTTTTATGCGCTTCGCCAGCAAGGATTTACCAGCAGTTTATCATGTGGAAATGTAGACCAACACAAATGTGTTCATTCATCCAAGTAAAGTAAAATGCCTTCACTCCCATGGATATTTTATTACAGAAAAGGTAATGTAAGTTCCGTTTGCTGCTAAGCTATTGTCATACATGTTAAAATATTCATTTTTCTCCTTAAACCCTTACAGAGTCCCTGAACCCTTTACTTCCAAGTTTTGTCCGGAGAAAAGAAAAACTTTTATGTGTAATTGGATATTTTCCTGCTCAAATTTACTTTACTTATTTAATAACCTTGATAGATTGTCATGTCAAATATAATGATTCAAACATTATATTATAATTGTCCTTATATATATACACATACGAACCACTTGTAATTGTAGTCATTTGTCATTATAATGTTCCTCGTTCTCACTAATTTTCTGACAATTTTCCTCGTTTCCACAATGTACACTACTATAGTATAGTATATTACGATTGATTGGTCTTAATTTAATTTAAAACGCGCATGAGATTGCATTGGTAATCAAAAACATAAATAGTAACTATGCTGATAAACTATTTTTGAGCATACTACATGGAAATACATTTACCCCAATAACGTCTTTAGTTCAATAAAATGGGTCATCTCGTTCTGATTTGATTACTTCTGCATGAATTGGCATCTTTAAACGAATACCAATGGGAAAAGAATACAATCGGTAAATGGGTATTTGAAATAATACTTATATAAGCATTCCGTGTGGATATTGGGAAGGTTTGTTATTGGTCCTAAGTGTTTAGGGAGAGTAATGAAAGTAAAAATTACCTCATACAAAGTTAAGAAGTATTCAAATTTAAGTGAATTCGTATCGTTAATAAATAATTATACGTTCAGCAGTTTTCACTGTTTCCGTTTCATTTTGCGGAATTTTCGAGCAAACATTTGTCTTTCATTTAATAAACAATTGCACTTTCTACAAACATGAATTCTTAAATCACTTCTTAATGGGAAATTCTTAGTACTTTTTCGTCACGTTCTCATGGTTTCAACGCTGTAATTGGAACATTTGTTCGTCTTCATACAAATATAAAGCGTGCAATCAATGGTTTCGTATTGTTGACAATAATATTTAAAAATTCTGCATAGGTGCTCTGAATTTTCCAGACGTTTAAATACTTCGTAAATAAAATATTTTCCTTATCTTATGCGCCAAAACCTCTGTCGTTGTGATAATTTTAACTTCGACTTTATCAGCAGAACAATTTGTCACATTTATTTTGTCAGTACATGATGAGTTAAAAACGTTTTTTAGTGATGAATTGTTTCTTATCACTTCATGAAATTCTTATATTTCGATAAATATTGTATTCGTGACATTTTGTTTGAGTCGATTGTATCCAAAATTAGAATAATTACATATAAAATATATGTAATTTAGAATATATTATTCGTTTTCAAAGCAATTTTGTATATTATTATTTTTGCAGTATTTCCGAAAAAACAAATAAATCAATTTCCAATGAGGCCAGCCAAGCTGCCATTTCTAGTTGTCTAGTAATTCTCAAAAACAAGTGCGCCAAATCCCACGTAAAAATTTAATTGACCAACTGTTAGGCGGATAAATCTGGGATTTGGCCTCGATATCATGAAAAGAATTTCTCTTTCAAAGGTAAATACAAATAACTTGTTTTAATGGATAAAATAAATCATGCAACTGCACTTCTTACTGTTGATTAAATTCGAAATTTTGTGAAGCTTTTAAATTAAGAAAATATATTGACCACGTTGATTGAGGTGACTCTGGTTCGATTAATGACCGCTTTGATTGCCGACAAATGAAGGCACTGCAATGTACCGATCCTTGTAAATTACATTCACTGCGAATATTTCAAAAAGTAAACATGCAAGATATGACTAATTCACGTTTCATCAACAATATTTTCTTTGGATGGAAATATTCTCACAATTTTAAGAAAACAATGAAAATTCCCAAAACATTTCTTTATCTTGATGGGTTTTGTTGAATCATCATTTAGTCTTATTGGAAGCACTACAAGTTTTTTTTAACCCCCGACGCAAAAAGAGGGGTGTCATAAGTTTGACCGCTATGTGTGTATGTCTGTGGCACCGTAGCTCTTAAACGGATGAATCGATTTGGATGCGGTTTTTTTTATTTGAATGCAAGTTTTCTAGCGGTGGTTCTTAGACATGTTTTATCAAAATCGGTTCAGCAATTTCAAGGTCGTCAGATTTTTTTGTTAGCTGCGGTAGGGATCTTAGACGCATAATGGGTAATTAATTTACTTTCAAACAATTGTGTGACCTAAAGTTTGTTGCGTGGGGGGGTTTTTTAAATTGTTAATTTAAATTGTTATTTCAACATAATAATGTCATCATACATAAAACACGAAACATTCTAATTATTGCATGTATGAATTAAAACCATTTTCGATAAAATGGATTCAGCTGCTTTATAGTTAAATCATTTTTAGATTGTAATCCTTCGAAAGATGTGGCACTGGATTCATGGTTGTAACAAACCTATAATGTTACATTTTGTCAATTAAAAAAAATATTTTTTAAAAGTATTCATGAGCATGAATAGAAGAAAAACCTTGGGAATGGGAAATTGTTAAAGCGAATAGAAGAAAAAAGCAAAAGAAATTTTTCTTGAGTCTACAAATTATTCTATTCAACGAGTTAAGTGCTCAGTGTGAAATGAGCATTTTAGATCAGTGACGAAGTGTAAACAGTCCCCCCTGGAGAGTGTTGTAAAGAGCAAATAAAAACATTAGGTCTTATATCCACTCAGGCATGACTTCAGAACTTAGATTCTAAGGTATTTATTACAGGAATTGATTCAATTCCCGCATCTACAATACTTTGATGATGAGCAGGTTAAGAAAATACTCAGGAATTCACCCTTTGCCTAGTTAAGAGTAAACAAGATCTCATTTGCATATTCAATTTGCTATAACACAAAATAGAAGGTAATTGCAACAAGTATGATATAGGAGGGGCGATATTGCTGTACAAAGGTACACTTTAACCTAAACACGTTAATGAATTCATTTTCGCACTTTAGATACATAGATGAGTGAAAGTATATAACATGATAAGTGGTAAAGTAATAAGTGGCTCATCATTTTCTATGATGTTATGCATAATATACATCCTGACACATTTAGATGGAAGTTGGTGTAACTTCAATTGGGCAAAGTATCGTCGTGGTTTAGTTTAAAGCAATACAGAAACTACGTCGTTGATGATACCGTACAATAACGATACAACATTACGTGATAATTGTGTTCTCTTGTAACACTTCCCGTTTACAACACTTCACTTCATTTTCATATCCATTCGATTTGAGGTAAAACTTCAACGACACCAACGACTACACCTCCCGATCAATTTCTATTTACAGAACAAATAATCCATCAATACAATCTTGTGTTGTCAATTATTCGAAATGATTTTAAGAAACAAATCACATTTAATTACGAAGCAAAGCTTATAGTGCTTCTAGATACTACTCGCGCGGTTTTTATTCTATTATTACTATTGTACAAAATGTTTTTGAAAAAATGAAATCGATATTCAATTTGATGATGAAGAAATATTGAGTTTGTCTTATCCGCAGACTCTGTGGTGCCATATAAACGTTACAAACAATTGAAATGTTAATATCATGTAAAACAGTTAGACATTACTCTATGGAAAATTGCAAAATTACTTGGGAAAATCTTGTTTTTCTCAATAAAGAACAATAACGTGTCGAATAACTCGTTTTGTATGTTTCAAACAAAATTTCAAGTAAATCTTTAATGATACCGAATGATAAACCTCAATGACTAAAACAAAAGTTTGGTAAATATGAAAATTCCTGAAATTCCTTTTATTTCTTGATATTTATTCTGATGCTGTTCGGATGATATCATTCGTTCTACTAAAACTGGACAAAATCCCAATGCTAAATTTTTATTTTTGGCATAATGAAATGTCTCATAACACAGTGACGGCGTTTCTAGGATCAATGATTTGTTGTAAGGAAAACAAAAATTAATTTCCTTTATTTGAAGGATTTATGGTCCTTTTGCACACTGAGCTGTAACGTCCTTGAGGATCATATATAAACTTTACGTGTTTTTCAAGAAGCATCTAGGATAGAAATAGCCTGGCCAGCTTATGGTTATCCAATGGTTTTTTGTTAATAAGATGATTTTTTGAAGCATGAGTGTTTTGTTTGCGGAATAAAAGAAACAAATTATTATACAATCAACTTGAAGTCTCGTAAAATTAGACAGTAAATCGTTTGCCCTGAGGCTAATAAAAATCAATGACAATCCGCGAAGATAATAAAAGTATTGGTTTTCATACTAAACCAAAGCCATAACAAAAAATTATATATAAGAGGTAAGAAGTTACACTTGCTTGTAGATAATATAGAAACAGCATGTGGTATTGTAATTATTCGGACCAAACAAAACTAAATTAATACTAATTACATTCAATAGTTCCTGCTGCTATTGATTTATTATCTCATTTGCCTAAACTTTGACTCTCTTAGTCTATTGATTTTGGGGTTTAGCAATAATTCAATTTATTGTCAATGTGAAAATAAATTCGACATTAACAATAACTTAATGCCATTCACATTGTACCCGTTGTGAACTAAATATTCCTTTGAGGTTTAAGGAAGACTTTAAACACAATAACGTATTATAAATATCCGGAATCAAAGTATTTTTTCTGTATATTTGACCCTTAATCATTTTAATAAGCTCCCTGGAGCTAAATCATAATCCCATTTATACTAAGGAAACAATTTTTTATCTTTAAATAATAGTATCCGCTGCTTGAGCTTTCAAAGAGAAAAACATAATACTTCTGTGTTTGTGTGCTTTTGTATGTGAAGGAGCTATACTATAAGCAATATCGATTTAGGCTCCTCTAGAACACAACCATATGTCTTTAGGAATAAAAATATAAATTTCTTTGTGACAAATTGACAAAAGCTAAGTGTACTTAAATTCACACACTCTGTACTCGACGAGTCCTCATTTTTATGTTAGCGTTTCATATTTTTAAACTACTCACATGAAGAAAAGCTAATCTTATATGCATGTTAGTACGGTTCAATTGTGCCGCACAGAAGTCTTAAAGGATGCTCCTTTTATGTAAGAAATTTATGTAATGACGAGGGTAAACTTAGAGGTTTTGTCAAGGTTATCGAAATAAAAATCGTTTACAACATTTTATCAGCTACAAATATTTTTGAATTTGCGCTTTAAAAGCTATAAAATTAATGCCTTGTTATATGTTCCTTTAGCTTTACAAAGAATAAAGTATAAATTGACAGTTTAGATCAATAAAAGGGTCTTCAATTGTGATATATGTATTTTGAAAGGAAACTGATCAAAGTGTTATATTACTTCCGAATCTATCGATGTGCCATTGTGAGTCAAACAAATTGTATGCTTTTGAAAAAAATGGAAATTTAATTTCTTATATAATTTTGCACAAAGCCATTCTTGGAAGGCTCGACACAATTTCGAGCTTTATCTTTAACGCAGGCTAATATGAATATCCTTGTCCAACGAAAACGCTTTTAAGTTTTTATAACAAAAACTATATGATATAATATAAGTTATGTAACTAAAACGTATTCATACACTCATGTATACACAGCAATATCAATCAGAACAAATACTTTGAAATTTTACTGTATGTGATTAAAATTAAATGTGAATTTCAAACGCCTTAAATTTTTACTATACTTTCAATATCTGTGATAAGATAAAATCAAGTAACTTTGATTAGAAGTTTAGCATGTGACTCACTAACAGTTCTCACAAAAGTTTATATTAATTAGTGACTAAGAAAGTTCACTTCTATTTCAAATTTTTCAAGTTTAAATATATACAAGTAATTATTTTGATCACTCACAAATCAAAATACTTAAACTGGTTTTGTTTTAAAACACCTCACATGTCCAATTTTGTTCAATTCAATTTTGAAAAAGCTCACCTTAAACAAACTCATCACATCTTTACTAATAATTTTTTTTAATTGCTCTTTCTGAAACCATAAATAAGTCTTATCGTAAATTCAACAAATTTCGCTAAAATTTGTTTTCATATTTTCCAAAAACACGAAATGGTTTATCTTGGTGTGATTATTTACACACGAATTATTTAAAAACTCTTAAACATACGCAATGTTTAAAACGATTGATTACGTGAAACAACAAATTTTTAAAATTTTTATTATTTACGCTTAAAAACAATTGTGCCATCATAGTTTCCGCCGAACTTAAGTTGATTGTTACATGAACGGAAGATATGTTTGCTTTATACTTGAAGTGTTTTGCTGTAAACCTAACGTAAATAAATTAAAACTTAAGGTAACTGCTCTTGAAGTGACTTGGGTTGTGTTGGACTATACGGCAACACCTGGAACCAATGAGATCTCTGTAACAAAGGGTCAGCAAGTTGAGGTAGTTGAAACTAATTGCAGTGAGCCAGATTACTGCTTAGTTCGGCTAAATCCCCAAACAGATGATGGTGCCGCGCAGGAGGGTCTTGTTCCGTTATCAATATTGAAACCACCACCCGGAATGAAGAACTCCAGTTCGAGAAAAGAAAATGATGCTCTTCCTGAGCAAAGTAAGCATAAACCTTGTTATTAATTTAAATGTTTGAAGTCAATTTAAATTTATTTTATTATTTGCAGGTAATTCCCGTCAGAAAGGTGACTCGTTCACTTCACAATCTACAAAGAGACGTGGATTTAGTGGGTGAGTTTTTCGACTTATCATTTATTGTTGACTATTGACCATATTCAAGTATTTGAGGTTTTTTGATACGTTCATTCTATATACACTATTTATAAAGTGCTGCATTTCAGGTCTTGAGTTAATTATCTGGTTAATATTTTAGGAAAAAAGGGTAGTGACTGAATATTGTATGAAAGGCATTTCAATTATTGTAGCACCATGTAAGAACAATTACTTTTTTTCAATGATAAAAAAGTGTGTTTAACCTGAATCGGCGAACAATTGTTGTGACTAAAACAATTATCATACTCGTTTGATACCCTCTTGGAAAACTTGAAACATTAATTAAGAACTGACTAAAACTTTAACAAATCCGATGAGAAAGTTCATTGTATCCTACATGTCTTATGAATCAAATTGTAAATAGTTCAATGATATTCACAACCTAACATACTACTATAGGTGTGAAATTTTGAAGGCGTTATTGAATTCAAGTATTTTGATATTAAAAAAATAAGAATATTCATAATATTTATCAGTTCAAAAGCGTCTCATTAACATATATACTAAGGATTTCTACAAATCAAAACCAATCACTCTTCAACGTTTATAGCAACACCTACTTGAAAAAGTTCATTATCATTTGCGACTATTTTTATATTATTGAGTATATTTACGATAAAACAAGGTGTGAGTAAGGTAAGCGGCGATACGTATTCGAATAATTACAATTAGTGAGAAATTGATTGCAAAGAAAACAAGTCGAGACGGGTGCCGTGTATTATAATTATAATCGAAAGTTTATTAACTTAGCGATGCACTTATTTCGCGCGACAAAATCAAAGAAATTTTCCGTACATAACCGAACCATCAATGCAACATAAATACCATACAATACATTAATAATAAAATATGTAACACTAATTCTTTAATTAATATTGTAATACAATGTAATTCAGATTTGTTACATAACTTTCACTTTATTTTGAGACCAGACAAAATCAGTTCAAGTGTAGTGGATTCGTTAGATGCTTTTGTTCTGTCGGAATTATTATTATTTCATCTATCACCGATATGCCGAATAGAAGAAAAAATTTATTTGCGTACGTTAATTACCATTAATAGCAATTATTCCATATAATCACATTTGTGCAAACCGAGTGGAAAAAATTGGGTTTGAAAATTACGTGCATTCACTTATGAAAATTTGTTAAAGATTTATTTCTTTGAAGACGTGAGCGGAAGCACAATAATCAATTCTAAACCAATGAGTATAAATCTTATGTCTTTTTTAATATTTTCTTCAAGAATTTTTTAATTCAAATCAACCAAATAGAAAAAAATAATTTTCTATTTTTAAAAAAGTTGTGAAATTACATGAAAATCAAAAAGTTTATTCACAATCTGATTCTAGTATTAAATTTATCTTATAGTATGGAACTGATATAACATCTTTGGCAACACTAACCCTATTCGCATTGTCATTTATACAAGCATCACCTACGTTTCCGGTTATTATTATTATTAAAAGAAATCAAATCACTTGAGTCCATTCCGCTGTCGGGTTTATAACAAACAATTGTGAACGCTGCGTTTGAAAGAGCACTTTGCAATAATAAAATAAACAAGAGCTGATTGCAATTAGTCAGAGACAATTTGATTTGGGTCAAGATTCTATGAAAAGTTCTTTGGATATTTGAATGTGGAAAATTCGTTTCACACTTGATAATTTCGTAATCATTTGGAAAAATCATTTTTCTTACAGTAAAGACATAGTTTTGTTTGTTTCAACGAAGTGCTAAAAACTATTCATCTTCAAGTAATAAGTTAATCTGATGTGAAATATAATAAATATTAGCAAAATAATGTGGAATATCATTATTATTTACTACAAATTTGATAGTGTGTGATTACCCATCGAGACATTTACCATGTTTATTGTCTTTGCGAAGAAAAATAGAAGATATTAAGGTGAAATTGTATATTAATCTTCATTTTAAGTATTTTTATGTGTGTGAAAAAATTTACGTTGGTTCTATTTTAATTTTTTTCATTCCCTTGTTGCTATTTTGCAAATCAGTGTGACCTAATGTATGGACGAGATGTTCTTGACTCCTGAATAATTGTAGTCAGAATTGATAAATGATATTAGAATAAATTTTGTCTGGTAAATGTTAATGTATAATTTTAAATTTATTTCAGAAGGAAGTGGTTACCGCAGCCGTTGAGGAAACTATCACAAGGAAAGGTAGACAAACCATCAATCGAGAGATCACTCATTAAGAAAGGATCGGACAAAAATCTTAAAGTATATTTATAAAAATGAAATAAAACAATTAAATTTAAATAACAAAAATTATACATTTTAGCTCTCTGAAAAACCAAACGAGAACGAGGACGAGTTAAATCCTAATTTGTCACAAAGTGGATCCCAAGTTGACTATGAAGCTGAAGAAGAAGTTACACTAGAATTACCGCCTCCTATGAAACCCATCAATGAACCTGTTTTAATGACAAATGGACCACCTACGTACAAAGATTTAAAAGACAATTCATCAAATCTAGTAAGATAAAATGTTGTAATAACTTTTACTATATTAATTTGTGTATTTTCGTAGTCAAACACTCTATCTTTCAAAAAAATGGAAGGAAATGCACCGGCTGATCTCTCTGAAATTGAACAAATTGTTAAAGAAAAAACTGTAAGTTAATTTGATGAAAAGAAAATCTTTTATAATTTGAAAAACGTATTTTTAATTTGTTATTAGGAGCAACATGAAGTCAAATCCAAGTTCCTGAAGCCTTTAGATATAAATAGTGATAATAGTAAAGATTTAGAAGCATCATTATCAAATAATGATGAGACCAGTGACAAAAATGATAAAGTATGTTGAATCCTATGAAACTAGTTAAGTAAATAATGCATTTCTTACACTTAGAATTCTGAACAAACCGATACGGAAACAGCTCAAAAGAAACGGATTTGTGCTTTGAGTGAACTTGTTACAACTGAAGAAATTTACATTCAAGATTTAGCTGAAATTGTTAATGGGTAAGAATAAGAATGTACTTATTAAAACGAAGCAATTTGTATTAAATGATTTTTTGTTTTATATTTAGGTATATGGCAGAAGTAAGCAATCCAAATAGTGACATTCCTTTACCAGAAGATTTAAAAGGCGGTAAGGAGAGAATGGTGTTTGGGAACATTGAAATAATATATGAATGGCATAGAGAGTAAACACTTTCACTTTATTTGTGATTGCGCATATTAACCTTCTATATAAAAATTTCAGCTATTTTTTCAAAGCTCTTCAAAGATGTCTTAAAACTCCTTCTGAACTTGGACCAATGATTAAAAGATACGAAAGAAAATTCCATACGTACATTGTTTACTGTCAAAACAAGCCTGTTTCAGAACACATCGTCACAGAACACATGACATATTTTGATCAAATAAGACAAAAGCTCAAGCATAGACTAGATGTAAGTGTAAAGCTGATATTAAGTTACATTGTTTTTTAATTGACTTCATTTTTATTTTAGTTAAGCGATTTACTTATAAAACCGGTTCAAAGAATTACAAAATATGAACTGCTTCTTAAGGAAATTACAAAACAAACGGAACGGGCTGGTTTTGCGGATGAAGTTCAGAGCATGCAGGAAGCTTATTTCGTGATGAAAGTAAGTATATTCTTGCAGTTCTTGTGATGAAATTTTTGTAAAAAATCTGAATATTTTTCATAGATCGTTTGTAAAGCAGTTAATGACATGATGGACGTTAGGCGATTGCAAAAGTTTGAAGGAAAAATAACAGCTCAAGGCAAATTGCTCTTACATGGCTCACTCACTTGTGTTGAAGCAACTAACAGCTCAGATCGTAATGCTAGTGTTGTTCAGAAGCCAAGAGAATTACAAGTTTTTCTTTTTGAACAAAGTATAATATTTTCCGATATTGTGGGGAAGAAAACACAGTTTACTAGTCCTTCTTATGTGTACAGAGCACACATTCAGGTAAAAATTTTTATTACCTTGTATTGATTTTTTTACATGACCTCTCATTTTCAAAAGGTTAACAAAATGTTTCTTGAGGAATTGCCAAATAACCGATTCTTGTTGAAATCAACCGATCCACATAGATCAGAAGTTGTTAGTTACATATGTTCAGCTCAGACAGTAGAACAAAATCAAGAATGGTTGGAGACAATACGGAATATATTAAAATCACAACATGACTTCCTAATAGCAATTCAAAGTCCAATAGCGTATCAAAAAGAGTTAACAAAAGAGTCGTGAAATTAGACACAAAAAATTTTCTCTCACTCTGCATCTCCTTAAACGTTAACTTATATATACGAATATTATACAAAGAAAATAAAAACGCTTTTGTTGAAAAAAATCTTCATATTATCGTGTGAAAGTTTTTTGTTTCTATGACTTGTAAGATTAACACAGTATAACGAAAGAACAAAACAGTAGCTAGAACAGTGACATAAAGATTTCTAAATTGCTATCTTTACTATAAAATGCAAAAAAGATTGATAAATTCAAATAATAATAGTTGAGGATGTAAACAAAACTAAATACAGGTAAAATCTACTAGATTTACAATGACTTCTATTTCATTGGTTGTGCAATTACTTGTTTATGTTTTATTTGAACATATATGAACAAATTTATTTTTCTAAATATTGTGAAAACTTAATTTGCCAAAGATTTATTAGAAAAAGGGCAATTGTTAATGACTTTTTTTTCTGAACATAAAATATAATTACATAAAAATTTTATTAATGCGGTCCTAAACCGAAAAACAGATCTTTAACACCATCCAAATATGTCATTCTGTTTTATTTTGATTAAGTCGGAAAAGTATAAAAATTGTTATCTAACTGCAGAACAAATTGAGTTGAAAGAATATGAATGTTAAAGCTTTAACATGAATATCGCAAGATATCACAGTATTTTTATTGATTGTTAAAATATACTTATGTTATCTGTCGAAGGCACAAATTAAAACTAAAATTACTAGTGTGACTATTGTGCTCACAATAATTTTATGTCTTATTATTTGACAAACTCTAGACATTAAGATCCTCTGTAAGATATGAAATTTGAATTTTAAATAGAAAAGGAAATCGAAGAATCTTTGTCACTGTTTATGCTAATTTATTAGAAGAAAGATAAGGCAAAATAAGCACGAAAATAACTTTGCATAATCATTTTGAATGATTTTCACAGCAAAGTGAATAACATTTAAGTAATTAAAGCAAAAAAGAAAACATTAGAATCCAACTAACACAGCAAAAATAAAATTAAGATGAAAACCAAGATAAAAAACTAAATCGTAAAATTAGTATTGAAGCTAATTATAAGAACAAATCATTATTGTGATGCATTCTATTATATATTGAATATACAAATGAGTTTTTGTATGAATTTAGTTATAATATATTAATTAATTTACATAAGTTTAGTTTGATGAAGTAATTGAAGATTGATAATAATAATAACTAATTCGTCCTTATTTGTGTTTATGGGAAACAAATTTGCTGTGTTTCTAAGAAAATGTGAAATAGACAGTTTTACTACACAAATAAAAAAACATAGATTGAACGATAATTTTGATCGTTCATTGTTAAAGCAGGGTGAAAATTAAAGATCTTTATGCAAAAATTGGTATTTTAAGAAACGCTTACTTTTTTCGTATGGTATAAGTTATTGTTACTAGGTTTCATTCTATTCGAAAAGGTGAAAAAACAAATCAAAATTATCAATTTAATTATTTAAAGTAAAATGAGATTGTTTTTAACATTACATTAGTATTTATATTGAACACGTTAAGGCATTACTTCACTTTTATTATGCTAGTAACTTATGTTAAGCAAACTCTCCACTATATAGTTTTTAATTTGAACTTTTTGCTGCTTTGACATTGTTGTATATTTATTTAACATACATACATTAAACAATCACGTAAAAATTACTCATTTTTCAAATAAATATCTTTCCTATTATTTGCGTCGTTTTTTTAGATTATCCCATAAAAATGCTGTATCACTCATTTGCTTATCGTATATAAGAAAACTTTTACTTTAATATCATTCGTATCATTAGTGTCAGTGAAACACATACGTTTATAGCGACCGATATAACTTTGAGTAACTATCAAAACCCAACAATTCATTTCCATTTTGGTTTTTGCAGAACTACCTAGCTCATAAATCCGCTTTGCTCTGAATAAAAATGGTATGTTAGAACGAGCATTGTGCTAAAGTTATAACACGTATTTGCTTCCCACAACTTTCTTCGTTTTATATTAATAAGGAAGACACATTAAACAACTGTTTGACTAGCTTTTTGAAAAGTATACGACTCACAAATAGAAGCGAAGCGCTGGTAAGCCTCAAATTGAAAAATACATTATATTGTATTTTCTGGTCGGCTGGAATACTTTAATTTCGACATTGAAAGATAACTTTTAAGATGTGTTCTCGGAGTGGTTTCCACAGCGAAGTATATATTTGTATGATTCGAATTTTTGTCTTATATTTAAAAAGTATATTCTAAAAAGTTATGTTATCTTGACTTCTGAAGCTAGAATTATTCCATCAGTTAAAAGTAGAATTTGCTAAGCTTTTAGACAAAATTAGTAAAGTGGTTATTAAAGTCCTTTAAAAGTAGATAAACAACAATAATATGACGATATATTAAGAGCAGAACCTTAAACTTTGATGAATGCACTGGAATCTAATAATATAATATTATCAAATAGATTTAAACTTTAATTTAACATAAATGAATGTAACTGATTTTCTAATTTCTTCGTTTACTTAGTTAGTTGAATAACTAGATACATGAATTGTTATATGAATTATTATTTAAACTCCTTTTCATATTAATAGCATGTTGAGCAAGTAGATTCAGTACATCCGTCCCAATAATTTTCGGTCTTAGTTACAAAAATAGATTTAAAGTGGATGCAAACTGATATTAACACTGTTTTAAATGCTTCAATATAGAAGAGTCAATGTGCAAGATCTTTTCATTTCTGAATGGAAGTAAAGCAACAAGTATTTGTTAACTGCTAAAATATTTCTTCGAAGTAGTTAAAAGATGAGGTATAAACAAAACGGAGAGATCAAAAAGGAGAAACAAATGAATAAATTAATTTTGTGATTAAATTTTTTTAATAAAATAAGAAGCAAAACATAAATTGAATTCTATGCAACCTGTATTTTTACACAAATAACGATAGTAAATATGAAGTAGAAATGAAATTATGATACTATGAATAAGGAGTTGATAAATAATTATAATTATGAGTGAAACATGATATTGATTATTGTAATTTATAAATAGTAAAGAATATAAAATATGCGATTTTGTGCGATTTTATGTATATGGGGCTTCATTAATAACACTATCGCCTACATTGGAGATTTATGAAGAAAAAGTAAGGAAAAATTTAATAAGAAAAATGTAAATGAAATCAATAATTACGCCATTATTTTACTTTAATGTGCACTGTACATACTGAATATTCAAAACTAAATCACAAAAGGTCCTGAAAAAGGGATGACAAGCAGTTTAAACAAAACGGAATGTATATTATTCAGAAATATGTTCAAATAAAGAAAAATTAAACTACAAATTAATTGTCTTGTAATATTGTAACGTTACGGATTCCGATCTTTAAGTACAAGTAGATCTTCAAGTTTATAGTAAAA
This sequence comes from Chrysops caecutiens, assembly GCA_963971475.1. NCBI lineage: Eukaryota > Metazoa > Arthropoda > Insecta > Diptera > Tabanidae > Chrysops > Chrysops caecutiens. Next base: position 74,170,023 of record OZ020568.1, read on the forward strand.
TGGCACTTTTATCCGTTTGATCATTCAGACTTTCAAACATATTACATGCGTTCTTTAGGTATGTTTTTCCCATGATCATGAAATTTAATAACAACTTTTGTCGGTTATTTGGTATAGAGCATATAACTAAAGGACATCTTTTCTTAGGATTTCATGCCTCAATCAATATTGTATAGTATCTGCTGTTGAAGTGTTCTTAATAATTTTAAATAGAGGTTTTCAATAGAAACATTACATGTTATGAAAAAAGCTTCTGTGGGACACCATTCGTTATGAGAATCACTTTAGAGATATCCAGTTCCGACTGATCACTTTTATATACATATGTGCAGAAATTCTCTTGAAGGCATAGACGGTGGAAGTAAACAAAATCCGTTTTCCCAGGATGACGTACTATACTATAGAAGACCGATTTAGCCTGGAAACGTAGGATTCGGAAAAATGTAGAGCCAGGAAAGTTTCTACATTCGCCAACAGGAGGCCACAGACTTGCTGCTTGTTGTGAAATAAATTTCTGTGTTCTCATGAGTTTTCATTTTATTACTAAAATTAACATTCATTTGGAATGATCTTAAAGTTAATTGAGATTTCGATTGCAATTGATCCTTTTTCCGTACTTTAATATAAACATGAGCTCCAAAACGCTATAAAGAGAAGTTCATCTTACAATGTTCAACACCAGACGTCACCATTGCCGACAATGGAGAGGCAATTCATCCTCTTCACACGCGTTAGTGCAAATACGCGTTGCAAAACGCCATTTGGAACTACATAAAACGAAGTTTCTTATAAATTGTCAGTAGATCAGTGATCAAAGAAATATGTTGATAAGCCAATTTGTTAGTTAGTTCGATAAATGAAATTAAGATTAATGGTAGTGTTTTTGTAATAGATTAAATAAAATCGTCAAATTGCCATAGACGTGTATATGTGCTCATTTGGGTACACAAAATACAAATTGCTCTTTTCAATACTTCAACCCGCCGTCAGCAAAGTCAGTGATACTGTTCAGTTTCAATTTCAGGAGAACTTCAAAAAGTTTGTGTCATTTCATTTTATTAAGAAAACTTGAAGAGCTAATTTCTGTCATTTTGTTTTATTTTCAACTTCCAAACAAATCATTAAATACAGAAGTATCGAAAATCAGGGCGTTCAGTTGAAACTTCATCAGCAACGTTGTGCGTAATGGTGTAGTGTGGTGTTCAACATACACGGGCTATATGGAATCAAACGAAAATTTGAGATTCTTTGTTAAATTTGTATCGTTAAAGCAAAAATTTTAAAGATAAATTGTGCGCTGTTTTATCTGTGATTTTTTTCAAGGTAAGAATTTGTTAAAATTCGCAAAATTTCAGTTTTAAACTTTGACATTCTATAATTTATTTTGTTAAAACAATTCCAATTTCACAAAGATACAATTCATAGTGTATGTGGATATAATATAGAAAATTCAATGTATATAAGAGCACTTTAAACGTCAACAAAAGAAAGAAAGAAAAGCTAATAACTTGGTGAGAAAAAGTGTCACATACATGCGTATACAATCGCGAAAAAGTATCCCTCGTGCATGACAGATTCAATTAGAAAAAGATTTACTCGGGCACAAAAATTTTACAAAATAATGGATTAGTTTGATTTTGAATAAGTTAATTCAATTCCAGTATCATTACGACAAGGTAATGCGAAAGATAAATGAAAAATAACAAATCACCTACTGAAACTCAAATCAATTTTCGGTCGATGATCTGCAATTTGTTGAAGATGAAAAATAAGACAAAACCCTAAATACGAAACTTTTCCTGTTCGTTTTATATAATGGTGTAGTGCTTGAAAAATTGTGTTATTATTACCAAATTGTCGAAGTAAATTAACCCAGTTTGATGAGACGATACCTAATTTACGAATTTCTCGTCAGTGATTATCATATATAAGTAATCATATCTTAGTTCAAGATTATGTAGTCAAGAAGAAGTTTTCTTTGAATATTACTTGAAGGAATTGAAATGGTTCCAATAAGTCAATAGGAAAAATTCAACTTGAAGCAAGCTTACTTTGATCTCAGAGAACGTGATATGAAAGTGTTTCCGGGTTGTGCGTATATTATTAACAACATTTATTTGGAATTATTTCAATATGGTTCATAATTTGTGATTTTTCAAAAATAAGAAAATCGTCGTCTTTTGACATTTGATTCTCTCTTCTTCTATTCAACACTCATTGAACAATATTCAGTTTACTCAAATTCGTGACAAATGAATTGACGAGAATATTGACGGAAGACATTTTCGTGAAGTGTTCAATATTATGATTAAACTATTCAACCAAAAAATATAATATTTTATTAATAAAACAAATTTAAATTTCAGTGCTGTGCTAAGAAACTATAGGAAAATACACACAACAAACAACCAAAATGTTTTGGGATAAGACATACACAATGTCGCAAAATATTGAAGCTTTACTTCAAAAAGAGGTAATTAAATTGATTTAAATTATTAATTAGTGTACAATGAAAATAATTTCAATTATTCAGGATGTCACGCTCGAAGAGCTTCTGGATGATGAAGATATTTTGCATGAATGCAAAATGCAACAACGGACACTTGTTCAATAGTAAGTTGTGTTGTAAAATCTCAATCAGTATGTAGTTTTGAGCATTAATCATTGTATTTTACGTGAACAGTCTAACACGCCCAGATATCATAAAGAGATTAGTAGAACTAATTATCACAGAGCCACCAGAAGACTTATCAGTAGCTCAACGCTTTAAACATTCAAACACGGCTTGTGAAATATTGACGTTGTAAGTATTGATTTGTTTACTCATTGAAACTCATCACAAGATAATTTTCTATATCACGATAAACATTTAACAATTATTCTTAGTGGTTTGCCGTCCCTAGATGAAAAGCTTGTAGAAGAACCAACAATTTTACAAACGTTATATTCGTTTTTGAAACAAGAACCACCGCTTAATCCTCTTCTGGCCTCGTTTTTTAGTAAAACATTCATCATGCTCATATTAAAAAAGTCTGAACAGGTGAAACATTTTTCATTTATTCCTTAAACAAAAAAATAACAATAACATATATTTTATATAATTCTCTTTAAAGGACTGGTTTTTGTACCAAAAAATGTGCCTACAAGTACTTGAATTTATAAAATCACAAAATGATTTTCTTGATTTGATATTCAAACATTTTGCGATTCCAGTTATAATGGAATTGCTGCTCCAGATAATCAAAGAGGTTAAAGGAGATACTCTTCAAAAGAATTTGTATGATGTAAGTATTTTGATATATAATGATGATGTGTTCATACAAATATATTCATTTCGTCTTTTACAGTGGCTTACCGAACAAAAATTCGTAGAGAGACTGATTAAAATGTTAGGTGAACAAAATGAAGTAGAAAAGCACAATAATATTTCGGACTTTCTTTGTGAGTTAATACGTCATGGACGCTCACTACGCCAAACCGAAGAACTTTATCCTTGTGGTCCAGTCCTAGCTGGAAGTGGTCCTCTGTTGTCTTTATTGGAGAGCAAAGAAACAATCGAACTGTTGCTTAATGTGATTTTAACACAACCTCCACAAGAGAGTAGTATAACTGCTGGAATTGCTGTCATTTTAACACTTGTTGACGAGACTATTGTGTATGTGGATTTAGAAAAAGAATTTATATTATTGTTCTTTACCCATTTCGTTTTTTCCCATAGGGAGGAACCTGCTTCTGAGCAAGCTCTTCAAATGATAATTGATCTTGAAAAAGAAAATCAGGAAAAAATTGTTTGTACTATAATCCAGGCAATATCACCAAAATTAAAAGACTTCCACGAACTTCTCATAAATCCGCCGGCAGTAAGGCTTAAAAATATTTTATTTTAATCATTTTTATCATAAAAGGTTTTATATGACTATTTTAGAAAGATGATGTTGTCACAACGGTAGGTCATCTTAGTCCACCCTTTGGAAATACAAGACTGCAAACTAGTCGACTATTTACAGTATTACTTCGAACAGGAAACATGGATGTTATCAATGCGTATGATACATTATCTGTCTATGTAAACTTTAATAACGTTCTTATGTTTTATCCACAGAATATGTGAAACCAATTTTTTTAGTACATTGCTCAATCTATTTAAGCAATATATGTGGAATAATTTTTTACACAGCGAAGTTGAAAAATGTCTTAAGCACGTTTTCACTAATTTTGATCAAAATGATAATGAGAAAAATTTTGATATAAATCCATCTGCCTTACAATCACATGTAAGTGAAAGAAAAACATGAAACATTATATAATGTTATAATGGTTTTATATTTTCAGGTAATAGTTAACTGTAAGATAATTCCAAAGCTCATAGATTGCTGGATGCACAACAATGAAGTGCAGTACGTTGAAATAAAAATCTATTAGTTAAAACAAACAATATTTAAATTGACACAAATTTCCTTAGATCTACTACAAACGGCCGCCGTCTGGGATATATGGGTCATCTTATTAAGATATTTGAAAATATTAGCTTGTGTATTTCGAAATCAAACCATGTTGGTGCCTTAATAGTATCAAATTTAACAGAAAAAGAAACAGAAGATTGGAAACGCATCATGGATCCTTCGGAAGAAGGTGAACTAACTAAAGAATTACAAGCACAAAAAATGTTTTTAGCCAATGTTGATCCAAGTAAAACGGCAAATGTTTTTCTGGGTTCTATGTCTTCGAAGGATTTCGATCAGAGTGAAAATTCAATTGGACATTATTTTGATTATGATGCATCAGATCTATCGTAATTAAATGCTAAAGTTGAAAATCAAAATCCTCGATTGATTAAACATTTGTATTTTCAGTGAAAACTTAAATGAAGCTTATTCACCTCAATTTGAACCGGCTTTAGCAAAAGCATCAAAGGTAAATTTAAAGTGAAGTTTATATTTTTGTAAACAAATTTTTTAATTTTAATTGAAATTTTATTTAAACATATACCTCAGTTGTTCAAACGTAAAAATCCAACGCCCTGTTTTCTTCTTCCTTCTGAAGAGATGACTAAAGAACTCATGCGTACAATAGAGCAAGTTACTGCTGCTCTTGAAATTGATATAGAAAACACTGATCTGAACAGTGTATTGAAAGATGACAATTCTGTATTCAACGTATCTAGCAGCCCATGGGGAACTGATGCATTTTCGTGCAATGACACATCAAGTGGTTGGGCGGATTTTTCATCCGACAATTTTGCTGACTTTGATGCACATTTCAATTCATTTGCAAATGATCTTGGTAGCAACTTAGAAACTACAAATCAATCATTTAACACGAATTTCTCAAATGAAAAAAGTGACAATAATGCAAATATTAAGTCACTGTTTGACGAAAACACAACACCTATTGACAAAGAAGAAGTTCACTTTAAAAACGTGAAAAATTTGCATAATGACAGTGAAGGATTTGGAGATGATAATTTTTATGGGGAGCAAAGTGGTGAAAGTAATACAATTACTGATACTAAATGCATTTCTATTATTGGTGATAATAATATTGGTGAAGAATTACGACAAGAAAGTGTTCAAAATACGCTTAAATTAGATTGTTTTGATGATAGAGTTATAGTTACGAATGGTCCAAATAATGATGTCCCAAGTGGAGATAAACCGTGAGTATAAATTATTGGCTTTAGTATTTATGTATTCTATCTTAAAAAACATTTTACAGTACAAAAAATCAAAATACGATTGAGACTTCAAAAGAAGTTTTACCTTATGTAGAATCCGAAACGAAAGTAGACAACAGGAATGAAATTACTGATAGCGATATGGAAAACGTTGCGGCGTCAATACTATCAACCTCGACAGAAGCAATCGAAGAAACATCAGATGTGTTAGAAAATGGTCCAGTTTAAGAAATTGGCATATATTTTCAATTTTCATAAAGATAAACAATTTGTTTTGATAGTATGACTTCGGAAGTTAACAGTTATCAACTTAAAAAAAGTATATTTGGTATTCATAACTTAAGTGGAATAACGAAAGTGTGTAATGGTTAACATTAAGTATGTAAAACTATATAAGTGACACATATAAAAATCCTAAATGCTGTTGTTACTATCATATCATCCCTTTAAATAAAACAAATATTTCCTTGTGTTAAACATAAGTTTGCTATTCTAATAACTATTCAGTGCAAAAATGAGTCTACAAATATACTAAAATTCTTGTGAATTTATCTATTATTAGTAAGGACAGTTCAAAACCTCGTACTAGCTTTCTACCCGTATTTATATAAGCATATAAAGAAACAACTGCACCGGTACAAGAAACAAACATGGAATGTAACTTTGCAATGAAGCTCAGATAAATTAAAAACCACCAAAATGAAAGCAATAAAATTTTATATGTATCAAAGCAGTTAAAAATATAAATACCATAGAAAAATCATGAAATTTAATATTTTAATGCCACTTGTTTCCATTTTATTATATATCGTATAATTTTCCCAAGTTTTTAAGAACTATCACCAAACTAAACGGGATAGTTCGTATTATTCGAATGAATTTATTATTTACTTTTTTAAAAATTATTTGTTATATTGAAAGATAAATTTTTGAAATGTTCTTGCAGTGCATGCATTTATTAAATATTGGTGCATTTTTTATGGTTCAATTTTCTCCATCTTAGGACTAGGCAGGAAACGTTAATGTTATTGTTTTTAATTTATGGTTGGATTTTACTTACATAATAAAGCATGTATTGCAAAAAGGGACGAAACTTAGCGTCGAGCATTAGTTGAAGCATGTAGAATCAGTATAATTATGTTCTACACAACTAATACAACGAAATATATTTAGCAAAGAAAATATATTAAATAAAGAAAAGTTTTTAACACTAAAATGGACTCATGTTCATTTAATATACAACATATTAAAAGTTAACGAAAATCAATGACACAAACTAATTCTCGAATCTAATTTACTTGTATCGAAATGATCCTTGTTTGGGTTCTAGAGAATGATTCGGTTTTTTAAATAATCTCGACCAATTTGAGTCAAAGTTTCAAATGTTTCGTATTTAATCTTCAAATTTTGTCTTGCATTACATGATAAAATGATTTGCATAACAACAAGACGTGGTTTAATTAATTTCAAATCTACATTATTAATTTACTTGTTCTATGTTACGGACATATCAGACAACAGTGGTAGAATATTAATTTTCTGAAAGCATTTAACGCACATATCCCAAAACCGATTTAATATGTGAATTAAAAGTGTTTGGAAAATTGATCAGCCGAATATTAAGTGATTCCAAAAGACATAATCAATAATATAAATTTATTAAAAGAAAATTCGTGATTTAAAATACAAACGTTTCAATGTTTGCCTTATTATTTATTCTATTTATAGAAAGTTTTATTACAAATTTTGGTCAAGTTGTTCTTTTCATACATTTTCGATAATTTCTCTTGATACCAAACTTTAACGAAAAAATTTACTAACGTTTTCAATAGATCAAATTACTATGCATCTTATAATTGGATTTTACGTATAGGAATCGCTGACGATAAAATTAAAAATATAAAATCTAAAAAGGTTTTATCGTCAAGGAAAAAGAGCTTCAATTATATTTACTTGTGTATAATAAAAAACTAACTGTTTAGACTTTAAGAATATATATATATATATGTACATGTAAATGATAATGATTATTTGTGTTTCATAAATTGGCAAAATAATTTTACTTTCAAACGAAAATATTTCCTTAAATTTCTATTTTAAATGCTATTGTCAGTTATTGGCACGTTTCATTTTCGGTTTAACTATTAAAGGAATTAATAACTTGGTAAATTCATATTGATTTGTTCGAGCAAATGGTTCGCATTGTCTTCCTTGAATTGAAACTAACAAATTTTTCATTAAAAGAATATTCTTTGTATTTCAGCTTTAGTAACTTTATTTTTATTTTGGTATTAATCGCATGTATGGTTTGTTATATTAAATGTTATTTAATTGAATTTTCGTTCTGTTACACATGTTTAATTGATTTAACATCTTTTAAAGTAATCATAGAAGAATGTTAAAATTTCATTAAGATATTAAGACGCTTATGGTACAAAGTTTTATAGTAAAATAACTTAATTTTGTATTTATGCAAAGAAAAAGTAAATTAGAATTGGGACAGAACTAAAACTAACAATAAGGTGGTAGTTATCCAAAATTATGTGAAACGATTGTAAATAAAAATAAAGTATCTTAAGTACTAGAAAATCCTATCTTTATTTACATTCTTATATCTATCCAATATTCATGACTTATCGAAAACAAAATCTATACTGTATTTGTATGTTCGTATAATTAAATATTAAATAATGTACACTTAGTAATCGTATAATCATAATTGTATGTGTATTTGGTGATAAAGGTGAATCTGAGATTTTCGACAAATTGAATTCAAACGTTATGAAACGATCCGAGCCCTTATAATCAGAAGTTTTCCATTTTCAGAAAAGTATATAAAAGTTTTGCGGGTCGAATTTTGAAATAATCAATCAATCAGGTGAATATTTTGCTTTTATTTTTACCAAAATAGAGAAAATGTTTTTTAATTTTTAACTCTACTCTCTTCGAATTTCAAAGTCTTAATGAATTTATTGTATTCAGAAAATTTTCAATAAAAATATAGTATTTTATATAATTAAGCCAAATAAAAACTAGATAAATTTTTGGATTTAATTATGTTGATTTATTAGTACTTACCTTATAATGTAAATTACCAAATAAGTTAGTAATACTAGTATTAAAATTTAAGAGTAAATTTGCAGAACAATTTACACAAGCGTTGAGAAACAAATGAAATTAAATTCCATCCAATACCAAAGTTTATATTGAGTATTTGTTTATTTTGGATTCACCTAAATCATATTTATCCTAAACACTAATAAAAAAGCTTTAAAGTTATAGAATGAAACCGTTCCGTTTTAATATAAAAAAAACATCAAGTTATTATTATATTATGTAAATGATTTGAAAGAAAAATATTGTATTTGTATCTGGAGCTTCGCATTAAGACTTGTTTATTAAAACAATTGTTTTGATTAGGAAATTTGATAAAATTTATGTTCTTGACTTTCATGAAATTGACGGTAAATCTATAGCGAAATATTGTACACTTGGAGGTACATAAAGTTAGCAAATACAAAACGAAATTGTTTGAAAATATAAGAAAATTAAATTTGCTCAAAAATATTACCATTATAGCCTTAAATTGTGATACATATTCATTCATCAGAATTTTTCAATAAAACTCAAAAACATAGAAAATTAATAGTTTTTTGAATACCCTAAAGTTTATTTAAAAGTTGAAGTAAAAATTGTTTGGTTTCGTTGCAAAATAATTATTTGCGGCTTTACAAAGCCAAAGCTCTCATATTGAATATTTTCACAGAAACGAAAAACAATAACCGTATAAAAGAAATAAAAGGTCAAAAGATCATTAAATGTTGAAGTGTTCTCATCGATTTAAGTATAAAATTAAATTTAAAGGAAAATTAAATGTTTAGCAAAACAGTGCCACTTTGTCACAAGGTCTAGGTAGGATATAATTATAGTATAACCTATATATGTGAAACAAAGTTACTGAATACATTACCACACAAATAACAATATTTGCCTCCTTTTGAAAGTAACTTTTATTAATAACAGTTCAAACATTTTTAAAAAGACTTCTTAATACAAGATATCCATATAAGTGGTCAGTCACGATATGGAAATGATACATATTTATGTCTTTACATCATTCGAATTATTTTCTTTTTGAATCTAAAGCGCAAATTTTGAAAATGGGAACTTATGGGGAAAAGAGGATCAATCTTTCTTGCCCAATTAAGGTTTTATAAGAAAATTTGTACATGATTCATGGTATTATATTATTTATGAAACTAATCTTATAGTATTTAACGCTTGCACAAAATGCAAAATTGACAATGAGGTTGCAACATCAGACTAAAAAATATTTATGTCATATACTAACTTATATGTTATTAAGTTTCTGATCTATTATATTTATTGATACCACTTTCAAGACTAAGTAGTTTTTGCAAATTCTTGCCCAATATACATAATTGTTTAATGAAAAACATATGAACAGAAAATTATCATATCGAAAACAGTCACACGACTTGATTTTTATTTTCATGCATAATTAGTGCATATAGAAATTCTATGAAAATATTTTCATACCACCAACCCAACCAGATGTTCTGCTTAGTTGTAAAGAAAAGCACAAAGGAAGTAAAATATAGAGGACACAATTTAAACAAAAGTAGTGAGAATGTAAGCAATCTTTTTGTAAACGAATTACGTAAGAAATGTATAAAAAGTACAATAAAATTTGTAAAAGTTAGAATACATTTAACATTGTATTACCCTCAGGTGATGATGAACAGCAGCTATTTTAACGAAGGGTTCAATGTATGGTCTGTTTCCTAATGTATCCAATCTTCTTACAGTGAATGGAGAAATCTAGTGTTGAATGAAACGACGTTTTCTATGAATTTTTATAAACCAAAACTGAAACTGTTAAAATTAGATGCAATGGTAGAATTAGTAAAAGGATGAAAACAAATTGAAGTTTTTGAGTCAAACAATTCATATAGTCTTCTTCATTTTGTTTATAATAGTACATTCTTTTTGTTTGGAACTTATAATTGTGATAAGCATCATTAATATTTAGATTCAGTTTGCAAAGCATATTTTGAATAATGTAGTCAATAATACCAAACAAAACACCCGCTAAACGTGATATACGTAATGAAAAGTTAGCCACCCACTACATTTGTTAAACATTTTCATAATTGTACATTCCAGAATCTAGTTGTTTTAAAATCATATAAGTTCTTAGTTTACAACGCTAAAAACATATGAAGGTGAATTAATGGACGAAACAATTAAAATATAACCAGTCATCTACGTACTGATTAAAGAAATAAGGAAAAGTTAATGGTTGTTTAAATATAATAAATAATTCTGTGAATTCGTAAGAATTAAAATCAGTGTATCCTAAAAGTTAAGAGCATGTAAATTCGATTTATATGTAAGTAATTTGTGTACAAAAAAGAAAGTGTTCCAAAACAACATTAATTTCAAATTCATTCTGTTTCTTAAATAAATGATTGATGCGCCTTTCTATGCCTTTACAAGATTGCAATATTAAAAGAAAATGTAAGCAAAAATGTATTATTTATATGGTTTGTATTTTGAGATTATATTTTAGGAAATTTATACAATAATAAACAAGTATTGTTTTGAATTTCTAAAAGCAGAATAATAGTTTTTCGAAACGCGCACTGTAAATATACATTTAAAAGTCAAGGTGCAATAATGCAATGATACGGCGTTAATAAGAATTTATTGTTTAATAAATATTATCACAATATGTCGTACATAAGTAGTTACTATCAAATGCATGAAAATGTCTCTTTAGTCGTCTTCAATCTACAAGGATTATGCAGTCACTAGTTGTGTGTAGTCTCAATTATGTGACAAAAGATAATTTTCATAAGGAAAATCGTAGGATTTAAATAAACATATTGTTAGTAAAGAGCGTACAAAGTATTAATTAATATTGGTTCAATGGTTAAAATGTAAAAATTCATTTAAATTTATAACAGTATGTATTAAGAGCATATTCTGAAATTGGATTTTTATGTATTCCAAAACGAAATATAAAATAAACTTTGTGCCTGTGTATGAAAATCGAAATAGAAACGAATAAATTGATTTCATTTATGTTTGATTAAAAGTTTTAGACCTGTTTCTTCTTAATATAATTTTGTTGCTCGAACCTAAAACCTGCTATTTTGATTCCTACATCTAGTAAAATTAGGCTCCTGTAAATAAATTGATATTTATAACTAAAACCTTTATTACTGGATTTTGACAGCTTCAGGATTTAAAGTCATCTTAATTTGTTAAGAAAATCGTGAATTAAGTTTCTATCACCTATTAGTAAATGTGGTCCATAGTCCATCTTAACTTGATCAGGAAGTATTTGTCTCCTATTATTTCTCGTTTTGAATTTAGCGGGAATTTGTGGTTCTAAAATGATCTAAAATTTCAATGACGTGAGGCAGCCCCAACTGTCAAACAAACAAATTTGTTTTTGGCGATTTTGACTGTGATATGAATTCCAAGAACTTTTCGCCTATGTTTCATAATTAAGACGTTTTCCTCTTAATGTGCTCTTAGGATTAACTATATTTTATGTAAAAAATTAAGTTATTCATATGTGAAAATTTAAATATTTCAATAAGTTCATGTTTACATACAAATATATCTGTTTAAATGGGAAAGAATTACACAACGTATAAGAACAGGTGACTAGAATCAATTGAGTGATGAGAGATTTTGGGTTTTTGTTTACTATAATTTATAAATTCGCAAGAAGTTTTGCTTTTAACATAAGTTAGGTTAGGTAGGTTAATGCACACCAAAAAAGTAGGTTAATTTCAAGTAAATCAAACATTCTCCTACCAAAAATTTCTCTTCAATTTCTCCCTCCACAAATGTTCCGTAATTCACCTAACTTTCTTAAATTTAGTCAGTGCTGGACTACAAAAGTGTACTGAAAAAGTTTCTTGAAAGTGATATATAGAATCAGGAAAAATGTTTAGCAAACTACTTTTTCGACCACAGATAATTAGAGATTCGTATCTAAACATTGTGCGAACATCATCAATCGTTAGTACTAGTAGGATTAAGATATCGAATCGATACTTTTCTACGACAGAACTGTGCCACGAGAAAGTCGCTGTGAAACAAGTGCAGAAACATGAGTGGAATAGAGCAGTCAGTGAAGCAGAGAAAATTGTTGGATATCCCACATCATTCTTGAGCCTACGTTGGTTATTAAGCGATGAAATAGCGAACGTGGCTTTGCATTTACGAAAATTGGTTGGAAGCAATCATCCCTTACTCAATACAGCAAAGTAAGTCATTTAGAATTGTGTTTTGATTGAATAAATCATTAAATATTTGTAGGCATCTTTTGTACAACGCAAAAGGTACAACACAGGCATGGGGTCTGATAATCCTCTTGATATCAAAAACTGCGGGCCATGCACCGACGATTCCAGATATGGAGCAGGATAAAAGTGCAGGTGTTCTGCACTCACAACGTGCCCTGGCGGAAGTCACAGAAATGATTAGGATTTCTCATTTAGTTCATCGGGTATTATAAAAAGTATAATAAATCTGTTAGAATATTGTCTTCAATATATTTCAGAGCTTAGTGAATCTACAACCAATCAAAGAAAAAGAAAGCCCTTCTTTTGACGACATGACTTTCGGTAATAAAATAAGTCTTCTGACTGGAGACTATTTACTAGGCCACTCTTCCAGTGAATTATCACAATTGAGAAATCAAGAAGTAGTGGAAATAATTTCCTCTTGTGTTCGTGATTTCACAGAATCTGAATTTATCGGTGATCGTGATGAGCAAAACAATCCGTTGCCATCAAAACCAATAACAGATACAAAAAACATTAAAGAAGTAAACTTTTTCGAAGAGCAATATATTGATAAACCATACAATGTGGAAAATGTTTTGGGGATACCTGAAAAAGAATGGGAGATACGAAATATTCTTGGCGGTGGTAGTCTCTTGGGCAAAAGTTGTCAAGCTGCTCTTAAATTGGCGGATTTGCCTGAAGATGTTCAGTGGCGAGGGTATTTGTTTGGCACACATTTGTCATTAGCTTGGCAAGCTGGGTTGGATGTTGAAACTTTTCAATATAGTTCACTACCGAGAGGTAAATTCTTGAATAAACTTTGTTACAACTTTGTTACATAAAAAATTTTCCAGATTCGTCTTTTAGTTTAGTGAGTGCACCAGTTTTGTTTCAGCTGGAGCATGCTCCCGATCTGTACACTGAAATAGAAAAAGGGAAAGTTTCGATTGATAATGTCGATTATGCGAAAATATTCAATGAAGTCATTCAAGGACCTGGTGTTGAAAAAACGAAAAAGCTCCAGAGAAAACATATTGATGCTGCACTTACAGTTCTTGATAAATTTCCTACCTCTGACGCCCGTACAGCATTGCAAAATATGATTTTGGCCATGCAAGAATTATAACGATTGAAAACGATTATTGGTAATTATTCTTACTCAACATTATTGTTACTTAGTATATAGAGTTTGTATTATGTGTTTAATTTAAAATTTTTGAATCTTTATTGCGCTGATTATTGTTGAAATAGTTTTATCAATATTTATATCTATTTTTACCAAAATAAATTTTGCAAGAAATATAAAGCTGGGAGAAAAGTTAGAACAACTGAATTTCCTTTATATTACACACAACGTATCTTAAAATTATCAACATATCTTAAAACTGTATCTTATATATCTTTTTCCAATGATAACTGCATTCTCGCTTGACATGCCCTTTAGTAGTAAAACTTGCGTTCTAGTTAAAGGCACTTGATTCCTCCTTTCAACATTGTTCCTTCATAGAAAGATTAGGCACGAATGAAGCCAATAATTTGATAGCTTTTGTTCCTTCTCACAACAGGAGATTATTCAATCATCGTCTGAAGAACTGCTTAAATTCATGCTCTCGGGTTTGTCTCCATGAACCGTTTGAATGTGCCTATGCAAATCCCTTTTCCTAATTAAAGCCTTATCGCAAAATCTGCATCGATACGACGGATTTCCGGATTGCATGTGTAGACGAACATGTTTGTTTAAGTTACTCGGATCTCCAAAAGGTCGTAAGCAAAATTTGCATTTCAGTGGCTTAAAGCCGGTATGAGTTCTTATATGAATTTTCAAACCATACTTTCGAGAGTAAATTTTGCCACAATAAATGCACAAATGTCCTTGCTTGGACGAGCCCATGTTACTAACAATAGTTTCAATCTGTGCTGCTGCACTTGCCGATGGTGGTGCAGAAGGTGTCAAAAAGGCTAAAGGTTGGTTGAAACTAGCAGCTCTTGAAGAAACGATTGATGCCGCTGGAATGTATCTAGCTCTCACATTAACCTGATTGCTTAAACTTTCTGAAATCTTTGATGAAGACTCCCTTGATAGTGCTGAAGGCATAACAGTCATTCTACTCAATGCATAATGAAGTCTTGTCCAAAGAATATCTGCTGGCTGTTGTCCGCATGTAATTGCCAAGTGAATTTTGAGTGGGTTAGGTGTGTCAAAAGATTTTTGACAAATGTGACACCGATAGCAGTCATTTCCTGTAAAATTTAATAATTTTAAGTAAAATTTCCAAAAAAGCAAAATGTGTGGAAGTAAAAAAGGGAGAACCCACACGCAGCCGGTAGGATTCGAACCTACGCTCCCAGAGGGAATCTGATTTCGAGTCAGACGCCTTAACCACTCGGCCACGACTGCTTGTAAAATTTGTGAATCTCAAGTAGTAAAACTCAAAACAACTAAAATACCTACCAATAATGTTTGATGGCGTAAGGAATGGGATGCACATCAAGGTCTGTATTTCTTGAGAAAACCAGCAGACAATTTCTTCACCAGCTGGAATGTTCTTTATAGTCCGAAGTCGGACATTACGACTTTCACTGAGCTCCAACACAGAATTGGGGCTATGAACGTCTGGTGCCAGCTTCACGTATCTTATCCAGGGAGAGCTCCACTTTTGGATTGATTTGATGCGTCCATCGGAAGATTTGCGAAGATCGATTTTCATTGAGGAGCCACGAGTTAACAAATCCACTGTTGGATACTCTGTTGAAAACGAATTTTTATCGAAGAACTCCATGCTAAACACTCCTTCATTTGTTGTAAAATTATCACTATCAATAAAATTCGACGATTGTCCTGGTGAGTAAGTGTCTTTTTTAAATTTAAAACTATTTTCACTAGTCAACGAAGCCCGACGAGAGCTGTTTCCAACATCACTTTGAAAATTTAACAAGGAATTCGCTCCAATCGGAAGCATTCTGTTTGAAATTTGATTTGAATGTGATCCTGACGAAGTCTAATTGGATTCTGTGGTCCTTTATGAAATTCCAGTTGGTTTTTATACTTGACGCAAAAACTTTCACCCTAAAAACGCACTTGCCATTCCGCAAAGGACAATAATAGAACCAGGACATGCCGAAGAACAAGTGCAAAATCTCTCACGGCATAGTGAAGGAATACCACTAGTTTTGTGGTCCTGAATTCTGTAGAGGAAGAATTTTGTATGCGTAAGCGGATAATACGCAAACATTTAAATGTCACAGTTAGGAAAGACCAAAGCGAATTTCGCAAAAGGGAAACTAGCCAAGGCACCGGGCCTGATAGACAGGGTATTGGAGGGTAGCTCATGGTTACAACAGGCTTTATAATAGATTTTAATTGCAACAACATTATCCTAAAGATTACATCAAGGAGGGAGGGTTCGTCGATGCTTAATAGAGTGGTTGATATTTATATTAAAACTATTCCAAACAATGCGGAAAGGTACAAAATTCAGGGTAGGTTATCCAGTTATTGTTTGAACATGTGTTTCAAGTCACAGGATTCTTCATAATTTCCAGGTTAATTTTTTTGTACTGTTCTTGTGTTCCATCCTAAAGTGGATTAGGTTTGGTTGTTCGAATAATCAAAGACTTTAACAAGAAAACATATAAGAAATGCATTTTATTGTTTCGAAATAAATGTATTTTTTCAATTTTTCGTTTTTTATCGCAATATTAACGAACATTGATCGAACATAGTTTTTGCATTTTCCGATCTTTATCGCAATCAACTTCTATTAAGCGATTAAGATAAAAATCGGCATTTTCCAATTCTTCAGAAGGGGAAATCAAACAAGGACCTCATCAAAAAATGGGAAACACTTGCTCCGTTCACATTCTGATACGAATTTAAGGTTGTCAGTCACGGGTTGGGAGCGTATTTGTTTAAGGAAAGAAATTTTGCATCCCTTCTAGGCCAGCATTTAATAATATACCTACCATCCGAGTGCACTAGCAAAAATCATCATTCTTAGCTTTATGACCACATGACGGCGTGCCACCATGACTTGTTGGTTCCTCTGTAGCATTGTGAGAATTGTCATGTGCGAATATAATAATGCAGGGATTTACCCTAGAGTTGGGGTCTAGTTTTGGTGGTAATGCTTCTTACAAAATTCGACAAGCATCTGAGTACGATGCAGGTGTGGTACAGTAAATCCATGGACTGCCAGCAAATAAACCAAGCAACGCTAGTGGCGTCATGGTCTTCAGCATGGTCTCTTCTGCTATAAAGGGACGGCTTATTAGTTCTTTTTGAAGACATTTTTTATTTGGTATGAATTCAAAATGACACTTTGGTTGAAGATTGAAAGGGTTTATTCAAAAATTAAATTTCCTGCGATTCACGCACGATTTGGAAATGTAAATTGTTTGTATAACAGGAATGATGGTGAAACCTTTGATGGTTTTTAATCAAATGGTACTTGTCTTTGGTCAATTGTTATAATTTTTCTAAATTTGGTTGGCGATTTGAGATATTGAAA
The DNA here is from genome assembly GCA_963971475.1 of Chrysops caecutiens. Lineage (NCBI taxonomy): Eukaryota > Metazoa > Arthropoda > Insecta > Diptera > Tabanidae > Chrysops > Chrysops caecutiens. The sequence continues at coordinate 74,187,533 of OZ020568.1, forward strand.
GAGAAATGAAAGAATTTAAATTAATTTTTTATTCAAAGGACAAATAAGTGAAAAACAACAAACTTTCAATAAAAATATCCTTGTTCCGTCATTTGACCATTGCCACCACCACCACCACCACCATTACCACCACCACCATTATCATCAGGATGGCCTCCTTCTGCTGCAATTTTATCCAAAGCATCTTGTATCACCTTTGGAATCGGAGGAGGCGTTGGTAGGTGATCTCCTTGCGGTTGGAATCCATTTTCATCAGCAATATAAGTCAATTGTATTGAATCACCCTCAGGGCTAGTGTATGAGAAAGAGCCTTCGGCGACAAGAGCTTCCTCACCTTCTACTCCAGGATTTTTTACGAAACCTGTCTCTTGGGCTTGAATTCCATTTCCGGTTTCGTATTCGTACTAAAAAAATCAAAATTATTTAGCTTTTAATATGAGAGCCCATTTCGGACTTACTTGATAGGATCCGTCAACCCTGACCTCAGCTTCAAGTTTAATAATTGGAATAGGTGGTCCAGATGGGGCATCACCACCGCCGCCACCACCACCACCATTCCCATTACCATTTCCACCACCGCCATTGTTGTAACCATTGGATGCTGGATAGGGACCTCCACCGTTGCCTCCACCGTTTCCTCCACTGGGTGGCGGATCGTACGAATTACCTCCACCTCCACCATTACCGCCATTTCCTCCACGCGGGGGAGGTATGTAGGAGTTCCCTCCACCATTACCATTTCTGTTTCCATTCCCATTTCTGGCGCCACCTCCATTAGAAGACGGGTACCCCGCTGCAAGGGCTGCAGCCACGTAGGCTGATATCAAAATAATCTGTGGAAAAGATTCAAAAATTATAAAATATTAACAATAGACAGATTGTTACAGTTCTCATTGGTATTCCAAGTAAATAATTTCTTTCAACTGAACATTTACACGATTATTAGAAAACTGGTGCATTTTTTCTATCCTACCACCTTATATACCGCACGGAAGCAATTTGTTCGTATGTAGAAATTGTGCAGATGTGTGTAATAGATTTCATGTAATTTTCAATTAGGAAATGCGTTTCGAAAGTAGTGCAGCAATGTCAAAAGTCGTAGTGTAAACAGATTTGAGATGTTTTCAATGGAAGGATCCATCCATCTTTATGATTCACCTTAACTTTTAAAAAGTCAAATATTCGTTTTGTAAACACAAAATGAAATCAACTGCTTTTTTCAAGCACCTAGGTCGGTCAAAGGTTAAAGTTTCATTATGCAACAAAATCATGAATACAATTTCAAAGAAAGTGCACGTAAGTATGCCTCAACATTACATTCTGAGTTAATTTGAAAATGAGAAATCTTACAAATTTCATTTCGATTTCATGTCTGCTCAATATTTCAACGTTTGTGTAAAATATTTGTGATTGCAAATTCGCAACATTCACTTGCAGACAGATTCAAAGCAAGACTTCTTGACATTATTCCGAAGTCAATCAACTATCATTAAGCCCATCCAACTTCTGAAGAAGTAGCAAATGTTACTGTTACAAAACTTAAGGGGATTGGCTTGAATATTAAAATTATTAAGTTATTACTATAGTAACAAAATCATCAAATATGTTGAGAACAAACCTAGTTTCTAAATTGTGATTATGAGCAAATAGGACTACCACTGGAAATTCTTGTAAAACGAGGATTTTTTCAAATCCTTCTCTGAGACATTTAACCATAAATTTATTTTGAAACATTGAATATGCTTGTTTACATAATATGGCACTTAATTAAAGAACACTTTAATTTTGGTTAAAATTCAATTGAAAAGTTAGTTGAATTTTCAATTTGTCAATTTGTCATAATTATGTGTCTATAAATAAACAAGTATCTATTTGAGTTGATAGATAAGTGAAATACCCCTTAATAGTAGATGCTTCCAAAGACTTGTTATCAAACTGGAAGTTGATTAAACACATACTCGATTCGTAGATTAAGCAAATATCTAGTAGCAGCTTTGGTTTTTCTTGCATTCCAAAACCTCATCGAATTCATGCAGGTACTTATAATTAATGTCAGCTAATTAGAAACTATATACTCGCATGCTAACTATCTTATCTTTAACATTTAACTGACACCAAAACTCAAAATTTTATAACCCGTAAATTCTTTAGTTAAGAGTTGAAATTCACATGATATTGATGTCAATACGGCGAGTTCAGTTTGTGCCTAGTAATTCAGGTAATTCAAGGACAAATTTTCAGAAAATTTCAGACAGCAACAACTGATGCTCAATGGAGTGTCTTGCGATGTCTTCAAAAATCGTAGGTCATTGTTTTACGTTTTCTCTCATTTTGTTCGGTCTCGTAATTAGTGGGATTAATACGTGTAAACATGAAGAAACTTGCAACAATGCGTTATACATGACTTGCTTTTAGGTGCAATTATTAGTAGTCCCTGTGGACTACAATTAAATTCAACTAGATTTTATTTATCCATGCACAACTTTTAAAATGCTGGATGGACCACTTTTGCTTTCATTTGATGTGATCAAATAACCTTGATTTTGTTTTCATCTTATCTTCAACGAAACCCGTTCTGTTGGTTTCTTTGATAATGGATGGAAGCATCTTCATTTAAAGTAACATTAACATCTCAACCTTTCAATAGGTCATTAAACATCACGTCAAGACGATGTGGGGAGCAATCGGTGATATTTCATTGTAACAAATCTCTTCATCTGGTATTGATCACATTCGATCGTTTTACACGAGACAGTCGTGAGTATGGTTGATTGCATTATTGATAAAGAAGTAGATATGCTAATGTAAATTCTTCCCAGTGTGGTCGAATCAATACAAAACTCTTGGATCATATTGTATCTCAGGTTCAGTTTACAATGATTTATCGAACACTACCAGATGTGTCTTGATTGAGCGATTGAGAGATAGCAGCAAATCGTGAAGTATGATTGCGTGTTTCATCTCAGTAATGAATCTGATCCTGGAATCTCTAAGCAGTCATCATTAACTAACAAATTACCATACAAACTTTTTATCGATTTGTAATTGATATTTTCAGTTTTGTGTTTACATTATTTCTTTTATGTTTGTGAAAAGTTTGCATTTTTATCGAGACCTGAATATGTCTTCAGAAAAGGTTCACGACAGGTACGTTTAAGACAGCTTGGCAAGGTAGGTTACTTTTCATTCTTAACATTGAATTTATTATGACTAATAAAGACTTGAAATCCAAGAATGAAATAAATTTAAATACTATCTATCAATTATGCAATATCGATATCAATTAAGTTTTAATTGATTTTCATTGATTGATTCAACGTAACTTTTACTTTTGTAGTTGATAATTCATAAATCATAAATGCTTATTACTTATAACCCTTAAAACTCAGTTTAAAATAATTTAGAATTTAATAGACAAGGTTCTTTTTTCAGGTTATTAAATTTTCAGCCTAAGCAATTTAATCAATTACTGAAAATTCTTACTCCTTTCACTGTCTTACTATTTTAAAAGTTTCCAATTAAAACGAAACGATATGGGTTATTTGTTATTAGTCATTAATTGAATAACACCTATTAGTAATAAAGCAAACATATTTAAATATGTTTGTTACAAGCAGGTATAGGCTAAGCAATTCATCAACTTAATAAAACTAATTTAATTTTTTGGTATTTCTTTTTCAAACTTGTGTTGATTGGCGTTCTTCTTGACCTTCACAACAAGATAAATTTTGACAATTTTCAGAAATATTTGTTAGCCAGGAACTGAATTTTTGTAATTTGAATCACAGAAGCGTAAAGACGACGTCAACTTAAATGGCATTGTTGATTTTCCGTTGTAACCTTTTGAAATTTATGTTTATACGTATGATATACATTATCTATACTTATAAATATCAACGCGAATAATTTGATAATTTTGAAAAACTTAGCTTTATACAAATTAACTTTAAATCATGTGTAGCTGATCCGTTAATCTTGGACAGATGTATAGGATCTTTCGAATCCGGCCTTGTCAATGACGTATCCGTTCTTCCGGAGGCATGAAGTCCGGTAGGAAAAACCTGCTAGTACGAGACACCAGTGGCTGTGTGATGGAGTCTGTGAGAATTTTGCAGAGTTTAGTTTTAACTGTGAAAAATGGATGACGGGGATTTTTCGTATTTTACCGGTTTTTTATTGACAATTGTTGTGAGGTGACGGTGGAGCTGATGAGACTGGACTTGTTAGACTTGTAAAGGCAGGTTGATTGTGCAGACGGTTATTTCGCAAGGAGCTTTTGCAGTGTTAACAGGTACATTTAAAGATGCATTTAAAAGTGGTGAGTTGACCTGATTTTGTTATGATTTCTAGATATGGATAACGTTAATTCAATTTTAGGTATTGGGCGTTTTGTGCCTTTCAGCTATTTTGGTTGGAACAAATGCACAGTTTAATTTGGCCAAACAAGTCCTGGACTTCATGAAGCCCAAGATCCTTTTGGAGGAATATTTCAACATACCCACAAAAGATGGATATAAATTTTCGTAAGTTCGATTGAATTGTAGTGCAGAACTGTGAAGTGACAAATTGTGAAATATCTTCTGTAAAGGTACCGAACAAGTGATGGTGGGTTCCGTGAGGAAGAAGGCATCATAATGAATCCTGGCACCGATCAGGAGGAGCTCGTGGTTATGGGTGCCTATGAGTACGAGGATGATAACCAAATTCAGACTGTTACTATGTACACAGCTGACAAAAATGGTTACCGTCCAAGAGTGTCTATCAAGAACCGAAAACTTAATCCAAAACTATTAGCTTCTTTGACGGGTTAGAAAATTAGACATGTTATTATTTCGCCATTTTATCGCAAAATTAAATTTAAATTTTGGTTAACACTGCCCTTAGATGTTTATTTTGAATGTGGAGGAATAAAATAAATTTGTGTGATAAATAAATATTGAATTGAGGTTTCATTGATATATTCATTGACACATTTTCTAAAAAACAATTGAATATTTCAAAATCAAGTTTTGTGGAAATCTACTTCAGGTGAATTATGACAAAAACACAATATGAATGCGAGGTTTTGGTTGACCTTTAGATTCCAAAATAAAGATGCGATCAAATTAACATATTTGGAAGTTTGATTCACGTAATCTGATGATTTTGTTACGTAAACGTTAACTTTTTTATCACACTAAACATTTTTGGATTCAGATGCCATTAACCAACGTTTGATGCATCAAATTCGAAACTAGTAGAATTCTCTGAAGGTTAATTAAATGCACTGTATCTAAATAACTTCATTAGTGCTATAGACTCAAATCTAGAATCGTCTGAGAACACGAAACAATTTGTTAAACAACACGCAAGTTTCCACGAGATACCTACCAGTCAGAAGATTCACAAGATCTTGAACTTTTTACATAAACAAGAACTGTACAATTAAACTCGCATTAGTTAGCTTATCGCATAATGTTTAAGTTTGTTAGCCCAAACTAGCACATTTGTTAACCTAAAATTAGTAGCTCATGGCATTTAACGCCTAGGTGACATCAAGGCTGCGACCTTTCCATATAAAAATGATATATGGACTAAGGTTTGTGATGTTCCAGTCTTTATATGATTATAGTGATTTGGTATAGGTAATGTTTTCCAGAGCTGACGGCATTCAAAACATTTGCTTATTTCAAAGTTTTTGGGACTCTGTGAAACTTTGTGGGACTCTTATATTTTCAGTGCGTGTTAATGCATCAGCAAAGTTGCAAGTATTTCGACGTACTTTTTACCAAATTCATAGTTTTATGAACAGTTTAGTTCTTCCATGAGTTATTATGTAGCATTTTTAAAAAAAAACAAAGAAATCAGTTATATTAACTGATAGTCTGAACACTTTGCCACAATATTTTTCATCTGGAGGATTGTCTGTGCCTGGAAGACACTAAGTAGCAGACAAATTATAATCTCGGAGCTTTCTTAAAAGTTTAACTGTTCTGAAGAAGCATAAAAGGTTTTCTTAACCAAATAGAAAAGTATTGCGATTATAGCAACATGTTATAACAAAACCAATCACGGTTATTTTGCATAACGTGTAGGCAAATATTATATATTTCATTCCATAATTCAAAGCCTTTCAATTTCCTCACAGCTTGCAGTTTTTGATTGCATAAAAGTCGGGCTTTTCTTAACGAAGCTTCCATGATTTTATTTATTGAAATTCTTAATTCACACAGAAATCTTAATCCTTAATGAATCATTATTGTTCCCCCAATGAAATCAATCTTTGAAAAATACTATTTTCAGGTTCTGAAACAGGTAATTGTTCATTTGTTTTGCATAAAGAAAGGGTCATCGTTGCATCGTTGTATGACTCTTGGTGAACCATGTTATTTAACATCCGATTGAGATGTAAAAATCAGCATGACGGCATAAAATGTTGTGATTTCAATATCCGCTTCCTTCCGCTTGAATTGCCTTTAAAATTTGTATGTCAACTTAATGATATTCCCGAAGCGATTATACTTAAAAATACTACTCGATGCCACGAACGGGGTTATGTACCTAAAGAAGATACGTTTTGAAACAATTTTCGACAATAACAGGTAAGTTTTATTTAACAGTTTTCGTTATGTAAGCGCCGGCATTTAATTAAACATCGCCATATGCCTTGAGCATTTTGGCTGAACCCCGCTTCAATTATGCACTGTAATTTTTGTTGTTGTAATTTTCTCTTCGACAGGTGATTAAAGTCTTGAAGAAAACGTAAAAATCAAATTTATAAGTTAAAGACATCATTTCAGAAGCAGCGAAAGGAATTTTTGTTTATTGAACTGAATCATAAGAAATGGCAAATTTGGGTTATTGGTCAAAATGAAATAAATTTTTATGATTAATAGTAGGTATGCAGAAGCTATCGTTTTAAAGTTTTTTGAATGGTAATAAGAAAAATTTAAGTTCAAGTATACATGGAGTTCGCTAACCTTTAAATAAATTTTTGAAGCATACTTTTATGCAGTAAAAGTTGAAACTTTTGTTAATCCTTGCCATTGGTCAATGTTAATGATAAATTAAAAAGCTGAATAACATTTTGGTGTAAAATTGTCTGTAAAGTAAACTTTGTTTTGATGCAACATTTTTTCGGATATTGTTAGAGCATGTTATAGAAGGTCAAGTTGTAAACGAATTTAAGGTCTTTAAACATGTTTCCTCAAGGAAAACTGACCATAATGCATTGAGGTAATGAGATGACTTCCGAGAAAACCAGTAACACCTTCTATAGTAATTTTATCTTCCAGAATCATAGATTGTGTGACACACGAGACATTAAGTGAAATCTTAAAAGTTCAATAATTAAATTGATATAAAAACACTAATAACACGTCGAATTGTTTGAACAACGTATTAAGAGGTAATTTAAAGTTTATAGACCGTTATAGTAGTTATAAATGCCTGGTAACAATAAAATTGCTTCCTTATTTACTTATTTTGAAACTCAAAACATTGTGATAAGTTACCCGAAAAGCATCCAAATCAAAAACTATAGTTAAACTAAATTCAAAAAAAAAGGTCCATTAAAATTGTTACTATTGATGCATTTTGATTGAACTTTTGCTAAATTAGTTTCGGCATTCCTCTCTTATAATAAATTGAAGTTACGTAAGTCAAATCACTATTACTCAACTGAATTATTTCACAGCTTATTTTGGCAGTGTCCGTCATGATGACTGACCTATTTTACTCTGCCAAATTAACACCTCAAATTTGTTAAATGATTAGTTAACTAGCGATAATTGAAATCGAAAATTGTTTCCTGATGTTTGCATCTGTATTGAAATTTTTTCTTTTTAAAAACAAATGGAGTAAAATGTGTAAACATATCCACTAACTCAGTTGTGCTGAAAACAATAACACAATAAATATATTATATTTATTATATTGAATTATTTGTTGCATACCTTGAAATTAATAAGATGTGATAATAATGCATCTGTCCATATGATTGTACGTTTTAACTTTAAAAATTATCAGTTGATGGGTAATATGATATATAGTGCCGAGGTGTTACTCTTTGGGGCATCATAAATCTATTGCAAGCGTAAAATAGTGACATACAAAGATCTATGTATTCTCAATGGAAAAGATTGATTATCAAAATTTCAAGTGATAAATATCATAGCGGGTGGACATATAAGTATGTACATGCCAATACTCCATACTTTGTTGCAATCCCCATTAAACCGGCTTAACACGATTCTTCAAACCAGACACACTTGACGGGATCATTTGACCTATGATGCAACTGAGCGGTTGATAATTTGATTTGCAAACATTTACGCAAATGTTGTTTGTTAGACAGAGATGATCGGTTTTCTTTTAGTTGATTGTAGAAAGTACATCGAAGTACCTAGCAAATGTTAACCTTTTTTACTACATAAACAAGATTCACTTTCACACGAAGAAATCAATTAAGAAACCTGCAAGTCAACTTAAGATTATGCCGGTTGCAAGTACCATAATGCTAGTGATCTTGTCTTCATGTTTGCGAATCCAATCTGCTATCACTTATGACACAAGTCTTAATAGTTACTTTGCAATGCAACTTGTTATGTAAGTGACAGTGAATAGCAAGTTGTGGATAGTTTGTTTCTTCAATGTGATCAAGGTCGCTTTGACGCATCTCGTTATTGAGTTCATTTGAATTCCTGGAAATGGAACAATTTCGAATTTTCGCAACGGAAATACCTCAAAACTGATTAATATTTTCGTTTCCCTAAAGTTCTAAGTTCGTTGACTTTTAAATACAATACTGCTTAATGTGATCACGTAATACATAAGTCAGTCTTTCGGACTCACCTTTCTTTCTCATCTCAATTACTTTAATGGTTTAAGGAAGACGTGATTATGAATCTTCTTGAAGGAGCGCCAAATATTAGACGTGATGGAATTTCTAACATTTTTTATTATACCTACTTTGATAATTTGTTTATTAGTGTTCAAATTAAATTTGTCCTCCAACTCCATAATGATCAAAGTTAAGACATACAATAAATAAGTGATTGACATATCAGAAAATAATCTGCACACCTGACATCCGGAGCATGCAACAAGAATGCAACAAATCAAGTGCATTTAAAAGGTCACAATTTTATTATCGAAACTGCATTCTGATATGTTGCACTGACTAATGAATAATTCCGATAGTTGGAAATCATTTTGTTTCAGCATGATGTCGTACATGGCGTGATGCAGTATATAAAACTGCAACTAAGGTAAATGTCAAACAAGATTTGTTAAAAACTTTTTAAATGATTTCAATATCTTAATATCTTCATGTACTGTTAGAAATAAAATTCCTATTTTTATTTATAGCGAAAGCACGAGGTCAGCCTGATGGCTAAAGTGACTCTAAGTACATCTATTTACCATTAAAGCTAGAGATGACTAAAAGGTAGGTATATGACTAGTGGTGCTTTGAAGAGGAGTCATGTACCACTGATGCGTAATGAATGCCAAGACGTGTATATTTTAACGTTTATCTAGTTTACGAATGTATTAGGTTGACGCTACACGAAGAAGACATAATTAATTCTTGGACACTTTGTAATAACGTCTTGGTTTGCGTCAATTGACAAATGCCATATGCCGCCGTACTTGAAGATGTTATACCGGTAAGAAATGGGTATTCAAAGTATGGTAGCAAGTGGGGTATTTTGTGTAAATACCATCTAGTACTGTACAATTGAAGATGATCCGAGTTCGTATATAAGAAGATGTTCAATTGTCCCAGCTTCAAATCGAGTGCAAGTGTTTTCCCAGTGTCCACCTTCAAGTGAAATTTTTTATAGTCCGTAGAGTAGGATATTAATAATAGTTGATAAAACATGAAAACGGTGAGCTTAATTAGTGATTTATTTTGAATTTTGTATTGTGATTGTTTAATTAATCATTTCTCAGGTGTTAGTCTTATCAATGCTTTTGGCTGCTTGCCTTGCTAAGCCATTAGATGATTCTAAAGATGCACAGATCATAAGCTACGAAAGCGATAACATTGGAATTGATGGATACAAATTTTCGTAAGACGTGAAATTAAATTTTCTATATCTATAATGAAAGTGTTCCCTTGAGATAGTTTTGAAACAAGTGATGGCGTCAAGAGAACCGAAGAAGCTACATTGAAAAACCCAGGAACTGAAAATGAAGCTTTGTCAATACGAGGCACAATCTCATGGACAGGACCAGATGGCCAAACTTACACAATCAATTTCATTGCTGATGAAAATGGTTTCCAACCAGAAGGAGCCCATATTCCCAAAGTCTAGAATGGAACAATAAGTCATACAGGATACAATATTGATACTGCCTTTTATAGTCTTGACAAAAATTACAATTCTTGTCGTTAAACATTCTAATCCGAAGCAAAACTGTTAAATTTCTTTATTTGCCATTTTTAATTTTTACTTTATATAATAATAATAATTAAAGAAGATTGTAATGATCTCAATGGAGTGTTTTCATTAATGGATTGTTATGAGGTCATTGGGTGTTTCAAGGAGAATGCCAACCATTTGCAGTTTTTATCTTCTCAAATCTGCACGTACTCCAAATTCATTGCGATGGATATACCTACTCGTATGTAGGTAACTGTGATGCCCAAAGATGCCGCATCTTTGTACGTGTTTGAAATTCATACACATAAATTATTAAAAAGCTTATATAAATCAAGTGAAACTCGATATAGGTTGGTTTTCATGTTTTAAGGATAAACTTCTAAATATGTTCTTACAATAAGTTGCATTGTTGTTTGTTGTAAAGTTACAAATCTCAAAGTGGCTTTCTCTTCCGCTAACGAGAAACAGATATATTAAGAAATAATAAAACAAAAAATTTAATACGAAATTAGTTTGTTAATTAGAGCATCTTGAATTGGAAGGAGGTGAAAAATAAGACACGCAATTTCGTTGAAAGCCTGACATGAAGATTTTGCAAGAAAAACTAAAAAAAATTTTGTGTAAATTTCTTTTAACAACTTCGAATGTCGGAATTGATTTTAAGTAGTACATCGAGATGATCGAATAATTGTTATGAAGTGTTTATTAAAGTTATTTTTTAATGGTACTTACATGTCACGAATAATTACAAATGGGGCACACTCCATCAGGTCAAGGTTGCATTCGATTGGATACCAATTTTCGTGGAATTAATAATTTTATGTAATCGAAATAAAATTGATTTCCGTTATCAGATATTAAAAAGAGATTGTAAATGATTTCACGACCGTTTCAATTACATTAATTTCAAATTTATATTATGCTTCACATACGTATGTAGTCTATATAAGGTTTATAATTTACTAGAAAAGAAACCCGCAATACAAAAAATAAAAATTGATGGATATGTATGACGTCATTTAGAAAATGAATTTTCCCCGCTTGAGTGAATGGATGAAATTCATTTCCAGGAAGCGGAGAAATTCATTCTCTGTTTGATCTACATAAAATGCATTTTCCCCGCTTTCAGAGACTGAGTCCCATTCTCCGGTGAATGAAATTCATTTTCTGCTTCACGACCATTAGGATTTCATATTTTAAGATAATAACAAAATTGATTATATTGATTTGTTTAAGTGTAAACAACGTGTAAACAACAATTGCGGATGTTTAATGGAAAGAAATCCCGGAAGCAAGGCTTCTGAGAAGTGACAACAAAGTTTTGTTTATACAGCCTTGACATGGTAGCACCCTTCACATATATGTGAAATAGCAATCGCTTGAAATAATATAAAAAAAAATAGTTCAAAGCAATATCACTAGAAAAAACCGTCGAACACAGAAACCTAATTCTGCTGAAAAGTTCATTGAATTCAATTGAACTCATCATAGCAATGACCATGGAATTTGAAATTACCTATTTTGATGTGCACAAATATTTGCTCTAATGGTTTAAAAAATAATTTTGAATAAATTAAAAATGCTTCGTCATCTTTATGGCGTTGTCGCTTTTTGCACAGATACGTTTTAGTTCAAAATCTTATATACACCCTAAAAAATGCAATAATGTTTTAAATTCATCATACTTTGCAGTATGGAGTGAAGGTTTTCTTCGACTTACAAGTACAAGATTTCGACATTCCGATGTTAGATGAGCACGAGTACAAAAAATATTCAAAGACAAAATCAAAATGAAAAAAAAATAGCATCTTTTAAATCAATGTTAGTAGAAAAAAGAAATATATGAACCTTCAATGAGAAATGAATAATTTGAAAATAATTGTTACCTTACCTTACATTGAGGTGTAGTCTTACTTTTGTACACCTGTAGTTGTGCTATATGGCGAATATAATTGAAATGGCCGAAAAGGAACTACTTACATTTGTCCGGAAAATATTTTAACAGCTTTTCGGAAATATCTAATCATTTACTTGTTAAGCTAATTAATGTTATAAGTTCGAGTTTGGTTTGGCAAGTGCATGTTTTGCGTTGCACCCATAGACATAATGCACACATTAAATTTAACATCGAAAATAGGTCGGCAAAATTGATGGTATTTTAAGCAACAAAGCGTAGGTAAAGACTATAAAAGGCTTGTGATAGCTATAAATTGTCATCAGTTTAACTTTTGGTGCTGTGAGCATCTACATCGGGATTACTATTATCTTCAGCTACATTGCAGCATATCAGTCTGACAAAAACACAAACAAATCAAAATCTTTACAATGAAGGCCACAGTTGTATTTGCTACCATATTTGCCGTAGTTGCTGCTGCTCCACTGGATGATCCTTCCCGAGCACAAATTCTGCGATACGATAGTGACAACAATGGAGATAGTTATAGTTTTGCGTAAGTCTTAAGAGTTTCATGACAGGATATCCTCTCGGAGTCCTTGCAAATTACACAATATAATAAACTGCATTTAAAAATTTACAGATATGAAACCAGTGATGGTGTAGCACGTCAAGAACAGGGTCAACTAAACAATATCGGTACGGAGAACGAAGGGATCTCAGTTCGAGGCTCAGTTTCGTGGGTTGCTGATGATGGCCAAACGTACACCTTGAACTATATCGCTGATGAAAATGGGTTCCAACCTGAAGGTGCCCATTTGCCGGTAGCATAACCCGTGAGATTATATTTATTTCTAGTCTAGTGAAAAATCAATTTTAGCAAATAATTCATTTAATAAACTTTTTTTGAAGTTTGTATCCAAGTTTATTTTATTTTTTCTCTTCACTTTGAGACGTCACCTTTGAGGTCAACTATCATTAAATATTTTCCTACCGTTCCTCATTTTGCAGGAACATTAACTCCCTTGAAGTGTTATCGAAAGCTTGCAAAATAAAAAACCATATTGTAATCACTCATGATTCATCAAAATTAATCAAAGAATTTTGTATTTAAATGAAAATTGAAGTGAAAATTAATCAAACTGAAGCCATTCCAGATAAAAATTTAAATTTTTGTTTGGTCATTTTTCATACCCAACGAACTTATGGTTTTGGTTATTTCTGAGGTTAACATGTGGGTTTCTGGTATTTTGTGCTTTTTTCAAAACTCAAATTATAATATTGAAATTACTCAACGCTAAATTTGAAAATGAATAGTAAGATGAGCGTTTTGCCACTTAAAAGGGAAGTACCCTGTTTCTTGGGAAAGATCGGTTGTGGTTAAGACGGGACTTTTTTGCCTTTAATACCACCAAATGTGGCGGTGAAATGATGCAACTGCCCATTGGAACTGATTTTATTTTGTGTAAATCAATTTAGAGTGCATTTACAATGCACTCCAATCGACTTCTTTGCTTCGCACCACACCCGAATGCGATCAGTTTAGGCGGTCACAATAAAATACGATTTGAGTAACAATACTTTGTGCGTGAGTATTGTGACATTTACAATCCATTACGGGCCTTAAGTGGATACGTTTCTCTTTGAAGACACTGCCATTAGCATACATTTCTCAAGATGGTTGTTAGAGGTTGTGCAACGTTTCTTAATACTCTTTACAAGATGCATTTTGAATTTGTTAATTTTATAAATTTTTATGTTGTTGCTATATTCAAATTAATGCAGCTGTGTTATATTTGAAAGGATAACATGAATGGGTTTAAGGATGCATGTGGATTATTGAACCTTATTTTCAAGTGATTTTCTTCTACTTTCACTTTCATTCAAATTCGATTGCCTAACATTGAAAATTTTTACTTAAGCACTTCATTTTTCCTGACACTTGATGTAATACCAACATCCAATGTTACCAGGAATTTTTCGTGTTTATCTCGTCGAGCTTTTCCAGTGAAAAGATCTTCATCGCATATAACCATCAAGTGATTATAAATAAATTTTGATGAGCTCACCTGATTCACGTGGGCTTTTCCTTCAACCATGGCACGCACTGCGGCCCACTATCTCCAAGAAATCACAATGACTTACAACGATCAGAGTACGTCTTCATAAACTTTAACAAAAATTTATTTCATTTTAAGACACTTTGTATAGTTAATAAAAGCAAAAAATTAAAATAAATTTTTCTTAACATTTCTTAGTGCTTCAGTGCTACTGAACTTCAATTTTTCAACTTCACTGTCAGTCAAAACCGGGCAAGGTTGTGATGTTAATTGATTCAAGAAGCGCTCATTGCTTCATATTTCATTATCATAACTCTGTTACATTCTCAATAATTACAATATGACTTGCAATAAATCACAGAAAGTGCAAATTTTTTGTTACTTTAAGAATTATTCATCATTAAGAAAATATTTTTTTAATTTTTTAAGTAAATCATCCCGTTGTCAAAAAGGTCAAACTCTTTGTTGTGTTACTTCCGACTAATAATTATTAACTAATTTACATCGTCATCGAAAATTCAAGTTGGAGGTTCTGCATCACCTCACAAAAAGTTAAAAGAATCATTTTTTAGGTGCGTAGGTAACCGTTCGGAGGCGTGTCACTTCCTCTAATTGAGATTCAATTAGCAAAATTGTCTTCCGCAATGAGTGTTAAGTAACATTGTTTCTACCTAAAATGATGTCTTAATAGACATTTGTGTGGCCTTGCGTAGTTCAAGTTTCTTTTTTCCATTTTTTAGTTGATTATTAGGAAGCAAAGGTGAAGAGGTGTTCTAAGAGCTTTTGGTTTTAATGGCTTTATAATGATTATAGCAATCCTTTCAATATACAGTTTTACAAAACCGTCAAATAAAGTTTGGAACTTCTACTCTGGTTTAGATACAGATAAGGAATGAAAGGATATCACTTGGTTGTGTCGTACATTCATGTACAGTAGAGTCCCCCTAATTCGAAATAATTTTTTAAAATATTTGAACTGGGAAAAGTAAAGAAAACAACTTTTTTCAGTTATGTTGAACGTTTAATGTAACATATAAGAAAATTTTGAGGCACCCGTATCTATCTCATATCTCAGACAGTCACTCTACAGTGCAATTTAGATTGCAATATACCAGAATACTTAATTTCTTACCTTTAATTCTTGACACATCAGACACTGAATACGCCTCATAAAGTCAATTATGACATTATATGACAAAACTCCGTCTAATCCGAATTTTTGCTAATCCGAATAGGTTTCGGTCCCAATGAGTTCGGATTATCGGGACTCTACTCTACATCAAATACCAGGCCCTTGAAAACGCATTAACGATTTCATGGTAACATTATCAATTCTGCGCAAATTGTTTGACATTTTGCAGTTCGAGAAGCACCAGAAAATTCTGTGTGATTGTGCTTAATCCACTTAACATACAAAAAAAAAAATGGTGCCAATCAAAAACGTTTAATTCAAACTACTTTTAATTAATACATCAACAATGTAAGTATCTTCTTAACAGATTCATGTTGCCCTAAGGTAACTCATATAATTACATAAAATGTTATCTTCCCAAATAGAAAGTATTATAAACTCATAGCTCAAATGTTACTAATTCACTGTTGCGTAATGATAATATTCTTCGAAGCGATGCAATTACGTATCATAGTTCATGAATGCTTCAAGGAACATTCAAGTAAAGCTGGACATGTGATTGATGCTTGGCATTAAGAGCAATCAACATTTATTAAACGTAACACAAATTAATAATGTTGCATTTATGTGATATTTCAAAATCCAAACATTATCCATTTAATCCTTAAATTTTTATATCAACGTGGAAAAAAAGATAAATAGAAAATTTTATATCAAAAATTGTTTTATTAAAACTGAATTATAAACATAAAAACGATGCACTATTCGAATTTCAAATCCTAAACGGGCAAGTGAGCTCCTTCCGGTTGGAATCCATTTTCGTCAGCAATGTAATTCAGCGTGTAGGTTTGTCCATCATCAGCTACCCAAGTAATTGTTCCACGGACAGATAGAGCCTCGTTCTCAGTTCCAACATTTTTCAATTCGGCTTGTTCGGATCTGGAGACTCCGTCACTTGTTTCATAACTGCAAAGGAAACAAAACCATTATAAAAGCAATGTCCAGTAAAACTTTATCCAATTGCTGGCGTATGATTGAACTAAGCACATTTTTGAATATCCACTCAATTTTACAATCCTTTGGTAAGTCACTTACGCGAATTTGTATCCATCAACACCAATATTTTCGTTTTCGTAGCGTAAAATTTGAGCGTCTTGGGGCGAATCCAAAGGGGCACCAAAACTAATTACAAAAAGTGTTGCAAAAAGAATCGCGAATTTCATTTTAACTATTTTTAATAAAACTTTTTCCTGGCCGAACTGAAACTTCTTCCTCAACAAGATGAGATCTGCTAATGTTAATAAGAAATTTTTAGTCTCGTCTTATATATATGTGGCAAGTCTTCATTCCCAAGCCTACTCCATTGGTACATCTGTGTAATGCATTTAATTATGAAAGTGTTTTTGAGTCTACTATTGAACTTCTGTGTAAATACTCGTGCATTTCAAGTACGTAGACATGCTACTTGGATGAGCTGTCAAGAAACGCGCTAGTAGTAGATGGAGTGCATGAAGATAAAGTTTAACCGATGGGCTATTTTTTCATGGAAAGGTGAATCTTTGCTGACCAGCTTTACACACTGAAAAAGGATGGAATTTTAATTTGAATGCCCTCTTGAAAAATAAAGTATCTACAGATATATCAAAGTATGCGAAATTTAAGCCATCAATTACAGTCTCGAAAGTGTTACGTTACTACCATCAGATCTTCGAAGTGCAGAGGAAGTTGTAAGCCCACCGCGATAAATTTGGGGCGGCGCCCCCTTGATGGTCATATGTTTATATTAAAAACATCAGTTCAACTTAATTTATATTTCATCCTTAACTATTTATTTTACCAACTGTCATTTGTTAATAGCCCGTAAAATTAACGAAATAGTTAATTTACTGTCTCTCGCACTTATACTAAATTACACAGTCCAGTGACTGATAGCCGATTGATGTGGGTTGTTAAACGTCGTGAGTCATGTTAATTGTTAATTTTTAAACGAACTATTCGTAACATATGAATGACAGGTTTTTTTGATTTTGATGGTTTAATTAAAGGGCCTCAAGGATTAGCGCGTGTCAGTGATCCTCTCCAAAAGGAGTGTGCTTGACGTTTCAATAAAATCTATTGAATTATTTCTTTAATTAAAATTCACTTCTCATAATCATGTAATCACTGTTGTAAGAGATGTTTTTGAAAATTTAATGTTCCTTAAGTGACAGTTTTGTTTTATTGAAAGAATTTCCTCGAGAAGAATCACATCTTTATGAGATTTGAAAATCGACTACCTTTGACCTAATTCCAATGAACAGTATGAGATATGCGAGGTTATCACAAAGCGTTTAAAGGTACGTTACCTTAAATATTTCCTTGTCCCTAATTATGCGTGCTCAGAAGAGATTCATGAAGGGATGAGGTGTAGACTTAAGTGAATAATTGCACCAAGGAACATATAATTATTAATTTATACATAACAAAAGCTAATAGCAGTAACCAAAGTAATCCGATTTGAGAGATAATAAATCAAGATGTGAAAGAAACAGATGTTTGGACAAAACGATTTTTTCACCTTGCCGTGGAGAAACCCCCACCGTGTACGGGTATTGTCTCACTGAGGAGTGTTATCAAAATAATAACAAAAAGCTTTGGTTTATGATTAACCAATATTCATTTTAAGTCAATACCAGCATAATTAGATTCAAATTAGCTGAAAAGACGTCAAAAGCCGAGTTCAAACTTCATTCAATTTCACGGAAAAGTGTAATGGACCCATTCGACACAGCACAATTACGTAAATTAAGACGGACACCTTCGTCTGCTTCTAATTGATATGCATTTATGGTTTGTAAACCAATCAAAGACAAACGTATTTATCTATTGGACAGAGAATACCCTGAGCTTTCAAATATGTTCCAGACCTCAAGACGACTGTTATTATTAATTACAAAGGTGTTGTAAAGATCATCTACATTTGTGGGCTGTTACAAAATGGTTTTGAGAGTGAATTCCGGTGAAGGTCGTCGTTTGAATATCTCATGATAATGACGATGATAGATTCGATTTGAATATTATTAAGACTGAATAATACAATATGGCTATCTCAACCATCGAAGCACCGACCAAAAAGCGACAGATGACATGATGCCAGCTATTGATGTTGTGTCAGATATGCTGTGGACACATATTTTTTTGAAATTCATGAGTTCCCTTACTTCCTACGCTTCGCTGGAGTAAAATTATTAATCGGCTCTTAGTATAAATTGATTGGGTTGTTGATGGAATGGTATCATAATCAGTTTGATTGTCCAGCTGTTGGTAGATCAGTTCCAGAAATATAACTAATAATCAAAAATGAAATTCTTCATTGCACTCGCTCTTGTTGTTGCTGTTGTTGCTGCTCTTCCTTTGGATGATTCTCGAGTAGCTCAAGTTTTGCGGTATGAAAATGATAATGATGGATTAACTGGATACAAATTTGCGTAAGTATTAAAAGGAGTTGATTTGAAAAAGGAAGTTTTTCAAAATCATTTATCAAATTAAAGATTTGAAACCAGCGATGGAACCGTACGCCAAGAGGAAGGTCATCTAGTCAATGTTGGAACAGAGAACGAAGCTTTATCAGTTCGAGGATCATACTCCTTTGTCGCTGATGATGGACAAACCTACACAGTTAACTTCCTTGCTGATGAAAATGGTTATCAACCAGAAGGAGCTCATCTTCCAGCCACGCACTAGAAGTACGAAAGTAGCATTAAGCAGTACAATAAAATCACATCAATCCTGAAGTACCTGGGACAACATAATCATTCTTCTATAACATGAAACCGAACCGTGCATTCTACAGTTTTCATAAAACTACATTGTTGTTATTGTGAATCAGTTTTCCTTTAAATAAAATGAATATTATCCTTAAAAATTTGTTTAATATTTAAATCTTTTTCACATGCATGGAAACGTTTCTTAAGATTTTTGCCACATCATCTCAAATTGAATTGCAAAAACATACATATGTCAAATTGAAAATAGCCTTTCTTTTAAAATTCGTGATTAAGATTATGATAACGATATGCAATGGACGATTAACTGCCCTCAAATATATTAAAGAAAAAATGATTCCATAGTGGTTTCGTTAATAACAATTTGAATAATCACTTTTGTCGGCATTTTTCCCAATTGATTAGTTTAAATTTTTATTGATTTTAGTTTGATCTACCTGCAATTATTGCACAACATGATTTTGTTGAAGAAATTTATTTAGATTTGATGAAGAGCATTTTTTGCATAACGATTTCTTAGTGAACGTACATTTTGGAAATTGGTAAGAGATCAGATATGTAGTAAAAAAGAAATTCGAAAGTTACTTTTACTCCTACAATTCGCAAACAATCAGATAACTTAGTCAAAATTAAAATTAAAGTTTAATCAATTTTAACATGAATTCAAAAAGCTGTGCTTTGTTTTCAAGAAAATTATTTGTTTTATTAGGATAACCCAACCAAATTGGAACGCGATATATGAGTTAAGTTGTTCAAACTGAACCTATTGTCGAAACAATTTTTTTTTTCAAATAAAGTCTTTCCAAAATTAGGAAATTTTGTTAAAAATAATTTGACACTCTTTTAAAATGCTATTTAACAACTTGAATGCGAAAATTATACCGCTGGCGAAGAAGATGTAAAAAGTGACAAAGACCATTAATCAATGTTGTAATGGCTTATCACCTTTTAAGCTTAAAACTGTTCGTGTTAATCATATTTATATTTATGAGATATCTTCGCTATGGATTAGTCAATTATATATCTCTTGTCTTTTAGAGACTATAAATTATAAAATTTTATTGTACACCGTGCAATTGCTTAAATTTCGAAGATAACATGAGTAATATGAATTCCACAAAACCTATAAGGTTATAGCCGTAAGAAATATATTGTTGTACTGCACAATATGAAGTTTCGTCCTCAATATAAAACTTTGACGTTTACGAGCTGTTGTCTTAAGAAATAAAAAATCACGCTTCAAGTGGTAATGTCTTATATGCAAATGCGCAATGACCCCTTATGATATTGTATTTTGCGTAATCGATTAATAAATGAAGGAGTTAATAATTGTTCTGTTGTAATAAATGACATTTGCTTGATACTTTGTAAACGAAATTGCAATAATGAAAGGCTTTCATTTAATGAATTGTGCAAAACTGTTTTTTAAATATCATCTTAGGCAAGTTGTAAGTTAATTTTCTATCTAATATTTGGTTCTTTGCATATATATCATATATTCATTTATATATATATAAACCACAAGTTCGGAACATGTAATTCGCGTGCCAGAAATAGGAAGTCATAAAATCTAGATAATCTAATAAATCCGAAGCAAATTAACATTTTTCAATAATTCAACCGACACGACGTCTGAATTTTTCTAATCACATCAAATCAATAAAATCAATTTTTATCGATCACAGAAAAGCTTGAAAAAGTTTTTAATACTTTTCCTTTCTATAAATTATAATAAACAAAATTTTTTTGTTTGCATAATTACATACGAATGACCTTGCAATTGGAAATATGCAGTTGCGTAATATTTTGGCGCATTTTAAATTGAGATTGGATTTTTGATGAGACGTGATTGATTTGGATTTTCCAATTTATAAATAGAAATTGTGGTTCAACCAATGAGATGATACTCGGCATTCCGATAGGGTAGAGGAAAGATATCTCATACCAACTAATGAAAATTTAAAATAACGATGGAAGTTATATATTGAAATGTCGTTGCAATTTTATTCGAGAAATATATTTTATAACAGCTTTAGATTTGAAAACTTGATTTTTTAAAGATATAATTTATCACTTGACTTTTTCTCGAACATCTTCGATCCGGTTCTATTAAAATATTCCAGTTCCTTAACTGCTACTTCACTTTCATTAACGGGCTTCAAGGTCGTTTTGAAAAGAAGAAGCTGATCTGCTCTTTAAGTTAATATTTTCAATTTGAATTAGTAATAGAAATTGTGAAATTGTTTCAATTCGGAATTGTTGAGTGGAATAAAATTGAAATAATGCAAGCGATTAGTAGTGTCTTTAATCACAAATTGTTTCTTTTATATATTTTACGAAAACAACTATAGATACAGAAACTATATTAACATTAAAAAATCAGACTAGATATTTGCGATATTGGAAATCAGACGACTGGCAGATGTTTACCCTCCGGTTGGAAGCCGTTTTCATCGGCAACATAGTTAAGTGTGTAGGTTTCGCCATCGGCGGCAACCCAGGTGACTGTACCTCGAACGGAAATAGCCTCATCTTCAGTTCCAATATTTTTTAATTGAGCTTCCTCTTGACGTGATATACCATCGCTTGTTTCGAAACTAGAATATAATATGTAAAAAAATTGATCAAATTCAATTAATGAAAACTTACGCGAATTTGTAACCATTGGGGCCAACATTCTCGCTGTCGTATTTTAAAATTTGTGCATCTTTAGCATCATCAACTGGTGCTGCAATAGCGATACCTAAGAGAGCAATAAATACGACAGCGAATTTCATCGTTTTTGTGTTTCAGTGAACAAAGAGAGCAAATCTAGCATTTAAACGGGACACGATGATGGCTTTTATACTCCAAAAGCAAGACGTCGGCTCGTGTTTTGGACTAATACTGGCAGTGGTGCCAACCACTACTGATTACCGGTGTTTCAAGTCTTGACGCATAAATTAACACAAAAAATCTATTTGTCTTTCTTTGGGGATTTGATATTCAACTTCTTGGGGATTATCTCAACTTGCTTTTGGAGTATGTCTTTGAGGCGATGCCGTGGCAACACGATTCTATATAACATCAATCATTGATTGGGTCATAAAGTAGCTTCCAGCTTATCATGAAAATTGATTTTCCATCAAGTAAAAATCATCGATTCGCAACCATATCCAATGTTTGTATCTAGCCACTGTAATTTGCGAATGGTTCAGATTTATGATCCATTATTGGGGTCAATTACAGTTGAAGGTCGAATTTTTTCGCACGAAATTTCAAGAGGAACATCTCATTGAAGGAATTCATTAATTTAATTTTGGTATTAGTTACCAAAATCCGATCTAGCCTAATGTTTACCCACGCAGAAATCACGTTTCAAGAAAATGCGTGTTGTGAATTGTAAAATTTTGAATATTTTATATAAAATTTTTTGAAACGGAAACGTCTCAAAATTGAGCTCGTGTTTTATCTGCCGACATTCTAGAATTGGTTCAAAAATAACAAAGTTAACGTTGTAAACTCTTGATTACCTTGAGATATCTTTGTGGAATTAAGTTAATTAGCAAAGTCTTGGCTTGGGTAAGAAAATTTATAAAACATGAAAATGAAATCCAATCTGATATTAAATTTAAATTTAATTCAATTGATTCTTCAGAAACAGTAGGTTATAATTAAAATTGGATTATCATCATATGTTGACATATCTCTAACTAATGTGTACACAACTCATGCTGTATCCCATAAGAGGTCATTGAATTTTCGTGATTTTTTCTTTATCAGATCTGTTCGATAAATTCCATGGCAGGAAATCAGTGGAATTTTTGTTAACAGTATCACGTCGAATAACCTTGGCCTTCATCAAACAGCGCTTCTACACTCTTCAGCAAAATTGAATCAAATATGAAATGTAAAATTTGCTAGCTCCTAGCAGTTGATTTTAATAAATCTTAAATTTGCGCATCTCGGAAAACTTAAAAGTAAAGGGCGTTCGAAAAACGATCAAAATTCCTCTTATGGTTTGGAAAATGCCTGTAGCTATACTATTCGAAATTCTAGTGTTTAGCAGATATCTCAGTTACTAATATAAAGTAACTTCTTATATCTAATCAATAAGCAAGTAAAACTAATAAATTGGAACAGAGTAGTACCCTCATTCACATACACACTGTCTAATTCCTGAGAAGCTACATCATTGCCGAAAACAAATTATTTCTTCAAAAATACGAAAAAGCATTTAGAACTCATGCCGTGAATTTTTAACATCTTCAGTAAATTATGCAATCGAAATCTGAAAAAGCGTTTAGTTTCTTCTCATGAATATCTAAAACTTCTGCATAGAATGTTAATAAGCCAAACCAAATATTCTAAGACGTGGAAGTTCTCATTTCCTGAAGCTTTTAAGTTTCTAAAAAGATTAAATTTAAAAGAGGCAAAAGTTATAAAACTGCAAATACTTTCTGTTGTAACGAGATTATTGATCTTTTATCATAAAGCTGTTGACTTGCAGCAGTAGTTCTATCTTAACCTTATCATTTAAAGAAGCCTCTTTAAAATTAAATTGATATTACCAAGTCGTATTCTTAAAGGTTATATGATTAATTTAATTTTTATTTACAAGATTCAAGCTATTGGGAAAACTTCAATTTAACATTTAAAACAACTTTCAAGTAATACGATATCATCATATATGACGACAAGTGTGATGCACTGAGAATACATCATGGCTAACAAAGCTCTCCCAATGATGATTTGAAATAGTCATTATCCTATGAAAATACTTCCTTAATAGGTAGGTAAAGAAATAAACTCGTGTCCTTCCAAAGTCAGTCTATAAAAATTTATTTACACGAAAACAATTTTCTTCGAATACAAGTCATCTTATGGTCTAGGCAAATGAGCTCCTTCAGGTTGGAATCCATTCTCATCAGCAATGTAGTTCAAAGTATAAGTTTGTCCATCAGCAGCTACCCAGGACACACTTCCTCGGACAGAAATTGCTTCGTTCTCAGTGCCAGCGTTCTTGAGTTGAGCTTGTTCCTCACGCTTAGTACCGTCACTAGTTTCGAATCTGTGAATTTGCACAAATGTTATAGCCAATCCGATTAGATATCTATTTAATATCCCAAATAGACTCACGCAAAATTGTATCCATCAACTCCGATGTTCTCGCTGTCGTATCTAAGAATTTGAGCGTTCTTCGGATCGTCTAGTGGTAGAGCCAGAACTACCGATAACAAAGCACAGAAAGCTACTACGTATTTCATGGTGTATCCACAGATTTCTTACGTTATCACAAAACTGAACGAACCTTGATGTTACTTGCGCTGAAGTACAAGAGCTAATAGTGAGGTTTAACAAGAAATTGTCTTTTTTATACTCATCGACACCGGCCAATGTCATGGAAAGTAAAATTATTTTTAGGATGATCTTCTGCCATTCCATCGGTAATAGCACGATATACTTGGAATACCGAAAACCTACGTAGATTTGACACAATCTATGTGGTATGATGAGACTGCCACAAGATAGATACATGCGAAATGATGAGTATTAACAAATTTCTGGGTGTTGTCTATCGCCCCAGCGTAATTGCAATTGTACAATGACCAAAATGAATCGATGGAATTTTTCAATTAACCCAACTGGGTAAAGGATCCATCAAAATTATGACCTTGTAACTGTAAAGTGAATTATTCAAATTTGATAATTCCATTTGACGGAATGTCGGATTTCATGTCACGAAAAGAAGGTACAAACCACAAAAGATGTTTCCACTTCCTTAGTATGTTGGCTATAAATGTATAATTGAAATGAATTTTACATCTCTTTTCGTCAGCTTTGTTTATTTCAACAACCAATTAGAAACGAAGTGATACTTAAAGATATATTGTTGCAGCTCCGTGGAAATGGGTCCATCTTTCGATTTTCTTTTTGCGAAATTCCCAAACTATTGATACCTGGGGTCTGAGATGAAGAGTTATGCAATCTCGTTGCAAGTTCCATTTAGCACATGCCGATCCCCAACGTTGGTGTTTAATTTGGTAATACACAAAACAAAGTAAAAAAATGATGTCTTCAATTGGTTTGGCGTTTGCTCATCATACAAAGTTTGTTATTTATACAAGTAACTTAAGTGAAAGAGTAGAGCCACATTTCCAAGGCTTCACTTCGTTATTATCGATAACAGTTTAACGTTTTTAAAATGCGTTTTTATGGACAGAAGCGATGATTTCGATTTTTATTACGTGCATTTATTGAGAGAGATAATTACATGTAAATTGCGGTTTCTGTTTATGGATTCGAACTTTTGGTAATTCGATCAAAAAAATATCTGTACGAGATGTGATTTAATTGGAGTGAGGTTATTTTCTCGGAAATAGTGCTGGTTTAATTCCTTGTAAAGGCCAATCGATCGCTTATAAAACAGGGGCAGTTGCATTCTACGGGACAGAATGATTTTGGTAGTGAACAATGTTGCAGCTGGCAATTATTCTTTAAGAAAATTAAATCCATTTTGTAGATGGACCTCACACTCGTGGACTTAAACAGATTTGTATTCAAAATAAACTTTAACAAAACCGTTCTTCATTTCAACAACCGGAACTGAGTCCCACCAATAACACATTTGAATGACATAATATTTGTTTCCTGATTAATTGAATGCAATTTAAACATATAAAACATGCAAGAAGAGGATACGTGAATGCACATATTAAACACAAAATGTTTTCGGCAAAACGTTTGACATTGAAACTTTGAAATTCAAATCAGCTTTGACCAAAACAAATAAAATTCGTGAAAAATAATGTTTTTATTCACTTATTTAAATGTAAGCCATCACTCATTGAAGCATCAATAACGGATCATGATTATGTTAGACAGATGAATAATATGAATCCCGTGCAAATTATAAGGCTAAGGTTTGTATTTATCTGTGTCGGTCTTCTGACAATATAATTAGGAATCAAACTTCTTTTAATACAAAATAGAAAATCACTTGAAGATTTAAACCGATTTCATAGTTCACTGAACTATGTTCGTTAACTTCTTTGAATGAAACAGTCAACATGAAATTGAAATCAGTTTTAAAGGAAACCAAAATTGAATCTAGCAAATTAAACGTCTTAAAATTGGAATAAGTACTGCTTAATTCCAGAAATTAGAATAAGAAGTAAGTAAAATTGAACATTCAACTATTTTGGAATTCGTCGAATGCCAAATGAGTGACCATCAATGTCGTTTAACCATTTCAAAGAACTTACGAGTAGAAGCCACTTCTTTATTCATGTCATCAAATTGCAATTTAAATTCAATGATATCATAGAATTTGCTTGTAAAAATTCCACCAGGAACTGATTTTAGTGGTCAATTACAGTTTCAATTGATGTAATTTTCAAGTAATTGCGACGTAATTATATAACACTTCGAGACATTGTTGCATTTCCCATGAGAACTTCCAGACTTTTGTAAGGTAACCAAATTGGTAAATATTTATTCTAGGATGAAAAATCAGAAAGTACATATAAGTAAAAATTTATCATAAAAAGATAAAATCCTTTTCTCACAAATAAAATTAAATAAATTGAAAATTCATCGAACTACCAAATAAATACGAGGAACGAATAATTTTTTCCAATCAGTTTGGTGTGAATTTAGTGCAAGTGAAGTCTGTAAAAGCAAATATTTTGTCTTTTCACAAAACCCTATTATAAATTCCAGCCACGATGCGTGTACTATTGATATTTTGTATTCTAATTGGAGGAGTTTTACTGAAGAACATCCCAGAGAATAGAAACCAAAATCAGAGAAAGGTTGTGGAAACAGAAGTTGGTGAGACACCTGAAATCGTTCTTTTCGAAACAGATGATAATACCAGGGGATACGTTTTTCGGTAATGTTAGCAAATTTAAACTGTGTGAACTCGTTATAATAATATATTCTACTGTCAGTTTTCAAAATCCCGAGGGAACTTCAAGAAGTGAGAAGACACACTTCATTGAAACATATTTCCCACCAATACGATCGTTGAGTGTGGAAGGCAACTATAGCTGGTTCGATAAATCAGGAATCAGGCACCAAGTCCAGTATCGAGCATTAGACCGAGGACAGCATATCCATCCGAATACCACAGCATAGACAATAGATTCTATAGCAAATCAAAATCAAGAAAAATATGTATGCAAAAGTTGGGTGTGTCTGTTAGATGTGTTAATAAATTCTTGAGCATAAGTTCATTATAAATGCATTTGTTGACCATAAAACACAGTAACCTTTCCAACGTAATGAGATGCAAACACTAATTGCAGGCATACATGATTTAATTACATTTTGGGAGCTTTTTCCATCTACAATTACGGAATGTCGAATGCAATGAGATAATGTTAAGTCGAATGTTGAGACGACATGAGCAAATTTTACTTTTTGTTTACTTTACTAGCAGTTAGTGGTTTCTTAATAGCTGATACATACCTTCGAATTATTGAGCTGTTGCTGTAAAGTTATTGTCGAAAATCTTTGAATAAGAGTTATAGGTGTCTCAATGACTACGAGGTTTAGAGGAAATTTGAGGTTTAGAAGTATCACACAATGAAAACCTTTTTAAGTGTATTGAGAATTGAATATCACGAATCTTAATATCATCGTCATCATCAATTCCATTATTATTTCAATGAATTTCATTATTTACTTTGTGTTTTTATACTTTGCGCATTTTCTAAATGTTGTCACATTATTCAAGCCGATTTCAAGACGCTTTGAGATTCACGGTATATAAAGTGTCGGTTGTACATCAATTCCACGTAGTTTAGTTTCAATAGCCTCTCAGTGCGCAACCATAAGTGTTTTCAATACGAGATATAATCATGAAATTCGCTGTACTTTTTATTGGTTTATTCGTTGCAGTTGCAATTGCAGTTCCAGTTGATGATCCGCAAAATGCACAAATCCTTCGTTTTGAAAGTGAAAACTCTGGAGTTGATGGATATAAATTCGCGTAAGTGTTATCGATATTTCTCGGTTCACTATAGACGCATTAAGGATCAAGTGTCACTTGTTGTTGACCTGTGGCTTGTGTGGAATTAAACGGTTATCTAATGTTCGTCTTATTAATTTCTAGTGTTGAAACAAGTGATGGGAAAACTCATGAAGAACAGGGTGAACTGAGAAACCCTGGAGCCGAGGATGAACATATCGCTGTTCGTGGGTCATTCTCATATGTCGGTGATGACGGTGTTACTTACCAGGTTAACTATGTCGCCGATGAAAACGGTTTCCAGCCAGAAGGAGCGCATTTGCCAGTAGCTTAAGTTAGTAATTAAGGATGAGAAACGAAGCTCTTTAAAAATATCCAAATAGTATTTTGTTATATAAAATGAAAATAAACAGAAATTGTATTTTTCAAAAGAATGTCTTTTCATAAAGATTTTCTAGATTGATTTGTTCTAGTTATTTTCAATTCTCGAGATTTGATCGATAAATTTTTAAGTAAGGATTGTTGTTCCTCGAATGAATCTTTTCTTAACTTGTTACTCTACGATTTGTGACATCTTTCCTCACAGACATACCTACAAAAAGTATGATGGAATATCAGAAAGTTACATCAAAATTCCATTATTTAATCTCCAGCCTCGACCTTAACCTGACAAACTGAATCGTCACTATAAGTGCTGACAAAATTCAAATAAACAAAATGTCAGCTTTAAAAACTTTCACACTTTGTTGGTCATCTTGAAAGGTGAAGCACATCAATATAATTATATTTTTGAATTTTGCATAGATATATTTATCCAAAACGCTTCAGGATTCATAATTAAAGGAAAGAAGAAACGCTCCCGTTGAGACACTTACTAAAAATCTCAACGGTTGACATAATATTAATCGATTATGTAAGAAAGAAGAAATATTTAAGTCGCAAATCTTTCCGGAAACAAAATTCTAAGAATTACGTAAGAAAAGGTGAATGGAAATGAAGACTACAAACAAAATTAGATAATATAAGCAGAAAACCGAAATGATCTTGAGAATCTCATAAAACAGTCAGAATCCGAGAACGCGTGCATTATACCGGATTTTGAGGAAATTCGGCATAAGACCAAGATCTGGTTTTCTGGGGAATGATTTGTGCTAATTTCAATTTACTGTTTTGAAAGACTTTTTGGTGTAGGTGTGCCAAACTGAGCACGTAAACTTTAAAAGCACGAGACAGTAATTAGTCGATCAAAATATCTGTCTTAGAGTGGAGTGTCTAGTTGGATCGTTTATTTATCCATGAAAGAAGAACTGTATCGAACAACGGATATGAAAAATATGAAAAAGATTTCGATTAATAACTTTTCTTTTATACTATAATTTTCCGAATGATTTTGATATGATACAATGTGGTGGGGGTTAAGATGTTACAAAGCTTTTATTAGTTGATATTGAGAGACGATCGAGATAATCAAGATTCATAATCAGGTTGACATTCAACTGAAACGAATTTTGTTTGTAGCATAAATTTTAAATCGCCTAATTAACATAAACTTGTATTGCCTCTAAATGGATGTAAACCAAGACATTGCTACGAAGCTATTAACACTCATCTTGATAACTGTGGGCTTAGAGGTAGCCCTGCCAACAACTGTCCTTGATAATTAAATATAGTATTTTTTTATTTTATTTTAAATTAGTCGTATTTATCAGATTTTCCCATACACTGATATACTGATGTGTGCTTTATAAATACTGAGTGTCAATTCTGGCTTGACGCTTCAAATGTTAAAATTTATGCTCAGCGACTATAGTCAAGGTCGAATGAAATTTCAAAATTTACTTGTTTATCGAAAATTTTTAACAGATTTTTTTATGTTTGAAGAAAATAGTAGAGCTTTCAATTATTTGAATTTATTTTCTCTATTTATTTTTTTATTTTCACCACCTTTACCACTTTCAACGAAAAGTAATGAGGTGCGATTTTTGAGATTTTGCTTAACAAATTTTTCTGTTGGTGAAAAATTGGGCGTTTTCAAGATGTTGTTCATTAAATGAAATCGTTTTAACAAAAATTTGAATATTTGTAATCTGGTAATCGATTTCACACGTGTGTGGGTGGGATCATCACCATCAGAGAGTAGGTCATTTAATTAAATGGATATCGAAATCACTTGCTCAAGATGTTATTAAGAAATTTTCTTTAAAGAATTGAGATGGAACTCTTTTGAATTGACACGTTTCGTAATAAGTTTCGAATGAAAATTTATTTAATTTTTTGTTGCAGTTTTCCTTTTCTGGAATGAAGACAAATTAGTGATGTTAATAGAAAGTGCAGATTTGTACCTTAAACAATTAACAATTTTTCAGGGTGTGTAAGAAACAACGACCTTGACATTGTGCCGAAAAAGAGTTAAATTTATTGATGTAATCAAAGATTAATATGATTGGATAACAATCACTATTCATTCATTTTCATTGATGGAACTCCCATCAGAAGACAACATACTCATTGACATTTGACTATGATGAGCTTTGGTATTGAGCCATTCACTCATGATTCATTAGTGCTTTAGTAGTTGTCTTTTTAAATGATTTAAGATTTTAGCTACACTTCATGGAAATTGTAAGCTTACAAAACGAAATACAGTATAACGTTGCGTTATGAAAGCTACTGTCTACCTCCAAATATCCACCTTCATCTTGAAAATTCTCGGAATAACTCAAATGTTCAAGTGCGTTTCAATTTGTCTGTGATCTAATCAAATATTTAAGATCTGCCGAAGACGAAGTGTTTTTGTGTACCAAGCAAGGTCTTCAAATATAAGCCAAGGTACCTCGAAACTGTTATAGCTGCCAGGGACTGAATGCAGTTTTAAGCTGTTGCAAGTGTTGAGGATGTGATTTGTGACACGAAATATTTTTAACTCTTCTTTTATGTATCTTTTATTATAAAGGCTATATGTCAGCAATTTATTGAAATTAAAATTAACATATTTTCGATTGGATTATTTAAATTACTGCCAAATTAATGAGTTTGCGGAATTACATGTGAAATGTGATTCTTCTTTCGTTGGCGTTTTATTTGTTTGGGAATAAATTGATCCCTCTAAATCTAAACTAAAATGCAACACAATATCTAGGCTTTTAATCATGATCAATCTAACCTTCATCTTTAATGTAGATTAAACTTTATTTTCATATCACATCATTGTATGCCACAAACTGGATTTAATATGTAACTCTAATTACGGCGATCAGTGATAAATTATCATTTCTTTTCTGTTTTGAATAAACATTAAGAAATACTAATTAATTAAATAAACTGGTTTAGTTGTGTTTATGAAGATTCACCTTGATTACATTTTATTGTTATACAATAAGAATATCCAGTTTTTAAGTGAACTATAAGTGGTGCGCAAAAGGGGAGTTATCAAATAGCCACATTTCAATATTAACCAACTGGACTAGAACTGGATTTAGAACTTGTTTTATTTTTTGCATAGACTTCAATATCTTGTGTGATATCATGGAAAATTTTTTTTCCTACTAAAGGATTCAAGGAATTTTCGAGATATCTGTTTTATCAAGAGAAAACCAGATTCGTCTGTATACCGTAAAACAATTAATTTTCACTTATTTTGACAATGAAACATGGCGGCGGCGATTGAAATAAACTAGTTTAACATGTTAGAATATATAACGGTAAAGTAACAAAGTTTACAAAATTCTAAAGACTTAAGCTCAAAGGTCTCCAAAGCAACATTTTATAGATATTGACTACAGTCTCAATGGTGCTTTGATATCTTCCGAGTAGCAGATACCTGGACGATATTACATTCTAGTGTTGCTAATTTCCGTGTTGAAATCAAATGACAGAACTTCAAAAACTTTTAACAAATCTTTTGGAATGTTATATTTTATTTTCGGATCTTGTCCTTTAATATCACCGGTCTAGGTGTTTATGTTGCAAAAGTTGAAGGTTAACAACGATGATATTCAACGTTATTCACAGTCATAAAAAATAGAAGAAGCAAATTTTTTGCAAATTTTTTAAAATCTAGGAACAAGTTTAACATTCTATTCGAGGTGTTTTGGGTATCATCTCTGATCGAATCCACAGTACTATCACTTTCGTTTGAATATGAGAGAAGAACCGGCTCAAAATATGGTTGTATGTGAGTGATGTTGTATGCCAAAGATAAACAAAGAAAGGGTAAGTGATACTCTGCGAATATCTTCTGTATTGTCCGAGTTATAGCCTTGGATGGATCAAGTAAATTTTTGCATCATTTATTGACGTGAAAATATTTAGACAAATTATATGAGGAAGGAACGCCTTCAAAATGCATAGGAAATAGGTGCATCCTCTACCTCTTGGCTGCCCCAACCTTAGAAGATGTAGTTTTTGATGGAAATGAGATGTAGCTGAGTTTCTAAAATGGGGTTGAAGACAATGCATCCGATGAAAAATAGCCAAAATTTACATACGACTTTTACTAATGTCGTAAATCAAAGATGTGATGATTGCTTTTCGGCAGGGAGGCTCGGAGAATGCCTCAAAAGTGGTTGTATGTATGTAATATATTATTTTTGGCTTGAGACTAGTCATGATCATCAGCATCCGTTTTATTTATTTGTTTATTTGTTTGTAATTTTCTTTGTTGCTTTTTTATATTATTTTATTTTGAATAACAAGAGAAACACCTCTCATTTGCAATGATGCGAAATGAAGACGTCTTTAGTAAATTAATATGGAAACGAATTTCGTATAAATTTCAGACGTTCTGGGCCTGAAGTGCATAGTCAGTTTTGTTCTCAACAAGAAAGGAACTATTAAGATTCAAACATAAAAATGAAATTCGCAGTAGTTTTTGCCGCCATTTTCGCTGTTGCACTTGCCGTGCCATTGGATGACTCAAAAACAGCTCAAATTCTTCGTTTCGAAAACGACAATATTGGAGTTGAAGGATACAAATGGGCGTAAGTTTAGCATGATATCTCTCAAATTGATTAGGTTATTGCAATCAAACTATTATGTATCTGATTTTGCAGCTATGAAACCAGTGATGGCAAACAACACAATGAAGAAGGTCAGGTCAAAGTTCTTGGACCAGAGGACGAACCTATCGTAGTCCGTGGATCATACTCATATGTTGGTGATGATGGACAAACCTACACCGTCAACTATGTTGCTGATGAAAATGGATTCCAACCTGAAGGAGCCCACATTCCACACTAAATGTGGATTTATAT
This sequence comes from Chrysops caecutiens, assembly GCA_963971475.1. Lineage (NCBI taxonomy): Eukaryota > Metazoa > Arthropoda > Insecta > Diptera > Tabanidae > Chrysops > Chrysops caecutiens. The sequence goes on from OZ020568.1 coordinate 74,220,955, forward strand.
ATGAAGCGTTTTGAAGTTTTTGTTCAAATAGTTATACATAAAATATAAAATTACAATTAAGTTGCGTGCCATTCGATACCATTAAAAGGGTTGTGATCAAAGCTTTTGTAAACAAATTTTGTACAGTCTAGGATTAATGGCGAAATAAAATTTTATGATCAATTACCTAATGTGCATCTCAATTCAAAGGTTACAAGAAGGTCTCGCTGTGCTTATTGCAATTTTTTTGCAATTCAGTTTTATAGAACAATCTCATAAAATTTTAACACTTTATCACGGACAACCACTCACGGAGTTCTGGGACGGTTTCCCAACTTATCATTATACGTTTTGTAGTTCAATGAATTCAATACCTTGCAATGCATGTACAAATTAAATAAAATTTAGTGCAACATACGACACAGAGCTTATGCAACAATTGATTGTGATCAAATCGAAATGTCAAAAGATAAAATGATGGTTAATTTTGAAAAGTAAATTGAAAATTTTTTTGGATAGTCATATATCTCCTCGAAAGGACAAACTAGTGAAAGAAACAATTAGCGAGCAATGGTGCTCATATCGACTATGACTTGAGGATTACCATGAGAAATTATTTTGCAACAAAGCTCACAGACGACGTTTTAAAGCAGCAAACAACATTCTCTTTCCGTATATGTAAACAAACCAAGTTGTATTTAGAATAGCTCAGGATACAGAAAACTGCAGAATCCTGCGAAGTTCAAAGAACTATTTCACTTTCATGTCCATGGATGTGTTATAAATCGCGACAAAGTTCAAATTGTTAAAGATATATATGAGACACATGGTATTTATACACTTAATTTGTGACACATTCGTTTGATTGGCACACATTTACCGCTTTCTAGAAAATTTTGACCATTCACGGATGAAACACTGCAGCTAGCCTCATTTTTCGCGGTCCCTTTGAATGATAAGTTGTGAAGCAACTGATTTGAATTTGAATGCGGTGTTTTATGCTAATAAAGAAAGGTTACATCGAAGACATTTCAATATTGCTGGCAGAGGCCATTGATTCGAGGTTTCATCATTTTATCTCAAGCAGAGAGAGGCAGACGTAATCGAAACTATTGACTTTAAATTAAATAAATTTATTAGCTTTCCTAATTAAATTAACAACAATTTATGCTTGTGGGGCAACTGGTAAGTGAGCACCTTCAGGTTGGAAACCATTTTCATCAGCAACATAGTTGACGGTGTAGGTTTGGCCATCATCACCAACATAGGAGTATGATCCACGTACTACGATTGGTTCATCCTCTGGGCCAAGGACTTTGGTTTGTCCTTGTTCATTGTGCTGCTTGCCATCACTGGTTTCAACACTGTCAAGAGAAAGGTGATGAAGTTTAGAAAGAAATTCTAAGAAACAATTTAATGGTTGAAAGTTTTCACTCACGCAAAGTTGTATCCTTCAACTCCAATGTTGTCATTATCGTAACGAAGAATTTGGGCGTTCTTCGGGTCGTCGAGGGCTGCAGATAGTGCAACAGCGAACAGAGCGGCAAATACGATAGCGACCTTCATTTTGAAAGCTAAGAATTTTATTTTTTAACTTATCGTTTAGATGACTAGTTATCAAAGTGTGATGATATTCACCAGGTTGATGCAGCTTTTATACTCAAGTGAATACCTGTCCCACCTTAAAATGTTTCGTCTAATTAACCAGTTTTTTGGACAATGCATCGTGCTGTGATGATAAACTGGCATTTGAGTTCAATGCAATTTCGAGGTGTTACTTCGACACCGTTGGTATGAATGCAAATCCATTAAATCATATGGTGATGCTGAAACTTATTGTAAGTGGGATTTAAAGTTTTAGGTTTCAGGTATCATAATAATGTTTTCTCATGCCAAGTTTTTAAGGGTGTAAATCTGCAGTTTAATCTCACGTGGAGATGCGGTTTGAATGTTTTGCAATGCAAACCGTTTACTGTCGATTTTATCGTTTATTTGAATACTTTATTTTTAGCAATATTATTGATATGTTGTTGATTATCTGTGAAGATAATTGGTAGATCCTTCAGAGATCCTTAGGTGAATTAAAATAATGGGGCTCAAAAGAGGAACTCAATGTAATATAAATTGTTCATGAATAATTTGAGGTATCAATGAGTCTAACACATAGTATAACTATTGCACTTGAATTTAAGTTGAAATACCCTTATGCAGTTATAATTGACAATAAGAGTTCATTTAAATATATTTGAACAAACCAGTAACTGTCCTTCGGTAATTTGGCAAACGAAATTCCACCGGCTCATTTGCATGAATGAACAGTTTGTTGCAATAAATTTTGTAAAAAGTAGAGTAAATCATATCAGGAGGGGTTTCAGTCAAACTACTATAAAAACTGTTATCGGTTCAAAATCTTTATCACTGTCTTCACACTTTCCACGGAAAAAGTTTGATAGAAAAACTTAAATTCAAAATGAAATTCGCAATCGTTTTTGCTGCCCTCTTCGCTGTAGCTCTATCAGCAGCTCTTGATGATTCAAAGAACGCTCAAGTGCTTCGCTACGACAACGACAACATTGGCGTTGAAGGATACAACTTTGCGTAAGTTTTGTTAAATAAAATTCAGACAGAAGGGACAATTAATGACTTCTTCTATTGTATAACTGCAGCGTTGAAACCAGTGATGGTAAACAACACAACGAACAAGGACAAACCAAAGTTCTTGGCCCAGAGGATGAACCAATCGTAGTACGTGGATCATATTCATATGTTGGTGACGATGGCCAAACCTACACCGTCAACTACGTTGCTGACGAAAATGGTTTCCAACCTGAAGGTGCTCACTTACCAGTTGCCCCACAAGCATAAATTGTTTTTAATTTAATTAGGAAAGTTAATAAATTCTAGAAGAACTCAAGAACATCTCAAAAGAAAATACAAAACCTTCTTTTATTTAAGATATTCAGGTACATACTGATCCTTCACAAGGGAAACTAGAACAAAAAGGTTCGACAATGCTCAGTTGTTTTCTTCCCTCTTCTTCCTTCCAAGGAAATGATGTATTTCAAAGACGTGATCCATACCAATATCGTCTCGTAGAGTTGGTAATTTTGGTTCACTCTTAAGCAAGCTCAATTTTGGTCAGCACTGTCTTGTTGACAGGTTCGTTGTTTCAGTTATTTATTTCACTAATACCTAAGTCACGAAGCGAGTGAAATATGTGAGAGAGAAGTGGGGAATAATCACTTATATGGAAAGAAATGTTGCTAAAAACCCAATAAGAATAATTTGAACAATGCAATTATTTGGCATTTTATAAGAATCTTATCACAGTTCTATGATTCGTGAACTTCTATAATAGTGCTTTCTACGCCAGAAGTTGTATTTTGGAATCGGTGCTATTGTCTTTATTCATATAATGAAAAGCAAATAAATTCAATATTTCATGTCTTGACACATTTCCAGTTGTTGCGTCACTTTGTAAATGACTTCGGGTTCGTAATTTAAGCATTTTTCTTGAAAATAGGAAAGAGAATCTTCTTTCCAATACATCACCTAAATTGAATTTAAGTGTCAGGGGATATTTATAATAATTTTACCGCCAGGGTGAATATATGAAGAGGTATGAAGCAAATACTTTTGAGGAAGTAAGAGTGGTAACTCACTGAAGAGGATACTCCGGATAACATGGTATCATATCAAGAGGATACTCCGGATAACATGTCATATCGTAAATGACATTATCATTCAATGAAACAGCTGGTATTAACTTTCTAACTTATTTATTGAACACTTTAAACCACTGGAGCAACTGGCAAATGAGCACCTTCAGGTTGGAAACCATTTTCATCAGCAACATAGTTGACTGTGTAGGTTTGGCCATCATCACCAACATATGAGAAGGATCCACGGACAACGACTGCGTCTTCGTCTTCGCCGAAGTGTTTCAATGTTCCTGTTTGTTGGTGGGTCTTTCCATCACTAGTTTCAACACTGTTAGGATAAAAGAACACATTTATAGTGAGTAATATCCAATAGAGGTATCCTGTTGATGTAACTTACGCGAAGTTGTATCCTTCAACACCAGTTTGTTCGTTATCGTACCGGAGGACTGTGGCGAGTTTTGGGTCATCTAGCGGCTTAGCCAAAGCTACAGCGCAGAGAGCAGCAAGAACGATAGCGAATTTCATTTTGATTTTGTTAAATTTTTGTTATCACAATGAACAACAGTGGATATTTGACGTCGATTCATAATTAAGAGTCTGTTTTATAGTAGATTGGAATTATCCCCACTTATTTGGTATTTTCCTGATATATGTATGTAGTTTGGTCGTACGACTAACCGCTGTTTTGTATGTTAATTACCTAGCTCGGTGAGGAAAGTGGATGTAAGGTTCAATAATTTTTTTATGATATAATATACTTAAGGTCAGGTTTATCAAAGATATTTTTAGTTATGTTTCTATATTAAGATACGCGTGGGAGTCACGTGCAATCTGTGACTAATAGTATCTAAAGGTTAAACTGATTTTCTTAATATGTGACAATTTGTATATAGACACGATGGAGATCTGCTGTATACTTTAAAAAAGCATAAATCTTTGTTATTAATATTCATTTGCTGATATATAAACGGAAGGGGATTCAATTTAAGCCAACTTTCAACTAACATTTATCTAAGGAAATGCTTCTTGTTTAAAATAACCAGTTCGTGGAAACCATCAAATATGAAACTAGTTCCTGACACGAATTGAGAGCCTGATACTTTCCGGTATCATCACTTGATTACAAGGACAGATCATCATGATATTATAGTCTCTAAGGGGTAATCAGCAGTTGACATTTATTGCTGCTCTGTATCTTAATTCATATGTTTCTATTGTTGCAATGACATTTGGGACTTTTGTTGGTTCTACGACACATAAATCGGGGAGTTAAGGATTGAGCATCGATATTACATACAGGATTAATTGTAATTGTTTTGAGAACACACACATAGTAAGGATTGCTTTACAAACTTAACTTACTCTTCCAGTAACTTCAATTTGGCTTTCATTTTATATAACAAAACATATACGACAAGTCATTGAGGTATAGAATCCACATCTCCTGAAAAACTACATAGGTTAAGGTGATGTAAGAGTTCGCAATTTTAAACTTTGCGCCATAAAAAATAAAATACCGTAGTTATGGAAAATAAGTTTATTCAGTCTTGTAGCTTCATCATTTGGTAATAAGAAACTTACAATTAGGAACTTCTCTTATATCAATTTCGAAGAAAAATGGCACATAATCACATATAGAAAATTGCGCACTCTCATGCAGACTAAAGTGTAAAAGTGCGCACTTATTTTTTGCACAAACATCGGAACAAAATGGTCCAAAGTCTCGGTATACGGTACATTTCGCAAGCGACAGCACCTATGCCAAAGTTCATGTTGCCTGGACGTTTAAAACAGTTACAAAACTCCTCTTTTACTGTTCGAGAAAACGTTGTTTATTACTGGCAAGAATATTCTTCAGAAATAACTGGAATTTTTTTGTTCAGAAGCGCTAAACAAATCAACTGGGCGTGAGAAAGTACGTAATACTTAAATCAAACCTGTACCTTTAAAATCTAACCCGCACTCATCAGAAGCTGGAAAAACCTTTGGAGGTACCTGGTGCTTACAGTTCTATTAGTATGCGAATATATTTTCTGTAACAGGTTCCTTCACGTCCACTCTCGAAAACCCAATTGAAGTTAGGAACGAAAGTCACGTTGGACTCGAGTAATGATGTGTGCGCACTCTTACACTAATTATATGAAAGATGGATGAATTATAATCATCATTTCATGATAATTATTATTTCGTTAGAATAGTCAAACAGGAACTTATGATACAAATTGGTTAAATACACCAAACCATCAAATTCGGTTCAGATTATCACATCGGAAAGGCATTTAATGCTCGAAAACTCCTTGATTCTGAAAATATCTTGAAGTTTGTATTACGATAACAAAAGCTAATCTTCGTGTAACAGGACGTCTACCGGAAGCATAAACTTATAGTTTTATCATATTATCTAAATATTTTGAAAAATTTGTCAAAACCAGATATTCAGATCACTTAAGATATTGACAAGGCAAAATCATTTTCTCATGCCAAAAATGCGAGTTTGCAAAATAGACACAATTTCATCTGAAGATGATCGCGGCTCGAATTGAGTTCAATGTCGCTTTTCCGCTGAGAAAGAAGAGAAACCTCTTCTCAGCCCCCGGACATTCGAAGGTATTAATTGCAATTAGTGGGAAACGAATATTCATAAAATTATAATCAACAGCAGCATTGCAGGTGATTAAGGCTCCCAATTATCGCTAATTTGGGGACACCTCTTTAAAATGCTGAATGTCCAATAAAATGAAGAAGGTGTTATCACACTTTGAAGCGTTAAGTGTTGTACAATACAACATGTTAAGATGACGAGACAATTGAAAACGAAAGTTATTTTAAGAAAAACTATTTTTTATTAAACATCTAACAATTTAAACACTTTAAACTACTGGAGCAACTGGCAAATGAGCACCTTCAGGTTGGAAACCATTTTCATCAGCAACATAGTTGACTGTGTAGGTTTGGCCATCATCACCAACATATGAGAAGGATCCACGGACAACGACTGCGTCTTCATCTTCGCCTAGATGTTTCAATGTTCCTGTTTCTTGGTGGGTCTTTCCATCACTGGTTTCAACACTGTTAGGAAAAAAAAACACAGTTATAGTGAGTAATCCGATTGTGGTATCCTGCTGATGTGACTTACGCGAAGTTGTATCCTTCAACACCAATGTTGTCATTATCGTACCGGAGGACTGTGGCGTCCTTTGGGTCATCAAGAGGTTTAGCCAAAGCAACGGCGAAGAGAGCAGCGAAAACGATAACGAATTTCATTTTGATTATGTTTTTTGTATCACTTGACAGTTGCTTGTTGAATGATATCGATGGCTAATCTGCTTTACCATTTTATACAAAAAACCTGGTCATACCCCCTACCTCAAAACCAACACAGATGATCTAGACAAAAATGTATCATGTCTTAATGGTTTCTTACGAAAGCCTTTTTCAAAAATCTTTTTTCGCTTGTTTTCAGGTTTGCGAAGGACGCATTGATGTTTGGACAGGTCTGTTTAAAAAGTTTATTGGAGACTTTTATGTTATATAAAAATAAAATATTCCAAAAAAAGAACATTCTCTTATTTTTCTTTGCTTTGTTGTAATGAAGATTCACCGGTCGAGATGAGCACAAAATGAAATCGAAAACACGTGAATTTTAAGTATGTTTCCATTCTCAGTGCTGCGTAGGATTTTGGAAGAGTTTTTGGCACTGGTTTTGGTTGACAACAAAAACCTGAAAGCCTAGAAGTCTTAAAAACTAAATGTTAAAGCGTGTTTTAAACATCAATTCGGGCTGTTAAAGAATTAATTTACTGAGAACTCCTAGCATTTTAAATTGTATCTTGTTGAAATCTCAGTGGATCCTGTTAGGCGGACATTAAAATTATTAACCATGTTTGAAACACTGCGGAGAGTTCGTTATATTTCAAAATAAACCTTGACCTTTCGCATTATTTTCCAGTTCAATTAATAGCCTCATCAAAAGGAAAGTTCCATTGTAAATTAAAATTACATGATGGCGCCAGAGCGGTATTTGGTTTAACCTCAGCTGCATTTTACAGCTTGTTTCTGCCTAAGTGTTATTGAGTTATCACGAGATACCTTCAACGATGATTTCAGATAAATGCCATTGATGCATGAGAATTTCTGTTGGCTCAGCAATTTGTATCACATCCTTGACCATGGCACTCCTGAATTTGAAGTTGCAGTTAGATTTCAAGGTTTATTCTTGGGCTCACGATTCGAATTAAAGATTGTGACTCAGATCGATCCGTGTAACTCATTTTTCTTACAAGATTCTGTACATCTCACGATACTGGGCATTGTTAATAGTATTTTCTTTAAATTGGAATAAAATAGCCTACAATTAGGATGAAATTTCACTATAACTGTGGAAGACTTAACAACAACGCATCACTAAACATAGAGATAACTTGAAAGATGAGTTATGGGAGCAAAACTGAAAGCGGTAGCAGACATGTAAGTCAGTTGAATCACTAATTTGAGACGAAGAAATCCCTTGAACTTGAAACTGAAGTTGATGTAACTCGATGTTTATCAGAAGCCGTTAACTACAAAATCTGCAGATTAATAGTGTTGTAACGACCACTGCTTCGAGTCAAGTGGCAGTTTGTACACCTCTGGAATTGGATGCGGAGTATCTCCATTATTATTTGTGATGACCTTCATTAGATCAGAATAGAAATTTTGAGGTAGTTTTATGAGTTTTATGAGAAAACTAAGCGATTTACGAACTATGGCCTATTAGACGTACATATATAAAATGAAATACTGATGGCCAATGGATTATGTCCAATAAACTTTCCACGAAGTTTCCGGTCACATTTGAATTTTGCCACGAGATTCAAGGATCAACAGATTTGAAATGTTATGGACGAGCAATGATCTCAGACTCATCTTCGCTAAGAACGATCTTGCTCATCGGATTAAAAATTGAATATATGAATTCATATTTAAAAACACTTCCTTCTAACCACCGTAAGATACAAGTGTCTCAAATCACATGAATTTCAAGGTTGATTGATGAAATTTCGGACGAATTTTAAGGTGAATGTGCCACTGCATTTAAAACATTTTGTGTATTTTGTTCATTCCCACTTCCAGTCAAAGTTCAAACGCAAAAATTTTGAGGTATTTTCAACAAGTGTCATGTAATTTATTGATGTGTTAATTAGCAAGTTAAAACTCCATTTGATTTTGGAGATATCTGTTACTGAAGGCTTGCAAAATTTTCAAAACACTCGTCTCGCCAATTATTTAACACCACTCCAATATGACAATTCCAAATCAAATGCTGAAAAGTGTAGTGTATCTGAAATGCTTTGAATCTGCTAAATTTATGAATCAAAGTTTTGCTAATTTATTATCACTTTTTGGAAGTAAGAGTGTGTCCTTCACAGTAAAATGAAGAAATTTGCCAAATGTTTTGCACGCTTGCAACGCGCTCCGATTAACTAAATTTTTGAACATTTTTCGAACGGTATAATTTGATGCAAATTTTTTTCACTTTTCCGCATCTCTTATGCGCTCATTGTGGTCCCTGGGACATTTGAAGGAGGGGCAAACAAATTTTTTAGTATAAAATCCATTGGCAAATTTCACATCATCACTAGTTTTCATCTAGCAAAAAGAAAAACACACCAAAACTATCCAAAATGAAATTCGCAATCGTCTTCGCTGCACTCTGCGCTGTCGCTTTGGCTCTTCCACTTGATGACCCAAAGAACGCTCAAATCCTCAGATTCGACAACGACAACATTGGAGTTGAAGGATACAACTTTGCGTAAGTTTTGACGAAGACAATGAACAGTAATCAATAACTAATACTTATTTTCAATTGCAGCGTTGAAACCAGTGACGGAAAACAACACAACGAACAAGGACAAACCAAAGTTCTTGGGCCAGAGGATGAACCAATCGTAGTCCGTGGATCCTTCTCATATGTTGGTGATGATGGACAAACCTACACCGTCAACTATGTTGCTGATGAAAATGGATTCCAACCTGAAGGTGCTCATTTGCCAGTTGCCCCACAAGCCTAAGCAAAAAACCATGACAAACGTGCAATAAATTATTTATGTTCAACTCAAAATTTGCTTTAACTTCATCCTTGAAACGCATGGATATCTGCATTTGGAAAGTGTTTCTTTGAGAAAACCATAAACGGAAGAATTTTCGATTCATTCATATGCAAAAACTGAACGGAACTATAAAATGCAGCTTAACTTGTCGTACAAACATCCATTAAGCCACTATAAAGGCCAACAAGTTTGCAAAAATCTTCAAAAATTTTCATTAACATTTGGATTACTTTGGTAACATTTGTGAATTTCCTCAGGATTATTTCTTGTTGTTTCTTTGTCAAAGGAATCAATTCTAACATGTCCTTGTTACATTGACCTACAGGCTGCAATTCCGTTTCCCACGTATCATGATAACTGCATTAATTTAAATGAAAAAGTCCAAATGCTCTTGAATTAATTTTAGACAAAAGAAAAATTAAAGTTTCTGTTTAGGAATTAAGGAACAAAATATGAAGAACAGGTTAAATGAAGGTGATCAATTTTAGGCCGGACTAGAGAAGTTAACATTTTACTGTTTCCACTTCCTGTCATTCTGATGATAAATTTGGATGAAACATGAGCACTTCCGGTTTTAATTCAAACACTTGATATTAAACACGGTTTAGAAAGTTTGTGCATCACATACTCGTATAACAAAATCGTGCATGACAATCGAAGACGAAGGACGCAGACGAATAAAATTTATACTTTTCTTCAACGAGTCGGTCAGAGATGAGTCGGTCAAACTGGAATATTTGATGAAATTTAATGTATTTGAATGTTTTTCATTTTAACACTTTGGGTATTTGAAAATTTTAGAACATCTCTCTTAAAAAGGGAAAATTCAATAATAACTTTACTCAAAATATCTATAGAATTAAATCTGGTTATCAGAAGATATCCACAATTAAACTTGAACCAAACTTAAGTTAAGACCTCATTCATCGGTCATAGCATCTTTGAAAAAATCATTAACCCAATAAATGTTCGTCTATCACAAAAACTGCGAGTTATTAATCAACGAAGATTTTGGCATTTGAAAACCTTTCATTGATTTGATATTTCGAGGTCAGCAGACACTATGGTCACACGTGTTTTGACAGGTTTTGTATCTCGTCGTGCTTGCGAGTTACGCATTATTTGCATGTTTTAAAGTTAAACTTAGTCTCAATGTGATAAATGAAAAACACGTTCTTGTAACAGTACACGAATTAACGGATTCCAAAAGAAAACGACAGAAGCCCGCTATCCTACATTCAAGTGCTTGTAGTTTGACGTCTGTGGTATCCTTAACATATAGGATAAAACCAAAGCTTTGTATTTCTCAATCCACATTATTCCAAAGATAGCACCACTGTTAGTCCCAGACATAGGTACGTAAATCATAATTCAAATTGAGACTCATGTGGAAAACATGCGACCTTTCATCACGAGTAACTAAAACTACCTTTTTCAAATATGTTGTATAAATTTTGGAGTAAAAGTCAAAATCGTTATAATTTTACCCAGAGACATTGATGTGCTAGCACCGTCACGAAATGTCAATTTCATACACAAACTTGAATAGAATAAAAGGTTTGGCGTCCTACACCTGAAACCACCCGTGTAGGAATTCCAATCAAACTGCTTCAGGTCTTGGAATTTCCTGAGATGATCTACGCAAAAATTCATAGAAATCATAAATTGCAGTTGAATTGAACAAGTGCAACGGAATGGAATATAATATCTGGAATTCGGGAATAACCGCAAGGTGTGTGGGGTTTCTCAGAAACTTCAGAAACATTTCTTATGATTGCATTTGGTACCTTCACTTTCGAAACTAATTCACAGAATATGAAGAGTAGTGCAAAAGTGTTGGGTGTGTTACAAATCCAAAGATTGCGTTTTTCGTGTTGTAAAATAATTTATTCCATTTTAAATAGTTTAAGCTACTGGCAAATGAGCACCGGATGGTTGGAAACCATTTTCATCAGCAACATAGCTGACTTCATAGGTGACACCATCATCTCCTACATATCTGAAAGATCCCTTGACTGAGATAGCTTCATCATCAGTTCCAACGTTCTTCAATTGTCCTTCTTCTTGTGCGCTCTTTCCATCACTGGTTTCCCATCTGCAAATTTGGTGAAGAACATATTAGTTATCTTAAGTCTTATCCACTTTTCACTTTCTTAGGACTTACGCATATTTGTATCCTTCAGCTTCTACATTGCTGTCGTATCGGAGAACTTCAGCATCCTTTGGGTCAGCTGGGAGAGCGATGGCAACAGCGAAGATAGCAGCAAAAACTATGGCGAATTTCATTTTTCTAGATTGTATTATCACTACAAAGTTTTGTAAATTGATATCGAATTGTAATTTGCCACCACATTATATACGTTGACTTTAATCATCCCCACTTTGAGTGCAGTCGTTAACATGTGAACATAAAAAAGTCATCAAAAACATTTGAAGATTCCGTTAAAATAAGAAAAAGTGATTTCTTGTTGAAGCATTTCTTCATTTCTCAATTTTTATATTTCTTGTTGTGGCAAACACTTCTTTTTATAAATGTCATAGGCGTTCACTCATCAAGGACTTCATCATCGGTCTAAAGTTGTGTGAATTTGTGATGTTCGGACATGAAAAATTGCAAGCTTTTTCCAATGAATAGATGAAAACCAGATACAGAAGTTATTGAACTAAACATGTGATAAATGGCTTAACAGTAAGATTACTGCATTTTTTTGTGTTTTCAAGTTAAACTTTATATCATGTCACCTGAAAGCTTAACGGGTATTACAAAAGAAGACCATGTGTTGTGATTAGGTGATTTGGCGTGGGAGTTTCATCGAGTGCATTTTGAAAAGTTTATTTAAATTTTGACGCAATGCAAAATTAGTAAGTGACTCTACCATTCCCTATCAATGAGATAATCTCAGTGAAGTCTGTTGCAAACATAGTGCAGGAACTTCCTACTTTTGTATTTATAATAAATTAAAAATTATGATTAATTGTCATCAACAAGGTTACTCCTGAATACCCATACGAACGCTCAAAAAGCTCATCTGAATTTCCTCCTGAAAATGTAGTCGAATGAATTTAAGCAACACGTGCCACATACAAATTGTGTATTTGATAAATGACAGCTTTAAATCAAAACATAATTTCTGATATGAAATGAGGAAGTATGGTTTAGATGAATGGATCTCATTTAACATTTCATATTAGCCACTGGAATGACCAGAAGTCATTGTCATAGAGGCCTTCAAAGTATCTTTGACTGTTATGCAATTGATTGAATTTATTAATTACTTTATGAATACATGTCAAAGAGTGTTATATTGTTACACTAGGGATTTTGGTTCCCATATAATTTGGACAGCGAAAAAATCATCAAGCACAGATTCCGTCACTTCAAGAGGAATGACAACATCCAGATCACAATTAATGGTCAGAGGATCGTGGCTAAAGATACGATAAAATATCTTGGTGTCCTTATTAACAAAAAGCTCAGTGTCATTCCTCACATCAATTTTACTATTAACAGGGCGAACATGGTTTATAATATGCTAAAACCAATCTATAATAACAAATTTTTCTCAACGAAATTAAAGTTGCTATGCTACAAACAGCTTATAAGACCACTTTTGGCTTACGGCTTTGTAGGATGGTGCTGTGCCTCTGCCAATCAAATGAGACGCCTACGAGGTCTCGAAAGGAAGATTCTATACAAATGTGTGGATTTCCACCACTCACACTATTTAGATCCTTTTACAGGTAAATATTTTAAAATCAATAGAAATGCTCTCTATGAACTACTTCCGAACCTTGAGAGGTTGGACGTCTACATGGTCAGAGCATTTCTCAAATTTGCGTCTAATCTTCCTTTCGATGACATCCCTGAGCTCAATAGAGTCTGGAGTCCTGAATTCACGGGCCGTGAATACTCCATGAATTGGCGGAGGTACAAATTTAAAATTTTTCCACCATCCCTGCTATGTAAGATGAAAAGTGACGGAGTCTTGTTTGATGATCACGGAAGACTTGTCTTTTACAACCGGAAATATAACAGCTCGACTCTGGATGAACTTGTCTATGACAGACTAAGTTAAGCTTAGTCTCAACCCCCCCCCCCTGTCCTTCCTTTCCCCTCTTCTCCCTCTCTCCACCTCGTTCAATTTTATTTTTTATTTTTTTTATTCTATTTATTTTTTATATATTCCTTTTCCTTTTTTCCATTTTCTAACCTTTTAATATCAACACTCGTCAGCTGATCCAATCACAGTCCCCCTGTCATGGGTTTTTTCGGCACTTTTTCCCACTAAGATAAATCTAAGCAATGTTAATTAAATTTTAGGTCTAGTTTTTTCTTTTTTTTTCTTAAATAAATATTAATCTGACAATTTTTAGACATAGGCCCTAAGGCCTTCTAATTATAAGCAACATTTATTTAGATTTTCTTTGTATTAGCTGTAAGTAAATTGTGTCAATAAACCTAAACCAAACCAAAACCAAACCATATAATTTGGGCCAGGATTCGTCAGTCACCAATTAAGGTCCTTCAAATTACATGGGTTAGGTGAAGGTGACTTCATAAGGTCATCGATCTTTTTCTAATGCTGCTTCTAATCCTTTTTAGGAACGTTCGCATCCCAACGTGAAAGTCGAAAGTGAAAGCCTTACACTCTTCCTCACATATGAAGTGAAGCATCAACTCTTCTATTTTCACTCAAAAATCCATCTGTTAGATTTTTCAAGGTGTACTTTTCGGTTCAAAAACAAGGATATGTTTTCGATACTGAGAACGGACAAAGTGGGAATTGTTCATCTTTCACTTTAGGTGCACAGAGAAGGAGTGCTGCATCACTCCATATGGAATAAAGTGACAAAACAACGTTCACGTTTACGGTGGGATGGGAACGTTCCTTTATGGGTATTCGGCGTGGTGCTGCACACCCAGCAGTCCACTCAGCATTACAATATTGATGATTGATAAGAAAGGCTCTAAGATTTTGAGTTTATCGAATCGTCGTTGTCTTTTACAAGTTCTTCATGATAATTTCCTCATTTGGTTCGAACTCTTTAAGAAGTTAACTGATTGTTCAACTATTTATGTTACATATTATCAAATTATCAGCCATTCAAACAGTACCTAATCGCATTCTTCCTCACTTGTAACATTTTGCAACATGTAAAAAATTCGAATCTGTATCATTTCAGAAAATTAGGAGCATTTAAAAAAGAAATGAAGAAAACTACGTGGCCATATAATACATCCTTGATCGCATTGGCTCTATATCTATCCATTTCTTGCGCTTATAAATCCAACTTTCATGTCAATAATTTTGGTATCTTTCCAACACTCCACTTTCATTATTAATAATAAATCATAAAATTCAATTATGCAAAAACAACTACTTTATTAGAAATTTATATAACAGTTTAAACTACTGGGGCAACGGGTAAATGGGCACCTTCTGGTTGGAAACCATTTTCATCAGCAACATAGTTGACTGTGTATGTGACACCATCATCGCCAACATAGGAGAAGGATCCCTTGACAGAGATGGCTTCATCTTCAGTTCCAACGTTCTTCAATTGTCCTTCTTCATGGGCGCTCTTTCCGTCACTGGTCTCATAGCTGTAAGGAAACCAGAATCGTTAGAATCCTTTTGATAAATTTTCCATTAATATACTCACGCATAATTGTATCCTTCGGCTTCAACGTTGCTGTCAAAACGGAGGACTTCAGCATCCTTTGGGTCAACTGAAGCAGCGAATGCAACAGCGAAGAGGGCGGCGAAAACTACTGCGAATTTCATTTTTAAGTTTTTGAGTTGTTTGTGATACTGCTATGAGAGTTATCAAGTAATTGGTGCAGACTCAGAGATAATTCGATGATTTTATACTAAAACTCAATAAGCTGATACTATAATAAAAAAATTTTTAAATTGTCCCGTTAGATTAACTTAATAATATCGCATGGAAACAAAATTTTTTAAACTCCGCCCGTTGCAGATCTTCCAGTTTTGTTTGAAATATCAGCAACTTTTGTTCAGATGAAATCTTAAGGATCAGCTTTTTCTTGCAAAACTAGTTCAGTTAGTAAGTAGTCTCAGGGACCACTTTAAAAATTGGTTCACATATCTATTTTCAGACGAAATCTTTCATGCATATTGTCGCCGGCTGATCAAATAAATCAGAGAAAGTATAACTAGAGTAAACCTTCATATTTGATAACTCACTGTAACAAACCATATCACGGTTAACGCATGGAAAGTGATTTTAATTATCATGACGACGAGCTAATGGCTTAATCCAAAATGCCAGGTATAGGTAAATTTTTTATAGCCTTCATAGCTATAAATTTTGAATTTCAATCGTCTCAACATAAAATTAATTTAATTTTTATCAAACCGATAAAGACTCATTTTATGATCTAGGTGAATGAGCATTTTAGCATCAATCATGGAATCGTTGTGAATTTTTAACCCATGATCCTTCAGATTGGTCCAAACACATTAAGAGCATTTTTTCTGAAAACGTGCCAAAATTTTTTCTTTCATTAATCCGTAGCCTGGAACTGAAATTTGGAATTCAAATTTTTTGATGATTTCAACCAAAACGAGAAAAAATATCGAAAAGGTTTAATGCCACTTTCGATTTCAGAAGGAAAACTGGACTTGAAATTTAAAATTCAAAAATTTAGACAAAATAGAGTTTTTGTATTGGCAAAACTTGAAATTTAACGATGAATAAAGTTTTATCTTTAATCAATATTAAACAGGATATGGAAGCTTGTTTGGTCCCTTATCGACAGCGCGTGAATCCGTCCACCAGAGGTGGGGAATGATAAGAATTTTGTATAAATTCATTTCGCACGCATCATCATCACCTCATTGCTCTGATAGCTCTCGTCACAGTTGCAAGCTAAAACAAAAAACAAAAATATCAAAATGAAATTCGTCGCAGTTTTCGCCGCTCTCTTCGCCGTTGCCCTCGCCGTCCCAGTTGACCCAAAGGATGCTGAAGTCGTGAGGTTCGATAGCAACGTAGAAGTAGAAGGATACAAATATGCGTAAGTTTTTCTGGATACATTTTTAAGGACGCATAATTATGGTTTTCTTTATTACCTATTATAGTTATGAAACCAGTGATGGAAAGAGTGCCCAAGAAGAAGGACAATTGAAGAATGTTGGAACTGATGATGAAGCCCTCGTTGTCAAGGGATCCTTCAGATACGTCGGAGATGATGGTGTCACCTATGAAGTCAGCTACGTTGCTGATGAAAATGGTTTCCAACCATCCGGTGCTCATTTACCAGTTGCCCCCGTCGTTTAATTTGTTGATTTTGAATAAATTTTGATTTGTTTCATTTAATTATGACTTTTGTTTATAAACTGGAAGACCTTGCACCCTTTAATTTTTTAACTAGTTATCTCGAATGTATGGTATTGAGGTATCTGTTTCGGCATATTTGGTTAACATGATTTGTTGAAAGCGTGGAAAATGATTTACTTACAATACGAAGAAAACGATAAAAAATATGTTTTGAGAAGATACTAGCTAAATCGTGTAAAATATTTTCAATAGAATGATGATATTGATTGAAAGATTGGCATTAAGTTTCGTGGGATTTAGTTCTAAGATCAGCAGCTTTCATGTTTGATGATACACCAATTATTCGTTGAGAGATACCTTATTATGAAAGAAGTTACTTTTCGCCATAGGTAAATCACAAAACCTCATTTATCATAAATGTTATTGTTAACATAAGAGAATAAGTGGAAATTATAACTTTATAGTTATTAATTGAGCTACGGAAATTCATAAAATAGTAACTCTAACAGAAATGGATATTCATTTAATTTTTAAATATTTACTACATCAAGTGGTTTTCAATCGTTGGCGTGAAAGTGCTAAAACAGGAAAACCTTAACGTGATTTATGAATTTATCTATAAAATTCAATCTATAAAAGTTTCAATAAATACAAACATTCATTTTTGATCAAGTGATCCTTAAGCACGTGTGAGACGCTGTCAGCAATAAGTTCTTCATATCTGTAAGATTTACCATTCCGGTCGAAGCTGATACATATGTTACCCATAATTTTCATTCAATTTGTTTCTGAAGGAACGTCAGTTTGGCTTTACCTAGGATAAACCCATCCGAATAATAGTTCCATAATAATGTGTTTCATTATCAGATACATGAACAGTGCTTAATCGCGGCTATGGTGCCACATACTGGGTCTGCCGAAATGGAGACATGTATGTATTTAAAATGAGTAAATATATAACAAAAATATGGAAAACTAATTGCGCGCCCAACATGCGAACCTCCACATGCATGCTCGAATTTGAAAAGATGTCATTACCAGCGCACAAAGGACAAAAATCGATGAATGAAATGTGAGGGTATCTAACGTTATTTGATTTTCACTACTTATTTTATGAAAATTAGATCATTTTCGATATATTTTTTAAATATTTACTCATTTTAAATACATATCTACATTTTGACATGCCCAGAATTCGGCGCCATAGCTGCGCGATGATCATACCGATATAATCAATATCACCTTCATCGAATAGAAGACTTTTGATCCAAAGATCTCCTAAGATTTTTAAAATCAATAGATTTCGTCAAGTGCGCAAAATAAATTACTGATTACTCGAAATGGATGAATTACTAAAATTCAAAACTCAGAATTGAGAATGTTTAGGGACACAGTGTAGGGTTTTCCAGCAAGAATGAGACACAGAACGATTAATTTTGACTAATTAATTTATTTACAAAAATCTTTGTACATCTTATGCTACAGGCAAATGAGCACCGGATGGTTGGAAACCATTTTCATCAGCAACATAGCTGACTTCATAGGTGACACCATCATCTCCTACATATCTGAAAGATCCCTTGACTGAGATAGCTTCATCATCAGTTCCAACGTTCTTCAATTGTCCTTCTTCTTGGGCGCTCTTTCCGTCACTGGTCTCATAACTGCAAGAATATGAAAATGGTAACTACTGTTCCTCAGGGATGTCATAGCTAGAAACTTACGCATATTTGTATCCCTCGGCTTCTACGTTGCTATCGAACCTCAAGACTTCAGCATCCTTTGGGTCAACTGGGACGGCGAGGGCGACGGCGAAGAGAGCGGCGAAAACTACGACGAATTTCATTTTGATAATTGTTTTTTGTGTTTGTTACTGCTATGAGAACTATCAGTGATATGATATAGAATTTTTTCGCAAAATAAGCTTTTATACCAAAAAATAGACGCACCCCACTTTCGGTTTCAAGTCGCTCGTAAAATCACAACTCGTCTGTGACAAAATTTTATTGTCTTTTTCTTTGGAAGTGTTCGTAATTCAAGTTTGCTTGCGAATTCGCAGTCATCTTCAGTGGAAAATGAAAATGTCAATTGATACGATTCGAGTTTTTCACAGATTTAGTAAATTCAAAAAATTCATAAGCATTTCCGCATAGATACCTCGGATGAAAGTTCCATTGGGCTTCAAGGACGAAGAAAGATCTCGTTGATTGGGAAATGCCACTGTTTCAAGGAGTTCATCGTCCGAGCTTTTAATAGCTTTTCATCTGATTAAATTTATTGTGGACTCAATACCTTATTTGAAATTATTCTAAAGATGGTTAGTTCATACAAGAAAAACAATGTTAAACATTGGCATACATAATTTTGAAACAACATTTAATTATTATCAATCAATCAAGGAAAACTCTTCTATTTGAAGTATCTAGGTTACGTGAAAATTCTTGGATGTTTCCTTGTTTTAAATTGATATCTGGATGAATTCGGATAATCCAAAAGTTGTTATCCTTCAATTTTTGCATTAGCAAATAGCGCCATTAATGAAGATCAAACGTATCGGCTCATTGTTGCAATAAATCAACGTTGATTTAAGATTATTGAAAATTCTAGAAATCGTATTAACCTTTATCGAATAAAGTTTAATTAATTGAAGTTCCCGAAAGAACTAGTTGGTTGGTCTTAATATTTCTCAAAATTAAACTAGCCACTGATTTTGAGTGAATTTACTGGAAAATCAAGAAAATGGCAAACTCAAATTGTATTCACGCTGAAGATGCATGCCCATATGAAACTAAAACGCTCCAAAACACGTGAAATTCTCAGAGACTTTTAGCAAGATTTACGGAAAGATATCACGTTATTTCTATTTTTAAATTTCGGGCACGACGTTTGTCTATTCCACTTTATGGCATTTAAATAACTGGTAACAAAAAGCGACTAAGAAACCAGATTTTTTAACTTGATTACATGAGCTTAAGACATCAAAAAACCGTAAGAAATTATCGTAGTGTTAAGAAATACAAGAAAATAACCAAAACCTAATGATAAGACAACTCTCAATTTCGTTGAAGACGAGTTTAGCTGGATCATCTTCTTTGGCAAAACATAATTAAATCAAATCAAATTCATTTTTCATTGCTTTCCTATTTCGAAAATTCAGTTTGTCCATTTTCATTCTGCTCTAGTAGTCCTTCGTTTTATGGAAAGTCGGAAAGTTGTTATGGTCATAATAGAGCCCATGTTTCAATGTCAATAGCTTTTCCTCTATCCCAATACTATGTGAAGGGTCAAACATATGTGGGATCGTTATGATTATGAGCTGGAACACTCCAAAGTGGGGAAAATGTTTTGTGATATAAAAAGATTGAATACCACCTATCATAATCACAGTTTCTGTTGAAGCATACAAAAAACCACAAAAATATCAAAATGAAATACGCTATCGTTTTCGCCGCCCTTTTCGCTGTCGCCATCGCAGCTGCTGTAGATCCTAAGGATGCTCTCGTCGTGAGATTCGACAGCAATGTAGAGCCACAACAATACAACTATGCGTAAGTCAAAGGATTAGCCCTAAAAAGTTTCTTTATAACCATTTAATATCATTTCCAGTTATGAGACCAGTGATGGCAAGAGTGCCCAAGAAGAAGGACACTTGAAAAATGTTGGATCTGAAGATGAAGCCCTCTCAGTCAAGGGATCCTTCTCATATGTTGGCGATGATGGTGTCACATACACAGTCAACTATGTTGCTGATGAAAATGGTTTCCAACCACAAGGTGCCCATTTACCCGTTGCTCCAGTAGTCTAAATGTTTCTAATTCGTTTAATAAAATTGTTTTTTAACTGATTTGGATTTGGAGTTAATTGATTGTCCTAAGGATCATGGGGATATATCGTTTGCCCTTAATTGGGTATTCGACTCTGTTGAAAACATTCTCACAAAATGTCAGTGAAAGTTAAGTGAAATCATTGAAATCAAGGACATACATGAGCGATTAAGAAATTTCTGAGGAATTTTTGAGGTGGGAAAAATAAGTTTTTCGAAAATTTTATTAAGCTTGAAAACCATTTTTTATTTTGAAAAATTATTTTATGTCTTCACTAAACTGGTATTTTCAAAAATATCTGAAATGACATATACAAAACAATATTTTTTTACTCTACAAATTTGTGTTAAACTTCCGAAAGTTTTATTCAAGTGTTTGTTTGGCTTTTGTCTTTTATTAATTCTATTAACACAATTTACTAATAACTTATTGGAAAACAGGCCAAGTATGTTGAATGGATGTTGCATCATCGAAATTTGGAGTTTTTGGTTTAGCAGAACGAAGAAAGTTAAATGTTTTTTTAAATTTATTGAAATTATTTCGGTTTTTAATTTTTATTACAATACAATTTTTCAAAATGACTTAACAACATGTACCTACGTGGTATATAACCTCAGAAATTCTAATCCTCAAACATATTGCATACATCATGCAAAAATTTACTCCAATTAGCACAAGAGAAAACAAAATTAAGCTGTATGTTAATTTAAGAAAAATGTTGTTTGTTGTCTTACGAGGCAGTTTTCATTTGTAAACTGTTTTATTATCGAGGAGCTTTTTGGCGTTCTTCTTATGCAACTGGTTTTAAAAGAATCAATTCCCAGAAAAAACGTTTTAACAAAAGTTGAGGAAGTGAACCTCAATACTGGGCGTAACTATTCACAAACTGCGATTGAGTTTGTATTCATATCACAACATGAACTTTTAATCTTCTCGCCGGCATTGTCCGATCCATTTTGTTTGTTTATAAAAATTCAAAAATTTGCTAATTTTATCTTCAGGGTAAACGTCTGAGCTTAAGACGACTGAGAAATATGAAAATATTTGTTATTTTTCCGTCAAGGATTCATGATTATATAACATTTGTCAATAGATAATATATAATATGGTAAAGGACAGGAAACAATAAATTTAAATTGATTGATGAAAACATACTCCAGAAGATGTTTTTGGTTTGGAAATAAATCAAATTTTTGGTACAAAATTTCTACATATTTCGTCTAATTTCTAGATTTACTATTAGAAAAAATTTGAATCAAAATGCAGTCAAAACTTTTATTGCGTTTTATAAATCAGAACTGGTATTTTCGCCTTCGATGTATGAATGTCAACATGGTTTTAGTAGGAAACAGATTAGATAGCAGATGATACAAACAAAATTTTTTGCATTAAGTGGAAGTTGAGGATAGTGGGGAGCATCCGTTGCAATAGTATATAAGACAAGCTCCTTAAATCGTTTAGAGTTATAGTTTCAATTCTTCTCAAAGGAATAACAAACAAAGCAAATCTTTCCAAAATGAAATTCGCCATAGTTTTTGCTGCTATCTTCGCTGTTGCCATTGCTCTGCCCGCTGAACCAAAGGATGCTGAAGTTCTCCGATACGACAGCAATGTAGAAGCCGAAGGATACAAATACTCGTAAGTCTTAAGAAATTAGAAAATGAAGAAAACATAATATAACTAATATAATTGAATCTTGCAGATGGGAAACCAGTGATGGAAAGAGTGCTGATGAGGAAGGACACTTGAAGAATGTTGGAACTGATGATGAAGCTATCTCAGTCAAGGGATCCTTCAGATACGTCGGAGATGATGGTGTCACCTATGAAGTCAGCTATGTTGCTGATGAAAATGGTTTCCAACCAACCGGTGCCCATTTGCCAGTAGCTTAAGTTTCCTGTGAGATTTGTTAAATAAAACTTAGTCATTTAGTGCAAATCATTGATTGTTTTCAATTGTTACATGGAAGTGTCTCTTAATTCAGCTACCAAAAGTTTTTGTTTCCAGTTTCATAATCAAACTCCTGATCAAGCTTGAAAATATGGAAAAGTAGTTCATTTAGTAATTCAAATCTGTTTTGTATATTATGTTTCTGTTAGAGACGAAGCTACATGAAATCGATGCAACAAAGTTCACAAAATGGAAACTACGCACCAGGAATTGCTCAGAATTCGTTCAAAATTCCGCGAAAATGTAAGTTTTACAAATATTGAGGTTTCACCTAATGTCAAAACATTGCAAATGTAACAAAGAAATTTCAATTTCTTCAATAATGTTCATTCATGAAAGTTGTAAAGCTACCTTGACCTTTGAAATTTGGGCGATACTTTATAAATCCACTTTGTGTGAAACGAAGATGCAAACCAAATATCTTTCTAGTGTGTATATCAAAATGTATGTCGGTCAAACTTAATTTAATTACATTACACCTTAGCAACTAAAACACGTGCATACCTGAAACAAATCTTTTCGAAGCGTGTTTGCCTTTGTATGCTTTTGTTTAAACTGGTACGGCTAAACTATAGCTATATGCAACAAAGTTGAGATAACTCAAATGCCAGAGCTCAAGGTGGGGAATTTGAATTTATTTGAAGAAAGAAGTGGCCCAATGATGAAATGATCCTCAGTACACCACAGATTGTCCACGAAACCTTTGGTTTTTGGTCATTGTTTACCACGACCCACTCTATGCGGAAGTCATTTGCATATTCAAATTTTTAAAATTTTAACTAAATTCGATTTCGATGAGTTTTGTGGCAGCTAGACGATTAGGATTTCTTGATCGGTTTTCTTCATACCAGAATCACAGACAAGTAATCAGATTTCTCGTCATTATACTATAGAACGAATCGGCACACGTTCCTAAAAGTTATCTTCTAAAGCTTGCGGCCAGTTGCTGTCTGGATTGTGAAACTCTCAAAAGCTTTTTCCCAAAATGAGTCTGTGTGCACGCATGTACCTACACTAACAACTGGATAGACGGATCAATAGACGGTAGAAAATTAACAATCCGATTTGTATCAATTGTTGAAATATTGTTTTATTTTGGTTTATTCAACCCCTAGCAGGTAGAGATTTCAAATTTAATTGCGATTTTTCCAAAGGACACCAACTGGAGATTTTAGTCGTAGAGCACTAATAAGCTTTTGTATATTCTGAAGGTTATATTGTATTAAAGGAAACATGAAGTTTATTATTAATAGCAATTATAGGAGGAAGATAATTTAGATGCACTAATTCTGACTACACGATTTAATTGTTTATTTTAAGGATTGTCTTATTTACTCTGGCAACGGATACTCCCCACTAGCCTCAACTTCCACTTAATGCAAAAGCTTAAAGGTCTTTCGAAAAATGCTTAAAGCAAAAACTGTTTAACTTTAAGTTATGTTATTATTGAGTTTATGTAAGAACTGACCTCAGAGCAACATGTCCAAGCAACGTCTCCTAGCAGCATGTCCGAACCACAGAGGGTTCATAGGTGAACATAGGTGACTTACTCCATGGGTCCATTGGTCTATGGGATCACGGGTCCTGCATCCTGCGCTCTGAGCACATTTATAATTTTGCGAGTATTTGAAAAGTGAAACGCATATTTCGACAAAGTTGCGGAAAACTGACACGTAACTACCACTGGCAACCTACTCGCGCATAGGAGCAAGGGTAGATTGACTTGCCAACAAGCAAGTACTTTGCCACTGTAAATGGAACGCAGCAAATAGGAGAATATTGTGCCATCCCGTTGTATGGCAATGCAATATCTGATTATTTATTTGTGCCTGAACACATACTAGGTGCTATTGAACTTGTTTGCATATATTTGGGCAAGTTGTTATGTGGAATATCACCACGATAAAATCACGCCAGTATATAGAAAAGAAAAAGGTGAACAAGTAAAGCCAAAATTTGTCAGATGGCAGTGATTTTTAAACGACAGCACAGACATTTATCCCATGTCTGATCAGTGATGACATAGGCCAATAATCAGATGTCTCGGCAGACTTCGTCTCGCTCTCCAAAGAAAGCAGTGTGAGTTTGTTCTTCTCTGTAGGAGTAGAATCAGTCTGCTTCTTGGTGTTTGTTAGTATGACGAATAACAATAATTCTCATGATACTGTTAATGACATGATATACATTATTACTATTAGCGTTATTCCTCGTATAACATTAAGTATATCTAATGTCAATATAGGCAATAACAACATCCGTAAGTAATAGAACCGAGGAACTGAAACTAAAAACCTGGATGATCCATCTAGTCTACCATTTAATTTTTACCTGTGTGCACCGAGAATTGATAGTTTTGGGTTTGAGTTCAGAACAGAACAGGATCTATATTTATAGTAAACAACTTTTCAGGTTCCTTAAATTCTAGCACAGTACCAGTTTTAAATTTAAATAATTCCAGATTAAGTGACTCCGAAACATTGGTGTTACTGGTTTATCTCCGCATAACCGTTTGTAATAAATAACTTAAGTGGTTATCAGGTAACCGTTTGGCGATTGACCTTTACATGAAATCCGATCTAATGTCGCGTAAAACAGCACGTATTCATGCTGTAAAAACGCCATTCTTGACGACAATTATTTTGCATAAATAATTTATGAATTCGCAATTATCTCTTTTTCCATAATTTCAAGCGATTTTGCAAAAAGCAGTCACGTTGTCTTGTAACTTCTTGCTGCCGCTTATTCAAGTTGCTCAATGGAAAAGTGCTGATGGGATCAAAGAAAACGCTATTGAACCCCATTCCAGGTTTGGTCGACAATTGTCGATGATATTTGTTTGATTCACCGGCGATTTTTCCAAACATTCGCAATTTATTTTATTTATAATATAATAAATAGTGACCCAAAATATGTAATCAAACGTGATATAAGACTGATGTTAGTATACTTGAAAACAAGGCTATAATCGAACGAATTATTACGAATATTTTTGGAACTTAGATCAAAGACACGTCAAAACTAACAATAAAACTTTTAACGTTCAAATTAATCGTAAATTAAAAATTTTATTGTTAAACAGCGGAACCACTTTTATTTTCGTAACAAAAAATTTTCAATAATAAATTTAAGGTTTCCAATTTGACACTTTATAATTGACTCAGACACACCTTAGTATCGAAAATGTAAATTTTTTAATGTACATAACTTAAATTGGTTATTTATTATTTTCATTTGATTTGAACTCATCTTCATGTTTGCAAACTTGTTTTACTTGACGAATGCAGTTTTAGGATGCAGATGTTAGGAATAATTTTTTTGCAAAATCATAACCTGAAAATAAGGAACTGGATTTAATTAAAATGTTGGTAATAAATTGAAGGAATTTTAAATCTGACATTATTTAGTATGATAGTTTGTTTAACAAATGGAAACCACATTTCCAAATTTTGATTATCTTTGAACCGCTTTTGACGTTTTATTTCTTTTAAGAAAACCGGATTAAGGAGAACTTGTGCTAAATGAATTTCAAAGGACACTCCGAATATTTAAATGCAATCTCTTTGTATAGTGTTAATTATTAAAAGTTATTTATTTAATAACAAATATATTTATGATTTTTATTACTTCTTCAATGTGACGTGCTTTGATTCATAAGAATATGCTAATCTAATATTGAAAACAAGTTTGTTCAGCTTTGCGGCTAAAAATATCTTTGAGACAGTTGACTTCTTTTTCTTCAGTTATGTTATGTAATTTCTGAGTTTACCTGAACTACCATTGTCAGAAGATTTGTATTCTCTTAGCAAAGTGTGCTATAGCTGAACTAGAATCATAAGCTTCAATCTTAATTGAAAAAAATATTGCTAATATCCAAGGGAATCATGTAATTCGATTCACTTCCGATCTGGGTAGTCAATAGAAGGTTCGTATTTCAGATATTGATATCACGGAACTGATTAACACTAAGTTTGCAACACATTCTTCCGTCCAGTCCGTTTTCCAATTTTACATCATATTAACCTTCAATCAAAACATTTCCGATATGCAAAAGTTTATCACTATATGGATTATATCTACTATTTGAATTTGATTATTATGTCATAAATCAAACAGATTAAAGAAATAACATGAAAAGCAAATCAATAAAATTATGGATAGAAGTAAACCAGACTTGAGATGAAGCTAATAAAAACTAGTTTCTTTTTGATTCAACTGATAACATCATAAGAAACGCCAACTTTTGGTACTTGCCTCCACAAAATTCTGGCAGTGTTGCAGCCAAACTTGGAAGATGAAAATGTCAAAGTTCAGACACTCAAATTGGCATTAGTTCAGGATATAGTCATATGTATTCGGGACGTGGAACAAGTTTTTCTCGTCCAGTGAGTCCAGTAGGATACCTGATCATTAACCTTATAACAAACATCAGAAACTAGCGATCTCAACCAACCACAAATCTAAATCGCTTACCATATATTTCGCAACACGTCTCTGAAATTGCTGGAATGCTTTTTGCAATACTAGATTTTATGCAGCTACAATATACAGTGCATCCATAAATTTCACTGGCATTTACTGTCGATACCTCAAATGATCAGATATTGTTCAGTCCGATGCGCATGCAAGGCTTTTAAGAAATTTGCTAATTAAATAAAATAAGAAAAGGTGGTCATAATGTACTGAAGCTGATATCAAGTTTGCTATTAGCACCTGATCTTGCTAAAAATTTTAACACATACTTCATGATGTGACTCTGTTTTTAAATGTTAGGAAATTAGATTTCTCAATTTGAAGATGTATATCAAAGAACATCATGATGACACAAAATTGTTGTCCACAATTTTCTTTTTCTTGAAATGGAAACACGCGCTGCGTAGCGAAGAAAATAAATTTTAACCTTTTTCAATACAAGACAATATCTTATTTCAAATTTCATAAAAGACATCCCACGCTCAAGCTAAACAACATGATGTAAATCAAATCGAACATAACGTTTTGTGTATCATGATCATAAATACAATAGTAACACAACATGGATATCAGAAATTTCTATTACCAAGGACATTCGGAAGAATATTTGGAATGTTATTTTGTAGTCAAGGCAAGCATTGATGCATTCTCCAAATTAGGATTAACTAATTAAGACGAAGTATAATATAATCTGGGATTTAAATAATTCTGATCTTAAGCAAATTAAGGAATTAAGTCCAATGAATTCTTCAATTTAATACAATCTGAATCGTGTTTCTTTAAGATTGGAAGCAAGTTGCCAGACACTTTTTTACCAGAAAAGATTTATCAATGTTTGTGATGACGATAATTAAGACATTTTGTATTAAATGACTTTTAAACTTTAACTAGAAGAATGTTTTTATATTTGTAGAGAATTTTGCTATTGAACAACATTCTGCTAAAAGTTTCAAATACCCTCGATTGTCAACTGTATAGATGTTAAAGGACGATCCTCCAGTTTGACAAACAATCTTCAATTAATTAACTCTCGGAAACAATTGAATTCAAAAATTGGAACATCGATATTTCGCTCGCAAATCATTTGTTATATGCAGCAGACCTTAAAGATTTTCTAAGAAACCGATGTCCACATGCCAGGAAATTAAATACCTAATATCAATAAAGTTTTATGTTAATAAGTCATCGACTCAGAGAGACAAATTGAGACGTTATTGTGTTAATCACCGCCTACACGGCAGTTGCATCCAAGGAAACGTTATAATTAATTTTTGCAGATTAATTACATGAATTTTAAAAATTTTAAACTGCACATAAAACACCTTGATGTTTCACGTGTATCCAGGTTTTTTGTCGTAGGTTCAGGTTTCTCATTCTTTTCATCAAAGTAGAAAAGATGGATTAATGGAATTTCAATTAAAAAGCAATAAAGGTAACAAATTGCCTTGCTTGTGTTTTATACAGATTAGACGGATTTAATTGTTCTTAAGGCTTCCGCAGATGATTCATCTTAAGCTGTTTTGATGACAACAGAACGACATATTTCTAGAATCAACATTGGAGTCAGATTTATAATTAGAAAATCCACCTCTGTTAAACTATTAAACTTGGTTATTGCTTAGAACTCAGGCTTATTTTTATAAACACTTAAATCCTATAAAATTTTCATTCACCACAGCTTGTTTTTAACGTTTTAAGAAATGTAAACAGACTATTAAAGTTGTGTTTTATAGCTGCGTTTTGACTTTTAGTAATTAATCACATCCTTATCGTGTGGATGTTGTAACCATTTCGGTTTTGTTCCTCCACATCTGGGAGCGTGTGAAAGGTTCCAGTAGTTTCATAGCACTACCTTGTATTCATTCCTCCAAATTTCGGTGTTTGTTAACATGAACCCTGTGGCAAAATTCAACTGTGAAAATTCAGCGAATGATAAATTATTTAATGATTCAAATTTCATTTACATATGTCTCAAATGTGGCTGTAATTTTATAAATATCTAGTATATTCCTTAAAATTCAAACCAATTTTAGACAACACTTGTGAAAGGGAAGAAACTCAAATTAGAGGTAAAGATTACAAAAGTTATGAAGAGTTGATAATTATCATTAGCTTTGATTTTCTTCGAGTGGATAATCAAAAATTTATCTACACAATTTCGCTAAACTAAAATGCCACCATTTGATGAGAAGCGACGTCGCCGCCAGGAAAGGTTTTCTCAACTTTTGACCACGTTAGTAAGAGTTCGAACATAATTGACCTATCCGAAATAGAAAAACTTTTTAAGCAATCACTGGACATTCTTAAATGCGGGATTAATTTAGCATTTATTCATCGATTAGCCTTCAATACGTAAGACTGATAGTTGATTTTGCAAGAGGAGCGTACAACATCATGCAGTACTACATACATTCAGCAGATTGAGTTAAAGGTGCGAGCACAAGAAAACCCGACAACTTGTTTTATAGTCAATAATAGAAACATAAACGAACATAAACAACCACAACAAAACTTAACAAAACAAACTAACGAGACGTGTCTCGTTGGTTGAAGATGCCACTGAGAAGACTCATCTCGCCAAAAAGCTCACATAATACCTCAGCTAAGAGTCAATGATAGAAAATTATTAATAATATATTTTTATATATATAGGCAATGATTAAATGGAGGGAAGTTTCATTCTTATGTCACTATCATTGCCGCTAACAGGTGTGTTCCAACAAATTGAGCGTCGCAATTTTCAGCTGATCAACGTCGTGAAGTGGGCTTAGATAAAACGAAATTTTGGTGATCATGTCATTTGAATTCTTATCACGAAACTGAAACGTCTATGTGGATTTTTGAGGATAACGAAATTTTAGTTAAATATGTATGAAAATAATATGCATTGTATACATTTACATACACTGTGTTATATAAATCTAGTACATAGACTTATTGTGTTGGTTTCAAATGTTTAATAAAAATATTGTGTGAATTTCGTGAGTTTTTGGACGATCGAATCACCCCAAATTTGATACAAGATTCTATAACGAACTATTTATATTTATGTTTGTGTTATTTTGTGCAAATAAATTAAAGTTCAAACGTAAATAAGTGCGGAAAAGCATCAACAACGCGGTTGGAATACGTCAAAACAACCAGTATGGGATACCTGAAATTGTGGGTATGTGACAAATGGAAGATTCACTTTCAATTTGAAAAAATTTATTTCATTAGTGCAAGCATTAATTATCAATTAACAGTTAATTGAATATGTAATCGAATGCAAATATCATTTTATTGTAATTTGAAAATGCACTCCATTGCGAGGAAAATTCTGAAGTGAAGTGATCAGCCAATGAATTTGCATAAATGCAATTCTTATGACTTTAATAGGATTATTAAACACTAGCTATTAACATTCGAATGTGATAATTTGTATGTTAACAATTATTTTAAATTACATTACGGCAATTCGAATGACACTTTTATTTGCAGGAATTTAATTTGAAAATTTTCAATGATTTTTGAAACATTCTTTCTGTCATTATGAGTGCGAAAATCTAGTATTCGCCAAATTTATGGTTTTGAATAAATATGGCACGTTTTTGGCAAAATGAATTTTCAAAAAAATTGTCAAAATTAATTCAAATGTTGAAAATATTTATGTGAATTCAAAAAATTCCTGTTTATGTTTTTTGAATAAAAGACAGCCACCTTGGAAATTTTTATTTTTATTATGCTTATGAAAATCTTTTGATGTCGTTTAGTTAACTCTTAATAATAATTATTATTCTAATGAACTCATATATATGTCTAGTTAAATATGAACCTTTAGCTCCTAATTTATGTGATATATAATTATTTTTACTGTCGTCGGAATTTATTAGGAATAATTATTTTGTTAAGCTCGGAGGCTGATTTGATGCTTCCATGATTATTCATTATAAGATTTCGTATCAATCAGAGTAAACACAGTAGAATTTTGGTTGTAACAGCCTTGAATCCACCCTCAATGTTACTCTAATGAAGTTGTACAATAGAATGATAAGAGAAATTACTTAATAGCTTATCGAGTCTGTGAATTTAGTACCAAAACCCATCCATAGACAGCACCATTCAACGTAAACAAAAATGAGATATGATTTAAAGAAGAGATAAGTGAATTCATCGGAAACCCAAAAATTTGAATAAATTGTCAAAGAAACAGAAGCCTTGACGTAACATTGCCCTTGGTTAGCACCAGGTTTGATATATCTCATAGATTAAATGGATTTGAAACCTAAACAATCAGATAAAAGGAGAGTAATAAATTCATCCCATAAACCAAATTTTAATTTCATTTTAATATTTTCGATGCTACTGAGCATCCTTCAATAAAATGGCCAATTTTTTCAAAAGTGAAATTTTTTAAAAACACAAATCAGTTGGGGTTCCCATAAGGCATGTATTCGGTGTCCGCCATGTGTTTTGTTTTTAATTTTCAAAATTTATTAATTCTCTAAATTTAGAAGGCTAATTGCCTCATGTACGAGAAACTGGAAAATTAAGATACAATTATGCAGAAATATCAACGATTTATTCACTCATTTACATAACAACAGAACCACTAATATAATCAAACACTAGTGGACATATGTTGATCAACTCACAACACCATAAACCCAAATGATGACACTCAAACCTGGCAGGTGTGAAAGCGATATTGAAGCTTCCTCAAGTTTCAACATTTGCCAAAAATATGAAATTATTATAAAAACAAGAAATATCGTGTTAGCAATACAAAATTTCAATATCTACATAACAGACTGTAGCTATTGCCTTAATGATTCTAAAGAAATTTGTTAGATTCCATTATCCTATTCTCTCCTTGAGACGATGCAAAAGAATTTGAACTCTTTGAAAGTCACGTATTCTATACAAAGCTTTTGTCAAAACTCATTTCCAGTTTCTAAATTATCCATTTGTTTAGAAGATTTTAAATTAAATCTTAAAATGTAAACAGATACATTAATCTTTCCTTAAAAGCTGGAGTTCCTGTCTGTTAGTGATCAATAAATAAGCTTTCATACAATTTGTGATTATAGCTAATCACAACAAAAAACCGTCTCGACGACTTTAATGCCTGGAGGATTAAATTGCAAGAGAGGTTATATGATATATAAGAACATGCTTCAGACAAAAGTTTAGCTCCTCAATACTGCAGTTCAAATGGCGTCCCCATGTCTGGAGACATTTTGATATTCATTTACATGAAATAATTTATTTATAATTGAAATTCTGAAATAACTGGAAGTAATAAAGAAAGTTTCACTGGGTCGTGTTCAAGAGAGATTTCAAGTATGCATGTCATACAATCGATCAACCTCCATTTCGAGATGAACATAAATTATTTGCATAAAATTTCATGAAAATGCTGAGGTGTAACCACACGTTACTAGCAAAACTGTCATGGCCAAGATTGCAGATAACAGATGCAAAGCTTATATTTTGAAAGTTCAAAGCTCTCCGTATCACATCGCATTAAAAAATTAACTTATTGCAGTCACGTGCAAATTCATCATCATGTCTATTTAAGTTGCATAATATTGTTAACACTGAACTTGCCGATGTGATAATATTGGGATTATCCAAATCGGATAAATTTTCATAAAGTTTTCGCAGGCATTCCAAAGCAAATTATTGAAACAGTGCGAACAAGTGAAACAGAATTTCAATTAATCTGTAGATCCGGCTTTATGTTATGCTTGGATTTCAAAGATTTATTGACAATTCATTTCTATAAGAGATGTTGTTCGTATAAATTAGCGGTTTCTTTACTTAACAATTACCATCACATTTATTATTCAACGACATTCAAGTCATTAGTTATCCACGTCTTGCAAAAGTGCATCTTCCGGATAAATGCAAATCCGGAGTAGGTTTCATGTTGATATTGATGAATATGTTTTGCAATTTTGATGAATCTCCAAAATAGATAGATGACCGATTACGTAAGACAAGCAAAAATAACCATGTTGTCTGTCAATCGCAATCGATATTCTGTATCTTTTGACTTATCACTAACGTGACACATACCATACAGGGATGCTTGCATAAATGTCAAGGTCTGGTATACGATATATCGCTTCCAGTAAAGCTCATCTGCCATTTGCTCATATCGATACAATGAAAACTTGATTTTCTGTATATGTAATAAGATGTCGTGCTTATATGTGCTACTAACCTAACCTTTATGGGAAAAAGGTGTCAAAGAAATATGTTTAAAATAATCTAGTCTCATTTGGTGGTGATTTTTAATGAGATCATAAAAATTCTATAACTGCTTCCCATATATCTTCATCGTTGGCTTAAATATTTGACCAATTTGTATGCGCATCGATTCCAAACCGAGTTTTTCTTTTATTTTTTACGTGAATATTAACAAATTTGCGAAATCTAGAAGCTTTGCGATGAGAAACATTTTGTGTTGTTTCCTTATCAGATAAGGAAGAATTGGAAAAACAAATAAATTAAAATTTTCGTAATACTTTTGATAAGGTTTTCTTAGTTTCTTGAGTTTCAACATGATCTGAAAGATCATTTGATTAGCATGAAAGGATTTGAGAGTGCCATCCTTTGAAAACTGATATGGAAACTGAGACTTAGAATTCTGCAAACCTTATAGATGACCTTGACGATATCACTGTCTTTGTGGGGAAGATTTATTTGATTGATTAGAACAAGTTTCTACATTCTGTGACAAACAAAAGAAAAATTCAAATGGAAATCATATTTCAAGCTTTAATAAATTATTTCCTGTTCCTCGTAGATTTAAATTTCTCTTTTGTCAAAAGTTTAATGTATTTTCGATGCTTCTCTGTTGCGTCAGCAGGTTATTATTCAGCAAATATTTTCCTATGATATATAAATCAGATGTTTTGCTCTGTTTAATTCTTCTTACACAAGGAAACACTTTACCTCAATTGGAAATAACAGGTTATAGATGATTTATATGTTTTAGGCAATAAATTTTAGGTTTACATATTAATGACAGAATGCGCAAATTAATAGGAAAATTATTTAATATATCTTAAAGTTCACTTCAAGATTGGTCCCTAAGAATTATTTTCCATTTATTAAGGTATCATAAAAAATGGCAATCACATTAATCAGAAAAATGTTTAAATGACAAAAGTTCTTAATAAATTTAAAACCAACTGATGACACTTTCAGCTATTTATTATGTTAAGCTGATTTTTATATTTAGTTTTATAAACCTTCTTTTATTTAGATTAGGTTGGAATAACTTTTTGTTCACTGATTTCTGGTACAAAAACAAATTCTTAAGTCACCAGGATTGCACTTTATAAAATTAAAATTCAAGAAGACATTCAAATTCAAAATTTCTGGTTGAAAATATCTAGAAGAATCATTTCTAAATATATCCACTTTAACTCATAATATTTGTTGATTGTAAATTTATTTTTATTGAACAAGAAGTTCGTTAGGATATCGTTGACAGGATTATATTTCGTTGTTTAAGTTATTTCTTGATGCACATATTTTTTGAATAAAAATCCATTTGTTATATTGAATACAAAAACATTTATTTTTATTATGGAAACTTGTTTCTAATTTAAACTCGTGCGGACTGTTTATTGTTTAAAAACAAAATCCTCAAGATGACTCGTCTGTAGATTTAGCGACATTGTCATTGTCCTCTTTTATTGCAATGTTTGTTGATTGAATTAGAAATTTGCAACTCTTTCAAAATTTCGGGATAAACATTGACTTTTGAATTTGTTGAAAATATATCGAGGAAAACCAGAATCAATGCGGACTACAAACCTGGATTTGTTAAATGGACTCAAACTCACAATGAAGGTCGGGATAATATATAAAGTCCTGTAGTCTTGTCTTTCGTTTTATTCCTTATTTACCAAGATAGAGTATGTACTTTTGTTATTGTTAGTTAGTTATCAGTGTCAGTGGATTGATATGAGTTGTTTTCGTATCGTTATGTACAATTTTTCAGATTTATGTCTTTCGAAATTCCAAAAGGAAGTTTATCCACCGGAAGGTCATTTTTGGTATACAC
Organism: Chrysops caecutiens; assembly: GCA_963971475.1. Classification (NCBI taxonomy): domain Eukaryota; kingdom Metazoa; phylum Arthropoda; class Insecta; order Diptera; family Tabanidae; genus Chrysops; species Chrysops caecutiens. The sequence continues at coordinate 74,256,296 of OZ020568.1, forward strand.
TTTCTAAACTAGTATGTATAAGGAATCATGTCAAAAACCGTTAATAATGTGATTTAACAATATACCGGACATCATGAATAACGTAAACCTGCATTTCATTAATATTTTAGGCTGATTATGTTGTAGCTAAAATATTTTATTAAACATTCATTTGATTAATGTAAAGCAATAGTAATTTATTTCAAATATTGTAATCATCTTCTTAATATAAGAGCATGGGAACATTTTCGCAGATGGACGAAAATTCAATGATGTGTAGCGACTTCCGGTATGTGATGTAGCTGTAAATCTATTTCTAATATTCAACTGGTTAGCTATCCTATGATTGAGTGAAAATGTCATTCTTGTTTTGATAAAACCAGATCTGCAAAGGTCTTAGCAATAATTCACAATTTAAATGGAAAAATTCGGAAAAATCAAGTAGTCTTTGGGACAAGATTTACGTCAAAATCCAATTAACATCATGTTTGACTTAATAGGATCTCGTATAATATCTCATCATTTTGGGAACATATGGACCATTGGCCAACATGTTATAGAAGATATATGAAATTCCTACAGATTCATTCTTGCCATTTGACTGATGGAAGGAAATATGTTTCGGTCTAGTATTGAGTGTTCAATTGCCATACAAATATCCAGAGGAATTCTCCTCTCTCTTTTCAGATTATAACAAGCTTAACATAATTTCATGGTCATTTCATGATTATGATTTGCATACAAATCATATTTTTCCTTAATGAAATTTGCCCAATTTTACTAACTTGTCTTGTAGTATATCAAACCTGATTTAGCACACTGAAGAAATCTAGATTGGAGTACTCTGAGAGAATGAAATATTGACCATATCTCATAGGGAAGACCGGTTATGGTTTAACCAAGTAAAGGCTCTTCGGATTGGCTGTCGACCATGGAAGGAAAACCCGATTAAAATAAAACATTGTTAGCTTTCATAGCATCATTAACACGTGTGAGTTTGTTGCATATGAGTAAGCTTGTTGTGATTTATTTGAATCTGTCCTGTTATTCCGCTCATGGAGCATTCACTCTGAATTTGATCATAATCTGGGCAACAGTGATTGATGAGCCTCATAAAGGACATCAGTGATCATAGTTTGTGGCACATTATGAACAACAAACTTCTCTACAGGTATCGTATGCAATTTTATTTGCTGTTTTGGCAACAGCAGAAGAAAAAAGCGGTAAAGGCAGGCCATACGAATTTGGATATGTAATCGAAGGACAGCAACATCGATATGAGAAACGAGGTAAGAAAACAAAAGAATCCTGCTATTTTTATTAACCAGTAACTCTTCTCTCTTTGAGATGAAAATGGTGTTATAACTGGCGACTTTGGATTTGTAACCGGAGATGGAGTTTACCATGCAACACAATTTGCAGCTGATGAAACAGGGAAGTTTCGTATAACTGCAAGACGGACCTTGAAAATAGGATTGCGTAAGTAATAGTTGATAAGAGACGAAGAAGAAGTTCTCCAAAATATTTCTTTTGCAGCTGGCCAACCAGGTTCTATACCCATTCCCAGAGATCTGTTCCTCAGATCTGACTACTTCAAGCTTAGAGACATTAAAACGTCAGATACTGCAACTTGTTCAGATTGTCTTGTTCAGAAGAAGCCAAAACCATCAGTGACAGAACCAAAACCATTAGTCAAAATGACTGTGAAGCAGAAATCCGACACCCTGGAACGAACAATGACTCTTGAAGTCGTGAAATTGCCGTCACCAAAGCGTGTTGACCCTACACCCGCTGATGTGAAGAGAAAGGAGTTTGCACCTGTGGTTCATCCACCAGATGCCATTAACCCAGTGAATCTTTTCAAGCCTTTCGTAAGGAAAAGCGAAACAGATTCAAAGTCTCCAACTAGATCACCTGAAGCTAAGCCTAAGTCTTTTATTCCTACCAGTGATAATGGAGGTAACATTGTAGAGCCCCCAAAATCCGTAGCCATTCCAGATTCAAAAATTCTTAAACTTACAATAGACACAGAAACACAACCAAAGCCATTTACCCTCACAGACTCATCAAGAGCAGGAAAATCCTTTAACGTTAACCCTCCTTCAGAAACAGTCCCTGCCACAGAGTCCCCCATTTTATTCATTCAACCCATTTCCAAACCCAAAAGTAGTACAACACAAATTTCAGGCAAAGCTCAAACTGCTGTGAAGACACAAACCCAAGGTACACTGGGTCAAAACGACCTACCACAACTCAAACCAGTAACTAAATTTATTCCTGAAACAGTTCCTGTAATCAAAGGATCTGCTGAGAATGTTCCCGTTCTTGAAAAAGGTATAGTTCCAACTCCATTTGATCCTGCACATACTCACGCGGCACAGTTCAAAGTTGACCATGGAAAAGCACAAACTTCCTCAGAAGGGAAGAACTCAGTAGTTTTGGAAGACATTCCCTCATTGGTTTCAGACAGTCCTGTAAATACAAAAGTACACCAAACAAAACCATCAAAAGTAGACTCTGAATTTGTAAATTTGGTAGAACCAGAGAGTAGAAAATCGTTAGAACAAGTCCCTCATTTACCTCTTAAGCCAGTAGTTGTAGAATTACATACAAAATCATTGAAACCCTCATTAGAATCACTAACATTCTCATCAGAATCACCTAGTCCTACACAGTTGCCTACTCTTTCCATTTCTTCTTCTCCGCGTGACTCCGGTGAATCCGAAGAAACACTGGATGATGGCGACGGTCATGAAATAATCCCACCATCCATTAGTCAATATGAAACATCTCGGCAAAGACCGCTGACACCATCACGAAAACAGATACTTTCAACGAATCTTCCTGCCAAGCCAAGCACTTCAGTTGCGGGCTTGGTTACTCCTCATAAAACTGAGGATGCTGATGATGATTCATTAACACATCAAACTTCAGAAGATGGAGAAAATGGTGTAAATAAAGCACCTGATTTCGAGGAGACAAAATCTCCTCCTCGATCTGGTACTGAAGAACCAAAAGATACATTACAGAAGAGACCCCAGATTCTTCGAGAAAAGGATAAAATTAAGGATTCTGGAAAATCTTCTTCCAAATCAGAATCCACAAAACCAGAAACACCTCCATTCAAGAAGCCACTAGTGGTTGCGCAAGTTGATAGCAGTAAGCAACCAAAACTTTCATTTAGAAAACCACAGCTGTCCGAGGATCAGGGAGACAATGAGCTCTTTGATTCCGTGAAACCAAAATCTTCTCCGAAATCAGATTTCCCAACACAGGAGATTCCATCATTTACGAAACCACTATCGCTTCAAGAAGAAGATAACATTAAAGTTTATGTTCCAGAGGAACCAATCACACAACCGGAGGTCCTTTCGTTTGAGAAACCTCGAACGCATGCTGATAGTAGGGGTCCTATTCACGAGGAAGCGAAATCGTCTCCCGAATCAGAAATCACAAGAACAGATGCACCTTTATTTAAGAAGCCACTACTGCTGGATAGCAGCAAAGATTATGAAAAATCTTCTCCGAAATTAAGTATAAAAGTTCCTAAGGATCAGGAGGACAGTCAACTTTCTGATTCCGAGGGACCAAAATCTTCTCCGAAATCGGAAATAGCAAAACAAGAAGTTCCATCATTTAAGCAACCCCTAGTGCATGGGGAGCAAGAACCGAAATCTTCTTCGAAATCGCGGATCACAGAACCAGAGGGTCATGCATTTAAAAAACCACTAGTACCTACAGAAGAATATAACAGAAAATCTGTTGAAAAATCTTCATCGAAATCGGGAGTCACAAATCCAGACGATCCAGAAGAGGATGACAGTAAAGGTCTTGTTCTTAAGGACCCAGAATTTTCTCCGGAATCAGAAATCACAAGACCAGAAGTTCCTTCGTTCAGAAAACCATTCGTACCAAAGGTGCAGGATACCAGAAAAGAGTATGAAAAGTCTTCATCGAAATCCGGAGTCACAAGACCAGGACTTCCTTCATTTAAGAAACCACTAACAACGCGAGTACAGGACACCACTAAAACTCATGAAATATCTTCTCCGGAATTGGTTATCACCAAACCAGAAGTGTTTTTCACGAAAAGTACAACATCTGGCGAACAGGATAGTGGTGAAGCTACTTACTCCGAGGAACCCAAATCTCCGGAATTAGGCATTACTAAATCTATTTCGAAACCAGAAATCACAAGATCAGAAGTTCCTTCATTCAGAAAACCGCTTGTACCAAGGCTGCAGGATAGCAGTAAAGAGTATGAGAAGTCTTTATCGAAATCAGGAGTCACAAAACCAGACGCTCCGTCATTTAAGCCACCGCATGTGGTTTCAGAAAAGGATGACATTAGAGGTCATGTTCTTAAGGAACCAAATTTGTCACCGGAATCAGGAATCACAAGACCAGGAGTTCCTTCATTTAAGAAACCACTCATACCCCGAGTAAAGGACACCACTAAACCTCATGAAATATCTTCTCCGGAATCGGCTACCAAAAAACCAAAAGTGCCTTTCACGCAAGGCACAGCACCTGACGGACAGAACGACAGTGAAACTCCTTACTCCGAGGAACCCAAATCTCCGGAACTAGTCACTACTAAATCTATTTCGAAACCAGAAATCACAAGATCAGAAGTTCCTTCGTTCAGAAAACCATTCGTACCAAAGGTGCAGGATACCAGAAAAGAGTATGAAAAGTCTTCATCGAAATCCGGAGTCACAAAACCAGACGCTCCGTCATTTAAGACTGAAGAGGATGACAGTAGAGGTCATGTTCTTAAGGAACCAGAATTGTCACCGGGATCAGGAACCACAAGACCAGGAGTTCCTTCATTTAAGAAACCACTCATACCCCGAGTAAAGGACACCACTAAAACTCATGAAATATCTTCTCCGGAATCGGCAACCACAAAACCAAAAGTGCGTTTCACGCAAGGCACAGCACCTGACGGACAGAACGACAGTGAAACTCCTTACTCCGAGGAACCAGAAACTCCGGAATTAGTCACTACTAAATCTATTTTGAAACCAGAAATCACAAGATCAGAAGTTCCTTCGTTCAGAAAACCATTCGTACCAAAAGTCCAGGATACCAGAAAAGAGTATGAAAAGCCTTCATCGAAATCAGGAGTCACAAAAGGCTTAGCACCTGGCGAACAAACTGACAGTGAAGCTCCTTACTCCGAGGATAACAGTGAAATTCCTGTTTCTGAGGAACCAACATCTCCTCTGGAACTAGGAATCACAAAACCAAAAGTTCCGTCATTCAAAAAACCAGGTGTGCTTAGGAAACAGGATGACAGTAAAGTTCATGTTTCCTTGGAGTCAAAATTGCCTTCGAAGCCAGAAGTTCCTTCGTTCAGAAAACCGCTCGTGCCACGGGTGCAGGATAGTAGTAAAGGATATGAAAAATCTTCATCGAAATCAGAGGTATCAAAACCAGACGCTTCACATGTTGTTCCAGAAGAGGATGACAAAGAAGATCTTGATCACTCTCCTCCTGTAGCTCCTGCGATTAAGAAACCTCTAGTGATTGGTGAGCATGATATAATAAAACTTCCTCTTTCCGAGGAACCAAAGTATTCTCCAAAAGCAGCAATCATAAAACCAGATGTAACTTCGTTTAAGAAACCACAAGTGGTTCAAGAAGAAGATAACAGTCAAGACCTTCAGAAATCTGCTCCACAATCGGAGATCAAAAGACCAGAAGTTCCTTCATTCAGGAAACCACTCAAACCTCGTGTACAGGATAACAGAGAAGGCGTCCCATCATTTAAAAAACCTCTTATACCTCGAGATGATTATGACAGCAAAGTTTCCCAGGAACCAAAATCTTCTCCAGAACCAAGATTAACAAGACCAGAAGTTCCTTCGTTCAAGAAACCATTACTACCCCAAGGGGACGATAACAGAAAATCTCTTGAAAAACTTTCTCCAAAATCAGGCATCGAAGGATTAAAAGTTAAAGATGATTGTCAAATTCGGATTTCTGAGGAACCAACACCTCCGAAATCAACAAGGCCGGACATTCCTTCGTTTAGGAAACCGCTAACACCTCGAGAAGGGGCCGCAGTCCCTGTTACACCACCAGATGGAGGTGCGCTAGATTTGTTTTCTTATGAAGAGACCACGACTGGCTCTTTGCCACGTACAGGTTCTGATCGCATGCAATCTCCAAAGGAAGATCAGACAATTTCATCCGTCAGAGGCACTGCCCATAGTTCTAGTCAGAAACCAACCACTGGTGTCTCAAGTTTGAATGATTCTGTGCCGCGTAGAAAAGGCATGCGAAGGAAAATTATAAAACGGCCTGGCTCTTCACGTCAAACCGGTAAGAATAGCGTTCCACCACTACTTGAAGACGCTTTAACCGACACTGTGACACCGAAGCCGGTAAGACTGAATTTCGATACGGAAATAGACCAAACTCAGGCCAGAAAGACAAACATTGGCGTTTCAAAATTGGAGATTTCTTCGTTACCTGAAAAGGAAACGTCAAAGAAAAGAACAAAAACTCCTTCGAGTTCGCCTAAAATAACTGACAAAATCATCGGTGTTGGGTTACCTAAACCAGCAGTGACAAAAACATATAATACACCCGCAACAACAGCGAGCATTGGTGTAGGTCAATCACATGACATTCACAAGCCTGTTGTTTCTATACCAAGTACTGGTCAAATTCAAGATTCTTCGCCAGTTGCCGGAGATGACTCGACCACGATTCCAACACCAACATCAACCATCGCAAACTTAAGACCTTTACCTAGCAGACGACCAAAGGTATTCCAAGTTCCTGGCATTTCCAAAGCACACGTAGGTAGGGTGAGACCTTCCTCACCAGAAATTAAGGATGTTTTGACTACAATGTTGGTACAAAAACCAACCGTCACGGAAGGGAGCCAAACACCTTCTACAGAAACGAGCCTTGGAGCCCATGATTTGCCACAGGATGTTGTGGAACTTGAAGTTCCTTCACCAGTTCATGACGCACTTTCTGCGCAAAATAAAAAGCCGAAAGATGACGTTTCTGAATTAGGGGTTTCGTTGTCACCTGAGAAAGCCGATCAAAGAATAGTTAAAGCTCCACCGCTAGTATTTAAGGACATCTTGACAACCGTTGCCGAACCGAATCCAACAATCGGAGTAAGTCAACCACATACAAAAAAACCACGAATTGAAGAGTTTGAGATTCAGATACCCAAATCATCCGGCAAAAGTAAGCCAGAAAAAGTAGGTCAGACTCGTAAGACTCGAGTGAAAGGTAGACTTTCACCAACAAGATCTTCTATTAAAGGAGTTTCAACAACGGATAAAACATCGGAAGGTCTTAAAACTCTTAGGATTGAGATGGATTCACTTACTCCTCGTGATCGTATAGTAGCTTATGTCACAGAAGTACCTGTAAAAGTAGATATGACTGTTAGAGGGTCCCGAAAGGAAATTGATAATTTTGTAACACTCAGCGCTCCCAAACATGTTCCGGAAACTGCAACAAAACCAAGCAGAATTCACATGAGCGGAAATTCCAGAGAAACGCAGTTACCTTCAAGTGAAACCCAAACACCTTCATCATTCCCGATACCCATTCGTCCATTAGAACATAATCATGATGATAGAGATCCTAGTAACATTGTTTCAGGTCGTAGAGAAGGTAAAGAGCTAACGATTGAAAAAACTCCATTCGTTGATGGTAATACTAACAAAATTCATTCGCAAATAAGTAATTCAGATACACAATCTACAATTATTCCAACACTTATTTCAGGCACTCTCCAAGACTCAAAAACACGAGTTACTGGACACCCAACACAAGTACCAAGACCACACGCACCCCAAAAAGTTACAGGTACCCTCGAATCAGGTGTGAAAGTCCCAAGTATTCCTAAAAGTGATAGCACAAAATCTCCAGTAACCTTTGATAAAATCGATATTGCCAAACCCAAACCTACACCTACTAATGTAACGTCAACTTTCCCCATTAAATCTAGTCCTACACCTTCTCAAAACATACCTATAAATCTAACGCGAGATCGCGACCAAGCTACCTCAACTCCTGTAGTTCAAGCCCCCACTCTCAAACCACTCACTGTTGAGCAGAGCTCAGCTTTACCACCCGGTCCAAGAGACACAGAAGAAACACCATATGTGCCAACTCCAGCACCAAAGCAAGGCACAACTTCAAGCGAGAGAGATAGTAGAAAGTTGTTCCAGGTTCCATCTGGAGATCTGCAGAAACTCTCATTAGAAGATCAGACGGTTCTACCTGGCGTTGATGTAAGGCTTTCGTTTGGAGGAACAGACACACAACAACCTACAAAAGGGCCGCAACGTTCACAATTTGGAGTAGTTAAAACAGAAGCAAGCTACACTCAAAAGCCAATCAAACTCGATTCAGCTCACAAGGGTCCGAAAGTTGCTCCTGCTTTAGTACAAAGAGTGCCCGATACGTTTTCCCAACCTAAAGCAGTAAAAATAGAAGTAACTACACTTCCTGCTCCTGTAGTGCCCGCTGAGCAGCCTGATTTGTCATCACGAGATCCTGAACCTGCCAGAATTCCTCAACCAACACCTCCTACAAGAATTCCAAGCCTTCCTTCGAGAATCACACCTACAACAGACGAGAAACTCGTTCCAAAGTCGCAAGTATTTATACCAAAATCGTCTGTTGAATCAACACCACGACAATTTGAGCCAACTCTGGTCCCAGTAACACAAACTCCAGAGGTTTACACAACACACAAACCAGACACACCACAAGAACAGGTTTTGCCTGGTAGATCGCAACTAACACGTCCCTCTGCACATTTACCACCCATAAAACCTGCAAAAGAGGCGACATTTGCTCCTAAGTCGCAAGTAATCACTGCACTTACTGGAAAAACACCCTCAGTACCAAAGCCAGCTGTCAAATTGACAACCGGACAATTTGAATCAACTCAGGCTCCAGTAACACAAGCTCCAGAGGGATACACAACTCACAAAACAGAAACGCCACAAACCGAAGGTGTCACTGGTACAGGACGACCCTCTGCACATTTGGCCTCAGTAAAACAAACGGAAGACGGGAAATTCGTTCCAAGGCCGCAAGTATCCAATACGACATCTGCAAAAACACCCTCGGCACGAAAACCGTCTGTTCAGTTGACACCACGACAGTTTGAGCCAGTGCGAGTAACACAAACTCCACAAGAATACAGAACATACACAACAGGCACACCACAAATCCAAGGCTTGTCTGGTACAGGACCTTCTGTAAAACCGACACAAGACAAGAAATTCGTTTCAAAGTCACATGTCTCAAAACCAAAACCACAACAGTTTGAGCCAGTAACATTAACACATCCTCCAGAAGGACACCCTGCACACAAAACAGACACACCACATGCACAAAGTTTACCTGGTACAGCACAACCAACACGTCCCGCTGCACATTTACCCGCTCCAAAACCTGCCCCAGCACCTAAGCTAGTTTCTGGAACACCACACACTGCACCTCTACCTGCACCTGATGCACGTGGTCCAGTACACAGTACACACCCCACACAAACATTTACAGAAGCACCAATACAATTGCCAACCACAGGTTTTAAGAGCGATTTGAAAAACGTAGAAATTAAATCCGTTTCAGGTGATTCAGGAACTTCCAAACCGGCCTCTGGATCAAGAAGTCCTAGTTCTAAGGTGCCACCAACTGCATCACTGGGTTTCAGACCTTCTACAGGTTAGTTTAAAATTATTCAATGGAAACACTAAGCTAATTCATTGTCTTTCACAGGAGGAAAGCCAACAGAGGCCCAGAAACCACCAGTAAAACCGCAGCTTTTAGACGTTGGTGTTCAAACATCCCGGGGTAGTCCCAGTACACCAAAAGTGCCACTTCAAGCCAAAACCGTTCCACAAGCAGGTGGCACACTAGTCGATAGTACTGGCCGCAGACCAGCACAACAAACGAAGACACAATCAGATCGGCAGCCAGTGTCCAAACCAGGTACTTTTAGTGAGGGTACACCGCGAGTGAGCAAACCGAAGATCACCGATTCGCCGCAGACCATTGGATTGGATACTCGCTTTAGTTTAGAAGATGACTCAGGTAAGAGACAGCAGAGACCAAAACCAGTTTCGATCACTCCATTAGCAACTGGAGATCGTCAGGGAAGGAAAGGCTTCGGCGATGAAAAGCCTTCCACAGGAAGTGGAAGAGTAAGCGAAGGAGCCTCCCGAGGAAGTGTCAGGCATAGAACATCTTCTCTAGGAGGAATTTTATACCGCTTCAATTACACAGCCGGCTACCATGGTCACCATGAACAAGGTGATACCACCGGTAACAAAGATGGCGGCTACGAGTTTATCGGGCGTGATGGAGTCCTACGACGTGTTGATTATGTCGCCAACGAATTCGGCTACCAGCCTCATGTCTCTCAGCATACAGTCGGCGCTGAAAGGACTCCAAAGGAGGAAACTGAGAAGGAAGCCGGTCTAAAAGGGTACGAATTCAAATGGTTCAACCCGGAGTAAAGTTGAACTAATTATATTAATTTAATTTAATCAAATACTCATGTGTAGCAAATAAACCAAATTTCTATTTTTTTATTAATTATTTAAAATTCTACTGCCATTTTTGGACAAAGCTCAATTGTTGTTGTACGAATAGCAGCCCCCGCATACGAATGTCAAGCAAGTTTAGTCAGCTTGCGTAGAAGTAAGTCGTTACTAAGACTTAATTATTTTAATTTTAATTAGAAAACGTTTTTAAAATTTCAATTGTAACAAACATTTGTAAAATATTTTCCTTGTCTTTCTACACTTTTCTTGGTATTTCTTTTATGTGGTTTGAAAATCTCAACGCGACATAGATTCTAGCTTAATGTTAATTATTAATTGATTAAAATCAATAATCGTATTCCCTGCTTCTGTATATGATATTTTTAATTTTTAAGGCGATTAAAATTATTTTTAATTTTAGTTTTTGTATGTACATATGTATGTGGCGAAATTATTTTTAAATAAACTTTTGTAGTAATTTAATTTCTTGATTTTTACTTTGAAATGTTATTCTTGGTGATATTCTACTGCTCTATTGACCTGCTGACTTTTCCTTCCTTAAAGAAGACAAAACTTATATGAAGCCCACATACAATAAACGTATTTGGATTTTCTTGAGCACATGTGACCACTGCACAAAATACACGAAATGGATTTCATATAATTTTGAAGATTTCAATGACATAATAAAATGACTTTATTTGATCGAACGTTCTTGATAGAATTTGTCAAGCTGCGCAGTATTTGGCTTTTGGCTGATGTTTCCACCTACACTTCTTTCAGGCTTAACTGCTTTTCAGCAGACTTTCTCTAATTGGAAAGCGAAGCTTTTAATATTTTAGCAACTTATAATTTGTTATGCATTTTAAATTCGTTCTTGACTTGTCGGTTACACAAAGTTTATTCGCTTGTTTTGACTGCCATCAAGACGAAAATGATTAAGTTAACCAAATTACACATCTGGCCAAAATTACTTAAGCGGGATAGCTATCCCACACGGAATTTATAACTGCAAAATCGGAATTTCAGTAGCACCTTTTTTGAAAATTGTGCCTTTACCCCATTAGGTAATAGAAACTGACGATGGAACCTGTGCAAACTGTTTGGAATATTTGGGAAGAATTAACGATCACCACAAGATCTGTCACCAATCCTAAGTTATTTGTGTAATTTAATTGTTCTTCTAGCTATGTTGTTCCTTGATCGACAGCTTTGTAACTCATTCATCTTCGCAGAGATCAACTTGATCACTTGATTCACCTCATCATTTTTAAAGGTTCCTTGAACTCAAATTTTCTAAACACATCAAATGACTGCACATTTTGTCATAAAATTTTCAAAACAAAACGAAATTGAGTGATTAATAAAAGCTAGTTAATTTCTTAAGCAACTTAAAAAAGCTTTTTTGGGGTTTCTCATTTATGGCAGTGAACTTGACCGCAACTTCCGAGATAAGCATGAACTGTTAACGACCACAGACTGGGTGTTTGAGTGCTAATTAACATAAATTTTTGGTGATAATTACCATCGAATTTTTCACAGAACCAAAGCTCCCAATGACTTTAAAAAGCCAAAATTTTTACTTTCCATAATGCGTTGGTTCGTATTGATTGTTTGAATTGGACTCGACGGAAGCTGAACCAAACACAGCGATATCCTTAAATGTCCATCCTTCGATGATTTGCATAATTTAAGAAATAATTGGAAACATAAACATTTTGTGAAAGAATCCTGTGGTTTCTCCGTATAAAATCAGTAACTAACTAGAAACAATAAAATCTACATTATTTGGAAATTTGTAATTTTAATTAAACTTCTTTTGCCTTTTCGATTTTCAAATAATTGTTAACAAGAGTTTTAAGGCGACACCAAAATGGCCACAGCGTGGGATAATTTTAGTTTGGTGTGTTTCCATTGCAATTTTATTAAACAAATTGTTTCCGTGTGTTTACCAAATAATGTTGATATTGTTAGAGAATTTAGTTTCATTGATTAAGTGCAGAAATTATAAAAATATTGAGGAAGTAATCATTTGAGACACTAAATTATACCCTATATTGCACCGCCAACAAAATTTCATTGGAGGTCAGCTAAGGAATGCAAAACATTAATGCAGCTCCCCAAAATTAGCTGATACATTTAACAAGATCCACTACATAATAGTTGGTTAAAGTAGCTTTCAAGTGATATCTTTAGTTTATTAAGTTTTAGATATCATCTTCGCATGGCTACAATATCATCACAGTGTTAGGTTGAAGGTTAACGAATGTGTGAATGCTTCGTTGCGAATGTGGTGCAACATAATCACACCTACATTTCAACTCTAAATCAACTTTGATACAATAATAGTGTCTGTCCTGAAATAACATCACACCATGGCTCAATCCATCGTGCGTGAAGACTTGCAAATTAGAGTAAACTTTACAAAAAAAAAAATAATATTTTCCTCAGACCGTATTAAACCAGAAATCACGATTTGAGGGTTTGTCTGTTCCCACATAAATAAATTTATTAGTTAATAATCTTACAAAAATGCGATTAGTATGCATAATAGTTATTTTGATTTTATTTTAAGCAATTCGTGCGGAATTTAGTTTCTTTTTTTCAAAACTAATTTAAAACACATTTTACGTAATCACTAAGTCGTCGAGGCGGCTTAAGAGTTATGACGTTACCACTTGCAATGTCAGAAAGTTCTTATTTTATACAACTCGTATGTCTTCTTATAGTAGTTCTGCTTTATTAAAAATGCCCCCTGTCCGTCTCCGTGCAATCACATTTGAATCTGAAACAAACAAATCATGTTTTGGATTTGAACGGTTACAAGCTACCTTATAAGGTGCGAATTATTAGCTCCCACGTTTCTTTGAGTCATCACCACCGTCATTATCTGGCGTTTGGTTTTATTTGTCTATTTCATTTTATGCTAACACAAATTGTACTCTATGCTCGACACGAGATGTAAAACCTTTCGGCGTCTAAGACAGCATCTCTGCAGTGGCTACTCTTACTATAGCTTGATCTCTTCCAATATCTCATGCAAAAAGGGGTTTCTGCAAAAACGGACGAAACGATGAAATAAATCTCTACAACTTTAGAAGTCGACTAGATCTAGGTAAATTACACTATACACTTTAACTAGTTCACATGTTCTTGGGTTTTGTGTTATTTTTATATAACAAATCATTATTTTGTTGCGTCTCTAGATTTCTATTTTATGTACGTCCATGATCTGCTGCTAGTGCAATTCTAACCGGAACAAAATTGCGTAGGCATATCACATTGCCGTATTTTTCTTAACTTTAACTGACAAAGTAGCTTTCATCGTCACTATGATATCCTCCTTGGCTTGTCTATACGTGAACATTGAAAATGTTCGATTTCAGTATTGAATTACTGCCATTGCTTTAGCCTACGACTGGTCTCTATAAGTTCTTGTTCTCCGATTGCCTCTGAAGTGGGCGCTACCAACTTTAAATGGCGAGTTTGAAAAATTATTGTAGTGCAAGGTAATATTGTGAATATGTTAGAGTACTTCTCCATGCTCACTGTATTTTTATTTCATTACTCAAAATACATTAGACAAACATTTGTTGCTTTCCAAGTCAAGGAAATAATTTTAAGTAACATTAGCCTGTTCGGATTCTTGAGGACTTCCTGAAAACGTTTTTCAATCACTTCTGTCTAATGTTCGCAATATATTTTGAAGTTATCCACTGCGTATATATTGTGTAGGAGTTATTTCTTCAACGATAATCAAATAAGACAATCAAAATTGTCAATAAACTGAAATTAATATTCTTTCATTTCAAGATTGAAGTGTGGCGATATTCATTTCTAAAATTTTCATAATTTTTTTGCACTCTTTAGATGGTTGGCTCATTGTCAAAATTGGCTTTGACCATAAATGATATAGATCTATAAAATAACTTCAATGACAGATAAACTTGATCCAGTTTTGAAATTCAAATTCGGGATTGACATGATTCTTGAATAAAAATAATATCTCAGCATTAAGAAAATTACAAGAAAAAGTACTTTGATTAAGTGAACCAAATCGACTGACCATTGTTCCAAATTATTTGAGGAAAGCTTATGCTGATTTGATGACCTTGAAAGTTCAAAATTACTCGTAAGTAAATAATAGTTTATAAGTACGACCCATATGATATTCAAATGTGTCCGCAAGATTTTTCTTGTCAAATTGATGTGAATTATTTGGTTGAAACAAATTAAAATCAGAATAGAAATTGATGTCAATGACTAACAATTCATTAACAGAAGTGTGAAAACTGTCTCAAAGCAATAATCTGATGCAAATTTCAAGAATTTGATGTATTCACGACATTTTTGGTGGAAATACTAAAATTTCGTTGAGACATTGAGCGATACCATTTTTGTGGATGCCACGCAATGCCAATGCCCATCTAGAGCGAAGTGAGTCACTAACAAATTTGATTAATTTGTATGCTATATGAGTTGTAGCAGATCACGTTTATACGCTGAATAATATCTAAAGATATTTAAATGTTTACAGGGTTGTATTAACTAATTACTGACTCAAAATTTGCTTAGGGTGTGGACCTGCTCAGCATGACCAATTGTTCTCTATAATTTAGTAGTTGCTTTTGATTCAGAGTGATTTTATAAACACACAGACTATGTCATCATTAAAGTGTAAATCACAAATGTTATTGATTGATCACCAGAATACAATAAAATTGTTATTAACGTGATGTTCGTACATAAGAGCAGCATGCAACAATATTAACATGCTAAGAATTCCAATTGATCGTTATTAAAGTTGATCTTGGTAGATTTACAAATCAATCAATTCTCATAATAATTAACTTCCTTAATTCATTGCCAATAATTATTTTCACTGATGCGTTGTTCATTACTAATAATTCCCTTGACTCTCGTTGACATGGGAGTGAATAAAATTAACACAAGGAAATGAATAGTAGTTACTAGAAATAGAATGGAATAAATCCTTTTATCTCCAAAAGATGTCAAGAACAAATTGACAATTTCCAAAAATGGAAAAAGTTTAAATTCTAATATTTCCAAAAATTCGTCATCACTTTTAAAATGGGAATGATCGAAAATTGATACTAAATTCGATAATAAAGCAATTCTAGAATAAATTATCGGTCCACATTCTTAACCATATAACGACAAAATATACTGCTTTTGGTGTTATTGACTCCAGAAAATTTGCCTTGATAATTTCAATTTAACGTTTTTAGTCAAATTATCGAATTAATTAAATACAAGCTGTTGTTTTAGGTTGTTGAACATTCAACATCAGAGTTTGGTTTAATTCTATCCGTTATTGAATATTCGAGCTGTTCTTGGTAGAAGCAACTTATCACAAGTAACATCCCACAATTCCCTGAACCGGATGGACACTGACATGGGATTTTCACAAATAAGTATTGATGTCAATCTAAATAGGAAATCGATCTGACTCGTTAGTTTTGCTGGATAAAACGCTTAGCAAACCACCTACCCTTTCTCAAGAATCAAGTCTCTCCTACACTCGTATCAGTTAATTCTGTGGTTTCAGAATCGCATAAGAATCATTTGGCTGTGGTTTGTTGATTGAAGAAATTAGTTAACGATTTAAATTTTCAAAAATAAATTTTCCATTTTATCGTCAACAATTGTACGTTACCTTTTCAGGAAGTGGTTTTATCTTGACATTAAAAATTACCTTCTTGAACTTGTTTGTCCTGCTTTCACAATGTCATGTGGGTAAGAGAAATTGCTAGCTGCAAACTGTAATTTTGTGATTTTGGATATTTTATATGGTTTTCCAACCATTTTGAGCAAACATCCTCAGTACTAAATGTTAAATTTTTATTAACCAGACAGTTAAGTACAGTTCCATGGTAACATACATGTAAAAGAATTTGGTTTTTCCCAATAACACCTACAAAAGGCATTCCGGGTGACCTATTTAAATGCTAGAATAAGAGCAAAGTTTAAGCCAGTTACCAAAACCGTGATGTCATATGACGATATCTGTATCCCTTGTATCATATCCACATCAGATATTTGCAAATCTTTGTAACTCTGTATCATGGCTTTTCAACTTCTTCCTAAATTCCCTGAAAACACCTAGCGACCCAATATGCCTTTACAATTAATCATGTCGTATATTATAACAACACCAAAGTCATGTGCCCTTCATGTCATGTTGAAACGTGGAGCTTCCATAGAAGTAAATTATAGAGGCGTTAAAAGTATATCAGATATATGTTGTAGATAGCTACCAAAACAAACAATAGGCAGTTCTGATGAGATATTGGTTTCTCTATTTGACCATTTTCCATCGGACGAACACCTCAATATGTTTTAAATTACGTGACACGAATGGTAGTGTTTTAATTTTGTTACTTTTCGGAAAATATTCAAATTTTGTGTTTCACTGATTTTGAAGTGAAAGTTTTTAGAAAAGCACGGATGATACAAGTTGATCTTAACTTTCGTATTCGGTTAATGAAGTGTTCTAGATAAGATCTATAATAATATTTTCTACCGTTTCTTTGATCCACTACACCTGGAACTCATCCAATTGTTGACCAAAACCTTATTGATATATGTATGTACGAGGTACTCAGTAATAATGTTGTAATATCAAATTTGATCTTGATAAGATCACGATTAAGCTTGTCTACAATTTTCTTGATCAACTTTACCCGGATCTCGTCTACTTGTTGACCAGAACCTTATTGTGGGTTCTTAGCTTATCGTAGCATGTTTGCAATGTGTTTATGATATAATACTACACTCCATCAATTAGTCTCCAGTGAAAGTATATCCGACTTCAATATGATATTATACATAAACAAAGACTGGGTGAGTCTAGTAGCTCTAGCTCTCAAGCCTTGGCCATGGCGCCAAGAATAATTGCTTGAGACACCATTGCAGCTATTGTTTAGTTGTTTCAAATACATATTATTATTTTGCATATGAGCCCACGTTCAAAACTAATTTATTTCGTGATAAACAATTAATTCTAGTGTTTTTAATAATACATCAAAATAAGATTTTCAAATTTATAGACCACTGAATTGGCTATTGTAGCAACCTTCAAGTTCAAACTAATTTTCCTGGCAAATTTCATTACTAAATTACTTGGCAACAAAGTACTCATTGTTTTTCGCCTAAGAGTGTAAATATAATCACGAGTTAATAGTTTTTAAATTGTATAGAATCTTAAGATTTACGTGATTGATATCTTAATGAGAGCCATTAGTTCCGTATAACCTACAATAAAAAATTTAATTTTCATCCAACAATTTTAGATGGCATCAAATTTGACATAATTGATGACATCGCTTTGGAAATTACCAACTTGTGATGATTTCCTTTCCTTTGTATTTAAATTATCTACTCTGTACTGAAATTCCAGAATTTGTGTATGTTTTCAATTTTAATGATAATTATCAATAAAACAATGAATCACTAACGTTATATTTTTCGAAAAATCTCTTATGAATATCCGATTTAATTCATAGCTTACCAGTAAACACGTTAATCATGTTAGTAGGTCTAAACCTTCGCATTGTGATAAAGGCGAGGAGATATCCAACGTAATCTGAAAACACCTACGTGATTTGGAAGTGCAATGGTTACAGGTGTCAAATCTTGTATATTTAAGCGCCACCTTAACTTATAGTTTTACGACCAGCTATTTAACAGTAAAATGTTTCAAGTATTTCACATACATATCTGTCGAAAATCTTATAAATTTTCCAGGCAAATCTTTGAAGGCAAGTTGGAAGACGGACTTCCGAATTTAAGCCGATGAACATATCTTCAAAAATTTAATAACATAATAGATTACATAAATCAAGTTGTTTTAAACTCTGTTTACCAACATTTCATTTAGTTGAGATTCCCACCATTGTTTCTAAAACAAAATCAAGATAAATCTTAGCCTCTCAACATGTCTGACAACACACGTCTTAAAGAAATAAATCCGCCAAATAGCCACGTAAATAATTTTTTTAATTTTAAGTATTTCAAATTAACAAATTAAATCATACGACAGATTATAAGAAACATGTTTTCCAAATCCAATAAACATTTTTCTTGTTTAAAAAGTTTCGATTGGTTTAAGTGTGCCAAATCAATCACCTACGTAGGTAAGTAGAATCGATACGTAATCGTATTTATTCTGATTGATTCAGAAGACTGGGAGAACATGCTTCTATTAAATTTTCAAAATTCCGTTGACAAAAATGAACGTGGCAAGAAAATCAATGTCCTCAACAAATTTGCAGACCTTCATAAATAAGCAACAAATTAGCGAAATAAAAATTTAAAAATTAAAAGTTAAATGTTTTCTCCATTTTCATATTGAAATTATTTTCTTAGTTTGTAGCTACAGCCATCAAAATGTTTAATCTCAACAATCGTGTGTTTCTATGTCCAGATTTTATTGAAACTTAATTTAAAAATCATTCCTACTCGAAGTTATTAGATCAACCCACATCACATCTCATAGAAAAAATGTTAAGATCGAAACAATAAACAAAATAAAAATTGCATCATTTTCAATACTAAAGAAAACCGAAATATTTTCGCTATTAGCAATAGTTTGGCACCATACTCGATCAAAGATTTGATGGAAAAACCAAGAGACAGATCTCTCGAATTTTAGTGAATAACTAAAGATTTCTTACAGTTGTTGACTATCTACGGAAAAACGAAAATTTCGTAGAACAAAAATAATAATCGATAAAGCATTCTACGCATAAAAACATATTAATAACGCGTTTCTTGTAAATAAGTAGTGTCACTAACGATACGGATTAGTAGAAATAATAAAAAATAATTTCAAAAGAATTTGCAAGGATCGCCCACTTGTGTTTGACGTTGATCTGATCAAAGTGGTGGACAGCGATTTCTAGCATTTTTAATTTAAAACAATTTTTTTACATCGAATGTATCTTACTTCAATTATTCAGCCTATTGCTGACGTAATGATCTACAGAAATCCTACGTAAATCTACTTGGATTGAAAATGAGAAAACCTCTGAAGACGACGTAACTCTGTCGACGATCGCACTGCCTTACCGACAACGTGTCAGTGCGCAAAAAGGGGAACTCTTCAAGTCTCGTGCTGCACTTCTTGAGGCAGGGTGCGTTTGAAACAAATGCGAAAAGATCAACAGAGGAAAATGTAGATAGAAGCAGAAAATTCATTCATAGATTTGTACGAGGGAGCTGGGAAGCGAATAAAGCACAAAACCATAACAAAACAACAGAAAACAAACCAAACTCCAAAATAGATTTAGCTCCAATCTTCGATATGAAAAGCTCCCCAGTAGTTTTGTGGCAGTGCAACTCTTTCTTTAGTGGCTGCTTAGCTTGCTTCGAAGACGGGTGTAAGATTCGGTCGATCTATAGGAATATTCGTTATCAAATCCGTTACAGTTTCCCAACGTATTTTCAGTTCAAATAATTTGTGACTTTATTTTGATATATTCTTTTGCTTTTACTCAATTTCTCTACTTATGTTTCCTAAAAGTGTAGATTCACTTAACTGGTATCAAAATTAGTTGATTTTATTTTTTGACGGAAAAGAAATTGAAAATCGTGGATGTGATCTACATTGTTTTTCGTGAGACAATTTTCAAATTTTCATTTGTTAGAAAAACTTTTACGAATAATCAAAATTGTATTTAAATTTATTTTGTGATCATTTGAACGTCAACGCACGTTTTATCGTGAGGAAAAATTCACTTTTACGGAAACGGATTATGTGAATTATGTGAAATTGGTTAAGAAAAAGCAGCGAATTACCGTAACATTTAGTTGAAGTGCATCACAAAATTTTGTTTTTAGTTTAAAACACTTTCTTCCTGAAAACGAGGACATTTACAAGTTATCAATATGCTGCCCACATACCTCACAGTTTCATTCCTACTATTGGTAAGTTAGCTAAAGTTTAAATATTATTTAGTGAATATGAATCCCAACTTCCCGCCAAAATGATAAATGGTTTTCAATATAACCTTATAATATAACAACTTCTGGTTATTTGATATGTATCTTTCGAGTGTCAATTGCAAATTTAATTAGAACAAGTGATCAGATTTTTGTGATAGTTGCATCACACCACATGCAACCACAAACATTCTAATCCATAGAATGACACATCATTCCATTTAAAAATGCAATTGTGGCTTACGCGTCAGATAAAAATGTGAATCTAACCCAAACCGCAATTCAACATTGCATAACTAAAATTAGTATAGTAGTATCACCAAGTTTAATAAAACCGAAAACTGCCTACATAATAATTGTATATAACATTTTCATCGTTGGATTCTCTCGTTGTTCTCCGATATCACTTACATATGAAATGCATTTGGATGCATCTCTATGAGATATTACATCTATAGAAATTCTATTCTTGAAGTATTGAAGTTGTGCATTTCCAAGTACCGGATATTAACTCGAAATAATGTGGGTTGGATGCATTTCATTTCTACAGAAGTGCATTATTCCAAGATATGACTCCCAACTGCTACTGAGCGCGAAGATCTTCAAATTCTAAACGTTTTTGAACTGCATCGACAATGCTGCCCGTAATCGAGGTGGATTTTATGTAAGCTAGTTTGACCTTAATTTCCGAACAATGCGAATAATTAACGCAAGTTTATATTGAACGATTGTTTATTTGTCTTTGCTCTTAACTGAATATGATTTGACTTACTTTTGAAGAGTATTTCCAATTCATACACGATCAAATGATCAATTGAAATATGCAACAATTTGAACTAGAAAATATTTCAAATATTTGAATTGTGATCACGATCTGATTCGATATTGAATTGTTGGTTATACTCGTATTGTGGACCACATTGAAATCTCATAGCTCTACCAGGTGTACTTGGAACACATGAAAATTACATCGATCTCATTCACATTGAACAATGCAAAATTGTGTTTTGATCTAAAAGTCACTAAAATATTTGAATATCGTAAAAAGCCTCTGAAACAACCTCCAAGCCCACAAGAAAATTACCTATTTTGGGAAAATGTGAATTTTAAACTTCGTGGTACTGTTGTCGGAGGAGTTTCCGGTACATTAACCAGACAAATAAATCCACATGAAGCTGATTTAGTGCACGGGACAATGTAAACTCTATAGTCAAAGCACCTTGTACCTAGAATTGATACCTTGAACTTGCAAATCTCACACGGTACTCTTAGCAATGAGGTTTGCCAATAATGCATTGGCATCTTGAGTACATTTTTTATACTCAATATCTTATCTTGATTAATAGTTGTATGTCATACCCTTTGGCAGTCGAAGGAGCTTGCTTTGTTTTTCTTCGGGCTTTCAACGATTCGTTAGATTAGATTTTCGACGACTTTGATATTTTCATTAGTATCAAGTACTCATTCCAAGATTCCATTATATCAAATGGGCTTCAAGTCAATATAATAAGAAGGTCTTTGATGAAACCAAAAGTTTTGAGACATATATTTGAGACATGTATAGTTACATCGAGGGCATGACAAGTCTGCGAAGATTCGTGACCTGATGTTGATGGTTAATTAACTCTGTTTCTTGTATAAAGACAAATAGTATTGGACAACTTTCATATAGCAAACAATGTTATACGCCGATAGCTTATATGATAATAAAGTAGCTATATGACATTGCGGCTCATTTTCAAAGGCACATACCTCCTTTTCCAAACATTTAATTATTTTGGTATCGTAAATTCCAAAAATGTAAATAAATTTGGAGAGATTAGAATGACAACGTCTAGTTTTGAGAGGTAATAAAGTTAATTGCACTACCAAAAATGCCAAAGAGCATTGGACAATATATTACACTTCATGATGTTGTATAACAACGTATCAACAGAATTTAACTTAGTTAAACGCGTTACTTTCATTTAATAGCTGTTACTTAAATCAGGTAATTCAAAAAACCCTAACGAACTTGATTATGTGATACAGATATTGACAAAATTTAATAGTCATTTACGAAGATTGAAAAATATCAACGTGTGAGTACGCAAAATTTATTTTATTTTTACTTTAGTTTTAATTCTTTTACAAGGAAGTCACGTTTTTGCTGGGCATCTGAACTCGTTTGCACGGTACGAAAATCAAAAGTTGTTTCTTTTGGGTTAAAGAAGTCGTTATCCAGTTCGAGTTAATACAATTCCAGTTATGCATATTACATAAAGTAAATTGAACTGCGCGAGGTGACACACAACGAATGCGGATCAATGATCCGTTGGATCACTTTTACTTTCTTCCGAACATTGCTGAAGGCAAGGGTTTTTCAATTGCATTATTTTCAATATGTATCCTTACCTAAGAGACTTGATTGGTTTTGAAATGTTTTTCTACTACACATAGCCCGTGGGAAGAGTGCTTTCTATGTATAATAAAAATTTGCTAAAATTTTCATTGACATTGTCATTGAAATTGTTTTTGTTGATTGAATTTGATTCCAAAAACTGTGTCACATTCAGTGCCGGATGTGCATTCATGCTCAAGAAATATTGAATATAAAAATCATTATTATGAATTTCCTCAATTTTACATGATTAAAACTGCATGAATGCTCACTGAGAAAAATAAACGCATTTTTACGCAATTGCACAAAATTGCAAAGAAAATGTTTGAAAAGTAACGTTGAAATAATAAAAATATTTTCTTTATGATATTTAAGACTTTATTTAAGTGCGAAGTATTGAAAATGCAGCAAAAAATTAGTGAAAGTTTAATTCAGTTCACTTTTACATCACAACTAAAGTAGATTACGCTCTTGCAGATATGAGTTTGCAGCAGAAATAATTCATTTAGTTTACCTGTGAAACTAGCAAAATCACCAGAACTGGTTATGCGGTTCTATGCCTCTTTACCAGGCGGTATTGGCCTGGTCCGTGGACTGACTATTGCCATATATTGTGTACAGGCAAACTGGGCTATTGAGTGATGTAAAGGTTGGCCAGTCTGCCCACAGATTGCAGGCTATAAACGTTAAATGATTTCATTGGTAAGAGGATCCGGTCCGAGTGTTAAGCATGGTGAGTGGCACTGTATGGAACAAATCACTTGTCTAGCACCTGTCCTTCTGTTGCAGAAACACAAGAATCTGTTGACTTTATTTCTCACATAAATTGCTTAATTCAAAGTTTAAGTTGTATCTAAATGAAATCAAACCAACCACTTAAAATCCCAGTTTTATTGCATTTTTAAGCATCTGGCAAAAATAGAAAATATATTATTGCATGAAACATGTCAAAAGAATCCAGCATATCACCTTTCGCTATCAAAATGTTTACCAAATTTAAAAACAGAATTTTGTGTATTCAAATTGTTATTTTCACAAATTAAGAACATTAACAGCAATTAACTGTGAGAACTAGAAGTTGATATTGAAATGAACACCTAGAATATCTACGTCCTTGGCAAGATCATTCATTTCTTTCTGGGAATTTCTTTTGATGAATCACTTGAAGGTGTGATGAACTTTTTATTTTTGATTGTACCAACGTCAAGGTGATACTGGTTCAAAGCTGGGAAAAGTTTGAAATTCCCACAAAATGTTTTTTACAACTTTAAATGATCTTTGATTACTAGATACAGAATTTTATAATTTTGTCAATATCTCCCTAATTATTCACAAATTCGGAATCACGAGAAATTTGATTAATGTTTGTTGAAGTATGAAACAAGCAAATTGGAAGATCCTTGGCCTAACACCTGACTTTCTTGTAATTAGTTAGTTATTGGTGGTGAAAAATCATTAATTATATTAATTATCACACAATCAACTGCTTTAGCTACTTACTGACAACTCATGGTCAATGCATAGAGGCATTAGTAAGAGCAGAGGAGATTTCCTGAACCAATCAATGCATCAATGATACGGAATCATGTTAACATGTTAACTTCCGATTTAGCGTGTTTCTTAAATAAGTTTTATGCACAAGAGATTTAAACAATTAATCCGTGCAATATTTGATATTTGAAGTATTGTCTGTTAATTAACCAACCATCAGGTTACCAATATTCAACTTCTTCTGGCGGACTTCTATCATGCATTGATGAAGATTAGCCTCTGGTTTACTTGCAATGTCACGCAAGTCATGTGGTTGAGCCAAAGTCATTCTAACATTTCCTTGTATGTGGGATGTGGAAACTAAATCGAACACGAGCCAATCCTCATTACCATGTAGGCAATCTTATATAATAGACATAGACGAACATATCTCGTTCTTATTTAGACCGATTGTGTAAGACAAATTAGCAAGAATTAATCCGTTCTGTATAGTAAATATCATTGTTATGCAATTAAACAAAAATCGTTTGTTTCTAATGTGCAAACAAATGTGACTCAACAACTACTGACTAGAAGCACTAAATAGAGTCAGAATGGGCGAAATAGTTACCTTGAAAAGCAATGCTTCCGTCATATAAGGCCTATGACTAGAATTTTAAAAACTATGTCAGCAAGAACAAACCTCGTTCTTTGTATCACGTTCATTAGTAAATTATTATTCTTACAAATGACATAATAATTGTATATTGAAAAATTCTAATAAGTTGATAGTGTCGCATTTGCATTGAAAACAAAATCGTATCGATATGGAAGTGATAAATTAATATGAAGGCGTGTTTGTTTTAAAACAGAATTTAATGGAGTTTATCTATTAGTAATATTATGACATTCATGGAAATCCTTCCACCAGTTTTACTTGAGTGTTTGAATCCATTTCCAATTCATCTTCAGTTTCAGACACCATGTTCGGTGTAAAGTCATATGGGACTGGCCAGATAGCTTCATCGTAACTATCAAACACTGGAACGTAGTCAAAGCTAGATGAAAACTTCGTTATTGTCGAAAGGCGATCTATGGCCAATATGTAATCAATTAGAGCAATTTCCGGCATGTGTTTATTGTAACTGGATGGAAGAATTGCATTGTCTGCCGAAACATCTGAAAAATACAAAAACAAAATCAAACCAATCGAAAAACATCGTACCAAATATGTCATCATCGTGAATTGTAGTTTTTGCATACATGAAAATGTTATAAACACAAAAAGAAGATACAAAATGATATTATGTAAGTCACAGATCCATAATTGGTCACTCCATTTATGGTGAAAAGATTAACGCTTTCATATCCAAATTTCGAATTTTTCCTTAATTGTCTACTCATTGTTTGTTTTAAGCTTAACGAATTGTCCTTGAACTATATACCCTTTTTCACAAAATTGTGAAATGTCTGAGATGCTTCACTTGGCAACTGCGTCATCTTACCTTCATCTTCCAGCTCATCCCGGAGGTCCTTGCATATTTTGTAAACCTTTCTAATGAGATTCTTTATCTGTTTCTCCATTGCTTCAGTAGTTGTTGACGTGAGATTCTCCATAAGAAGTGGTGGATCTGCTTCACGCCAAATTACTTCACGGAAAAATGTCTTCACAAGAATTGGATAATTGATTTCCGAAAATGTTAAAACTTGAAAATGAAATTTTACCTGATTGATGTTATTGAAAATCAGAACAACACGAGAATTTTCGAAAATATCACTTTCCACTTGTGACAACGACTTGTAGAACCTTCCTACGACGTCTTCGCCTCCTTCTAACATGTGGACAGAATATCCTGTATAGAATAGCAGCAAACCGCCGATATTCTCTCCGGCAGAGTATTTGTTAGCATTGTTGATGAATTCTTGAAAAGTTGCACGGATCTTTGACGTATTTTTACTACTAGAATTCACGTGTCTGCATACTGAGATAATTCTTTGATAGTACTTTGTTCGGTAAGCACGAGTCAAATTATCCCGAACATAATCCACTAAGGATTTCCGGTGTGAAAATGGACTCCTTCCAGGTTTATCCTGTTGAGCCTCGCTTTCTTCACGAAATGTTTGACGTTTGATTCTTACAGAACGTGGCGACATGATAAAAATTCAAATTTTTGACAACGATAGTTTCTAACAAACAATTCTACGTTTTTCTGGTTTCTAAGTAAACAACATCTTGTGCACTACCGGGTTTCCGGGAAATATTACAATAAACAAAAGCTCATAACGTTTTGCTAGCTAGTTTCCATGGAAATGACAACTTGCTGTTTGGTTTCAAAAATTTAATCCTTCATAAAAATCAGTGAAAGATTTGAACAAAATACTTCATAATTTATAGGTGACATGCATCCGCAACTGCAATTTATGCATTTTTAAAAGGTCAATTAAACTCAAGTCACAATACTGGCCAAACAATGCTATCGTTTTTCTCTGGGTAACTTACTTGAAAATGGTTCCAATTCGTTGAGTATTGCCTGTACTGCATTGTTCAAAATCATCTTCAACTTCAACTTCTTCTTAATGATAGTATATTATTTTTTCTACGTATTTCCGTTTTCTTACTTCTCAAAGTATGTCATTTTGCTGTCGAAAAGGCATCAACTTTTCAATATAATAAAATGAAATTTCATAATTCATTATGGTGAGGTCATGCTCTTCAACGATGAAACTGGAATTTGCGTTTTTCCATTTCTTAACGTAAAGAAGAATTATACTTAGTCATTCTTGGTACGTCCTTGAGACATTTTATAAAAGAAATCGAAAGTTTCGATTTCACATAAAAGAACAATCAATGGACTATAGACCATTGTCTTTTGTCCGACTTCGGGGGAGGATTTCTTTACAAAAACAGCTGGAAGTAACGCCTTAAGATTATTTAATTGACAGAGTTCAATAGCCACTACTGTTTGAGATGAAGTGGTTATTAGTATCATTGCAAATCTAGCAGTTACCACCTTCAGTTTTGAACTGAAATCTTATGCAATCCTAAAAACGCGCAGACTAGAACAATCCAAATCATTTTTCGAAATTGCAGCTAATCATTATTCCCCTCGAGGTTATTTGATATTCTTTTGTTTTAATGAATTCCAGCAAATCTTATAATTAAATTCTAGGACATGATCAATTTCAGACAATAGTTTTCCTTGTAATTGCTAGAGTTTAGTGACAAGACTCGTTCCCTGAGTGGCAAAGGCATTTTTAGATATGCACGTCTCTTGTCTAAGGCTAACGATTTGGACAGTCTCGGACTGCAAATGAAGGTTTTGTGCGATTCCCATCAAATTCCGATTCATCCGGCCACAAAACGTTTATTGTGGAGCGGGGATACTGAATGTATTGTAATAAATGTAATGACATCAAACTTCCCTAGTGGAAGAGACTGTCAAAGTAACCAATAATGGTTAGAATTGATTTATTGTTGCAATTACAAAACTCATTATTTATTCCTAATCAATGCAGTCTGGTTGCGTCCATGTTAGTCGGAGTTAATTTTATTTAAAGAAAATTCTAATGGTTTTACTAGAGGATATGTAAAAATTCATTTGTAGCGTTGCAATTATTTCTTGACTAGGAAAATAAGTAATACGGGCAAAAAATAAAAACTGATAGATATTTATGACGTCATATAGAAAATGAATTTTACCCGTTTGAGTGAATCCCATTCTCCGGCGAATGAAATTAATTTCGAGAAAGCGGAGAAAAATTTGTTCTGCGTTTGATCTACATATAAATAATTTTCCCCGCTTTCAGAGAGTGAATCCCATTCTCCAGATAATGAAATACATTTTCTGCTTCACGACCATTAGGATTTTATATACTAAGATATGTGACAGAAATCTCATAAAACAAATCGTCAAACATGCAGGCACTTGTAATTATGAATTTTAACAAAATTATGATTTCACTTTTCTTTCTCTTGAAAGCAAAAACTTGAAAAATTAATTGAAATTAACTAAGACTGGAAAACAAACAATTCTTCATTAATATTCGCTGATCGTCAGAGCCATGCTGTAAATGAATTTGCAATTCCAAAAATCAATTCAGATTCTTATTCAAAGAATGTGATCGTGAAAATCTACAAAAAAATTTAAATAACATTTTCATTTGTTCGAAATTTATATGGTGCTATGAGTGATTCCAAATACTTTCCCGCCGAGCAGTCCAAAGACGTTTTCATATGCAAATTTTGCCTGAAAGTGCAACTTTAACCTATTAGGGATTATTTCTTAGTGTAGGTTTTCCGTAGCATGACAAGAGGTTCATAATTCTCGCCTTGGAATTTTAACACGTGAAAGAGTTTATTTGGTGTCGCCAATAGTGAGAATGGAGCTGTTGTCTGGCAAGAGGTTTCTTGTGAAGTTTAACTGAGTGAGAGAATTTATGGTCAAATGACATAAATCCGGCGGAGACACCTTCTTCCCATCTATGGCTACGAGTTACACTAGTAATAAACTTTCACAGTGCAAAGCATAAAAACCCAATCCCACTTCTCCGAGCACCTCTGCAGCAGTCCAATGTGCAATACATATTTCTGTCAAAGAGGAAAAAACATTTTCGCATTCGCAAAAAGTGAACACAAACTGCATTCGATTATGCACAATACGTGGTGCCTACGCCTTCTCAATGTATGACATCATTGACACAGAATAGAAAAATATCACATTCCATCGCGAATAGTTACAATTTCCACGGCTAATTGTCAATGCTGTGATAAGACAATGTTTTCCGTGCGGCTAAAATCAATTGGAAAAATATTTTCAAGATCGTCAAATGAACTTGCTCATTACACACCTGCCTTATGAATTACTTAATTGTTAACACTTTGCTTTCATTATTCCAGCATTAATTAGTGACTAAAGCTTTTAGAGTTTCTCGTTCTCGATAACACTATGGAAGTGAAAACAGTTTGAACTGAAAACATGCACTGAATATGAAAAATTGATAAATTGTTGATATGAATTCTTGTTCACATTAATTTTTATGCAACACGTTACTTGTAACTTACAAACATGTTGGGATTCTGTGATTACAGGAAAACTATTTTTAGTTTATACCTATTTCATATAACATCAACAAGATTTGTTACTCGATTGTCTCAAATCAATGTTTTTATATAGCCTTCATTATATCTATATAATTTTTAAGGTTTCAACTGCAGATTTTGAAAATTTTCCATCAGGGCATCATTCATTGTTTACGTTTTGTTGATTATTGCCACTCAAAATTAGGATTATACGAAATAATTATGAAATTACGGGTGTAACAAACACCGCCTTATTGTAACACCAATCAAACATCTGATATATTTTGTTAACTTTTACGGTGTGTAATAACTTGTTTTCCGAGATGAGACTCCATTTTTGGAAGTGTTAAAGCAATTAATTTCCTCATCACTAGTCAGCTGTCAAGTCTACAAACTTTGTTGGGC
Organism: Chrysops caecutiens; assembly: GCA_963971475.1. Classification (NCBI taxonomy): domain Eukaryota; kingdom Metazoa; phylum Arthropoda; class Insecta; order Diptera; family Tabanidae; genus Chrysops; species Chrysops caecutiens. The sequence continues at coordinate 74,286,114 of OZ020568.1, forward strand.
AATTTGTTATAAAAATGGTTTTGATATAGCAATCAATATTAAATAGCTTTTCTGTACAAGACTCCAAGTATCTGCTTATGGCGTCAAATAAATTTTAAATCATTATTTGACAATTTCAAATATAATTCTTTACGAAATTTGTGCCTTTGTAGGTACATGCGACATGTTTTACAATTTCTTCAAATAGTTATAATGAAATCCATGTTAAAGTGCAACATTAAATAAAAGTAAACTTGATTAACAAACGATATTTCACTGGATTGCACCTGATGCTCGTCAGCGTTTATTTGACAAATCATCTACTTAAAGCCTTTCCTAATAACAAATTTAGAGGTATTTCGATTTGTTCACAAACTATTCAGAATCATATAGTTATGACATCTCATTTGACAGGTATCGTAAAAGGAGTGGTCAATAGACACTCATATCAATAACCTTTATCTAACATAGTTCCATATATAATCATTATTATGCGTTGGACTTAAATTTATTACTGGATATCAAAAATGTTTTCGAAATGTATTTGCAAATTGAACCACAAATCTAGCGACAATACATAGTGCTTTAGTTAAATGCTGTGAAAATTTTAAGCTACCATGTTTGCTATTTTGTAAATGGTAGGTGGACACGAAATTCCAAACATAACGAATAACCATTTGTTCAAGTCATGAAAAATTAGAAAACGATAATTCAACTACATTTCTTGTTTTTAACATCATGCGCAATTGAAACACAAAATCCTAAGAATCACAACATTTTCCTAATCATGAATCAAGAAATGTCATTGTTATAAGAAAAAGTAACAAACATTTAAACATTTTGATGGCAATTACTTATATCATATAATTAAATCATATCACATACGGTTATCTCTTGTAATAATTAGAGACAAGCTGTTTAAAATCGTCAAGTCACTATGTCTATAATGGTTTTAAGATAAGTTTCTTATAAACTTGCAGAAATCAACCCACGCTTCTATGCAGCTGACAAGCGTCGATCTATAACTACGTCTTTCCATTAGCCTTAAAAATCGAGTTAACAAATTATTTATTATATAACAAAATTATTTTCGGTTCACTATTTTGTGAATGGATCTAACTCATAAAGCAATTGTATTGAATGGAACTATCAATTACTCTACCTCTACATGTTTCTCGTAGCACGTAAAAAAACTGACACAATTTCAGTATAATTTAAGATTTGTATTTTGTTAACAATATTAACCATTAACTAAGAAAAGCTTAAATTTGCCGCTAATTGGTTTCTCTTTTGTTAATTCAAGCAAAGTCATTAATCTCAGAGTAATTGAATTTGATCAAATGTTTGCGGGTCCTGTAATCATGTTGTAAGCATTGAAAAGAAATGATATATTACAAGTTATGATTGACTGTCAGTTAATGTTATTTCCAGTATGAAAGGGAAATAACACTCGATAATAACTAAACAATATCGAATTAAATTCAACTTCAACTCCAGTTCAATTGTTTACATTTTGCTTTCTTCCGGAGAAATTTTTTAAACCGCAACATGTTTTTATTACTTTGGATTTTATTTTAATATTTTTTACATTTTTGAAGAGTTGTTCTAACCCACTGGGCTGTATTTCCCGAATTTCGATTCATCTTCCATTAAGACAATCCCTCAATATGAAGGTATACCTTTATAATCAAGAGGACTCGAAAAACAATATTGGCCAATATGCATTTTCTCTGAATTTCCCAAAAAACATACCCAAGATCTCACGATTTCAAGCCAATTTACGTTTATTCATTCCGAACTACAATATGTACTTAATAAAGAAAATTACCAGCAAATCAAATTCGACACTACAATTATTCAAAGTTTTCTTGGTACTTTATAAGACAATTTGTTCTGTATCTTAAAAATTTTGCATGGTCGACTTATCTTATATTGTATCTGAAACACGCAATTTGTTTTGTAAGAAAGTATTACATAATTTATGTATCAGATTCGGGTCTATTAAGACTATTTTTTGAACTCAGTAAGACATTGACACCATGAACTAGAGTTCAATTTGATTTTTAATTTATTTTTTCAACCATGCAAAAGATATTAGTTTTCAAATTTCAATCTGATAAATAATTTTCCGACTTCTGCAATTTACATTGGAAAAATGAAACGAAGTTTTTGTTGATTTTATGTTTTATATAAAATACAATAATTTGATGCATTACAGCGAAGTGCAATTTTTACGCTTACAAAAGTGATAAATTTAAAAAACCCAAAACTGATTTCCTAATACGAACATTTTTTGCTAAAGTCACCTAAAATTTTTAGATAATTGTGAAATTTTAGTTTTTGGTGTTCTTAAAGCAAAGTCAAAAAAATATTTTTTACGGAACAAGAAAAACTAATAATTTAACAATTAGAAGGTTAATAACTCAATTTCAATTTCATAACACTTGGATGTGTATATCGTAAATATTTAAATTGAAAAACAATTTTGTTCATTTAAAAATGATTCAAGGAATGGTCCCTTCAACAAACTGTCTTTACATTGACCCCTCATGGACATTTGTTACTTTCAATTTCAAGTTACACGAATTACAGGTTAATGAAATCTGTAATGTTAATATAATTAACTTTATGAACAAGTTACGCTATTTAAGGGCAATCGCTTTCTCTTACAATTGAATTGCGACTTCGTCAAGACCATGAATAGGCAAGTTCCTTTTTTTACATTTCCGTTTAATAACTTGAGTAGTTTTGCTTCAATCTGTTGTATACCTTGTAAAGGTAAATATAATTGTTGCCACTTGAACAAGTGATTGGCATTCACTTGAAGTGTTTTTAAATTATTACAATTTCAATTTATTTAACCATCAATTTTATGTTCTCGCTTTATCTTTAACTTTCATCCTTTCATGAATGGAGTTCACCTCATAAATTACATATGAAGCCTTGGAGAATTCGTTCATTAGCCATTCTAAAATATCCTTTCAACAAAATAAAACTGGTACAACCAGCATGATCTTGTTGGAATGCTTCTTGATTCCATATGGGATTTATTACATCACTCAGTTTGCTTTTAGATTTCATTTAAACTAATAATAATTTCGAAATTTTCAAACTCCATTAATGGTAAAATTGCAGACTTGTGCCGTCAAGTTCGGTAACGTTTCTTCAACTTGTCTGGCTCCAGACACTACAGAATTACAACGATTATTGAGTGATTATTAGAAAAGTAATTTTTAATGGGATTTTTAGACATCCCACGTGGACTTAAATTAAATTTTAATAGTTTGAATAAAAACTTCGAAGCGGAATATTTGGAGCGCCACTTGATTCAAATCGATACATTTGTTTGGCGTGGGCTTAGTTGTTATTTTATAAAAAAATTATGCTTAACCCTTTCGCAATACCGCAATTCATGAAGAATATTACTGTTTTACATATTATTCCGTAACATGCCTAGAACAATTTCTCTATCAAAAATAATTAGGAAAAACTTATGGAACGTAAATTTGTTGTAAGACAAATGTTGAAAACACATAAACTTCACATCTTTCTCGGACTTCCCAAGATGCAACAGCTGTTGTTTTTTTGATGTAACATCTCAGTGAGGAAGAAAGATTTTTGTTTTAATTTTATTTTAACCGAATTCATTTCCAACTTATTAAATAAAAATTTCTCACGACTTAAAACGCAGCGGGTTCAAGAGAAATTACACAATTCAATTGATGCATATACTCTTCCTCAGAAACTGGTGTAACTTGTCCATTCAACTTCAACGCCATCCATCTTTCTCCGTAAGGTAAACAATTTAAAATATTTTTCAAAGCTCAAATTCCAATTTTCTTACGGGCATTTCTCTAGTTTTGTGTGAAAAACATCATTTCCTGCTATTTAACAGGTTAATATTTTTAGGAAATTTAACTAACTAACCAAGTGTGGATGCAGTGTACCTACTGCAATTTGCACGAACGTGTGGCGTGGGTGCACGCAATGCACTTCCTCTTTATGTTTCCTTTTCATTAATTTATTTTCATTTTTGAACAATTGCTCTTCTGGTGATTGATTTTAAGGAACTTTATCGGAAATTGAAAAATGTTAATTGGGCGGAGTGCATGCAAAAATCAAAAATTTAATTTTTCCGAACTATAATCGATTTAGTACAACATGAAAATAATTCAAACAATTTAAATACACTAATTGCAAGCAACATTTACATAATAAAAAAGCTTAATTTTTCGCTCCACAATTTATGGAAATGCAATATGCTATTCAACGATAATGATATTCAATCATTTGGTTTTGCGTGAATCGCTCCAGGCAGAGAAATTATCCAAAGTCAAGGTGATTAGTAGTAACTGGTTTGCATAAAACGCTTATGAAGACAAAACTCTCTTAATGCACACAGGAAGTGATTTCTATCGCACACGAGAATGCACATCCTATCAATCTTATATCTTGTTGAAATGATAAATGATTGGAAATTATGGAAACTCACAACTAATAGGCGAATATGTTTTTGAGTTTTTGTAGAAGAAACAAAGTTTGTCGACCTAATTTAAATTTACAAATTTTTATTTTCAATTGAAGCTTCCAAAGAGTAGGTAGTGAGACGTCTGCCTCAAATATTACCATTCAATCGTTTACATTCAAATGAATAAATACAAGAAGCTCGTGTAATTTACAAAACCTAAGATATTGCAACCAGCCTTGGCCTTACAAACAGTCATATTGCTTACAATCATCAATATTATACGCACATTGGGGCAGGTTGTTTAATTAGATTCCGGCATTTTATTTATGACTAAATGCCAGTTGACTCCTAGTGGAGAAAATTTCCAAAGTCAAGGCAATTTACATGAAACCAGTTTCTTAATAGACGTTCATTAGGCAATAACTTTCTTCGATGATTGTGACGAGTTTGTGTTGGATATTAAATGCAAAAATTAAATAAACTCTTTGGCCATTCGGTTTTTAATTTTCTTCATTGAACACCGACATAATGTCATCGAAAAGTGTTTTATTTTTCAAGGTAGTGGAACGTCTTGAGTAGCAGGTGGCAAGTTCAAAGTATTTTATATGGAAATACGTATTACATGCATTTGAAACTCTTTGAAATCGAAAGTGGTTGTATCAGGTATCGTATTCATTACCGGCTTTAATAACTTATTATGTTTACTTATTAGTCTCTTCGTGTTCACAAAAGACCACATGATGGTGTGCGACAAGTACATCAAGTGGATTCAATTACGGACGTGTTCATAAAACAATGTAATAATTATTGTTACATGAATTCAATTACTTGTTGTTTACCGTTGAATCAATACCATTTTGTATCTCATTATACCATAGTTTGGTAATGATATTAACTTTTGTTCCGCTGGTGGCCGAACAGCGTGTTACGATTCATTAACACTTCATTGCCGGATTTCCAGAACGTGATATCTTTTCAGACATTTAATGATGTTATATGTGTTTATCACAGAGTTCATCTTGTATATAAAACATTTATTGCCTTAAATTAGCAACTGAAACTTTGATGGTTCTTAATTATTCTAGAAGTGATTAAATTAATTACCGTGTGAAATTTAAATTCTAATTTTTGTACGATGGTCGCTTCAAGGACTGGCATTTATTTGTTATATTCTGGTGACAAGAGTTACGAATTAAACAAGGATACATTCTTGATCTTGAACGGGGAGTCATTTAAGGTTTAAGATTTGTGTGGTTCTAAGACGCTTTGTGTTCTATCTTGTTAAATGTTCTCAAATTATTTACAGGCAATTACACATTCATCGCATGCAGCATGGGGAACACCCGGTCTGGGACAATATCACATACAAACAGATGAAGGTCCCGAAAGGTTTTTTCGCTATCAAACAGACAGTGGCCAATATCGAAAAGAGAAACGTTTACAAGATGGCACTGTTGTAGGTAACTATTGAAATGGAGCACTTATGTTTTGAATATGCGTTAAAGTACCTAATATTTCTAGGCACAGAAGCTTGGATAGATGCAATTGGCTACTTGCGGCAAAAGGATTACATCGCAGATAATCAAGGATTTAGAATATTGAAATCAAAGACGATTTTCGTTGGTCGGAATAGGCCCATAGAAGTAAGTCTTAAATGGAATTAGGTACGAATAGCAAATTCTCATCTACCAAAATACTCTTTTCAGGAAGCAATTAAATACGCAAGAAAATCTTCGGCACAAGCTGGAGTTTTAGCGAAACCACAACAATCAGATTATAGTATAAATGCGTTCACTGCCGAGAAATCAACAACAGTTTCTCCACCAGTTTCGAATAACTATGTAACGAAAAATAGCGTATCGAACTCGGACAAATTTTATACACCATCGAATGTTTACATTAACACACATTCAAATGCTGGAGCTAATAATCCTCTTAACGTTCCATCGAGATCATTTGAACCTCCCACTAATGATATACAACCGATCGCGGTTTATAACCCATCATCTACACCATCTCCGATAAAGGGTGATTTATACGACAAAACTCCTAATTATTATTCATCAAGTCCACTACCAACAACAACACCATATAGTTCATCTACAAGTAGACCAACTACTGCCGATTATAACTATCCCACTACCACAGAATCTCCATCTTACTCCGAACAAGATATATCCAGACGAATATACTCTCCCATTCCAATATCTTCTACAACTGCTAGACCTGTACCATCTTTCGCTGATAACAATATTGACGTGCAACCTCTTTATTCGAGAGACCGTGCAAGAGCACAACCTGGTGACTATCAGTATTACGAGCCTTATCCACAAAAACTAGAATACAATAGAAATATTGGAAGCGGGTACGATCCACAGTATCCTTACTATGATGGTGTTGCTGTTACAAACAACGGCTTCCGCTACTACCTTCCAAGGCAATATCACGAAGAAGAGAATACTGAAGCGCAGAAACGCGTTGGAAGCTTTGGATACATTGATCCATTTGGCATTCGAAGAGTGGTCTATTACAACTCAGGGCCTGGACAAGGCTTTGTAGTAAGGAAAAACAATAGATACGTAGGATTCAACGCAACACCGTATGATCCAAGACCATTGTAAATTAGTACTTTCATCCATTTAGAATTTCGATGTAACCAAAATATAGCGCTAAGTCCAACTTTACGCGAAATCATACTTGTTACTAAAAAGAGTGTGAAAGCTGGTTGTTAAAGTGACAAGTTATTAGAACGTGATAACTTGAAGATTTTATCCAACTTTTACATTGTTTTGTATACATTTAAGTCAAATAACTTATTTAATTATTAATTCTAATATTAATTAACATTACACAAAAAAATTATTATTAATCTTGCCATAACAAAAACGAACATATTCATGATCATTTCAAGCGATGATTACCTTCTTGCTTCTACGTTTCTTTGTGAATAGACTTCCATTGATCGATGAAAACTTTAATGGAAATCCGTTACTAAGAAACACTTACATATTTTTTAATTTATTTGCTTATAAAAATAAATCAAATTACCAAAAACAAGTAAGAACATTTTATTGTAAATAGATACAAGTACATGTGAAAGACTTTTTTAAAATAAAATTTTTAAAAAAATTTATTATATTTTTTATAACAAAAGACAAGTTTATATTATTATTTATGAAATAGTACTCCCAAGATGATACAAAAATCAAAGATATTGGATTTGATCTTTGTTAATTGGATCTAAAAGTCAGCCAAATTCAATTAAATAATATATTGATATGAACAATTTTCGAAAAGCATAACAGACCAAATCGGATATTCAGAAGTCAATCCTATTTGAAAAATCACTTTACTTATTAAGCTGTTTGAAAATCATGTTGACCTTATTAAAACTGTTAATAAAGTTTGGTATATTGACAATTAAGAGAACTCGATTATATCGTTAATGAAATTATAGTTAACAATATTTTGAAGAATTTTATCAATTGTGACCTGTTAATCATTAAAAATATACCGAAAAATGCCAGAAGCGCGCCTACGGCGAAATATATAAATAGTTTCCGTGTACTCGCCTCTAATAAACGGAAACTTTCCAACATGTTTCTATAACATCCCCAAATACTTGATGTTATAAATAATTTATGAAGTTATCCTTGAATCCAAGCAATTTAAGTATAAATAGCATGGAAGACCTACCAAACTCATCACAATATCAAAAGAATCGAAATGGTAAGGTTAACAGTTGACAAATTGTTCCCTTTAACTAAACGAATCTTCTTTAGATGAACACGAAGACTGCATTTATTATCTTGATTTGCACCGTTGCAGCGAATTGCTATGGAGATGGAACTGTTGCTGTTGGGAACTATCGCAGCGGAAGTATAGAAAAGATAATTTTAGGAATGTTGATACAGAGAACTTATAGCAATCCATTCCAGATTTCCATGGTGCACCAAGTAGCACTAGGCGCGTTGCATTTCCTGTTCTACGATCAGCACGTGGGAATTCTTATCAGGTTATAAGAGTAGTCGACTATTTAGTACGCACCGATGCTACTCCAACGCCTCCTGTCCAAGAGTTACCGGAAGAAGAATACGGCCTACCATCTGAAGAACCTTTAACCACCACCACAAGTACAACTGCTCCAACCCCAACTCAAACTGAGGGTCCATATCCACCACCAGGACCAGTGTCGCATTATGGTGAACCTGTACGCAGAGCTTATATTTTGAGACAGTCTTCATGGAGCGGTTAGCTGGTTTTTGATTGAAACATGATACCATTTTGCACAAAATAAATACTAAAACATAATTTTTCCTAAGAATTGTGGTGTTAATTGTAAACTAGAGTAGGAATGAACTGATGTACATAATAGGTCTGTTCACGTACAGCTTGACTAGAGTTTAGTAGAGTTTACTTGGTTGTAAATGAGCGATTTGGGAGGATTTTTCTAAGTTCTTACTCGAATAGTACAAAAACGCATTTGAGTAACATCGAGCAACTTCATGAACGAACATGAATAAATTTGGCGTTTGACATTTGAATTCCTAACGTATGTTGCATGTACTTGTCAAATGAACAGGATTTTCCAACTAGCTTGAAGTTACTTGAGCAAATTTCTCGAGTAACATCTAGTACTTTTAAGTATATTTCCCCTCCGTTATTTTTCGTTAAATTCTCTCAAAACAATTTTTTGAGTGAGTACAAAAACGCCAATTTCGTACTCGAAATATATTGCAATGTGTTCCGAGCAAGTACGTGAACAGACCTAATAAGAAAATTTTCATACCTTGAAGTTTTGGTGCTGCTGGTGTAGCTACTCTCTCATGTATACAACTCTCACTTGATCTTCAATTCCAGCTGATTGCAGTCGGGAGAAACTGATCAAGCTCAAAAAATTGATCAATGTTGACTACCTGACGACGGCCGGTGGTGTTTGTGTTGGATATGTTTATACATTTTGGAGTGATATGAAGCTTACCACTTCAGGAGAAATAGTTTATGCAGATTAAATTCAAAATCAAGATCGTGGAAGTGGTGTTCATCCTACGTAAATATCACAATAAGAACGTATGAGTTAATGAAAACGAGTGCGCAAGAAGAAAGGTAGAATTTCACTTTTTCGGAGTAGAATAATATCAATAGTGACGATCTCATTCTCAATTTTCAATGCGTGTTTTCAGTCAAGGTTTTGTTGAGTTGGACATCGCATCAAAATTTTATGAAGATAACCGGGTTTAGCTGTGATTAGAAGTCTTCTTTTAAACGTTGTGTTGGAGCTTTTAAAACTGAAATTTAATATCACTGTGTTGAAATGTTTAAATTTAAAACTCGACTTAAGTTAAACAAAACTTCTTTGAAATGCCAATTTTACTGTGTCAAAAGTGATCAGGCTCCACCAGTTTCTGCTAAAACATTTCAATCCATTCCCGGACCGAAAGGTCCCTTTGGTCTCGGAAGCATTTTTAACTACATTCCAGTACTAGGTATAGTATAATTTTGAATACCATAGATCAACTTTTATTAAAATATTTTCAAACACATAAGGAGCATACAAATGGTCGGAATTACACAAAGCTGGCTTTCAGAAATTCTACAAGTATGGACCAATCGTTCGAGAAAAGATGTTACCTGGTCTGGACATAGTATGGCTTTTCGATCCAAATGATATCGCAAAAGTTCTCAACGACTTCGATCCACAGCAGCAACATTTCCCAATGCGAAGAAGTCATCTCGCTTTAAAAAAGTTTCGTGACGATAGACCTCATATATACAAGTCTGGTGGACTGCTTCCAACGTGAGCAAAAGCTTTCAAATTTTAATTGCAAATTTCAATTGATTACAAATTCAATTTATTTTATAGAAACGGACCAGAATGGTGGAGATTGCGATCTGAATTACAAAAAGGGTTGAGCTCTCCGAAAAATGTTCGAAGCTTTCTGCAAGACGTTGACCGTATCAATCGCGAATTCTGTGATAACTTAAAACAAAATGAAGTTTTCGATATTATGCCCGAATTAGCTAGGCTGAATTTGGAATGTAAATCTAGATTTACATCTTAAGACCCTGAACTTGTATATCAATTCCTTGTCTCATCCGTAGTAATATGCTTATTTGCTTTTGATGAACGAATGGATAGTTTTTCGGAAATGGAAAGAAGACGGAGTTCAAAATCTTCTCGTCTTATAAGAGCTGCAGAAAACACAAATAGGTAAATTCTCTAAACAAGTAATATATTGAGTTAAATAATATCCTCCTTTATAGTTGTATTCTTCCAACCGACCAAGGATTTCAATTATGGCAGTATTTCGAAACACCTACATACAAGAAACTTAAAAAATCTCAAATATACATGCAACAAGTAGCTATTGATTTAGTTTTTACTCAAATAACATTTTTTAAAGAACAATCTGAAAAAGGATGTACACAAAAACGTTCTCTTGTAGAAGAATATTTGAAAAATTCAAAGTTGGATTTATCGGATATTGTGGGAATGTCGGTTGATCTACTGTTGGCTGGAATTGACACAACCACTTATAGTACATCTTTTATTTTGTACCACTTGGCACATTGCAAGGTTGCACAGGATGCTCTGTATCATGAAGCGCTTAAAGTGTTACCAAACAAGGAGGATGATCTCAGCACGCAACACTTAAATTTTGAAGTTCCATATGCAAGAGCTGTCGTAAAAGAATCCTTAAGACTTAATCCAATTTCAGTCGGAGTAGGAAGAATTTTAAACAAACATACAATACTCAGTGGATACAGTGTCCCAAAAAATGTAAATTAAAACTTACAATTATAATGCAATTACAATAATTCAAAACATTTACAGACCGTGGTAGTAACACAAAATATGATTGCATGCCGTTTACCCGAGAACTTTGAAAATCCTGATCGATTTGAGCCAGAAAGATGGTTGAATCGAAATGATCCGATAAACCCGTATTTAGTTTTGCCGTTTGGTCATGGTATGAGATCCTGTATAGCGCGGAGAATGGCTGAACAAAATATGATAGTTTTCATATTGAGAGTAAGTTTAAATAATCTGAAAGTCCTTTATAATAAACTTCTGATACTTTGCAGCTTATACGTATCTTCGAAATTGAATGGTGTGGAGGACCAGAATTGGACGTTAAAACCTTCCTAATAAATAAACCAGATCGACCTATAAAAATAAGCTTGAAGCCACGACAATGAGTGCAAGTCCTCCTTTTGTACATCGACTCTTTGAAACTTAATTAAGTTGATTCGCAACTTTAAGCTAGTAATAGTATGAGTAAAATTTTAATGACAATCAACAATCTCAATAAAACAATTTTAACCTCATAGCCGGAGTTTTTCCCGCAATTTCTTGATTCACAAACAGATTATCAATTGAAACAGCAAAAAACAATTTTGTAAAATATCTTTTATTTTATTTATTTCTACAATCAGATGTCCTTACTTAGCTTTAGCTTGTTCAGCTTTTGCTTGTTTCGCAGGTTGCTGTTTCTTTTCTGGTTTCTTACCAGCTTTCTTGTCGGCCTTCATTTTAGCGAACATTTCCTTACGATCCTTCTTCAGAACACGCGGTGTTCCGTCATGTTTAGTACGTTTTTTCAACGTATTGAAAGCAATTGTAAGAAGCTTGTTCCTTTGTCTCTTTGCATATCGTAGTTTAAAACGATCAAAATCATTCAAATTTGTACGCTGAAAGGAAAGAAGATACTTAAAAATTTGTACGAAACAGACGCATTATATATTCATAAAGATTTTCTCAGAGAATTAATTTAGCTTCATATTTTTATCAGCCGGCATTTCCTATCAAGAATAACGTATTCATCACAATAGCTCCAAAATGGAACACAAAAATGTTTAAAAAATATGGATATAGTTTTTACCTTACGGATTGACTGTGCCTTTTGTGACCAGGCTGTTTCCTTCCACTTAGCCTTAAGATTGAATTCCTTCCATGATTTCCTTACTACCCGCGTTGGTGCATGGTACGGGAATTTTATACGGAATTTTGTTAGATGCAAATTTGACAAACGATATTCTTGCCGTGGTACACCAGTGAGAGGACCGTCTATTAAAACCTACAATATATTCAATCTTTTAATAACTCAATACCACATTCAAATTGACGCAAATGTATCATACTTACTCGGTTCTGATCAATGACGTCAACTACAGTAACAAGACGCCCTTTAAGGGGTCCAGCCGAACATTTGGCAATTCTGCCTGTTTCCACAAAACGTTGGAATGGCTGAAATAATGAACGATGTTTCGTTAGTTTTATGTCCACTTTTAATGTAACCTTATATTAAAAACGAGATCAATTTTTAACCTCAAATAATCTACACGCAACTACATGTCAACACATCTAATTGTCAACCATGTGGGTATGAATACCACATTAAATTTCCAATTTTCTTCACTCAAATACAAGTATTTCTAATTCACAAATTCATTTAGATAAATAAGAAATTTTAATTGAAAATTTAAATTATATTTTCAGTGCTTTTACTCACAAATTACTGCATCTTAACTGTGCAGACATTTTTCTTACCATGGTTAACCGGAAAGAGAATTATACGAAAAGGCCCCTGTCCACTGCTTGTTTCTTGAATACGCATTTCGTGTGAAGCTGGCTGCAGTTCGTTCGTTTGAATGGATGAAACGGACCTAAATATGGTAATGCACAATTATTTATATATTATTCAAAAGTCATTCTAAATATTCAATTCTAATTATTATATTTCTATAAAAGTGCCATTTTCATTGAATAATTATGTTATAGCAATTTAAAATATCAAAATACAAGTTGGTGCATATCGTAGGTAGTAATTGTTAAGGCGGATGGAAATTTTCAGACATGCTTTGATATATATCCAAATAATAATTGCAGATTTAGCAAATCACGAGTCTATTCAAATTGCCAATTATAATATACTAATATATCAAAATTTTCTGTGCAGACCGTCCTATGCTCCTGCCACCTATATGTGTTGGTGTGTTCAAATTGCACATACAAACATAAACAATAAACATATTTCTTTTATTTCAACCGCAAGTAATTGAATGTCTATAACCACTCTATATAATAAAAGTTCCAATTTTGAAATAAACATTTTAATGTACGCTACCTTCTTCCAATTTGAATTATGCGCCAAAATGCAAAACTGTGTAAAGTGGATGTCTTCTGAAACAATTCTAGAGGAAGTTGGGATATATTCCATCTCGCTCAATGCATTGTATGTACGATTGCATTTTGTCAGTGGTAGTGTGATACTAATATTGTGTTTGACGTTTCGGGTGTGCTTTGTGAGAAAGAATTTGTGATTTCAGTTTTCGTTCAATAAGTGATAAAGTTTTTGAAGTGGAAATGATATGTGAAACGAAACGTGCACTTGACGTAAAAATGTTGCCTCAGCAAAATTCGAAGACAATTTTTATAAATCCAAATTTCAAACAAACCCACATAAATCCAAATTTCCTGAAATTACGGACCCCGAATCATATTCATGTAAATCCGAATTTTATTCAAAAGCCTAATATTACAGGACCAACCATAGTAGAAAAGCCACCGATTGAAAATCCTCAAGCTAGAATTATAACAAAAACGCGAACTAAGCTGGTGCGGGAAGCATCTGTTATTCCAAAAAAACCGTTTCTCCGACCACCCACGATGTGTACACAGTCGCCACTTATAAAAATTGGTAACAGGGCACTGATCCGAGCCAGTCTCGTTCGCAAGAAACAAACTACCTCAAAAATTTTACCTCAAAGCAAGAGTATCAAGAAGACTTACAAAATTGATAGAAGAACTCAGAAGCTGACCCCAACGAAGAATAAAAACCCAAGGAAGTCGTTTATCTCAAGATACGCTCTAAGTCGTAGCGTTAGTGAAACTTTGACTGGAACAAAAGTGGTTGTGACGAACAGGAAAATGATGAAAATGTTAGGAGCGTATTATATTTTCATTCAGAAATTTGTAATCACATAAATTTTTCATTTCAGTGGCTCCCGCAAAGTATATACTAGTGGCAAGAAGTTTGAATCCACAAAGCCTGCGGATAACAAGATAAAGCTGGTAAACATTAACGGAGTTCTTTATAAATTGAACAAGAACACAATGCAGAAAGCAAACAATTACAAAGTTTCGTCCAGTAAACCTGAAAGTGGGCGCGTGATTTTTGTACGAGGAGATAAATTTGTTCTTGATAAAACTGGACGTAGTCTGACTAGAGTTCAAAATCCTGAGAATATGAAACTTCAGCGCATAGATATCGGTGGCATGACATACGTTGAGAAGTCTCCAAATATTTTCGTTCGTACTAACATTCACAAAGTCCGGAATCATTTGAGGTAAACTGAGATAATCGTTCTTGAGACTGTTTTAAAAGGAATCGATTTCATTTCAGCATCGCCAAGCAAAAGAGCATTAATATTTTATCTAAAAATTTGGTTAAAACAAATATCCCATGTGCAATTTTCCGTAAGGTAGGAAAGTGCGCCGCATTCGAACGAGGCAAATGTCCGAAAGTGCATGACAAGAAGCAAGTGCAGATTTGTCCAAAGTAAGTAACACAATACGTGTAGTTTCTTGTATGATTTAGAGTTGGTTTTAGGTTTTTAAAAGGCGATTGCACCATGAAAAATTGTCTTCTTTCACACGAAGTTTCTCTCTCCAAAATGCCAACGTGCAAATTCTTTCTTCAAGGTTGTTGCGTTCGCGATGAATGCCCATACTTGCACAAGAAAGTCAATGATAAGACAAATGTTTGTATTGAATTTCAGAGGGGATTTTGTCTTTTGGCGGAAAAGGTAAAATATGTTTTATACAAAATTTTCTTGTTATTGTGATATAATACGTGAATTTGTTTTAGTGTGATAAGCGTCACGAATATTCCCGTCCCCTTAACAATGTGAAAAGTAAAGAAAGTACACGTAAAGTTCTTCCAACGACTACAAAACTAAAGAAAAAAGGTAGTGAAATCGAAAACAAAGTCCGTGCCAAATATATGGAACCATCAACAAGCAAAGAAAAGACTGTATCCAGGTACTTTGTTGGAGATGAATCGAAATCAGCAATCAAAGAAATTGGTAAAAAGGAAGTAGACGACTTATCCGAAGATAAAGAAAGTGAATCCGATGATGATTCTGACATTGAATGCGAAACTTCCTCCCTCGGCCGACGTCCTAAACTAGGTCATTTACCATCATTTATTCCCTTATGACCTTCCGTGCGTCAGTTATGGAAGACTTTCGATAACTGTGCTCATTTTCTCTTAATTTTAGGAAAATATTCAATAAAATTTACCGTGCTAACGTGAAAATAAATAATTTGCTTTCAGTAATCCAAGTTTAAATTATTTTTGTTTTGTAGATATTGGCCTTATCAAGTCAGAAGAACTAATTTGTTCTTAGTCTTACTATTTTAATTTAAATGAATCTATCATAATGATAATGAACAGGAACGTTAAACAATTGAGTTTATTTTCATTTCTTCTAAACAGATGTTACATAATTTGGTTACTAGCTTAAAGTTTCCGAGTTCATTTATTTACGTTGTGCCGATGGTTGCGGGCAACGATATTTCGCCAATTCAATCTCCGCTTCATGATAGCTCATTCGATTGTAACAGAAATATTCCGGAACCTTATAATCGCCAGTCGGCGATGCGCCAGGTCCCACTGGACCTTGTGCAGGTTTCACTATGTTGGAACTCAACCCAGCAACATCAGTTTTAATAGCTTGTGGACCAGATGCTGGTGGTGATACAGTTGGTGGCCTTGCAGCTTGACTGAAATTTCTGAAATATGTTGATCGCAACAGCCGTGAAACTCTGTATAATTGCATTTTTCGAATAAGTTGGAGCTAAGATACTTTAATTGAGACTGTATGTTGACAATTCACTGTCCAATCTGTCAATTATACTCAATCATGAAGGTAATCACAATTCAAGATTTTGCATTTTACTTAAGGCAGAACCACACGTTCAAAAATTCCTTTCAGCACATCAAGCATAACCAAGTTATATATAGATTAACAAAGTGGCTATTTTATAACACACTTTAATCCTATCAAATTATCTTTATAGCTTCCGTGACTCAATAACAATTGATGCGAATCGTTTAGTTAACAATTTTGTGCTTCATACGTTACAACTTGGCTGCGTACTTTAATAGAATTGTGATTTTTGTACACAATGGACAAGTTAAGTTGATGAATGGTTTTTGTAACAAGAGTTAAAAGCTAGTAGCATCGGTTGAAATATACAATTTATGCCTAAATTCAAATTATTGTAAAGTTACCAGTAGCTTGAACAACAATTCGCTGCAATCAGCTGCGGCATATTCGAAATGAAGAAACGTCCGTATGTTTTTGCAGCTGATTTTGACATTTCCTTGCTACCCATTCGAAGCGCCAAGGTCCTATCGAAAATTTTTGGATGTGATTTTCACAACGTTTTCCCAAAGAGTACAGAAAGACTTTCCTTAATAAAAGGAATCAGTCATGTCCTTATCGTTAACGCGAGTCATATATTTAAGAAGTAGCTATTTAATCAAATCAAACTGCCCAGTTTGTGTGAAATTTTGCTCCAAGTTTGGTGACCAATTTTAATTAGTGTCAATGGAAAATTCTTTAATCTTAACAAATTTATTTCTTATTTTAGCAATGCACCTAGTCAAAAACCGGGAAAATATAGTAGAGAAGCAGTTAGGCAAAATGTTAAGGGATATGTTTTTACACGCTACATTGACTACGTTCAAAACTATGATAAAGTTTTGGAAAAGAGCTTTCCATCAGCAATGCGCGTTTACCGCGTATTCCTGGAAGGACTCAAAGAATTTTATAAGGATATGAAACGTTATTTAAAAATTACGCGAATACTTAATGGGACAACGCGTGGATTTGAAGTACTGACCAGAAGTGAACTGGAACTTTACCATCAGATGCCTCGGGACATGGTAAAAGTTGCACCCGCATTATTTTTCTCCACGTTACCAGTCGTAGGATACGCGGTGTTCCCTTTGGCGTAAGTAGTCTTATGACAAGCTTTTCTATTTCAAGCTTAACTCGTTTATTTCAGATATATGTATCCGCGAACCTTCCTAACATCCCATTTCTGGTCCCTGCAGCAAAAATCTGAGTTTCAACAATTAAATTTAAGAGATCGATTAAACTATAACCGAAAGGTTTTGAGGTGCTTGCAAGCGAAACTAGACTCTATCAAAAGAGACCCTTTCTACCAAAAATGGAAGCATATTTTAGGTCTCCTGGGTAGTGGACTCCATCCGACCGCGGGTGAACTATTGTACGTCAAAGACATTTTCACAAGAACGCCGTACGACTTCAAACATTTAACACAAAAGCATATAGTACGTAACGACACTATTCGTTGAGTTTTTTACATATCTAATATCTTATAGAAACTTCTGTGTCACATACACGGTCTAAGAGGTGGTTTATTTAAAAGAATTCGGTTAACAGAAAAAGCAGAAATAGTTCGACACATGGATTTAGCAATCTTACGAGAAGGAGGTGTTCATAACATGCATCCTGATGCACTTCGTTATGCATGTTACCTACGAGGATTAAATCCGGTTAACTTAAGTAATCACAACCTTATTGAATGGCTTCGCAACTGGGTAAAAATTTCAAGTGAAATCAATGAAGATCATCTAAGCTTATTTTTACATTTACCAATAATAATTGCTTACAATCATCCAAACAACTGGAGATTAATATACAATTAATTTCTAGTAAACATTTATAGAAAACAATTTGTTAAAAATCCTTTTCCATGAAAAGTTTTGGAATTAAAATACGTCGACGAAACGTACTGGAAAATACATTTCTGGTCCTAATGTTTCTTCTGCCCGAGCCAACTGGTAGTATAGCTTGACTTTTCATTGTAAATATAGTTTTGTTTTCCATAATGATGTTTTTTCATTAATAGAATTTTTCTAAATTAATAAGCCCATTTTTATAAAATCATAAATAAGCATTTATTGAATTTTCTAAAGTTCTATTTATCAAACAAAAAATACATAAAACATGTTCACAGCTTACTCACAACTTCAGGTGGCCGATATTTATTTAAAAAATCACTAATAATACCACTTACTTTCTTTGGTTCATTCAAGTGCACATGATGTGAACCTTCGACTTCATAGAATTCGAAAAATGGATTTTGTTTCATCACTTCGATACATTGATTAAAGTATTTCTTTTCTTCATAATATGATGAGTTTGAAGATTTGAAGTACAGGTATGGCGATGTGATTTGTTTTGCTAAAACCAAGTTTAGTTCTTGGCTGTAAAAACCATAGTTGTAACTTTTGAGACGACTATCACGTGAAAAATAGAATTTTGTTGGATCTTTTGATGATTCCTTAATGTTTCTGGCTAAGAGATATTGACATGATTCCCGATCCACTGATTGAAATGTGCCAATGTGTAACTTTTCCACCATTTCATCGTATGTATAAGAAGGAGGTTCACTTTTGTCACGGTTTCTCTCGTCAGCTAGCATGTACGATGCAATACGATTTCGAAAAGAATGCACAATTTTTTCCACCGGCCTAATATGAGGCTTCAGAGCATCTAGCCCAACCACTAAGTCAACTTTCTCGGGAAATACGGACGCAAAATTAAAACAACATATCGATCCCATTGAGTGGCCCAGCAGAGAAACCGTTTGCCAATTGTATTCGTTCATTATCAATAGAAGCATATGCAAGAAATCACCCGAGTGATAAAACATCCCATCTGGAATCCAAGATGATCGACCATGACCGGGTAAATCCAACGCCAAATAACTTAAGTGTGACGGCAGTAATGGGATAAGTGTATCGAAAGTTCCTGCATTATCCTGCCATCCATGTAAACACACAATAGGTCTAACGTTTTTTCTACCCCACCATTTTCCTGCAATATATCCCCATGGAACGTTGATTTTTATTTCTTCTACCTAAAAGTAACAGGATGCTGATAATCTTCAATACCATTTCCAAGAACTACTAACCTGTTTCAAAGCGTTTTGCGGATTCGACGTGGTTGAATACATCTTGTGCCCCTTCTGAAATTTTGTAAACTTTTTGAATACTATATTGCTGGTTAAAAAACTTGAAGCAACTCGCGGATTGAAAGAAGAAATCAGTTTTAATCCTATACCTGAAAACACAAACTTGTTTATAAACTTTTAGAAATTAGTTTCCGTAATACCTAATTTCTGTGCCTGAATTGGCAATTATTTGTGACTTGGAATGCAGATAAGATTAGTTGCAGTGTCATTAGTTGTTAAAGATTTAAGGAAAAAATTTCTAAACTTAACACTTCTATCGAGGTGCTGGCACAATTATTTCTATTGACATTGAATATATTGCCTTCACCTGTTGTAAGATAATTGAAATCAAAGCGTCAAAGCTTTGATTTTCTTAATAAATATGTATTTCATAATAATTATAAAGACACTTTAAAATAATTTCAAATACCGATTTTGAATGTAATGAGAAAATTTTATTCACACGCAATGTGATAATTTAGTTTGCGCGAAGTCATTTTTCTGATATGATGTACCTCTTAGCTTAATGTGCTAGCACATGATACGAGAGCAGATAACATACCTTCCATTGAAAAGAGTTTACCGCGCTAAGCCGACTCGTATTAAGTACAAAGGTTAACCGTCAACTAGTGGAGGAAAATTTTTCAACTGGGTAGAAAGACGACTTGAATTACTCTAAACTTACATGATCTTCTAATCATGCTGATAGTTTCAGTAAAGGACAGAATTACTAGAATTGACAATTCGAGATACACCTTTCCCTTACATCCGAAACATTTGATCACCGTCCCCCATGAACTGTATATGTCATTTTGGTCAGCTTTTTCAGAAACACAGCACTGCCAGCACATATTTTCTGATTTCTGCTCCACATGCTCCAACAAGTACGAACAAAAGCACTTAAATTCAATTTAAAATTAAATAAACTAAATAATTTATATGAGCTTCTTTTATTCAACTTTCCATATTTGAAGTATTTTCTTTGCATTTAACAACACATTCTTCATATGTCCATTTCGGAAACATCCTCTTATATAAATATAAGAACACAGTATCGAAGGATTTAAGTTGTGAGTCAAAAACACATTTCATATGCCCGTGTGTGCCTAAGGATTCCTTAATGTGTCCCAATCGTCCACATCTCGTACGTAGTTTTACAGGCTTAAAGTAATCAACATCTTCTTTATGATAGAACATGTAGCGAACAGTTGCTGATTTCCGGTTTATCTTCAACGGATGACCACTCAAGACGATCCTCTTTAGTATAACTCTATCAGGGTTGTAGGACAGCACACTACCTCGTGCCACTAGCTTTAATGTTGTATCTGGATTTTGTTTAAAACACAACACGGGTGCTGGAGGAAATTGTATTGGAGCATAAAAAGTCGCTACAACTGTTGAATCGGGTCTGAAGAATTTTTCGTACTGAGATAAAAATCATCATGTTATCCAACTGATTCAGATTAAGTGAGAAAAACTTACTTTGTGCTTAGCTCCATTTGTGTGCTGACTGAAAATCGGATTCACAACAAATCTTCGGTACCCACATTGGATAATAAGTTTTTCCTTGGATTTGATGGGTACTTCCGAATCCGGAATTCTTTTGAGAACCACATTTGCTACTGACATTTGATGTTCATGGGGTAAAATACCATAAACGGAGATATTTTCTGTTTGCCTTGCTTCTACGTATGCCTGCCACGAATCTTTCGGAACGTTTGCTATATGTACTGTTATATACCAACCAGGCTAAAAACATTCAATACATTTTCAATTGATTCCTTTTTCTTTGTGAAAACCTACCATTGCACCATCGACTTCGATTGCTTCTTTAATAATTCTCCTTTTAGTGCGATCAAAGTTTTTGAATTGAAATATTCTCGCATAATCACTAGGTAAATTTTCTTTGACATCCCACGGTGACGTTCTATGAGTTTACACTTAGTTTTATCAAATAAAAATTAAAACACATTGATAAACTAACCTGAATGATTCCAGTCCTCTATATTTCTGGAAACGAACTCTTGCTTCTAAGTCCTTCGGGGTATCAACTTCATCAGGCCACAACTGGTCAAGTCGCGCCTCCTTAATTTTCTGCAGGGTTTCGGCTTCTTCTTGTAGATCCATTGCTGCAACGAAAGGAATGATAAGTCAATTCATTAAAGAATCACGAGGAAAATTACCTTGATCATATTTTTCATCGTTCACAGGTGCTTCAGATACTGTCACTGTATCGTAATCTTCATCCAAATCCTGTTTAGCTTTTTCTTCCATTTCATTGTCGGAGTTCTCATCTGATTTGCATGACATGTACTCTTCCTCACTATCATCATTAGATTTTTCACTTTCTGATTCATTTTCAACCTCTTCCACATCTGGTATCCAGCATGCTTCATATTCGTTCATCCCTTTCGGAACTCTTTTGATGAGTCGAGTTTTCTTTGTTT
This sequence comes from Chrysops caecutiens, assembly GCA_963971475.1. NCBI lineage: Eukaryota > Metazoa > Arthropoda > Insecta > Diptera > Tabanidae > Chrysops > Chrysops caecutiens. Next base: position 74,308,063 of record OZ020568.1, read on the forward strand.
CACTATTCGAGGCAGCAATTTCTTCCTCGGTCGGCCAAGTTTGTTCAGCATCCATTTCGTCTGGTATGTTCTCATTTTGTAGACTTGTCTGTTTTGTTGGATCGGCTTTTGCTAGTATACGGACCATGTTATGTGGCATATTTTCAGATTCATCTATTTTCTGTTTCTCAAACTTGTAGGGATCGTCTGGTGCATCAATTTGATTCATTTGGAAGTCACCAAGCCCAGGAATATGAACTAATCCATTTACATCCAAAGGCGTTCCACGAAGAAATCCAGTAACTTTCAATGTCCCCATTTGATCAGTGGCATTAGGGACATATTCAATATGTTCTCCATATAAATGTGGTCTATTAGCCTTATTGTGTAGAACATTCTTCTTCTGACCTCCAATTCGTCTCATCATATTCAAACCATCCGTTTTTGAATCGAAAGTCATAAGCTTTTCATCTGGCAAATGTTTGGAAATAAATTTTTGTGTGTTCTGTTTGATTTGTGATCTTTTCTTGGGATTAATCGATTCTAAGTCCATCAATGTTACAATTGAAGAAGGTATTCCTTGAGCACTTATCATGTTGAACATATGCTGACCCCATCTATCAAAAACTTCATCCTCGCCCATTGCCGCAGATGTAATTAGCATTGTTGTGTCACATACTTTCAAGTAGTCCAACACCGTCAACTCATTACCTCGTCCGATTGGCGGTATAATGAAAGAAAATCTTTGCTTGAATCTTGGCAAACTGATGTAAGTGATCCCACCAAGGGATTTGTAGACGATAGCATCTTCATCACAGCTCTCCAAAATTGTCAGTGCGGATTTAGGATCTATTTGTGAATGAAGGGGTAAAATGCAAACTAAAAACGGGGCCGTAGTTCCACCTCCTAGTTGCCTTTTATTTGCTATCACTTCTTCACGTTTGTTCTTACGTAGCTGCAGGATAAATATCTAGAGAATGAACTAAATTGAAACCGTATTTCAATACCTGATTCGCCTGGTGTCTTCTTTGCTCCCGCCGAAGTTGTTGTTTCTTTTTGTGAGAAACTGCCTTAACTGACACTTTTCCTAAAATATCATAGCATGAATGCATGTTCATTATGAACTTGTGGCACTGAGATGTTGTTACCTTTAAGAGCATTTTCAATAGCTCCTTTGGATCTATGACGTCCCGTTTTATGTGCCTTGTTAGTTTGCTTCAAATTCCCTGGTCTGTGCGATACATGATCCACAGCCATGTTAAAGATATTTATTACTTTACCTGCGAAAATTAAAACGCACTTGGAATTTCAAGCACATGCACTTTGCATACAAAATCTATTTTTGTAGGTTAGAATGGAATGAACAAAACGTCAAAATCTCGAAATGTTTTCCTCGTTGACATTTCTTCCATCGAACTGTCAAATGCCATAATTATGGTGCATAGAGGAACCATGTACATTGTACCATAAGCGACAAGCATTTGTTGACTGTGCACGGGAGCGATGTTCGTAATCAATTCAACGGAATATGAGTAAACGTTAACGAAAAATTTGATCTACTAGCGACCTGTCCAGGGCCGTCTCCTCGATAGGTCATTGGATCTTGCAGTATCCAAACTGTTTAGCATCTGGATTTTGCAGTATCCAATATCTCTAATGTCTGGATCTTGAAGCATCCAATGTTCTCATACGTTTACATCTTGCAGTACCCAAACTGTTTCATGTGTGGATCTTGCAGTATCCAACGTGCCCATATGGGTGAAACTTGAAGTAATTGAATAGTTCAGAGGACTGGATCTAGAAGTATCCAGACCATTCAAGGTTAAAGTCTAATTGTCGGGGTCTTTAACGTGCAAGTCAGTTAATACTTTTCTATATTGTTTATCAAACTGTTTCACATTGTTGTTTTCTAGAACCAGGAATATACAAGAATTTAATCAAATTGAAACACCAAAATACTATTTTTTACAATAAATTCTCATTTATTTACCAATATATTGTCTCTATAGCATATTTCGATAAATTACAATAATACTTTTAAGTGAGTACACTTAATATTTTATTGTTCATTGTTTGTTTTAATACAATTTGTAAGTTTTATTATACATTCTATTACAAACACGCTATTTCCATTTATTGATTAATGTGGTATTTCGTTTAATTGTAAACATATTTTTGTTGATAAAAATAATGTAGCAAATATATTTGTTGATTTGAGGTGGAAAAATAAATTGTGAATAATACTGTTCATATGGAACATTCAACAAATTATATATATTTGCATTCTACAAACGTTCTGTTTAATTCGGTTTATTATATTCAAAGAGCAATTTCTAGTTATTAACCTTGAAGGCGAATGATGAAATTATGAATTACTTCTTTATTGAAATCACCTCTTTTATATAGAAAAATTAGTTTTTTCGTGTTTAGTAGATAAATATTTGTTTAATTGTTTGCAACAGTTACGATATGATTTTACTAGCACAACATTCGTATCAAAGAGTATAATCTTTCGTATGAAGCCGACCTTTGCTCAAAAAATCATTAAATATATGTATGTATAACCGATGTTAGTGTTTATAGAATCTCAAAACCGAAAATAGCTCTTTCTTTAGCATTATACCAACATATTACGTTAAAATACAAGAACACAAACGATATGCATTTACTCCATAAGGACCAAATTAAATGACAAGGTTTTTGTAAAACTCCGTTTTAAATTCTGCAATTTTTTAATAGCCGAACACAAAGTCTGTATTACAATCCAAGTCGGGATAGGAACAGACTAGCTATTTGAAGTACTTGTAGCAAATTAATTTACAACTTCTTCAATTTCAATTTCAGATTTGACGAGAACCTTGTCTTATATATTTCTTAGTTATAATTATGCATATAAAACGACGATACGTTTATTTCATTCAACGCAACGTAAACTTTTCACAAATTTTATGCGTAAACTATTAATATTCCTATTTTTAAACGGATTTATGCTAATCACAAATCTCAATCTAATAAATAACTCCTTTTTAAGTAGTCGAACTTTGATAAATTCGTTTTATCTTCCATATATTTCTTTAATTGATAACATTGTGCGATTATATTATCCAATATATACAATTTCTTCAGTTTTTACTAAATGTTATATCATTTTCATGCAGTGCTTTTAGCAAAGTATCCCTCCTATCAAGATGATAGATTCAAATATTTCATCAATAGTGAGGGTGACCAATTATACTATAAAATATATAAAATTTGCTGTAATAGCAAAGTAATAAAATTTATAAAATATTTCTCTTAATAATATCAAAACTGTTCAGTGTTACATAACAAGTTCGCAATAGTAACAATAATAAATCAATTCTAACGGTTCAAAAAGGTTCTGTAGTGAACAAATAGGGTCAGTAAATAAAAATATATACCCTGGAAACCATTAAATAGATACTTAACATAATCATTTATTCCATATTTAAAATTATCAACAAAATGACCCCAGAGGGTATAGAGGTTTATGTGTAATATAATTTTTGTGGAACTGGCCCCAGTAACAGGTGTACTAAGTTTCATAATTTTGTTTGTTATAGACTTTTTACAAAGATCGTCAGTTTAAGTGTTAGATTTATTTAAGAAAACGTTCAGTGTTCCAACTTAAAAAAATCAAATATGTCGTAGCGTTACATATTGCATGGTGGACACGTGGGTTTCTGTGTTTGCTCTCGCACAAAGTCTTGTACATTGAATTTGGAATCATCAATGGAGTCGGATTTTCTACTTTTAAGTTGCCTGCAAAATTTATAATATAATTTGTTGATATCACTTTTTCTTGAATTTCTTAATATATACCTTGCAACAGCTAAGAATGCTAGTTCAACATTTAATCCAGTCTTTGCAGATGTTTCCATAAAAGCCACATTGTACTCCCGAGCTAATCTTTCCCCGTCTTCACGCCTTACTTGCCTTTCATATCCACAATCTGCTTTATTTCCTGAAAACAGAAAAATTAATACTAGCACGACAATCAGGTTAAATATAATACCTAACAGCATAATGACCACATCCTCCTGAGCATATTCTCGGATTTCCACAAGCCAAGCTCTGGTGTTATCAAAACTAACTTTATTTGAAACGTCGTACAATAGCAGAAGTGCTGAAATACAAAACAATCCAAGAACACCTCAAAATCATTTATATTTATGTATTTACCATGAGCATCTCTATAGTATGCATGAGTAACACTTCTAAATCTTTCTTGTCCAGCTGTATCCCAGATTTGTAGTTTAACTCGAGTCTGATCCACAGTTACTATCTTATTCTATGAAGAAACATGATATTGAGAGCAAAAATTTGAATAAATCATCTTTAAAATAACGAAAAAACATTAAGTCAAGCGAATGAAAGTTTGACAATATCATCTAGCTTGATAAATATAAAACAACTCGGTATGAGTGATCCACAAGTATTCAAATATATCCTATTATACCATATATCCCCTGTTTGATATATAAATTTGTGTCTGGTTATACTTTTTGACATTAAATTGATAAATTCAAAATAGGTGAGCCCGTGCAGAATAATTTGAGACAGACAAATTATAAGTCAGTTATAATGAAATGAAGAATGTTGTACACACGATTTGTTTTGTCATTTGTTACGTATGTACATGACCTTATATGAGTGAAAGGTCTGCAATTAAATATTTTCAAGCAATGAAATATTCAGTGAGATAACAGAAAATATGATTTTAATGTGGCTTATGAAAAAGCAATATAAGAATAAGTTCCACTTTATCCGCAATTGGAATCAAATTTCAATAATTAATTTTCGAATATTTTGCCCTTAACAAGCGAAAACAATTGAACAATCCTGAAATAATTAAATTTAGTCCTCATTGTGACTGTGGTGAGCATTTGAATGTATTCGAGTACGTTGTTTCGTGTTCGGCTTGGTGGAAAATTCCGATATTTATTACAGGTGGACGTTGAATGGTATATGTTTCATATATAGCAGTATCAACTTGTATATATTAAACATCAAAGCAAACACGAGAAGACAATTTATTTATTGATTAATTATTGCCAATCGAATAGGTCCGACAGGATGGATATTGATGAACCTGAAAATTCACATTTCATTAATTTATTCAGTAGCCTGAAGTAATGCAAAGAAATAAACTTGTTTATTACCGCTCTGGGCTTTCTCAAGACCAGGCAGTCCTTTTTCATACAGTTTACTGTGATGCAGGCTATACCATCTACATAATGAATTGTTTTTGTGCAGTAGAGGACGAAGCTAATTTGTAAAATTCTCGGTAAAACTAACTTCATTCAAACTCAAAATATGTTTGCTTCTTTGAAGATATAATACATCTTCTTTAATAAATTGGGGTGACATGTTCGAAATTTCTGAAATTCACATGTGCTTGAATTTAAAAAAGTTTCAGCCCCTCACTTAAGCGTGTTTAGATTTTTCCATTCACTGCACTAAATTGTTAACAATTTGTCAAAGCTTGTATTTGCTTTAGCTTTTGAAGATTTCACGCTCGTGGAAAGAGCTTTATCTCTGATTGTAAAATATTCAATTAATCATTATAAATCAGTTGAAAGGAGCGGGGAGTACTATTAATAAAAACAGGATTTGTGCAGTATGATGGAACTTACCACACGAATCTACCCCAGTTTCAGAAATATAATGATGATGCTTTCAGCAGATTGAGATTTAGCCAAATTAGTTATGGAATTGTGGTTTATCAGTTAAATTTTTCAAAGATATTTTTTAAGATGGAGTCCATTTGCAAATGTAGCTACAATGCGTTGGCCTTAAGAAGGATTTAGCATGAGTTTATGTGTTACTAGGATACTAAGCTTTATTCGGACATTTCAAGGTAAACAGAAACTTCAAGTCAAAATGGATGTTGAAGAGTCCTTAAGCCTTCCAACACAATTTGATTCCCTTTTCTTTTAGCTACACAAATACACGATTGTGTTTCTCTCTTAGGTAATAATAACAATTCTCAAAGTCCTGTTTTGTTTCAAGGATTGTTGTTGGAAATGAAATAAAATAATAGAAATCGATAGACTAGCTTCAAAATCAGTTCTATTCATAAGCTTGTTCTTCTGCTACACAAACTAGTTCATGATCTAATAAAGCTTACAGTCTTCTATGAACGTTGAAACTGGACAATCATACATACATATGTACATATGTAGATACGTGATGTGTATCCGATATTGATTTGTAAAATGATGAGTGATCAAAATTATGTTAACATATTGAATATGTTGACGAAGCTTATCAAATACAAAAGCATAACAATATATCCTTTTGTTACATATTCACTCAATACTCTCAAAAATGAGTGTAGGTTTGCACAAAATTTGATATCACGTGCGATTTTTAATATTTCATCACAAAATGTCAAGATTATTTTTATAAGAGCAAAAATTTTTCCGTCACTAGGTGTTGAATTTGAATTACATTTTCTAAGGAAAACCCAGACCACAAAAGCTACACACAAAAAGTAATCAACTAAAAGGAAGTCTATCATTCCTACCCTTTTTCAATTGAATAAACTTGAGAGCATTCAGTTATCCTGCTCTTTGAAGGTTATAGTAATTAAAAAAGTAAGAATCAATAAAACTAATAAAAATACTCACTTGATTCTGCTTCAGACTTGTTTCATATACTCGAGACGATAGATATAGATATCAATGCATACTATCGTGTTTTCTTATATGTTCGTAGAAAACAATTCTACAAATGGAATCCATTTAAAAATCAGACGTTTTGTTACCTTTTACCTTCCCATATAAACCTCAAAAAGATTGACTGTCCAACATAACATATTAAAAATTTGTTGTTGGATTAATTTCAACAAAAACAGGTGATAGTGGAAATCCCAATAACTTTTGAACCGTTTTGCTAATTTAAAACCTAACACTATCGCTCATTGGAATATGGTGAAATAAATAACAAAATATCAAATTTAATTCCCTTCATCATGTTTGAAAATTTAATTATATAGGTATTGTTATGTGTAACATTTATGTGAAATACTTTGAACGTGGTTATCAGATTGAGGAAAATTTGCACCATTTTTCTGAAATCGTTCTTCCGACATTATCAAAAGACATCACACATTTACCAGAAATAAGAAATTTTGATTGACATTAAATGGTTTGAAAGTGATTTTACTCATACATATTTTATAGATACAATAAGACATAAACACTTTTATAGAAGAGAAATCGACACATAAAGCACATATTCAACACATTGAAAAACATGAAGAATTTACAAATAAAATTTATTAAAAGATAATTCAAAAGTTTTTGTTACATTTCATGTCAATAACATGTAACATGACAGTTAAAAAATGACAACATTTAGATATAAACATTGATTTTGATATTATTTCATTTTGAATCTCACCCTAAAATCAATTCCGACTGTTGATATGAAATTTCCTGAAAGAAATGTTCCATCCCGAAATCGTACAAGAAGACAAGTTTTTCCAACACCAGAATCACCCAGCAGCATAACCTGTTGACAATTTCTTAAATAATCCACCATCGATAACATATTGTTTTTATCACAAATTATATAAGTGATGTGTCAAGTATATATTAGTGTGTGCATTATCTTTCTCAACAGTAGCTAGTCTTCCATAAAATATCTTATTTTGTTAACATTCAAAATAATGTTGAGTTTAATCCTTGAGTTAAATACTTGCGAATATTTTGGAGTTATTTTATATCATAATCCTTAAAAATCGTGTCTCGTATTGTAATTAACATGGAAACCTTTTTGTTTCTACAATAAATTTATTTTATTTTGCTTTCCATTCTCGCATTGAATTTTAGGCAGATTCCTATAGAAACTTTTAAAAGTGATAAATTCCTTTGTGGGAAATAAATAATAAGGGAAGTTCTGGTTAAGTGACCCTTAAAGTTGGACGATGTTGAAAGTTTGTAAATTTATGTTAACTGAACAAATTGCTATCCCCGGATCGGCATTATTTTGTGAAGATTGGTCGTAAAACCATATAAAATGTAGAACTTAAACATTTAAGGGAATTGAATTCGACCAGTGACATATTATGTAACGATTATGCAAAAGTTTGCAACATAAAAGGTGATTTCAAAGTTACATTTCATACAAGAAAAGTTTTGTCACTATTTTGTATTTGTGCTGAAGTTAAACTCAAAGTTTACCAAAAATCTTAAATCTTTTCCATAGAAATTTCCAACGAATATCTTCACGGTCTAAGAAGCTCTGAAAATTTCAAATATTTAGCTTTAAAACATAACAAGCATTCCCAAAATCCTAAAGAACTGTATTCAATAAGTGAGAAGTAGAAGTGGATTTGAGAAACAGTCTCTTACATAATTGGACATGTCTAGTGAAAATGAATTTTGTGGTTTTCTATGTAAAATTGCAATGTAAAATGTCTTTGACCAGATTTTCATGTGGCTAATTGTTAAAGTTTTCAGAATTCTAAAATCTCAAATGTACTATTAGCTATTTTGTAAAAGAACCTCATGTGTTATGAAAGAATACAATTACATTATTGGGTTAAGTGGTTGTTTTTCTCATTTATAAGTCAATTTACTTAACAAATGAATAAAAACTAATGCTAGATATATTCTTTGAACAATTATATCCTACTGTGAATATTTCACTGGACCCAGGACATGGCTATAGTTTAAATGGAGTTTCTATGTTATTCAATATGTATGAGTTGTAACTATTTTGCTGGACTTGTTCTTACAACTCTACTGCTTTCATGTTTAAAACATTTCACTACAGTGCGAATGGCGATGGAACTTATTATCAAGTGATAAATTTTTACCGAAAAATTGAGACGTGGTTTTTCTAAGCAGTACCATTATATTGTTATCCTGAAAAAGGATAAAAAATTCTACAGTCTAGACAAACCAAGATTTGTTGAATTGATAAAGTCGTAAATCAAATTTTTGTTGAAAATATAAATGATTATTCGCACTGTGGCATGGAATCCCTTGATATTTAAACGTTACAACTTAAAGCGTAGAAATAATGATTTATAAAATTCTTGACAAGGGTTTACAAAATCAGCATTATGCTTTATCTAAACGTATTTCCTTTAGACTACAAAAATTTATTTCCAACCAGGTAGGGTATATTGTTAAAATGAAAAATTGGTTTAATTGCAAACCTCTGATTCTGTACCAACTTCTCTACCCCTGTAGGACATTCACCCTTCTTGAAAATTTCTTATATTAATGATTATTAGATACAATTTGAAAGCTAATTATCTATACTATTGAATTAATTGATGTTTGATGAGAACACTAATTATTATTAATGCCGACCCACGCAATAGAAAGGTGTTCATTGAATAAATTCATTCTTGCGAGAATACTAAACTTTCAAAATGAAATATAGAAAAATTAATTATGCATGTCAATAAAGTAAACTTGTTTTGTAAAAGAGTTAAATGCTTTTTCTTCAAGTAATTATAAATAAACTCGTCTAAATTAGAAAAGTATTTATTCTAGCTCGCAATTAACTAGCAATATCCAATGTATTCAAACGGATATAATCATGATATTTAAACCTCGCAAAATTTTGTAGACAATTATAGATTTATGAAAATGTTAATCCGTTCTATGTTTAGATACGTCTGGTTTGTTTTTGTTTTTTGAAGGTAAGATTAGTCGCCGACTTGTTTTAAATCAACATTATTTTCGATTAAAGTTTATTGTAAGTTTTGTTGATTCAACGTCGAAAGTTTGTGGGCAAATGAATACAAAATACACACAATAATATACATCTGCACATTATATATAAAAGATTTTCTAAATTAAAATAAATTAATAAATCACCTTTCCAAAAATATCAAACAATTCAACCTGCTTTCTTGGATGTTTCAATGTCGGCCGAACAGTGTTGTTATTTGGTGCAATAGTCAATTCACTGAGACCGTTTTCAATTCCATTAACTCGTTCCAAAGTCTTCGGCGGAACCTGACCCGGAGATACATTCTGCCAAGTTGGTTTGACTAATGATTCTCTACGCTGTAATTCGGGATTTTGCCCTGCAGTCTTTTGTGATCCAGCACTCGCAGATGTTTGTTGAGATGCTGACGTACTTGTTAATGGGGTTGTGAAACTTTGAAGTGATTGACGGCGAAAGCTCATTTTTACAAAATTTTACAAAAAATGCACTAACCACGATTTATAAATGAGTAATGTAAATTTTATTTTTGAAAAACAAAATTTCAAATCTTTTAATCACTCATACAATATTCACTCACTTTTATATATAAAACACATTCCACACTTAAAAAATTTTGTAAAAGTATTTCTATTGACATCTTAAATTCACTTTATACATAAAACACTTTTCACAAAACTGCCCTCAACTGTGACTTGTACAAGTTAAAAGTATCCAAAGATCAAAGATTTGTCCTGTTCAAGTATATCATTTGACACAAATGGTCACAACTACTTCACAATTCTAATCGTCTTTAACTGAAAATCAAAGAATTTCATAAAGCTTTATTTCAAATACCCTTTAGATGTAATTGAGTTTTTAAGTAATTCTTGTTGGTCCTTGGGAAAAATACAAATTTGATACCCATGTGATATTAAGAATCAATTCTTTATGATATAAAAAGGTTTTTTATAACATTCAAGTTCTTATTTAATGTTGAAGCTAAAAATAAAAACCTTTCCGTTTGGGATTGATAATTCGTCAACCATTGTAGGATGAAATTAAATTTTTAACCCCCGACGCAAAAAGAGGGGTGTTATAAGTTTGACCGATATGTGTGTTTGTCTGCGTGTCTATCTGTGGCACCGTAGCTCTTAAAGGGGTAAATATTTGGATGGGTTTTTCAATTTGAAAGCAGGTTTTCTAGCGGTGGTTCTTAGACATGTTTCACCAAAATTGATTCAGCCGTTTCAAGGTCATCAGTTCTTTTGTTGACTGCGGTAGGGATCTTAGAAGCATAATGCGTATTTACTTTACTTTCAAACATATGTGTGACCTAAAGTTTGTTGCGTTGGGGGTGTTTTAAATTTTTAATTTAATTGTTATAACATTATGCATTTGATAAAGCCAATCTTTTGAATAAAGTCGATTGCATTTCGTCGATAAGAATTTACATCTACATACGTGAACAGTAAGTACTCAATGCAATATGTTTTTGAAATTTTTTAACTAAATTCTAGCTTAAAATTTAATTAATTATATTAATCATATATCAGCCCAATTAAAATCCAAAATTAATATATTATTTTATATTACTGCCGTATTTTGCAGAATATTCAAGTAATTTAATCTGATGTTTCTAAAGTATGTTTCCAAGTATATTTCGACGGTTCATTTAACCTAATCAAATTAAGTGAAATTAAGATCAAGTTCAGTAGAAACGAGTTTCAGATAGTTTCATTACAATGAAAAGAAATAACTTTGTCTATAATTCCTCTAAATCCCAATCGTGACCGAAAACCAATCACTAAGCTCAATGAACTTAGAATTACATATAATATAACCCTATGTTAATAATTTAAGATTGATCATTTTAACGTTTTTCGTGTTTTTATCAATCCAGTCATGCTGAGTGTGTCAACGACAAGTTGTGAATTAAAACATGTCGCAGCAGGTAGGAACAATTTTAAATTATTAATAAATTCTCATACTATCAGAAATCTTTTCTAGCTTCTGAAAAATTTTCAATTTTCTAATGGATATCTGGGACAAAGGAATATATCTTTGAACATAACTAGATACAGCTTGTCGTTTGAAAGATAATACAAGGACTGAAAATACGACGTCTATCGAGCGAGTAACAAGAAATTATTAAATTCGTTTATTGTTTATTTGATTTTTTGCCTTCATGTTTCAGCCCGGAAATCACTTGATTGAAAGTTATTGATCCAAATCTGATATAATTAAATATCTCTATTGCACAATTTACTTGAATCTTTTACATAAAACTCGTAAATAAGAAGCAATATAACATTGTTTTTCTTGTGGATAAGATTCTTGTTAATGTTTTCATTTTCTTGTCTTTCAGGAATTTCAGCCTGTTGCTGGCATTGTTATTGTGAACAAGAAACGAATTGAATTACCAGACTTTCGGCCACTTGTTTTATGCTTGAAGATGTTAAAAGTAATAAATTGAGTTATTTAATCAATTTCAGGAATTTATTTATATAAGAATAGAGTTATTTTGAGTTCTATTACATTCTACACGAAGAACATAATCACGTTTATCAGACAAATGAGATATGAATTCGCATACAGACTAAGTAAGTTGATGTCCCAATATAATGATAACCTAAATCTATTTGTAATGAAAAAAACCTCAGCAAATCTTGAAATTTACACATCATTTAATTGCACATTGATAAATGAAACCGATCAACCGCAGTTTGTAAAACATAAAAAGTTTCGAAAGATACGAAAATCAATTTTAATCTGATTTGATTTGACCTAGCTTTGGAAGTTTCCCAAAAAAAACTTTTCATCTTTGGATAAAAAATGTAGTACCTACTTGTCCTGATATAGACATCTTATTTTAGCAATTAAGTTTGGATGTAGAAAACCATGGTGACTGACGTGCCCATTGCCTTCGTCAAAATGGAAAGTCTTTTTAAAGGAAGCTTTAAAAGGACGATGAATATTCAAATATTTTGGGAAAATTCCCTTGAATAAAATCTCAAGGAAAAGAACAAAGCATTAACAAACATTTTTGGTCGTAATTTCATTTAATTTTTGTTAATTTCATCATATTATTAAGTTAGTTGTAAACTCCGAACGGAAAATTTTATTAATTAACAGCAACTACTTAATTGAATGAGGGCGAAATTAATTAGAAGTGACGTTGTGCAATTAGAGGATGAGATTTGGCATATTTTTATTTTAATTACTCTGAAATATGTAAATTTTCAACCTTTTTAATTAGATTGGTTACTTTTGTGGACAAACTGGCAACAAGATTTTTAATGAATGTACAAGTCTATCAAGATGTTAAAGAATGTTTATGAAGAAACAACAATCTTGTATCAAATAGATTGTAAGCTATATATAATAATAATAATAATGTAATATTTAAGCTATATAAAAACTGATGTTTACTTCACAATCACTCGAGTATTCCATGTCACGGGACACAATATAAAACACAACAAGGCATGATTTATCCGGATTGTTCCTTCATAATTAGTTAAGCGTGGCCTCATCAACCATGTTGGCAGGTAATTCAATGAATTATTTACAGTGTTTTGTAATTATATTTTAAAGGTTCCAAGGACCATCCATATTTTCCTGTTAATTGACAGCACAAAATAAGGCAGCTCATTCCACGGAAACCCTCACAAACTAGCTTTCAAGCGTTCCAATGTTTATGGAAAATTGCTGGTAAATTATTTCTCACAAAACATGAAACAAATTTTATGTTCTTCTCAAATTCTAGCAACAATTTATCATAATTAAACTAATTATCCTTGCTGGTCGCGTAGAAATGGCCATCATCATCCGTTATTATCTTAGGGCAAAGAAAAGTCAAATAATCTGTTGATCTCAATTGTATCCTCTAAAAAGGAAATGGTAGTGGGCGTCTGTCCGGATATAAATTATCTCCAGATTGTGTTTAAGTTACAAGCTTCAAAAGGATTCAACGACTTAGTCAGTCTTCAAGGATGCCACTTGTCTTCCTTTACGTTTGGTTCAACTCAAAATGGATCTGTTGTCCTTAAATAATTATATTTTATTGCACCAAAAGGAAATTCGTTTCAGTACAAGGAGGAAGAAAACCTTTTACTTTTAATTCCACTTTTTTTTAACAATACTCCATTGTTCAGCGGAAGGGTGCAAGAGTCCTTTGTACTGAAGAAACGGAAGACATTCAAGTTAGTGATTTTCTTTTCAGTTTCTTTTCCTTTCACATCCCTAGTAATATTTCTGCAAACAAAAATTATAACGAAAAAAGCAGAATGTCGAGTAGAAGCTGGTTAGCTTCGTTACAATGTTATCCTTGTTGTTTCTAAGGATCCCTTAGAGATTATCTTTATTTAAAGAGCTCTCCGACAACCCACGTTTGTTGATTGCTTTCACTTTTGAATCTCCTGGATAACACTTTTCCTACTGTTTTTTGTTTGGTTAAGCTTATCTCGAGTGGATACTTGTATCACTTATGAATTATTGTTTTTCAAATGATGTATATTTATATTTAATTTTCCTTAGTTTTAAATTTATAACATGTGTTTAGCATAAGAATTTTTTAACAAAGTACTACAATTTTGTTTAACCTGTTATAATGCCAAAATCCGGTAAACTTAAAACATACATTCGGAATGAAAATCCGTAAAATCTCACATCAAATAAAGATGAAAGCAAAATAAGAAGTCAAACGATTTGAAAATTTATAAAAGTGGTCTTTCAGAACAGATAGAGTTCTCAAGATAAACATATTTGAGGGTTTTAACTGATTTTTATACAACCAAAATAAATACTTGTGGGTTAAAAGATATTGTCCGCAAATTATGTGGGTTTTTCTGAAATATACAAGCACATCTCTTTATCCTCGTATAAGGGATTTGAAATATCAAGAAAATTTTCAACAGATGCGACAAAGAGTACTTTTCTCAGAAGGTTGTGTAACACATTTGATGTAGTTAGTTTAAGAAAATCAGTTCAACCAGATGGTAGAGTTCATATAAGACAAAATGATGTTGGGGTAAAACTATAATTGCTTGTTGAAGCTACGAACTTCTCACTAATTGCAGAACACATGCCAAATTGTTATTATATCTATTCCAGTAATTACAAAATTTGCAAAGACTTGTACGGGAACGACGTATACGAAAAACATTTATGATTTCCTCATTGTTGTTCTGAGGTCATTTTCTGTATATCATGTAAATCACAAATGGAGCACATTTAAACATGGAGCATATATTTGCAATAACATCTAAAGAATGATGGAAATGTTGAACAACAAATAAACTGATAACACATAAAAATAAATTTGTCATATTTTCAAAAGTTCTCCGAATAATATTCATTGAGCAATATGCACGTAACCATTATACAACGTCATTCAAAAACCAATAAAAATTTCAAATGAACTGTATATGATGTGATTTTTGGTAAGAAAAACTGATTTTCAAAAATCAATTTATTATAAAACAAAAATTTAGGATTATCTTCTTTCGCATATCATTTAATCGAAGTGATATATTCGTAGTTAACTAAATGGCAATAATCCGGAAAACGTGTAGGTACATATGGGAAAAAATGATATTCTCATCTCAAATTCAGGAATCAATCAAGTGTTTGCACTTAAAATTGATTCCTGTTCAATTTCGTTGTCGCAAATTTAAGAAAAAATATAAAACGTGTCGTTATCCTTTGAAATGTGTACGAGTTTTGTTCCATTTTTGGCACATACATCGCTTCAGGCTAGGACAAATTCCATGAATAAAAGATATTTTATGTTTCGCATAATGATTTGCATAGAATTTCTAATATCATGTATTATATGAACTTTTACATGAAACTATAATAACTTTACTAGATTTCAGAGTTTTATAGGACAAATGGTCAGACTGCAAAGACTTCCTTCCTCAGGGGATGTTGGAATAGAAAAATGCAGTCATCCATTTAACATAATGGATGTCAAGTGAGACTCGAATGGATATTACATGAAAAGTTGACCAGAACATGTTGAAAAATCAACATATCCTTGTTTTTGGGTGATGGCTTTTAAGTTGACAAGGACTAGTTTATTGCGAATGGACTTCAAAATTTTGTTCCAAAGTATCCTTTCTTTCCACAGCATCATTTCCATGTATCCCAATTGATTAGTTCTTCCTTAGACAGAACGGCAACATGGAGTATCCAGAATCTCCCGGAAGGGTTAATGTCTATTTGTGAACCAAATTTGTAACACATCGTTGAATCTATTATATACGCTCTAATAATCATGGGAGTATCCATTGATTTGTTTTATTTATAGTGACACTTTGTGTCTTATACATCAATAATGGGTTTGGTGTTATAGAAACAAGCGTAAGGTTTGAACTTTTCATATTAATTTTCTTAAATTCAGTTTATATTTGATTGTGGCTTCCAGGCTTTTTGATGAGTTACTTATAATATTAAAATCTTTGGAAACGGTACACAAGACTTATCTATATAAATCCCATTCCCATGGCTTATTGAGGCACGCCCTTGTGATATAACCACTTGAGATACAATGAAATATCTCACATATACATATATCCTAACCTGACTTTTGTGAATTTAGTCACTTCTACGACTTGGAAAAGGAAAATATTCAAACGTAAATATATGTAACGAAATTTTCATAAAGATTTGACCATATATCTTGGTATAAATCCATGAAAGGTATATTCCACCCCAATGTTATTATTTCCCAGAAGGCAGTTAGTTTAAAAATTTTACTATCGTTGCGTAACTGATTCATCAATTTAGCTATGCACAGATATTGGAAATTCCTCTTAGCATCATATAACCACTTCGACCTTATCGATTTTAAACATACAAAGCTAATACGTATGCTCCCACATGGTCTTTTTTGTAGTTGCGAAACTTTTTGGGAATTATTGAATTTGATAACTCCATTTTCATTTTATATTTTCGAAATCCTCGAAACCTTTCCTTTTATAATATTATTAATACACTTTTTGATAGACTGAAATAGACTCATGTATCAAGTATAGGGCTACAGAACGGAATTTTTATTTGTTCCTTAGTTATGTAACTACATATTCCCTAAGATGAGAGTTTATTTTTGTACGTGAAAAAGAATCTTCTACGATTACCCACATTTTGCCTTCCGATTCTTCGAAACTAATTTTATTTTTCCGGGAATAATTTTCCACACATGCCTTATCCCTTATGATTTTCTTGGTTTTTGTTTTATCATCCCATCTCATTAGTCACAATCTTTGACTTTCATAAATTCCAAAAATCATTACGTTATTCTTATTATTATATCCAAATAAAATTTAAAGATTGAAATAAATCTCTTGCCACGTTTTTCTGAAGAAAATTTCGGAAAGCTGGAAAAAGTGCGAGAAGCCTCGGGGGAACTCAACCGAAATGACTTTGAATACATCAACGTGTCTACCTTAAGAGCCTTAGCATTTAGTGTTTTCAAGACAATTTATTCACTCAGTGTTTATTAGAAGGCGTAATTAATACCATCAACCATTTTCATTATCAATTCTTCCGGAAGTATATTTTACGCTTCAAAAATTTTATTTTATTTCTTTCACTTTTAAGATATTCATAATGTATGCAAATTTTTAAACAATATTGATTTTATTATCATGAGAAAATACTTTAGCACCTGATACTTTGAATCTTAAGGTTTAATTAAAAGCACAAACTTTTACTTTTAAGATTAAAGGAATAATTTCACTTCATTGTCTGTTTCCGGGTATAAATTTTTATTGATCAATTTTAAATTTGATCCTTTGAAATACTTGTGTAAAGAATTTTTATAACTTTACTTATTAGTGTTGTTCGTAAACATAACCAAGTTAGGATATAAAGTATTATTAAAAGTAACAAAGACCTTAATTGATAAAGTAAATATCATGTGAATATCATATCTTGTAAAAAACATATTGATATCCTGACTTAAAGCGAAGCCTTTTTTGTATTCCAGACGAGAACTTTTGTATCGTTTACTTCACCAAATCTTTTTCATACCAATTGTTAGTCTCCGAGAGACACGTAGGGACCTATACCCACAAAAATGCTTAAGTTATTTTGGGAATAACGAGACGTTTAAATGAGATTCTGGTCTCATTTTGATATGGGAAAGGTACAGACACAGACCAAGACACTTAAGGAACGGAAGGTGATTTTGTGCAATCATCGATAATTGATTGTGATTTATTGCGAGGATGAGATTACCGGCTGGTCTGAAAACTCCAAAGAGAATATCTGTATCCTTGCCAAACATAAAAAAACATATATATTTGTCGTTCTATACTTTGCTCAGTAATTGGGTGCCAAATCGTTCGTGTATTTGCAGAAAAAAAACTCTAAGGACTCATGCTGTGAATACAAAGTAACATTTTACCCAAATCTTGATTACTCCATATCTCTGAGTCTTTGCTGTCTTATTTAGGTAAATTATTTTCTTCTTCCTGCATGGTCTTCGACTCAATTTCCGTTCAATAGACTGATTCCACATTTGTGAAGTTACCTTTACCAAACTTAATTGTTTCATTGTGGAAGTTATCGATTTGTGTCTAATGAAACCCTAAATTGTTCCAAACTAAGTGTTTCTTGGTGTATCACATACACAGGTTTCGATGTTGAGTTCATTCTCAAATTCCAAAAGACTGCAGTTGCAATTGATTTTTAATTTATTTAAAAATAAAATTTACAGCGCATGCAGCTAAAACAATATCCTTCGTTTGACATACTTTTTCGAAGAGGTTTCGGCTTACTCGTTGCAGAATTTTACGCTGCGAAAAGCAATTAATCAAAAATTAAATTAATCTTTTAGATGGGCACTTGAATTTTTTGTGGAATAAATTTATAATGGAGTGTTGTGTTGTCGAAACTACAAAAGACTTTCAAAGTGAGTTTCAATAAACAAACAAAATAAATTTGAATTGCTAAAGCAAAAAATTGCGAATTAACACGCACACGTGTATGAAAATTAAAACGAAATCCTTGTTCAAGGAAACTAGTTTAAATAAAACATAGAAATCGTTTTGCTGGTGTGAACTAACGTTCAAATCCAATTTCAATCAACAAGTCAACTAGAATTAGTTGTTACGAAGTTAAATAAGGAATCAATTTTTAAAGTTTGAAATAGGTTAAAGTAAAATACACCTTTCCAAAGAACGTAAATTGGATTTCATGGTTACACGTTTGTTTTTGACTCATAACCCTTACCAAATACAATATCTCAAAAGCAGACATGGTTGAATATGACTTCTGTAAGCCATTTTGGTGCTTTCAATTATTCAAACACAAGTCAAAAGTCGATGTCTGGACATGATTCTGTTAAAAATTTCATTTTTAATACTGAAAATATTAAACTCTGAAGTTAAATATGTATGTACGTATGTAAAAGACTCCAATGAATAGTTTATTTATACTGTGCTGCACAAGTTCGAAACTATGGATAATCGCGTCCATCATCATCCATCATCAATTTTGCACAATTTCTATTTTTGCTACATGTGGACGATGGTTACCCAGGAAACCCGATTTATATTCATTATTGATTAGACACAAAGCGCTTCCCTTCTGCTTTATGAAGATAATAGCTTGACCGAATATCCCCCTATTCAAATAGAAGCTTTATAGAGTGGGTACTACCGATTAGTATCAGTAATCTTGACTTTCTTAATCTTCTAATATCATTGATTTTGATTTAAATTACATCATTAGTAAAATCCCATTGAGTTATGAAACTTTCGTTTCACGACCAAAACGTATTTATTGAAATGTCACTAAGTGATGTGAAAATTTAGATTTTCAATAGAAGAGGGTTAAACCAAATAAACTTGAATATTTTCCAACGAAAAGTCAGTGAAACTTCATAATTGACACGTTGAGGAAATCGTGAAAAAATTTTTCCACCTAAAATCGTTCAATGATAAAGAAAACGAAACTTTACTTGCCCTTCAAGCTATTTTCCATATTTCTCAAAAAAGTTTACAATAACACCTCCATCCCCCATACGTTCAAAGTATCATGGTTTTATACTAAAGCCTCCCATGAGGAAGTGATGAAAGTTTACTTAACAAAACGAGCGAAATGAAAGTGGCTTATTGAATGAAAAGTGTGTTTTGAATGGAAATCACGTATGAATACCCTGGAACACATACAGAACGGCTTATCCGTTTATTCCCACCTGTTGCTTCAAAATGTAACGAGACCAGGTGTAAATATAGCCCACAGCATTATTATATGAATGGCTTGATGATCTCATATCTTTATTGTTGTAAGAAAATGAAGTTTACGCCTCAGCTTTTTGACAAAATCAAATTTTCAGATTTAATTTTTATAAAGAGTTTCCTTTTCGATTTGAACAATTTTCTTACGTCTGCGTTGGTTTGAAATTTTTGGGTTTCATACTGCAAATTTAATAAAAAATTCATGAATTTCAGTTATCCAGTTTTGATGACTTCTTTATACAATTTATTTCTCAGAAATATTTTATTCTTAAGAATGCTTTGAGCGAAGAATTTACAAATGATTGAATAGAGTCTCTATGTTTTTCGACCCTCGTCAGTTGTACAGTTGTTGGGAGTACAAATTAGCAACGAATAAATTTCATCGTGCTCTATAAAGCAATTCCAAGAAATATTTTCATAATTTTATTTTGTTGCGTGTAGGTATTAACATTTAGGTACATTATCAAATTGTGCTATTTTCAATTATTGAACCAATATCATACTTATTCCCATTTGGCTTTTTTAATTAAACTAGCATATTTATCTTATATGGTTTCTCCATTGAATTTTATCACATGAGACTTTAAAATGTGCAAGTAAAATATTCATGTCGTGTTTATTACACTCATACTCATTCTTATTGCATACTTTAAAACCCAAACGATGAACTTGTGGTTTACAAATACTCATAACAATAAAACCAATAACCCAATATGGTCTATACCTTCTGTGCTTGTGATGTTTTAAGTACAGACATTTTAAGGGATATTCGATTGTGGTTATTCTGCTTTCATATTGATTTTTAGCTACATCAGTGTCTGCTGCAAAAATAACTTTGTTTCCAATAAAACATTGCTAAAAAAAAACCATCTACATCCAAATGCTGTAGCTATAAAAGATTTGCAATAAACTTGTGGTGGCAAAAACCCATTCGACGCCATTTTGGTATGATAAAAGTTTAAAGTCAATGTTGAATGATATTGCATGATTCAATCATTAAACTAGAGAGAAAGATTTCATCCTGAAATGAACACGATTCAATTATCGTTGGAATTGATTTATAAAAACTTGAAGTATTGGATTAAGGATATCAAATCTGATGTACAAGGATATATCTGGGAATAACCACTACCAGAGGATTCAAGTGAAGTCCTCATGAAAATTCTTTGCTGTTCGATGTATAAACGAAAGTTTTCAATTTTGGATACATTAACAATTTAATATATCTTACCGTTACCAAAAGGTAGTTTGAATTTTCCACCATATTTTGACTTAATATTCACATACCTATTCGTATTTATTGAAATACCAGCAGGAGATATTTATGGTAAATTTTATTAATACACTTGTTTATTATCCTTCCATGAAAACCTTCATACACAATTGGAATTTATAACATTGTCAGGAAACTCACTTTTACATCCTTGACACAATTCGCAGAAGAAAGGCATACATCAGGAGGAATATCAATTCTCTACCTGTTACTTGTAGAGCTAAACTCATTCAACAGTAAGTAAATCAGGAAGTTCTATATAGCTTTAAGTAAAGTTAATTTCTGTGTAAATCATTTAGGGTCGTAATATTTAAATATGAAAGAACATTAAATGTAAGGGACCGATCAATATTACATTTCTCAAAATTAATCAATCGTAAAGTATTATAAATTGAACCAGAAATTATTCTTTTATACATTTTTCTACAACTAGGCAACTTCGTAATATTGAATTATTATTTGGGAATATTTCTTCCTTGAGATGCTTTGAAGATCCCAAAAAGTTGCCTTAAAATAAAAAAACATAAAACGTATTCGATATAAAAATAATTTAAAAATTTTATGTATTTTGTATACTTGAACATATTCTAAAAGTGGAAATTGAAAGGAATCAAAAACGAAACGTCGAGTAGCAATTTTGATTGGAATAAATTATGGACAAATAAAGGAGGGTATTCTTTGTCACAAAAATTAAGGAGAATTTTATTTTGAATATTATATACGTATATACGTATATATTAAAGGAATCATAAGTGATGAGAGAAGATTGACTGAATTCAAGTTAAATACAAATTAGAATGTCTCCAACATGTCGAATCTGTTACTTTCATAAAGGGCTCAATTAAAATTTATCATGTCGTACCCAAGAAATGTCAAATAAATATTGAAATCGGTGTAATTATCAAACTCAGTTCTTAATTGTTCTAATTAGCTAGAAAATTTAAAGTGAAATGTGATAAATTTTCATTACATAGTTTTCGTTAGAGCATGAAATATTAGACTCTTACACCCTTCGAAACCATTACATTTTCAAATACCTTTTGCAATATGAAAACCCTTTTCAAAGTTGAACAGTGTCAAATAAGTTTTGTGGAAAATTTCAACGAAACATGCTGTGTGCTTATCCTGAACGAGATTTCAGGAAATTTTGAATAAAACCTTTGCTCGAAAAGGTTTCTTAACCGTAAATTTCGGAACATGTAATTAGAGTAAATTCTATATTTGAAAATTTGTTTTTGTCACACATGCATGTGGTTTACTCGTGTTGCTATTCTACTTTGTTGACAGAGAACTTCTTAGGAAAGCTATTTCCATAGCATCTTCGCTGGTTATGACTATGAGTGACAATTAAACAATTTCATAACTTTCTGATAATGTTTCCGTTTCCTTCTTAAACTATTTTCCAACAACTTTCATATGACTGATTTTCAAAGATATAATTGAATTCGTTATTCAGATAAATCTAGTGTTGTGTAATTGATTAATGTGTTTACTAATTTGCCTTTTAAAAATTTTCACTTATATTTATTTATAATACTATAAATATTTAATTATATTCACGAATCAGTACATGAGTTTTTGAAAAATCAATTTCTATACAACAATATTTTAATATTGACAAGACAATCTCGTCAATGTGATTTGATATAATTTTCTTGATAACAAGAATTACATTTAAAAGAAGATTAGTCGAAGAAAATAATGAAAATTTTCTAGAAATGCAATTGGAATGAAGCACTGAAAGTATAATTGAGTAATAAGTTTCCTTATTGGCTATAAAACTGCACAGAAATCTTGTTGGAATTTATTTGATTTTGATTAAAATCGAAACAATTTCACAATTTGCGTCGCAACAAGTGAATACTAAAATTATACCAGTGCACCTCAAACTACAGCATTTGTTCGAAGAAAGCTTTAAAGCAACATAATGAAAAATTTGAAAATGTTTTTAAAGATAAATCTAGAAAAATTGTTAAAATTAATTTGAACTCGATTTCATTCTTCTTACAATGAGTAAATTTATTTTATTTTTAGAAAGTCTAAAAAATTATTTTCGATATATAAAACACCATATATTTTTTTCAATATTTTCTCTACAAA
This sequence comes from Chrysops caecutiens, assembly GCA_963971475.1. Taxonomy (NCBI): domain Eukaryota; kingdom Metazoa; phylum Arthropoda; class Insecta; order Diptera; family Tabanidae; genus Chrysops; species Chrysops caecutiens. Next base: position 74,331,355 of record OZ020568.1, read on the forward strand.
TGTTTTCTAGAACACGTAAAAAATGATTCCTTTGTATCAAAGAGAAAACCCATTGATTGCAAGTGAAATAATGAAAAAGCACAAAACAATTTTCCACATGAAAAACTATTTTCACTTCACTTTTCACAAAACATACACTTTTTCAACAAGCACTCAAAAACATTTATTAATTTTAGTCCTTCCGTTTCATCACCAAACAAACGTTAAATCATTTCAAAACACTCAACAGATGAGACTCTAAGGAGGCAAGTGTATCTATCCAATGATCACCTGTTACTAAATTTATTTTCAATATTACAGTCCGCATCTTCTCCATTTAAACGAATTTTCTACTTGTTTGCATCCTTCCATAGATGTATGTATCTATGGAAATTTCGTTTCTGTATAGATACATGAACACGTTCACTATCAATGCATTTTGTCTACCTTCAACTTTATTCAAGTTCAATGTTTTTTACATTATTTTTTTCTATATTTGAGTGAAAGCTTCATGTTCTATCAAATAGAATTTACATGTTACCGATGTACATGACTTCAAATTTTAGAATCTATATAAACATGCGTTACTTGAAAATTTATTTCAATTTCCAATCATTCAAAATATCCACAACGATAAGCTGATAGAACTGATAGAAAAAGGCGAAGCACTCAAAAGCGCCGAATATTCAGCCCGTGACCCGTCTTAATGTAATGTCAACGCAATATTCCAATCCGGAATGATGCTGGGATGTCATGACAGAACAAAGGAAACCCTCACAAGTACACCCTTTGCACTTGAGAAGATTTTCAAGAGTGAAAAATTGAAATATATTTTGTCAGGATACTCACTTATTACATTCACACAGATGAATAAGTAGACTGGTATAAATGATTGAGCAAATAAGTGAGCTGAATGTTGAGCATGAGTGGAGGAGAACTGACTGTCTCAAGGGCGACAGGAGTTGAGCTTTTTCTATACCATTTCATCATTCGTTGAATGATAAATGAGGGGATTGAGGCTTTTACAACCACTAAATCATAGGAAAGACATCCCACAGGTGGCTAGTTCATGTACGAAACTTATCAAGTATCTACGCAAATACCATAAAGCTGCATCTATAGCATGTCGCTTATGAATTTATGTAGTATGAACGTCCTTGCACATTGTTAGACACGATGAAAATGGAATTGTACAGAATGTCGACTTGAAACTTTCAAAAGACTATCACTTTTATGTAGGTATCCCCAGCTACAGTTTCTAGGATACACAAGAAATTTCTTTTCTACTTCATTTTCAGGATATTCGGATACTCAAACACAGTTTCGAATTTTGTCCGTAATTGAAGTTAACAAACATTTTCATGGTCATTGTAGAACCTCGCCTGTAGGATGGATGAATGCTTTCCAAATACACGCGCAAATGCATTTTCGAACCTTCAATCGACTCAGTTCAAAGGGATTCGTTTCTGTCGGTGTTAATTGGAAGTTTAGTAGAAACCAGACGTCACCAAATGGTCAAGGAGAATCGTGATTAAGGAACACACATACATATCTGCTATACCTGCTATGCATGTAACATTATGAACTTGACAGTTTCTTACCTCATTGAGACAATAAGAATAATTACGAATAATTTTTGTCTATTATTAAGGACTCTTGTTGTGTCCTGTTAACAATTTATCTAATAAAATTGTAATTTTGTTCTCGATGCATTCAAAATTTAAATTTTGAACTTCTATTAGACATTTGCTTTCATTTTTCTTTTAAATCGCTTCCTTTGACAAAAAGTTTAATTTGAAAAAAGTTTAATCCTTTGAAAGTTCCTATAAGCTAATTTTCACCTTGACTTCTCAAGTTGAATTGGAAAGCAAACAAGTCAAAGTAATTCAAAAGGAAGTAACCGAAACTTTGTTGGTTTTCCAAAGTTTTTAAAGAATTTCAACTACGGGGAATGTTATTCTTTAATATTTCTTTCTGATTTCAGATTATCTTAATAGTCTTTTTGAAATTACACTTAAAAATTCAAATTCAAATTTTATTATTTCATTGCAAATTCGTGAAAGTAAATAAAACAATGAGTCTATGAGATAAGATTAACTAAATAATCGCTTAGTGTTAAAGGATTTAATATTCATAATGTTCCTTCGAAAGGAACCATATAATTTTCGGACATTATAGAAATATGAATATTGTCTTTTCGATAAAGCTTTAATCGAATCGTCTGCAAAAGGAAACATTGGGTCCTTCGAATCTATAAAAGGACTAATGAAAATATGAACTTTAACATTATAGTCACAGCACAACACAGTATTGAAGCCTTTAAATAATGTCTAAGAAAACAGAGATATCTATTTTATAAAGGGTCAATAACCAATCTTTCACACTTACATTGAAGCATATTTGCTGATATAGACTAACAAACGATAAAACAGACACTCATTTCACAAATCCTCATTAAACGCTTCACTGGTAATCCTTCATTTAAAGTTATCACGCAGTAACACTCTTCTCCGAGGCTAGTCCAGACGAACAAGGACATGGTATGGATAACTCTAACGTCAATTTATCTGTTATGGGAATATCAACTGAATATCGATATACAACAGATATATAGCCTGTGGATATTTCGATTTTCTAATAGCCTTGATAGGATTTTGGTTTTCAATGTGGCCAAATAGCTCAAGGACGACTGATACTCACACTTCGTTTAAATCATTACTTCGTGTTTAGTCTAATTAAATCTCTTATTATGCAGAATAAATGCAGTAAAGAAATAGAAGAGATTTTAACTTTTACTACGGCATCAAAAAAGGGTAAAAGTAAAAACTTTTCATTTTCAATTATCTTTTCACCCTAAACGTCCAAGGGAAAGTTGTCTGGCTAAATGGATTCATTTGCTCTGGATAGTCTGCATTTGCTCTAGACAAAATTAATTTTATTCTGAGGACAAAAGGCGACAGAATACATCTAGTATAACTTGCGTATAACCAATACGGATGCTAATTTTCCTTTGTGAAGAAGGAAGATAGAAATGTTGAATTTAAATATGATTAATTTTCCTTTCACTTTAAATTTTTCCATTTCCTCGAACTGAATTTGTCTCAATATAAAAGAGAATATCTGCACAATGAATTATTTAAAAATACTACAAGTTTATGGCTCTCAACAAGTGGTGCGTAATAATGAAATGTGATATATAATGAAAACGAAATCCTTCTAAATAACCCTATTCACAAAACAGCACGAATGAAAAGATTTCCCGCAACGAGCTTAAAGGAACTTTCACAATGTTTAGGCTCTTTAAATCACGTTGATTGTAGTAAGTAATTTTCCAGCGCGGAAAAATGACTTTCTCAGTATACAAGTGATTAAACGTTTCGTTTAATACCAAATCAAAAACACGTTTTGTTATATAACATCAACATAATGTATTGAATCTCATTAGAAGTATATGAATTGTTATTACTTGTACTCACATATTTTCTGGAATAACATGAATCGAGCATAGATATTAAGGAAATGAGATAAACTGTTTACTTTAACAACTCCATGATTTTTACTTACTTTTTACTTACTTTGAACAACAGTTTTTGACGTTCAACATAATGTTTGTTAGTATGTGTTGTCATACGAAACTTGGCGAAAGACTTTTGAGCTAATGAGATTCTATTCATATAACTTCTCTATAGAATTCGAGAGGAATCAATCTGTATATTATCTCTCTATTCTAACCAGAGGTTACACGAATAATCCCTCTGTAGCTTTGAAAGTAATATAAATTTTGAACGGTAAAATACATCATGGTTTTAAAATATCAGATTTAAAAACAGATCGACAGATTTTGATCTGTGTTATGTTATAAATTAAATTCCAACTAGTCGATAAAAGAAGACCAATTAGTATCGGAAACTTTGGATCGATCTAAAGCTCTTGTTGAGAATTTGACATAGATATCACATTTTAACTTTGCAAGGTTCCGTATTAAAGAACTTATTTCAAACGTTCATGGTACACAGAAAGGATCATAATCCTTTATTGACTTGTTCCTTTTCATGTTGTAGTATAGATTTTTCGTACTTAGACCTTCAAAGAAGAAAATTATACTGATTGGGTTTCTGTGTTCAAACTCTTTGAAATAGAATTTTAGAAATTTTCAATTTCCTTGTCATCTTTTGTTTTCAAAATTATTTCGTTTCGTCGAGATAATAGAGCTTCCTTGAACGAAAATTAAACTTTCCTTGAGGTTAATTAAAACGTGTCTTTTTATGTTTCCCCCTTTTAAAAAAGGGAAAGGTTTGATAAAATCACACACGTATGATATTTTTTCAATGAACCCAAAATATGTAAATTACATGTTAATTTTAATTTTTGGATATATTTTACAAAATTTGTATTGTAATGAGTATAGGTGGCTCATCATTCCCGCGAGAGTTTTTAACATTATGTGTCGGTATTTGCAGCTTGAAGCCAACAAGGAGTTTTATTTGGGAAAAAGCCCTCTGGACACTTCTTAACTAAATATCCGCAACAGAATATTTTAAATAAAATCTTTTCAAAAGTTCATCTCTAAAGTTTCAGACGAGGCGTTTGTTGCCTAAATTATAAGAAACGTGTTCTGCCTTTAACCTTTCCGATATACATTTGCCTTGCTATTGATGGAATTTTATATGAACCAGAACTTAATAAATAAAATACAACTTTTGAAGTCTTGTTTTTTATAATTTGCAATTAATTAACTTTCAACAATTTGATGCAGTGAAACTTTTTCAAATTAACCTAACTTTCGGCTATTGTTTTACCCCAAGGATGTCATAGTAACCTTTGAGGAATAACCAAGGCGAATTGAATAAGTTTCATAAAAAATTTATAAAACTTCAAAATACATTTGTGGTCCAACAAGTAAGAACATCACAATGTAACCAAAAAAGGATTTATCAGTCAAGCAAAGGATTTGTCTTAGACCCTTTTTCAGGTATTCCATTTGGAAATTACCTTTTTGAATTTAACCTTTCCTCCAAAGCAATATATTTTTCCACAGAAAGGATTTTCGATATTTTATCGTGGATACGCACTTAAAACATTTTTAAAATATTGAACCGTACTTATTGATAGAAAGTATTTTTATTTTGTTTACTTAACAATAGAAGCACACTTTTGAGACAAATTTAAAAATTTGAATTCAATGCAAACCTTACAAATGGATACAACATCAAATTAAGTACAGTAATTCCTCGACTTACGCGAAATCTCGTCGATTCGTCTCTTGTTTGAGCATCACACAACTCTCGATTATCAATTATAGACTTACCGCCATACACTTTTACTCACCTAATGTACATGCTCGGACTTGTCACGCGGAATCAACGCATAGCTACAATCTATTTTGCGGAGTGCGTGTTTGTTATTACATTTTTATACCCCGACTTAAACGGTTATCACTCAGTCCAACCTATGGCGACAGTTCGGGGTATTACTGTACATATAATTAAATTTTTAAAGTTAGAATTATTGTTGTAAGAAAAATGCATGTAATCAGTGATTTTAGATATGGTAATGGTCGTCATTGCTGCCTCCAAGTCTTCAGATCAGCAAGTGAATATAATGAAGATATTATACGTGAAATGGATTTCATTAAAGTACATACCTCAGCGTGGAAAATTATATGAAAAAAATTGCTTAAAATTTGTAATTTCAATTTGAATTACACGAGTCTTATGACTTTCAATTCTGTCTGGAAAATTGAGTTGTGACAAAGACCTTGGATTTATTGAATCACATAAACAAGTGAATCACAAATTAGTGCAAAAAGCAATTTATGCTAATTCTTGTTTCTTAGACAAGTGGCTGGACAAGAGCGCCGAAAGAAATTAGTTTCAAATCTACAGGAGAAAACAGCAATTTTGGAATGTTTTACTTAAAAAAAGTATGAAACAACTGACAGGTTTTCATGTCTACCCTAAAGCACATCTTTAGACGTAGACTAAATCTTAATGGCAGAAAGCAAACCACAAATTCCGAGACATGACGATTGTGCAACGATTACCTCAAGAAATCATATTCATTTGCTTGAGGTTCTTGCCCTCTATGTGAATACGTTATCGATATAAATGTTTGAAACATCATCTGGCTCGTGCAGCCAAAGATATCATTTGAACGTTTCCATAGAAATATTAGCAACACTGTAAGAACACTTGCGGGGACACGTGCAGGGATATAATAGAAACACATCAATCCAAACCGGTGAAATGAACACATGTAACATGCGTATATTTCTGTCCTAGCACTAAACGAAATTTAATATATTTAAAAATTCTTATTATCTAATCTTGAATTCTTCGAAATGATCAACAACACCATCAATGAGTAACTCTGATAACAATTAATTATTCTATAATGATGAAATATTGAAGAGATTACAATGTAGACGTAAACAAATTATCCCGCCAAGGATGGTTGACCTGGTTTATCGGATGCCCTGATGGTAACATCCTCATCAGATTAGCATGCTAATTTGAAAATCTTCGCTTTCAATTATCTTCATAAGTATTAAGTATGCACAAAAGTTTCTTCTATTGATTCTCACCTTATCAAAGCCACTTTGATAAAATTTTTAAAAATCAAATCAAACAGAACGCGGTTATTTGTAGTAAAAATAAATGAGTTCCTGCTTTTCACCTGAGGTTGTTTATTACCGAAACAAAGGAAACCAATTGTTGAAGTGCTTCAACCCCCTTCAAAAATCTTTGCTTATTCCTTCAAAACAAACCCCTGAGTCGAGGATATTTTGGGGGTAAGTCCACATCAAATTGACTAAAACGAACGAAATTGAATCTTGGATGGACTAAACCTATTCATGATTTACTTAACTCTCGATAAAGTCTGGAAAGGTTTCTTTGCGCACATATTCTGAAGGTCAATATGAAGATGGTATTCAAACATTCAATTTTGTTATGTTAAACGTTAAGCTTATTTGCTTGCTCTGAATGTGATATGATATTTAAATGTCAAGGTAGTGCTCACATATTATATGTTTCTATAAACCAGCATGTTATTCCAGTTTTTAAATTTTGCCCATTCACCCTAAAGCATTTTACCCTCTTCATTATATATAATAATTCACGAAAAATATTTGAGTTCTTATTTAAAAGTATAATTGTTCGCAAGGTTTTATAATAAGCACCAATGACGATGCAGTGCATATCAGTTGTATATTGTACCTTCAAAGTGGATATGGTTTTCTAAAATATGAAAACACAGAAAATTGCTACCATAGTAACGACCAAGCAATGAAATTCAAGGAAATCTAAGCCTTTGTGGTAGCAAAAAGCCAAGATTCTCAGATTCTCAGGACATGCGCAGCATATCAAGCTATTGACTCAAAGATCCTTGAATATTTCCACAGGAACATGTCGCCACATAAAGAGGTTGGTCAAAGCGAATCATCCAAATCAATCTCTGATCAGTTATTCAAAAAATATACTTAGCATCGAAATCATTTAACGAGGATTTCTGATAAGGTGCTAAACTATTAAATATTCAATACTGGTTAGCTTTGAAATGGATTTCCAGAACATTTTGTCGAAGTCAAAAAATCAATATCACTCAGACGTTTTGCTGTAAATTTGTTTACCATACTGTTTCAGGCGGGAAGCAAAATAAACACTTTTCAAGGTTTAGAGTAGAGAATCTACACAGAGTATTATCGAAGGGCTTTACTGTTGTAATAAAAATATAAACAATTTTCTTATATACGCAGTCAACTTAGGTACGAATAGAACTGAAAGGATATAAGCGTATCCGTCGTTCACGCCCCAAATTGGAATTTCCTGTTGATGGGGAGACATGGATAGACTAATATTTTGAACTTTTGCATTCAATATTTTCTTATGTATGATTAGAAATCAAAGCACAGGAAGCTGATTCTATATGACAGTGCTACATTTCACATCATGCCTGAGTCTTCATATCGTTTTAAATCTTGTCAACAACCTGTAACACTTATTGAAGTTTTCATTGAATTATGTATGGTTATAACCTTCTGTTTAAAGTTTATTAGCGTTGATGATTTAATGAGTTCTCGTCCCAACACAAAATTTTGTACGTAAACTACGATCAAATTGTTATTTTGTCAGTTTAGATGACATGATTCAATGCCAATCTTATACAACACAGCTTATATTGATTGTGTTAACCATCATTGCTGCTGATGTGGCTCACAATCAATTTATATTACATGGAAATTTTGTCACAATGGAGAATTCAACGTTCAAATTAAAATAACACAAAATCCTGGAATATAAACCTAATTACAAGAATGGCGTCTTTTAAACGCGTGTACACCTTTTACCTTCATTTTACAGCTCAATCAAAGTAAGAGAACAAGGTAAACGTAAGAAATCAAAATTCATTTTAGAATAAATCTACATACTTTCAGACTTCCCATTGTTTTTAAGTATATCATCATTTAAAATTTACAAGTTGTTTGCATTTTTGTCTTCATGAATTCCGAGATATTATTAGTTCAACTCCTTCTAAGGTTAGTAAATTAACGACGACACAAACAACAGCATTTGAAGATATTTGAAGGATAATATAAAGAATGTTAATTTACACAAAATTGCTTAAAAAAGTATTTACCTACATAAATAGCTCTTACAATTTTTGGAATCTTTTAGGGCATATTTCCAACGTTTTCATTTTATTTTGTGCTTCCAAAAACTCGAATTAACATCAATTGTTTATAACAACAACCGTATATAAATTGGCAAACGTGTCATCCACATTCGGCAAAAGTCAATGACACACAATATACACGAATAACTGGTTAAGCACTAAGTCTAACTTAATGCAATAATATATTTTTATTTTCCTCTGAGTAATAGTAGGTATATAAAGAGAGTAGAAGATGCTTCCTGGTGTTATAGGAATTCAAGGACTGTGATAAAAAAGCTGCTAAAACTCTTAATACATGAAAAGTTCATTCGCACCTTTAAGGGCCGATGCGGGAACGAACATTATAGCTATTTTGCTCCTCTAAATATACAATATGAAACCTCGTGACAATTTTACAACCCAATTACGAGTCGGTTTATGCTGTATATCTCTTTTTATTGTTCTGTTTTAATGCATGCCTATTTGTGATCAATACAATAGCTAATAACAAATATATTTCGGTTTATTTCAGGACACAATGGTGAAACCGAATCACCATAATTAATCGATGATATTACATTCAAAAGTGTGAACGTTTAACCAAATTACTTGATCTCATCCCAACAAAATCAGAATTGAAATACAGTAATACCCCGAAATTACGCGAAAGGTGGGACTGAGCGATGACCGCGTAAGTCGGGTTATAAGAATGTAATAACAAAAAGGCACGCCGTGGATAAGAAACAAACACATACTACAAAATAAAATGTAGCTACGCATTGATTACGCGATAAGTTAATAGTGTGGGGGCAACAAGTCTACAATCGATAATTGAGAGTTGTGTGACGCTCAAACAAAAGAGATTTGAAAATCGCGTAACTCCGGGTTCACCTAAGTCGGGGTAGCGTAAGTCGAGGTATTACTGTAACTATGTTTCGTAATACTTACGGTCAATGCAACTCCAACAGTAGCTGAAAACGATCCAGCTTTAAACTCTCCTGTGTTGAACTTGACAAGAAAGGATGTCTTCCCAACTCCTGAATCTCCCAGTAGGATTGTCTGAAGAATACGAAGAGACAAGTTTTATAAATACATCTGTCGTAATAAGTTATACTAGTGCTATGCATAGAAAGTTGAAGGAATATTTTTGAATTCAGGAAATGGCTATAAGTGTTTCTTAAAACCGTGTATGAAATGCATGGATTGACGTCATGAATTTCTAGGATATCTTCTAACCTTGTGTATTAGCCTCTCGTCAAAAACGTCATCCTCATCTTCAATTCTGTAAGATTTCCAATCGTCCGTGGGCTCTCCATCATCTTGCTCTCGATTTTTTCGGCCACTTCCTTTCCCATGTTTGTCTTCATAGTAGTAGTACTCCGAATCGACTGCATACATTAGTAAGGCTTCACGTGGTGGTTTGTATCCAGGATATCCACTTGGCGATGGTGTCCGTTTCTGCACGTCATCGTCCTGCACGTCGAGCATATTTGAATTATGTCGAGCGGCTGTAGTAGACTCATCCTCAAAAACCTCATCGCTAAAACTATCGTCAGTTGTCATTTTAAATAATAATCTTTAATCACAATTTCTTATATAATAATTAAAGCTGGTATCAGGATTATAAACGAAACGTCCGTCAGGACACTTTGCTTCAAATCAATACAAACACTAGTTTTCGCGATTTTCCTGTGTGTAGGTACCCTTAATGTGAGTTTGCGCGTATTTACACTTTTTGCAGAGTATTGAACATGTTACAAATTCGAACAGGGGTTTGTTTTGACGTTTCTAGAGTATAATTATACCCTCAACTTTATTTCAATAAATTCCTTTTTAGTTTTATTCCTGAGAAACTAAATTTATTTCACTGAACTCAGGCATAAGCCCTTTTCAAGATCAATTCACAAAATTACTAATCGATTGCATATATTTTGGCGTTAACTAATTTAATATTGTCCCTGTGAAAAAGTCATTCACTGATTGTTGAACAGTTTGTTTAAATTTTATTGGGTTCTATATGTCAAATCAACAGGGAACCTTCTTGAAATTGATTTAAGTTATGAAAATGTCACAGAACCAAAGGTTTCCGCTTCACAGATCAACTTCAGAAACAATTTAAACCTTTTCGCAAGCCAACACTAGGAAAACTGATTTAAGTGAAGTTTGAATTCTCTTAAGAATGAACTCACAACAAATATCGCAACAATTTGAAATTCAACGCAAAATCATATATGATATCCTATTTGTAGGACATAAAACAAATTTTTCACGATTAAAAATTCCATCGGATTAAAACAAACTTCCGGCACTTTATATCGAAACTTCATACAAGAGTACTTCCTCTCTCAAACCAACTAGGAATTATGTCATGTGTACGAAACGTACAGTCTCGTGCAAAATTTGAAGTCTATGACCTATTTTTCCTCCTCTTTTAGGATTCTAAATTGCCTTGAAGGATATTATTTCGCAAGGACAAGGAAACTGGGGAAATTGTCCTTCGTTATTTTACCACCAACATTCATTCGGTGGTTTCTTTTAAAGAATATAAGATATTCCCATTCCTTGTAAATTTCGTCTTGTTGCGCAGACAATGCTTCAGGAAAATGTTTAGAATATCAAGAAAACGGATTATTATGTGAGTTTTTGATGGATTTCCTAGTTTTGGATAGTGATAGTAGGATTAATTTGTAGTTCCCATCAATATTACGTCAGATATCTCAACCTTAACCCATTCAGAACAAAGGAACGAATTTTGTCACACAACAAATAGTCAATAAAGGTGACCCAAGTCATATTCAAAATATGTTCCACGCTTCGAGTACTCGTTGCCGCGTTTGGGTATAATAAAATTATTTATGTTCTCATAAGAAGATTGAAACAAAACAAGACATTTCGCTTTCTTTTACAATCATATCTGATCAACATCAAAATGTAAATGAGAAGAAGTTATTACAACAATTAAAGTAGATATTCAAAAAAATATTGGAAGAACAAAGAATTTAGCAGACGTTCGTGAATATTCCTTGAAAGATCATAAAAGAACCCTTCAAATTTCCCTAGATATACATCACCCACCAATTATCATGCATATCTATATCTCAATCATGAAGATAATTGCATTGGCAATGTATATCATCATTTCCATGGGAAGTATCATCTGCTTCCACAAGTCACAGACGAGTAGTTCGAGTAGATTTTTCAATTTCTCGAACACAAGAGCCAGTCAGTAGCCAGATAAGTGAATAAAAAAGAACCAGGTTTAGGCACATTTGTATACATTTGTTTTTTCTTGAATAGTCAAGGTAAGGAACAGTTGTTGCTACCCTTAAGCAGCTGTCACTGCAGCTATTAATTTTTTGTAAGACTTCTTACCTTTGCCTCGTCCAGAAGGTAAACAGCAGCAATAGAATTTAGAAACCAGACACACTCCATAAGAAGTTTCTTAGAAACTGGGAATTACGCAACTTGGATGAATGGGTCCGAATGAAGAAATTCTACGCTTATAGCTCGTGCCAACTAATTTGATTGGTACGTATAAAGTCTTTGGGTAGACCATCCACACACGGCCATCCAAGGTGCTGCAATGTGTTTAAATGATCTGTTTTCTTTCGTGTTTTGAGCACCGAAATTCATTTTTTTGGGATTTCGGGTGTGTCACACAGAAGTTTGAAGCGGGTTCATCTTGAAGAAAATCATGTCAATAATGGGGGAATAATTGAGAGTGTATTTTGGTTTATGATACTTAGAAGCCCACATTTATGAGTTTGCCTAATCCTCCTTAAATGCAACGCATTTTCTTATATTATTTCAATTCAAATAAATGAATGGATTACAGGGGTTGTACAGATGCCATAAAACTAATGTGTGAAGCTGAGAGTATGAAAATTTTGAAGGTAATCCATGATAATTGTTATTGCCAGGTGATCTTTAAAATGTTGTAAAAGTCATAATGATATAAAAACAAAGTTTTCCTTTATTAGAATACACTTTTCAACCCTTTAGTTAAGGTAGAAACCGGATAAAATTGCTTATACAAAATTAGAATTATATTATTAGGACGGTCGAAAACCAGTTCATTTCCCAAACGTGCTCTATTTAACACATCCAATTCAGCAAAACGTTTTATTTTTAGAGCAACCAGAAATTGAATAACTACAGTTTTTGCACAAGTATGATGAAACCCGAAGCAAAGGAGCACAGATTCGAATACATCAGGGAATAGGACAATTGTTTGGGGATATATCCTTTGCGATTCAACAATATTCATCGCAATGTTTCAACTTTAAAGCGATAGAAACCACTTTGCGGCAAGAATATGCCACCAACACGGAATTTAATCAGACATATAGCATCTGATTTATGGCATAAAGGATTTAAAGGTCCTTGTGTTTTAAAGTGTCTTGACTACATTAGATAATAGATGGGAAGGAATACGCAAAATAAATCAATTTCAAACATTCATAAAATTTCACATGTTTCTAAATCATGCTGGTACTTTTAAAATCATTCACTTGTTTTTAAGGGGCATTGAATATAATTAAATGAATTTTATTCTAAATTTAGAACATACAATTTTTCTCCCTCCTACAATTAATAGGTTTCCTTGAAAACTGTATTACGTTTTGGGGCTTACTGATGGCGAAATGTTGTTTAGTCTGGAATGAATCATTTCTGTGCCTATATAACAACACATGTTATGACTGTGGAAATATCTATGATTCATAAGCTTTTCCAACTTTAACCATCACTGCTATCGTACGAGAAAATGAGTTTTAACAAACAAAACTATAATTTTCAGTGGAAATTAAACCAAAACACATAAAGTGGCTTAAAGAGACAAAGAAAAATGTGAGGCGATAATCATATTTAGAAGTTTCACAGATTCTATGACTGCAGGTTGGAGTCATTTTTAAATAATTGTTACTGGTACGTGACGCAAATCCAAACAATGCTGACTTTAAACTGGAAGAGTTTTCCAAACTTTTGCATTTCTTGGAAACATTTAAACTATATATAAACATTATATCAATTCCATATCTCTCCAGATCACCAGATCGATGTAATACTCATTTCTAAAAAGCGTTCTATCATTAAGGATTCGTTGATTCTTATTGACTCACATTTGCATAACTGTTGCAGGTTGTACATAGCTGATCTAAATCTGTGATGCGTCATACAATAAACTCTAACCTTTGATCTGAAATGTTTACCTACTTGATAGTGCCCCGGAAAGCAATAAGTTTCACGAGTTCATGTAATGATTAATGACTCACGTCGGTCGAATTCAGGACATTTCAGTATGATATGAAATATGAAGTCTTTAGAAGTTGCTGGAGACAGTTTTCACTTTCGATTTAATTGGGTTATCTTGATTGGGAAACTGCTATACTTTAGGCCCATTGGTCTTTTCATTTTTCTTTTCGAACCTCGAAAAATAGTAAAGGAACAAATTACAAAATGAAATCGAAGATGTTGTTGATGGACAATTCCAATGTCCATTCCTCTAAACTCGGAGTGAAAGTTTCAGGTTATATAGTGCGGACTGTGTGCAATGTTGTAGAGAACGGGACAAACGCTTCAATTCAATAGTATCGAATGTATGAAGAATTGATTTTGCATTCGCGCGGAATGAAATTTGAATGCAGATACTCACACCAATTGAACCATAAACTCAACTGACCTGGGAAACAAATTGTATATAGGTCATGAACCAACCTTGTACAGAAGGTTGACTGTTTAATTAATCATTGAAGTTGTCGTAATTGCATAACTTCAACATCCCGAAATGACGGTATCGAGTACACTTTAATAGGAAATTTATTCCGATAGAAGTGGAAAATATTTTGGAAAATTAATTAATAATATTTGAGTATTGAATTTCATACAAAAGAAGTAAATATTGAAAATAAGAAGTGTGTGCCTATTGAGTTTGGTGAACCTTACCTACAGGTATAAAAGTGTTTACTGAAATTTGAAAACCTGAAAACCACAAACCTGGATGCAATTAAAGTTTTAGTGGAATCAAAGTGTTAAAATACGGAAGACAGAAACACTTCCTACAGGAAAATCTGCACAAACAGAATACGGTATACGGCAAGTACGAAAATTCCCGAAGTACTCACCTTTCAAAAGTTCTAGAATGGGCTCGGCAATCGCATACATACACACTTTCGAAAGACAAAATTTATGTATTCATATGGCGCTTCATACACCCTGTTCCTTGGATTATACAATTAAAAATAAATATACAAATTACTAGCAATACCAATGACCGATATCATAAGATACACTTGTGTGTGGTATGTGACATAATAAATAGCTAAATACGCGTTCCATTCATCGGAGAGAGATGAAGAATGTTTTGGCTGCCATACTTGCCACTTACCTTTTGTTATATGTTCACCGATCTGAGAAACTTTCACACACATACACACTGCTAGCTAAAGATGAACCTGAACTCCACATCTGAGAAGTCACTTCACACTTAGAATTTTAGTTCTTCGTGTAACTTAATCGTGTTTTGATGTATTCATATCGGTCAGTCCGGTTAATGCCGTATTTATATCTGCATTGTGAATTTCAAGTGCGAAATAAATAATTAAATCATCTTCATGAGGTGCAATTGAAGTTTTAAAGTGTATTTTAAATGAATGTACTCATTTAATGCTTAGATTACAATGAAATCTATAGCTTGAAACATTCGAATTCGACGCATGAAATTGTATACAAGTTTTGTGTTTACTCAAATATGACAGATGAAATTTGAAGTGTCTTCACAAACCGAAAATAAATAGTGGATTAATTAAGGAGCCAAGGAGATATTCGAATTGAAATTTGAAATTTGTACAATAACAGTATTCAATTATTACTTAATGGTAATAAACAGTATTTGTGGAATTTTTTAAATTTTACTCATTATGGATGTTGGAAATGGTGACGACAGGGTGTACGCAGCCGAACGCATTATACAAAAGCGAACACGGAAGGTATAAAATTTCTTTCCATATGCTTTATTTAATTGAAATTAGGCGTGTTTATCATTTCAGTGCAGGTTTTGAATGGTTTTAATGTGGAAAATGTTAAAATTTATTAATTATTTCATTGAAAATTGCTTGTTGTTTTTGTCACAATCATCATATCATGTACACACAACAACGTAAATTGGTGTGAAGTTGCACAAATACTTTCATATTATTGTGCTGATGTTCGACTGTCGCCATTTTTACCAAACACAAAACATTGCGCCGACTTCTTGTGCATTTCCTACAGAAAATAAAACATGCAAAAATTTGTTGCGCACCTTGAGAATGCATTTAAAAATGAAAATGCAATTGCGTTTTATGTAAAAGTGGAGTGGTTCAAAGTATTCGTTTTGTTGCAAACATTCTAAATATCATAACAAAACCCCGATTGAACAAACAAAAACAATGTAAAACTAATTGAATATCATTTACTGAAATTTAGTTAACATTCACCGGACATTCAAAGGCAGATGTTTTGTAAAACTTACTTTGACAGTACACATACCATTGCTAAGTACCAATGTGCTCCCAAAGGAGCAGAGATGTGTCGCATTTTATGCTATTAAATTTGTTCACCTGTTCACATCAAGAAATGAATGTTAAAATTTATCACAAGTATGTAATAAGACACTTTTGTGGAAATTCTCCTAATATATTAGAAGTTCAGTTTATTTATGTTTACCCTTAAATTTGCGCAAATGTATGTAGACCCTTAATTGAATTGGTATAAATCAGTGCCCAGGTTTATGCAAATGATTCGAGATGTCATTTATAATTATTTGAACAATAACTCCTTCCTGTACAATAAGTAGCTAAATGGTATATTCGTTCATTTCAGGGTAAAGTAGAATACCGAGTCAAGTGGAAAGGATGGAATCAGCGATATAACACATGGGAACCCGAAGAAAATATACTGGATCGTCGTTTAATCGAAATTTTCGAACAAAGCATTAAAGGATCAAGTACACCATCTAAACGGGGTCCTAAGAAGAAGGAAAAAGAACGTGATCCAGAGTCAGAAGATGATGAGCCTGATTTAGTTGTTGATGAAATCGAACGTGAGTCTGCATCGGAAAAAGAAAAGGATAAGGATAAGGATAAGGAAAAGAAGAAGGAATCAAAAGTAACTAAAACCGAACATAAAAATGAAAGCAATGAGTTAAGATCTGAATCACCGATCAGTAATTTTAAAGATACTATTGTAGCTGAGGGTGATACAAATTCAAGTAGTAGTGAAGATCAACCGCTCAGTCGAAAAGAGATTGTTGGAACGAAAAGGAAGGCAGAAGTACTCAAGGAATCTGGTAAAATTGGTGTCACAATTAAAACATCACCAGATGGACCTCCACCTGCAAAACATCACTGTCCTGATACGGCTGCGCCAGTATCAGTACCGCTTAAAACAGAATCAGCACCTCTTTCACCAGAAACACCTGCATCAAGGCCAGAACAAGATATTCCATCTGAAAAACCTGCACAATATGTAAAAACAGAAGAAGAATCACAGAAAGTTTCAAAGGAGAGTACTCCTGAAAATAATAATACTTTGAAAAGTCCACAAATAATTCACTCACCTCGAACAGCACCTCCCCGTCTTTGGCTACCAAAATCTCGAGTTACAGATCAAATATTCATAACAGATGTGACTGTGAATCTTGAAACAGTCACAATTCGAGAATGCAAAACGGAACGTGGATTTTTCCGTGAACGCGATCTCAAGGCGGACATCACAAACTGAAAGTAAATAAACTTAGTATCAGTAAGATAACGAGCCGGGAAGATATCAGCTATATATCTTTTGGCTCAAACACAAATTGATCTTTCTAAGAGCGAAAACTTTGATTAGTTGGATGGATGGTATAGCATTTGATTAGTAAGGAGTAAAGATATAATACTTATTTGTATAGTTATGTTTCCACTAATTCATACTAGATATGTGGAAAAAGTAACGACTGAGATAAATAACTGATTGCTAAATATAATGCAGGGCGATGGAGAGAGATAACGAGAGACAGTAAAGATTATAATAATACTATAACATTGAACAATTTGGCATTTCAATCAACATACATGAAGATACAACTTTGTAAATATTTTATAAAACAACATTGATTTTTGAATTAAAATCAATTATTGAATAAACTTATGCTGATATTTAGAGACTATAGTGTGTAGTAAGCGACGCGACCAATGTAACAGATTTTACAGTGTTAGTTAGTTACGTAGATAGATCTATATTTTATTTTTTTACATAGAAAAGAAACACGGATAATCTATTCATGTATTTATATCTTGTTGCATAAAAGTCGCTGTCGTTAAATTTATTTTGTTTGTAAGAAAATGATTAAAAAAAAAACAGAAAAAAACCAGTTAAAATCAATGTATTCCTCAAAACAACATAAACATATATTATAAAAATTTTCCTTCTAAAATTAATTTAAAACTTTCCATTTCTATCATCTTCATATTTTTATGTTATTGGCGAGTTTTACAGAATTTGAGCTACAATTAATAAATAACACGAGTTCTTTCCCTGTAAAAAGGAAAATTGTTGTCTTCCATTGCAATTACAATTACTGATTAAAAGGAATGTATAACTCTTTGAATGCTTACTGTTTTAGTGTAGAAATTATTGGTTTCTTTTTATTTGTGGGTAAAAAGTAATAGTGATAAAATGGATGTATATTTTAGTATTGTGTAATATTTATAATAAAATTCGGTCTCGTATTAAGGCCAGAAATTGAAAATTTGAACAAAACGTGTGCTCCTGCTAATGTTAATGATTATATTATAATCATATGTTGAATTTAACCATAAATTTCTATTTCGTTAATCATGTCTCATATAAGGGTATTACATTATTAAATAAACATTTACGAATGTTAATTCATTAACAATAAACAAAGCATTTGCACTCATGCTATTCAATAATATTGTTATTTTAACATTTTTATTATAATCAATGATGTGCTACTGATTCACGATGAAAACTCGCCAAATTTTAAAGCATGTAATAGAATATAACCAAAATAAATTTGTAATTTATTTTTGGATGTAAGAATCTATTTATTCCTCATCAATTAGTTTTAATTATTTATTCTGTTTATTTCTTTATTGTAATGTACTTAGATGTAAAAAGAAAAACACACAAAAATCAACAAAATTCACGAGTACTATACTCAAAACATGAGTGAATTCTATTTTTTCCAAAGAAACTATTAATGTATTTTTTAAATTTTTTTTTTAATGTATGTACTTTTAATTAATTCTTCTTATTCTTTTAAAACATAATGTTTAAGTGTATGGAAGGGAAGGAAAACTGATTCAAAAATTTGTTATTTTTACGAAGGCAGTACAAATTTATTGTGAACTGTGTATATTTTTATTTATTAATATGTTCGCAGTTAAATGTAAACATAGTGAAGTAATATTAACTATACTTATTACATACGCGTAAAAATGATAGAAGTTAACATGAAATTGTTAAGGTAACGTTCATTTTTAATTTTAAGCATGCAACTACAACTATACTATTGCAAAGAGAATATTGCTTTTCTGGATAAAAAGTATGAAATAATGTACATAATTAACATGTCCCTTTTATGAGGAGGAAATATATATAACAACGTATATATAAAGATAAAATTGTTTTTTATTTAAATATCCTAGTTCCGCGCCGGAGATTTTCCGTAAAAACTTCGGGATAAAATTATAATATGTAAGTGTTTCTTACTAGTTTCTAAATCAATCTCTTAAATACAATCATTATATAGAGTAGTACGATTACAGAATAGATAAATCACAACTTTGTTTTGCGCCATTTTTTCGCCACTAGACATTTGGGGTTTTTAACTTTGTTTTAATGCGAGTTTGCTCCGATTTGATTTTTTACAATTCGGTGCATATTTACGACTCATATGAGACAATATCTTTTATTTTTTTTCTCCATTTTCAAATTCATACTGATTTTTATTTATATTTCGGCGAATATTTTTATTGTTTTACTTTAGGTTCTGGTAGTTATTTTCAAGCTCTTTACAATGATACCCAAAACAACGTCCTAGCTAAACGCGTTCTCACGCTACACTTATAAAAAGCCCTGCACAACGCTAATTAACAAGAATCACGCGTAGGCGCTTACGCTATCCCGATGACGTCACGGGTAAAACAAATGCTGCACGCTAAATACGTACAAATATGCTCTATCCCCTGTGATCTCAAACGTTATTATCGCATTATTAGTCTCGTAGTTATTAGCGATTGAAATATGACGCTGATTTGTAACACAAGAAAGTACACTGGCTACCAATGTACATACTCAACGAGAAGAAAGACGTTTTCACATCAAAATCAAAATTTATGCTATGGGATTACCAAGGTGTAAAATTCTCTAGAATCTACGTACCAAAATCTACTAAGGGCGTAACAGATTCCGTTAATTTGACAGCCCGTGTAATTTGTTGTTGGATTTCAAAAAGTTTAGTTACGGTCGAAATTTGTATTCTGGGTGCCAAAAGTTAACAGGTTTTCTGTTAAAAATCCTTTACCGTAACAGGGCCGAAATTCGTCAACTTAAACGTAACAGGTTTTCTGTTAAGAAAATTAACAGATTTGGAGCAAAACCAGTTTCGTAATGGATTTGAACGTAAATTTGGGCCAAAATACCAATTTAAAGAATTCTGTTAGAAACCAAATCTGTTAACTTTCTTAACAGTAACCTGTTAACTTAACGAAAGTGGCCAGAATCGTCCCGATTATTGACCAAAAATCAAACCCTATAAAGCTACAAAAGTCGTAAACATTTGCAGGGCTTTGAAGGTTTCCACATTTAAGAGCGAACGCAGCCTGTTCCCTACAGAATAAATATTCTAACGCTGACACTGGCTCGCGGTGCAATAGAAGCGATTTGACATTTGCCAATGGAAGTTATTTATTTGTTGTGTTTGATTTGCGTTTCTGACAGACTATTTACTCTATTAGAAGTGGAAGTGTGGGCGATCAGTAAGCTTCAAGTGCTTGATAGTAAAAAATTTTGTTTAGCTTTTGTTTAGAAAACTTTTATGAATAAGTAATAAAATATTATGTGGATTCAACCAAGGGAGAATTACTTTCCGACTCCACTATGGTAAAGAATTGAATTTTCTTACGTCACGTTAAAGTGCTTTCTTGGATTGAGAAGTTGTGAAATGCAAATATGAACTTTGTTAATTTTTATATATAGGATAAGCGAAATATCTGCAAAATACTTCGTTCTCCAGAGACGTCGTGGTCATGATGAAGCTGCTGGACTCTCATCTGTATTTGTACGTACTCTGGATAGTGTCTTTGATACTAAACCAGCTCCATTCCGGATTCTGCATCAAACCCCATCATCTGAAGTTTATTATGGTAAATTAAGGAAAAATAAAATAATAATCAAAGTATATACGCAGTTATGAAAGCAGAACTATTTTCTCATATTTTCCACTTAAAATGCTTTCAAAATGGGAGGCTTTAGGGCCTGTGCAACTTGATTACTCATTGTCGCCGGACGAAAGTTCTTTGTTTTGACATATAAAAGCATATATATGTGAATATGACCTATCAATGCGACTATTTGACTGAAAAACATCAATTATGATAATTTAGAAAAATTTCCATATCATGTATTACTCATCAACATCATTAGTTATGTGAATCTATACAATTCTAACGTTGATAAGAGAAATTCTATCAATTTTGAGAATAACAATATTTGTGATCTAATAATATTTTGTTGGAACAGAGATAGCTGTTGCTTTAACACATGATGAAATCGTGAGGGACTGGGAATGGCTCTCGAATAATTTATTTCGTACACTAAATGAAATGGAAAGTGACGAGGAAATAACGAATTTTACAATTTGTAAGATTACCTCACTATTTACACACAGCTCTCAAGGAAGTGTCGAGATAAATGAAGTAAACAATGTGAAAACAGCTGAATTTAAAAAATATTTCAGAATGCCAGATGAAGAGTCCCTAGTGAATTATTATTCATGCAAGTAAGAATACATGATTTATAATTTTGTAAAATCATATTACTAATTTAATTTTTTACTCCCTTAAAGCTATGTCAAAAACAAAATCCCGCGACAGGGTCATTTATATTTATCGCTTAATCATTTATGCTTTTATTCGTATATGTTGGGAAAGTGTACAAAATTTGCAATTCGGTTTGTTCTATGTTAACATCAAAAAAGGCTGAAAATTGATAATTGCTTTCTCTTAGGTTTTCCGAAATAGTCGCCATAAGTAGATATCATAACTTCATTTATATCACAACGGCCAATAAGATGCAATATACATTTACTGTGTTCTTTAATGCTACCGAGGCGCATGAATTGATTGAACATTTGAATAAATTAGCTATGAAACAATTGATACAGGTTTGACCTGTCAATTATGTCCAATATCTTTTCTATTAACTTTATTTTATTATAAGGATCCTGACAGTCCAGTCATAGATGACAAAATAGCTTCATTGCAAAGACCTAATAAAACAAGCTCAAAGAAACCAGCACTTCTTCGTGATTTAACAGCAGGACACAAATCAGAGGCGTACAGGATGTTCTTTCGATTGCCACAAGATGAAATTCTTGATGGGAGGGTGAAAGGTGACATTTAAATACTATACTTTTGGCATACAAATTGGATAAAAAATATAATTATAAATTTTTGTGACAGCCCTCCTGTGGACACCATACAACAAACGTTATGTGCCTGGTTACATATTTTTATCACCGAACTTCCTCTGTTTCCGCAGTGACACCAAAGGTCTTGTGAATCTGGTTATTCCTCTTAAACAAATATCGGTTTGTAACAAATTAGATACAAGAGATTCAATCTGATTACATACTCCTTATTCAGACTGCAGAAGAAAAGGATGATGGTTCAAATCGTTCGGAAAATCAACTAATTATTACAACATCGGAAAGTTCAACATTCCAATTTTCTCAAATATCAGACAGAAGTAAATTAGTTCGAAAAATTACCGATTTTCTAGGTCAAATGAAAATGTGAGTTGGAACCATTCACATTGGAAACAATGTAAAATATTGTACGTTTTACAGTCCCAATAAAAATGAAAGACAAAAATATGATATTTCGTGGAGTAAACAAGTGGCTCTAATGAACTCGTTCAAAGCAGAACTTACAGAAGAAATGCTTGAGAAACAGGAAGCAAAGGTATTTGGTTAGTTTTGATTTTTATACAAAGACTAATGTATTGTCTTAAAAACCGACAGCTCAAAAAATGGAATGATCATTTCCGTGAATTTGGACGTGGTATAAGCATGTATCGAACTACGGATATCATAAATCTTATTGTGGACGGTATTCCTGACACAGTTCGACAAGAAATTTGGATGATATTTTCTGGTGCAATTCACACAAAGGAAATGAATCCAGGTCTATATGAAGATTTAGTGGAGAAGGTATATGAATTGTATTCTGTTTCACTTTACTATAACGTTAACATTGTAGTCAGCAACTATGGTCTCAGCTGCTCATGAAGAAATTGAAAGGGATCTTCATCGTTCCTTCCCCGAACACCCAGCTTTTCAACATCCAGATGGAATCAATGCTTTAAGACGAGTTTTGCAAGCATATGCCCTTCGAAATCCACAAGTTGGATATTGCCAAGCAATGAACATAGTTTCATCAGTATTTTTAATTTTTTGCGATGAGGAGGATGCATTTTGGATACTAGCATGTGTATGTGAACATTTATTGCCAAACTATTACGGTGATAAACTAGTTGGAGCACAAGTAAATTATAGATTATATATTAACTTATTAACATTTTAATACATATTTTCTTAGATTGATCAAGGCGTTCTCAATGAGTTGATTTCGGAACACCTGCCAAATTTGCATTCCCATTTAGAGGAGCTGGGAATGATAAAACACATTTCTTTGTCTTGGTTTCTAACAATATTCTTGAGTGTTATACCCTATGATAGTACATTTCACCTGATCGACTGTTTCTTCTACGATGGTGCTAAGGCTATATTCATGGTAAATAGACAATGTTTTATGTTTATCCAGGATCTATATTAAAAGAATTTTTCTCTAGATTGCATTGCAGATTTTGGAATGGAATGAAGAAAAATTGCTTAAATGTTGTGATGACGGCGAAGCAATGCAATTGTTGACAGTATTTTTAGATGGAATTTATAATACTGATTATCAGATCTCAAAGAATATGCCACCGAAAGCGAAAGTAAAATTGTATATTATGTTCTTACTGTGGATTATTTTACAATCAATTACTTACAGAGTCAAACAATCCACACATTAATTCATGAGGCGTATTCAAGATTTACAGAAGTTATATCAATGCAAAAAATAGAAGAACTGCGTAACAAACATCGGCGCTTAATTGTTCACCAGTTTGATGTGGAAATTGAAAACAGTATAGTTAGGAATTTCAAAGAAAACGTTTTATTTACATCTGAGGAATTGCGGTCACTGTTGATCATCATACGTGAGGAAAAAATGTGCACAAAAAAGCATCAACAAAAAGCAAACAATATAGGTGAATCGCCTACAATTGTTTCACCTGTCCTTGAAGAATCTGATTGCAAAACGCTGCTACGTGATAGTTATAGTAAAATTGATAATTACAAAGTTGATTTTGACACATTCCGAACATTATTTTATGAATTAAGTCCGTGGAAAAAATGTCGCTCGGTTGATTTGGCTGAAAAACTTTTTAGGGTAAGAAAATGGTTATTAACAAAATATAAGTGTATTATTTTATCTTTCGTAGTTGACTGACAAAAGGGGAATAGGAAATATTGACTTTTTACAATTCGTCAAGTCATTAGGCATAGTTTGTTCGGACAAAAATGCTGAAAAATTAAAACTTCTATACATTTTACACTTGCCACCATTGCTTTCTATGGTAGAAATAGAAAAAATGGGTAAGGAAAAAGATTCCACGGAGGTTGGAATAGAAGCAGAAGACTTTTTTAGGTACAATTGAAATTATTTTGCGTATATTACAATCTTTATTTATGTTTGACTTTTAGCGAGGAACCGTCAGAATCCATTGAAGCCTTGCCATCACCGACAGACCACAACTTTGTTGAAGGTACAAGCCTTATGAATATAGAAGCCACGACAACAACAACTCCAGCTACACCAAATTTGTCATTAAATTCACAAAATCAACGAACTTCAACATTTTACGTTGATTTGCCTGAATTAAAAGCACAATACCGTTTCGAATCTACTGACACATTTTCGGATATGAGCGATTTAGGCAGACCACAAAATCTTGAAACGATCTCAAATATTTCACAAATGAGCGATGTCAATATGCTTAAATATGAAACTCGATTCTCAAGCACGTCATCCACGGATACAAGAAGTTTAAGCAGTTTGCGAGTACTTTTAGATCAAAATGATTCTAATTCTCAACGTTATAACCTTCCACCAATGAAACGAATGCATTTTCAAGCGCTTTGGATGAGCTTAACTGAAATTGTTGGCTGCAACGACACTGAAATGAAAAGAGCTTGTACAGAAATGAATCCAGCTTTTGTTGATTTTGTTAATTTTTAATACTGGTTAATTATTTTCAGATGATAACTTAATCGAATTGGGACAAAATTACACAAATCTTTCACATAATGAAAGTGTGGATAGTTTTACACAAATTGCTTTACCTACATCCACGGAAGAGGTGACATTAATTTATTAAGTTAAAAAACAATTCTTAACTATATTAAATCGTAGGCCGACAATAACGGCAACACGACTTTATCACCCATTGAAACTACATCTCCAACTGCCTCATCGTGTTTTGCTGTATTGGATCAGAGTGAAAAAAGTGAAGAATCGACACAAGAGGAAAAATGGCAAATAACAATAACCCAATTCATTGCAACAGCACTATCAGTTACATCTATAGCTGAATCATTCGCAACACGCACTTCTGTTAAAGATAATATAGAATTACTCCAAAAAAATAGGCGTAAATGCGTTTTGCCTAGTTATTAAAACTTGTTTTATGAATAGTCACATTAATATATATTGTTCAACCAAATTTTTTAGAGCAAAATGTTAATTGTTTGCTTTATCATTTATGTTTTGCTTTCTTGACCTATTTTTATACATTTGTTGTTACTGGCATTACAAAATGTTAATAATTATGTATATATATGTTTAAGATTCAAAGTATTATAAAATTTTATTTCCGCATTCATGGGTTTTATATCAACAATTCTACCTGAGTCTAAATCTAATCAAGTAGCTGTGGAGTAAATATTTCATATTTTCTTTTTATTTAAATTGATGCATCTGAAGACTGCATAACTTGCAAGTTCGTTTTATTTTTTAAGCATTAATTTAGAGTCAATGGCTGATTCACGAATCTTAAATAATATAAGAGACGAAAGTCTTCTGGCAGCACGTTTAAAAGTGATACTTTTCAATGTTTTATATCCCCACGTATATTGAACGGTTTAGTTTACAGAAAACGTTAAATCTTTTGCTAAATCAAACGAATTTTAATAAAGAAGATGAATTAGAGTATTACAAGTTATGGACTGAGTTGAATGAAGTACCAAACAAGAATAATGTCTCAGAAGTTATATCGCTGCTTTCAACTTGTACGGCAACGGAAATCCTAAGATTGTGTCTTCATATCAAGAAAAACAGAAATCTTCACATTTTCATGCATTTATACTATGTATCGTTAATTCATAAACTATTGTATTAATCAAATTTTACTTTACAATACTAAACCGATTTCAGGAACTTTATGAGAATGTTATAGAAGCACTCAAGGAAAATTATATCAAATCAGATGGCAACATTTTGAGATCTCATTTATTTCAAACTTGGACTACTCATGGACTATTCCGTTTGGACAATTTAAGAAGTTGTGGAACAAGTAAAGCAATTGAGCATATATTCGTTAAGATGTTTTCCAGATTACAGCAATTAGAACAGTATGTAAAGCGGAACATTGTGTTAAAATTGTAAAAACATAACTTTTACTCATAATCAGCTCTGAACAATTGATTGGTGCTCAAGATTTTGTGGTTTCTGCTGCAGAACAGCTCATTCTTTCGTCCGTTAAAAAAGTGAATTATGGAATTGTCCTTAGAAAAGTATTGCTGCCGTTGGCTAGTGTGAACAACTCGCATACTCTTTTTGCTAAGAAAAATATTGGCTTCCTAACAAAAGAACACTGCCAAGCTTTGAGTGCAGCTGCCGCACGTCGTTTGCTTTTTGATCAAAAATGTGATTTTTTAAATGGAGATGAGCTTAAAATTCTAGAGAAAGCAATTCCCTACATAAAGTATGAAAGTGCTTTCGATTCACTGATAGTGGTTCTGCAGAAGTAAAAGGCTTAATATGATTTCTGATGTAAACAAGTCAATTTATCGATTTCAGAGCTATTTCAAATAAGCAACATCCGGAATATGGGCATATAATCAAAATGTTTGTATTATTAATTTTACGATATACAACAAATGGTACAAAAAATTGGGAAACTGTTTGTTTGAAAACCAAAAAACGAGTTCAACTCATGGTTTCTAGACTTCATAAAGCGTATGTAGGCCTAGTACTAATGATTTTAAGTGAAAACGACAAGATTAATTGTAGTATGACTTCTGAAAATGGTAAACTATATCCGCAAATATTAACAAAATACGGAGAAAAACTTCTCGAAAATTCACCAAGCATTTATATAACATTTCACTATCTGGACATTCTTCAAGTTTACTTAAGACGAGGTGATGAAAAATTTAAAACAAAAATTGGAGATATTTTTGAAAGGTATATTCATAAATTAGAGTCGACGGATCGTCTTACAGACCTTGATCACCAGCAGTGTGTTTCTAATTAATAAATTTTTTAATAATTAAAATTGACCAAATTGCGTTTTTGATTTGTTTAATCCGTTTCATTAAATACAACGTCTACCTACAAAAATAGTTGTTCGTCTAATCAGAATATTTGCGCACCAAGTAATAATTAAATGCATTGCAGTTGTGGAAGACATATTTTGTAAGACTACTTGTTATAGTTTCAATGTTATTCAACTTTTAGTTGTATATAAGATAAATTCGTAAATGAGTCAAAGAAAATTAATCATAACTGGTTTGTGCTGTATTATGTTCTTACTACTCATTTCATAAACTATGGCTGAAAACAGAGTTCTTATAATTCTTTTAACACTTGTTCAAATTTATCTAAAAATACATCTGCGTGTTTCTCCTGGAAAATCAATGCTGGACGAAACCGGATAGCATGGTCTCCACAGCCACCGGCTTGAACTCCTTTTTGTTTCAGGCGTTTAAGAAGATCATCTCGGAGTTTAGAATCTATACAATTGATTGCTAAAAATGTTCCACGGCCTCTAGTTGAACTTAGTATAGATGAATGTTCATTTTCGATTTTTCGTAAGCCTGCTTTTAATCGTTTTCCAGCACGAGATACATTTTCAAGTAGAGCTTCTTGTTGTATAACTTGCAAAATTCTTTCTAAAAGTAATAATTTTCCTGGATCCCCCATCCAAGTGTTGAACACACGATAAGCTTGTTGTGGACGAAAATCTTCCTTGTGGAAATATCCTCCTAATTGCATTTTCTTACTGAATGTTACAATATCAGGTGGAGATTCAAGATTAAAATGCTCATGACACCACATTTTCCCTGTGGGACCACCTCCAGTCTGAACTTCATCAATAAGTAAAGCAGCACCATGTTGATGTGTTATTTTTCGTAATCCTTGGAAAAACTCTGGAGAAGCCTCATTATCTCCACCCTCACTCTGTATTGGTTCGACGATAATTCCTGCTACTGGTATCCCTTTCTTGTCATACTTTTCAATTAAATCTTCAACTTCAGCCAAACATCTTTCGTCTTCCTTCTTATTTTCCCTCACATTATCCTCAAGAGGATATTTGTATTGCGGAAAACTAGCTGCGGGCCAATCAAAAGCTGGTACATCAATTTTATGAATATATTTTGAATGGGTCGTCGACAGACTTCCCAAAGTTCTCCCATGGAATGCACCGTGAAACGATAGGATACTAAGTTTTGGTGAGCCTGGCGCCATGTTTACCATACAAGATTGCATTTCCTCATTAGAGAATGACACCTTTTCTCCGCGTTTTGTTTTTCTGTACCTTTTGGGAAAAAAGCATTAAATAATATGAAAACATTAGCAACATATTTTACCATATGAAAATATTTTTATATGCATTCTCATTCGAACAAGACCCACACATCATCGTTGTTATATTATTCAAACCTTTGGGCGCAACTGAAAGTAAGACTTCACGTAATTTTCTTGGCCAATCTGCACCAGGAAAAACACCTAAGGCTGGGCGGTTTATAAGAGCTGTAAGAATATTATATTTAACAAAATATTGAAGAATGTAATAACTAAATTTACTCTTTAAATTATGTTCCTGTGTGAAAACTTGAAGAAGTTCGGGATGATTATACCCAAGTGGAACCGATGATATTTGAGTATAGACATCAAGGAGAACATTTCCGTCAACATCGACCAGGTAGTTCCCAAATGATTTGTCGTAGTCTGCGAAAAGCTGTACAGATCCGGCATTCTGTTAATAATAGGAAAAGATTACATTAACTGAGTTACTCTTTAGATTAATATGACTTCGCTATCCGTTCGTCTGTCACAAGGCTGTGTATCGCAAATTTTCACAAAGTGTGTACTATTATGGCCGCTATAAGAGCAAATATTAATGTGCGGGTGCGGGGTATGATTTTAACTTCGGATTCGCTGAGCAGGTGGTTTTAGAGAATTCGTTACACTGTATTTTAAATTATTTCTAATTTTTCGTTTACGTAATTTTAGTTAAATGTTCTATATGTATATTCCGGAAACATATCAAAAAGTGTACATATTTGCAGTTGCAATCATGACTTACATAACGAATTTAAATTTTTCTGTGGTTTTTATAATCATGAGATATGCATAAAAATACTTCAATAGAATGTTTAAAATTTTGATCCAGAAAAAGCTTGAGATAAAAAACACCGCATATTTGCTTTTCTTCAACGTCTTCTTCAAACACTCTCACTTTGTTTACCCATATTTAAAAAATCTAAAATTAAAATGAATTTCATACGAGGGTGGCACGAGTCATTGTCAAGGTAAAACATCATTTTAAGAAACATTTTTAAAGAGAATCTGTTGATTTTCTTAATTTTAATATTTAATAAAGGAATAATCTTACTTGTAAGGTATTGAGTTCTTTGAGTAATTCCAAAGACCTAGGGCCGGGAATTTCTGTACGAACACTTGGTTCACTAGGCTCCTTCTGTGTAGTTAAACTTCTTACAAATCTGTGGGCTGGAAAAACATAAGTTTTAACCATAAAAAAATTGCACAGCATAGACGAATCAATATTACCCGTTTCCTTCTGACGACAAATTCTTAATCCGGAAGCTGTGAACGGTCGCAGCATTTTATAATATAAAATTTTATAATACAAGATAAGAAGTTATGTATTACGAGTATCACTGTTATTTGAAGCACGTTTTTAAAAATGGAAAGATTTTCAATCTACTCTTATTTATATATTTTTGACATGAATACTTTACACTATAGAGCCCGAACCGAATGTTACACCGCGTTCTCCTGATGTCGACTGTGAAGTCTCCCCCTTCTCATCTGGCTGGAACATATGAATTCATTTTCTCTCCCAAAAAACAGTTGATTACACTAGATCGTGCGCAAAGGAAGGTCAAAAATGATTTGAAGAGAACAAAATTTTTATTAAATTTGGACTGAGATACAAACACTCACGTATTTCACTGATATTCCACATTCCCTGTCGTATAAACTGTACAATGTTTAATCAAAATCAATTATGGCAAGTGGCAGAGTAATATCGTCCACTAAAGCTGTTAAAATTCATTTAAACATGACGATGTAGCAAGTGCTTAGAAGTTTGCTGAGATACAAGAACGAAAAAACAAGTGTGGACAAGGTAAGCACCTCTTGAAGAGAAACTTCAGGTCAGGTGAGCGGAAACAAAAGTTCTGAGCAACAATTAACATGTGGGCTAAAATTATTCAAAATACTTGAACGGAAAGGTTAGCGTTTACTATACTAGGGGCAGAATGTAGTTAATATTCTGTTTGTTTAATTTATACATGTTGATATCCACATAGGCTTCTGTAGCTGGAATAAAATTAAATGGTGCTATGGACAAGTCAATAATCACACACTGTCATTATCAATTTGCACACAGAATTGGGTGACTTTTTCAATTGACCACTTTACGAAACTGGAGTCCCTGCTGACCTGCTCCCCATGTGCATCCTATTGATTTATATGCGTCAATAATTAAATCGATTAAATATACGTGAAACTATGGTTTCTTGAAGCTTCTTGCATTTGCAATGGTAATAAGGAATTTTTCTATTAATTTCTATTAATTCATAGTCTACGTTTGTGCCTGATTGAAATTGCCTTGAAGAATATTCACAAAGCACTTGTTGGCTGTGCTTAAATTGTTTTGAAAATAAGAATTATCTACATTAAATGGGTGTGATCTTTATTGCGATACCTACAAAAGTATTACATAATTTTGAAGACACGACGATTAATAATATTTGATAACTGCTTCTTCTCTCCAAATCATCTTATCTTTTTCTTATAGGTGAACTTATCTATTGAAGAAAAGCGTTATTTTCTTATGGGTTAACCTATCTATTGAAGAAGTATTATCACTTTAAAATGTTTTCAGCTGGTTCGTTTCACTGGTCATCGCCTTATAGATATTATATACATATGTACAAGGAACTATGTTTTAATTTAAGCTAGTGCTTAGGCACTTTTGCGTTTTTTTAGTTGTGATTACTTTTTTACCCACTACCCTACAGTCAGTCATTATCGCCCGTAAGTTTGAGTATGTCACGTTAGGTTGTGGTTTCTGGGTCACGATTCCTAATGATATGCTAGGATCTTGGTCTATTTTTTCTATTAATTTTAATGCATTGTCTTTTATGTATTTGTCTATTGTCTCAAATCTGAAATCTTTGTGAACGTTTATATTCCTAATATACCATGGTATCTAATATTATTATTTATTTTTATTGAACACATTCTACGTTTGCTCCGGATATCTGCCGACCATGTCAACCTTTTTTCGAAAGCTAAACCTAGATATTTCGCTGTTGGTGTCCAGTTTATTTTCTCATTATTAATTGTGAGGTTTTCCGGTATTTGTTTGTGTTTTCTTGCAACGAAAATCGCTTGTGCTTTATCTATGTTTAATTTGATTTTCCATCTCTTGAAATATTCTGTCTGTCTATGTAGTTTTGCAGATTGTTTGTAATGCTTGAAGTGGATGGATGCATGTGTCTTTCTACAAGCAAGGATATTTGAATTTCTGGCGTCTTTGGAATCATAGAAGTTATAAATCATATTTAAATTGTGTTGGACTCGAGCAATAAATGATTAGAAGTTCTCTCATTTTAAAATAAATGGCTTCTTTATGATTATTATTGTTTTCCGTAGCTTTACCGTGCAGCAGATATCCTGTCTTTATTCATAAATGGAAAGAAAACACCACAAATTTACGCTAGTCAATAATAAGAATGCTGGGTATATAAAGTTTCTTTTTATTTTTGAATACTTATATTAGTACACTGAAATCTTACTAGCTCGTTCTTAGCAATTAACAGTAATTAAAGATTTCATGCAATGTTTTTACTCTGTTTTTTTTTTTTTTTTTTTTTAAATATATAGTGTTATTTTACTAATTTTTATATAGAATTTCTAAATTACATGTCTGTACAGTAGTGAATTGTAAAAAAATTCACGCATAATTTTTTATCTGCCTACTTAGCTTTTTTCACTAGTTCGTGTTATTTACAGTAATATATATGTATTTAAATATTTCATACTTATCTTTTATCTTAACTATTTCTCTAAATACTCGATATTCAATAATCAATTATTCAAAAATAAAATCGATGCAAAATCACAAAATTATCCTCCGAACCAACGGCTTATATTTTGTTCTATATAACCATTTAATTATGTTATCTAAATCAAATATTGTAATAATCAATGGTTACATACGGAAAACAAATAAGTCTGTTGTCATATTCTCAAATAATTTAAACTTCAATGAATTTTTAATAATTCAAACTCATTACACCATATTTTTTCTTCATCACACCATGTTAAAATAGTTTTAAAAAGACGTTTTCATTCCTTTAGTCCCACATCTAGAACATTATTTTCTCATCATAGGTTTAAGAAAGTTTTGTCATTAAGGTGAATAGTAGTTTTTGAAATTTAGAAAATTTAGTTTAAACTACTTGTGACCATTTCTTTACCGGATCACACATTATGGGCAGAATTAAATTATTTTAATATTTTGCTAGAAACATGCAATTCCTGTTTTTAAATCATTGGTGTTTAAAGATCAAAATATCTGAAACAATTCCATATTTTACCAGTTAAGCATCCGAAATAAAAACTAAAATAAAATTAAATACGCACTTCTACAATTATATGATTATCACTCTTAACTATAAGTTTATTATTTATGCATCGAGTTTCAAATATTTACACTATTCAAGCAACAATTTTAACTGCTGTAAAGTGTGTTTTTTTAATTTTATAACTTTTCCCAGGTTTCGTTTCGAAATCCATCATTATGTCTCTACATCCGATTGATATATTAGCAAATATAATTTTTATATATAATACTTTGTGTTTTAATATTCTATATGTACGAATTCAAATTTGAAGCACAATAAATGATTTAGCATTTAGAAAATTATCATTAGCGTTATAAAAAACATTTTTGAAGTAACTTCTTTTTTTATTATTTATAATAAATTCAATTAAAATAAATTTTATAAAAACACGTTTTTTAAAGTGGCAAATTATTTTCAATAAAAATTAATATGTGCATGAATTATTTTGCAACCAAAAATCTTTACTTAATCTAAAAGCTGTTAAGGTTGTACCCAAAATTATTTGTTTTTTGATTTTTTTTTCCTTTTTTAAAATATTATTTACAAAATTCTTGTGTATTTTAAACACAAGTTTTCTAATCTAACGGATGGTATTTCTACATAAAGTTTTTATTCAAAACATTAAAATTATCTTTTCATTGTTGATCCACTAAGCTTTCACGAAAATGTTTAATTTTTTGAACAAAATATGCTTCAAGACTTTCGGCACATTTATAAAATGGTGACTCTTTCGGATTGTAATATCGACAGTTGTCAAAAATTTTTGTCATGTCTCCAATAAATTCCGATAGTTTTGTGTAACGTTGTTCATTTATTTTCTGTTCTATTTTCTGTAAATCTAATTAATGGAAAAATTTATTAATAAAAATGGTTGTTACATTAGTAATGGAAATAATTCAAATTTTATTCACTTACCCATAGGCTCCTTAATTACTTTGTAATAATCTGGAGCTTCATCAGGGTCTACTGGTTCCGTAAAGGGCCATGCACTCTTATGTCCCTAGAGTGAACAATTGAATTGTAATATTATATTTTATATTTAAAATAAACAGTCAATACCTGTATCTGTTTTATAAGTTTTTTCAAATCTTCATATTCCGAAGAAGTTAAATTTTTCATGTTTGCAAAGTATACAGAATTGTTTCGTTGGCAATTTGGACATATGTATTCATCAATATATTCAGCTTCACTTTGCAAAATACCAACGCAGCGACCATGGAACCAATCCTGGCATTTGTCACAGCATATATAAAATTGGGATTCATCATAGGGTTGCTTGCACAAACAGTAAAGTTCTTGTGTTTCTCTGGCATGAGTGCATTCAGTACACACAAATTCTGTTAAATTCTTCGAAGCTTCTTCAGTTATTCCAACGCAATCGCCATGGAACCAATTGTTACACAAATCACAACCAACGTAAAACCTTTGAAATAAAAAATGTATTTTTAAAAATTTTATTTCCCTACGAAAGATAGATACTTACTTTGTATCATCATAAGGTGTTCTACAAAGGCAATAAAGTTTATCCTTCTTTTTTCGTGAACTACCAGAGCCACTCGTATTCAAACTTTTCGATGACTTCCTACTTCTGGTATTGCCAGAAGAAACCGTGGGGTTTGCATTTTGTCTGTTAGAAGTAACAGTTGAATTGCTTTGCATCATGTTTCCTGAAGATCCTTGCTTCGATGGTGATCTAACAATTATCGGAAAATGTTTAAGTATTTTATATTTCATTTTATTCAAACTCTCTTACTTTCTTTTTGTAAATACTTGTGTTGCCTGGGCATTTTCCATATTTTTCAAATCATCCTGTTTCATTCTCTCAATTTTTGCCCGAACGGAGAGTTCGGCAGCAAGCTCTTTTTGGATTTCAATTTTAAGTTCCTTTTCAAGCAACGCACGTTTCTTTAATATATTCTTTTTCAATAACTCCTTATGACGATAAAGTTTAATCTTTAAAATATGAATTTCGTAAATAGAGGTTGTTTTAGTGATTTCATCAAAAACTTACCGTATAGTTATAGTTTTGTTTCCGCTTCTCTCCCTCGCGTTTAATAGCTGCTAATCTTCTGTTATTCATTACAGGTTGTGGAGTTTCCTCACTATCCTCCGAAACGGATAGACGGCTCAACGAAGAACTTGTTGCTTCATTCGATGCTGGTTTTCTATCATTAGAATTGTTGCTCAGATGCATTAAAGGTCTAGCTGATCGACGACGTGGTGTTTCTAACACCCAATCATCATCATCATTCGATTTATTAGTTGACTTCTTTCTAGTTCCGATATTGCTTCTTGTAGGAGACGGTGGTGAGCCATATGCTACTATTTCGGTAACAACTGGTGTCGGAACTATGTCTGATTTCATTTGACGTTCTTGATAGCGTTGCAAGTTGAGAAGTTTTTCTTCAATTTCTGGGTTTAGATTTTCTTGTTTAAGGGCATTTTTAATTGCTGGAACGGTAACTTTTGATTTAATGACACCTTTTACAATATACATATTTGAACGATATTTAAAGTAAGTATATAACTAAAAATTTCATAAAACAAAAACATATTAAAAAAATACTCACTTTGTTGTATGTAATCTGGTGTAATGACGAAAGACCCGGAGGCTCCTTCAGCCAAAAATGTTCCTTCTAAAGTTTTGTTTCCAACATTCGAACCATCATTTTTAATATTGGTTTGTATCAATATATTATCCGTCTGTTGTGAAATGTTTTTCTGCTGTTGTTGTAGCGCTTTCTTTTGCATATTAGCAGTTAGAAATTTTTGCAATATCTCTTTTTTCACGTCCGGGTTTACTTGTGCACCATTGATTTTTTGTTTTTGAAGTTCCTCCGTTTTATTATTTATCGAAGTGGCTGTAACGGCTATTGTGGATGTTGCCTACCAATTACGAGAAAATCGAGAATAAATTTTTGATTAATAATAATATTGATAGGATTATTTTCGAATTTATTTATTGTTGAGTCTGCAGAAGAGTTGTTCACAAGCTGAAGTTATTTCTACCCAGTCAAAAAAAAGTTATTGTAATTAACATGTTAAAATCATAATAACCATCTTAACAGTTTTCTCCAATTATTCTAAATCTTATAGCAACAACTCTCCTACAAAACATAGATACATGAGATATTTAATTCATGATTTTCAACGTCACGGTTTTTATGTATAAGCATATATAAATTTACTCTTGATAATATTTTATCAGAAAACCTACCTGCATCTGTCATGATCAGTGGATGAACTTACTCCAGCAAACCTTTGGAGAATTTGATGAAGAGATTAGGGTAAAAACTAGTATAAGCAGTTTTGTTTTTTTATAGATTATCATTTATATAATTCACAATGTAATTTTTAATTTCAAACCAATGCATTACAATATACATTAGATTTGTTAATTGGTTTTCGTTCTTACTCTCGAGTGCAAATAAGAATGATTAGATTTACTAATCTTTTACGAAAGAAAATCTAATGAAATTTTCGTCAAAATATAAAACAAAACATTAAAATGATTAATTTTTTTTTTTCTTTTTTTAAATTTTGCATTGAAGTTAAGATGATTATATAAATGGTAAAGCCTTTGTGTTTTCTGTTTTCTTCCGTTTTGAAAATATTTTTACAAAATAACCATTTACCGATGCAAAATTTGAACACTTTTTTATAAAGCTTTTTTTGAGTTTGTATATTCTAACCTTATTTGTTTCAGATTTAAAGTACTGCTCATACTATATTTTTACTACAACCTCTTCAATGATTTGAATAAAATACAATTATGTATAATCTTAATCTTTTACACAAACGGGTTTTAAAATTAAGATTATTTTCTTGGGGAGAGAACAGATTTCTTATTCGTATGTAAAATAGAGCGCTTTTTGTCAACACAAAGGCCAATTGCAAATAATCATCTAACTCATGTCAAAAAATATGTTATATACAATAAATATATAATGTTTACTATTAAAACATGTGTCTATATTTTATGAACACGTATAATACTTTTCATATTATTCATGTCTTTTAATTTTTTTCTTTTTTTCTACTATTATTTTTCTTATACGAATCTCATCTTGGTTTTAATAAGTGTTCATGTTTCATTATTATTTTATCTCTTTTAGCAATATACACATTTAAACGACACAAATCGGTCGAATAAATTTACAAACAAAAATCAGAAAAATTAGAAAATTTTATATTTATTAATTATATATCAATTGGTATTTAACATATTTTATCGTGTTTTTCAAAAAAAGAACGAGTTAGAACTTAAAAAAAAAAATAAATAAATAAAAATTTCCCGACAGAAACGAAAAATTCTTGTTCTTTATACACACAATATCTCAATGCAACTACTATGCAAAATTGAAATATATAATGTATATAGATTATATTTTTGAAAGAAAATAATAATAAATAAAATTTTAATGAGTAATTAAAAACGATTTTTTAGTAATTGTCAAATGAGTTTATTGCAAAAAGCGCTTTTACATTTACAATGAATTGATTTTTCTCTTCTTTGTTCCTCTAATGTGACCGAATTTCCTTACTATGCAATACTTAAATTCATAAATTTCATATTTATTTTATTGTTTTTAAATATATCAAGATGTTAGAAGATATTTATTTAATTATACAATAAATATACGAATTAGAAAACGATTTTGTTCTTCCAATGCATTAAGACTTTTTATTTATTATGTGAAGTCACACTAAAACATAGTTAACAAAACACGAACGTGTTAACGAATAATATATATAATGTATATTGAGTTAAAAAATGGATAATTTAAAAGAATATAAAATTAAAATAAAATTGTTACAGTATGAAGAATAAATTAAAAACATACTTTAAATGCTAAATTAACGAATAATAAGTTAGGAAATTTTGTACAAATGTATAGTATAGTGTAAGGTATTATGCCTATTAATTTTAGTGTTTCTATACGCATCGATAAAAGTCTTCTTCTGAAAGATGTTTGTAACAATATTTTAGCAATAATTTGTATAACTTTTGTTTGATGTTTGTTTTATGAAAATTTTCAGAATAATTTGTTGGAATGCACACGTATTTTAAGTCTCTAATATTTCCTAATCACAATATTTCATTTAAATAAATTATTTTACTACATTTTACTTATAACAAACCTTAAAACAAGCAAATACGATTAGTTTTATTCTTTCAATAAATGTCATGCATCAGAAAATTTGTTCCTAATGTATCAAGTTTTATATTTAATATTTATAAATTTATTTCAAGTCTTTGAAAATTCATATCGTTGCGTTTAGAATAATCTGCATATGCTAAAGGTTATATAAACTTCTTAATTTAATCATCTGTTCGTCACTTATATATAAATTAAGTTCATCATATATTAACTAACTATTAAGTCCTTATATTCCAATAAAATATTTTCTTTTCAATCCAGATGATAGAAATCAGAAAGTTTATACAAAAAATTAACCTTTAGATTAATTAATGAATTCATAAATTAACTTTAAATGCAACACATTATCTGCATTCGGTTTAAGCCACAGCGAATATTTGGACAAATTTATAATAATCCGTTTTGCACAAAAAACAAATTCGATTTGATTTGTCAACTTATCTAGCAAATACTCACTTGTTGCTGAGGAGACGATTGTACTGGAGCTAGAGGAGGTGGTTGTGCCTGGTTTTGTTGCTGAGCACTATTGTTTGGATTTGGTGGTTGCACTGCTATATAAACTTTTGTTGGACCAAGTACACCTTGTTTACCACTTGATTGTTGAGCTGGAAAACAAAACATATATAAACAATTTGATCCAAAATATTCATGTCATTTATATAATTTGATATATGATGCATACTTTGTAATAAATTTTCAAATAAATTAATTTAATTTAATACCTTTTAGCAGCTGCTGTTTCACTTGCTGAGTAACTAAGACTAACTGCTGTGGCGTGAATTCATTTTTGGTCAAACCTTGTATTACAATTCTTGGTCCCTCATCTGTTTGTATAACTTGCGCTGTAACGCTCTTAATAACAGTTCCTGGAGGCTGACCAAGCAACAAGGCATCGATATTCGATGAATTGCTAGTAGGTGTGGATTGTGCTGTTTGAACAACAGCTGTTGCTGAAGTAGAGGTAGCTACAGGTGTGGCTGGTTGTTGCACTTTCTGGACAACATTATTAGTTATGTTATTTGTTACGATTTGCTGCTGCGGCCGTTGTGTTGTAACTGTTGCAACTTTTCTCTGAACTGGTGTTTGGGGTTCCACTGTTTGTTCCGAATAGGTATTTGAATGAGTTACAATATGAGCACTGCCATCACTTTGTGTTTTGATTTGCGCCACAATTTGAGCTTGATTATTGCCTATAGGCCTTACAACAACTTGTTCACCATTCACAGTAAGGACTTGTAGCTTTCCTTGAGCTAATTCTTGTGCCAAAGTAGAGTTTTGGACAACTTGCTGTTGTGTTTGTTGCTGTACGGGTTGCTGCTGAACTTGTTGTTGCTGTTGTTGTTGTTGTTGTTGGACTTGTTGCTGTTGTATCTGAACTTGCTGCTGCTGTTTTTGTTGAATAGATGGTGACTGTTGTACTACTTGAACCAGTCGTGGAGTTTGATTATTAGCCTGTACAAATTTGGTTTGTTGTACTACTTGTTGAGTCTGAATAGCTGGTTGAGATGTTTGAACAAGTACGTGAGAAGGCATAATTTGCTGTTGTTGTATAATCTGTGGCTGTTGAATTAGTTGCTGTTGTACGACTTGTACATGAGGTAATTGATTTTGTTGGGTCGTTACTAGTCTCTGACCAGGACTTAGTAAAATTCGCTGTCCATTTACAATAATTTGCTGTGGACTTCCGGAATTCAATACTCTTTGAATCATTTGTATTTGCTGCTGTTGTTGCGGTTGTAGAGATGACTGAGGTGCTTGAACAATAATTTGTTGTTGTTGTTGCTGCTGTTGAGCTGGTTGTTGCTGTTGTTGTTGTTGTTGTTGTTGTGTTTGAGACTGTTGAGTTACTTGTTGCTGAATCGTTTGTTGTGGCTGCCTTGTTGTCGAAATTAAAATCTTTTGTCCATGGATATTTTGCACAATTTTCTGGTCAACGCCGGCCTGAGCCAAAATTTGTTGAATATTGGTTACTTTAGATGCAGAAGTAGTAACAGTTTGCACGGGGCTAGTAACTCTCTTTTGTATTTTGGGTGTAGATGTTTGTGGAGATTCGGTAGTGATCTAAATATAAAGATATTATTTATTTAATAATATATGAGCAATAACAACTTACAATCTCGTTTACCTTTCGAACAATTGGTGTTGTTGGAATAACTTGCTTAATTGTTATTGCATTTGGAACATTACTAGTTGTACTCGTACTAGAACTTTCTTGAAATGGTTTAATAATCACTTGTCCTTGAATAGGTGTTTTAACTGCACAAGGTTCTGGTGAATCCGAAGCTAATTTGAGAGGTAACGTTTTATTTGCAGCTCCTGACATGATGTATAATTATAGAAATTACACAAAATTGTTTATTAAAGTATTCACCTGGTGTTGTTGTGATAACGTGAAGTTTTCCATCAGGCATTTGAACGAGCTGTTGTCCGGGATTAAGACCCCGTACACTAACTTTTCCATCTGGACCACGAATGATTTGGACTTTGTGCTGTACTGGTTGTTGTGGGGTCACTGGT
This sequence comes from Chrysops caecutiens, assembly GCA_963971475.1. Classification (NCBI taxonomy): domain Eukaryota; kingdom Metazoa; phylum Arthropoda; class Insecta; order Diptera; family Tabanidae; genus Chrysops; species Chrysops caecutiens. The sequence continues at coordinate 74,372,200 of OZ020568.1, forward strand.
TGTGCAGCTACGCGTGATGTTCGTGGAGTAGTGTCGGTAGATGCTTTTTGTGCTGGTGCTGACACCACCTGGTGTACAATTTTGGTTGTCCCATCCGAATTCTTTACAATAACACGTCTATTTCCTATTATATTCTGCTTTGGAGTTGTCGTAATACCTGTATAAAGGAAAATAAATCAATTGTAGTTTCATTATGCATTTTTCTAGTTAAAATAAATCTCTCATTGATTCCTACTAGTTACCTTCTTCCTCATTTTTGATTTCAGCTTTAGCAGCTTTGGAAGTATTTCAAATATAAATAAATTCTATGTATTCATATAGTAAAAACCATAACTTACTCTGCTGTTGCTGCTGTTTAACTTCCATTGCTCTCTTCTGTTGATGAGCAGCTCGTTGAAGTCGTAGTTGGTGCTCCATTTTCTCTTTAATGTCTTCTGGATTTGCTTTAGAAGTAACAACAACTGTCTTAGGTGTACTGTTGCCATTGCCTGAGTTACTACTTGATGGTAGATCAATTTGTCGTTGAGAAGGAAGTTTGCCAGACACAGTACGTGTAACAGTTTTCTCCTGTTTTTCTCCAAACAATTTTATTTCCCATAAATCTAACTTTTCCTCATCTACCCATTCTTCGGTAACTTGAGGTTCTGTTTGTTGCGGTGATTCAGCACGTTTTCTTTTTCTTAGGCCCGATCTTATGGATGTAACTTCTGTAATGATAATTTTTTTTAATTTTTACGTTACAATTAAAGAAACAATTTGACAAACCTCTTATAGTCTTAGGCAACTCAAGCGGTATCACAACTTTGCGGCGCATATATTGAGTTTTCTCCGAGAACTTTCCGAAATGCCTATGCTTCAACAATTCTAGCGTTACAATTTCCGTCTCTGTTGTTATTTGATGTTTTCCATCTGCAGTTGGAGGTTTAGCTATCATATCATCCCATCGCAAACAGCACCATAATATTCTAAACTGCAAGGCAACAGCTGCTAGAGTTTGTAAATTGATCGTCCGAAATAACCAACATGTTTTGAATAGTGGTCTTGAACATGGATAAGGCCAAACTGATGGATTATTTTTTGCCAAATGATGAAATCCACTCACTGCTACCTTTCCTCCGTGGCGTGCTAGTTTAGTCAATTCGTGTCTAGCTACTGACATTAATGACTTCATTGGTTTGTGTGTACTAAACGTAGCGATCACTGGAAATTTAACTAGAGACGTTTTCTGTGATGGTTTTGAAATTTTCTTCTTTTCTGGAAGTTTTTTCAAATATAACCTTCCACGAGTTGAAACAGTTGTGTACATTCTTTCTGTGCCGTCTGGAGCAATTTCTTTTTCCAGCTTTACCGGCTCTTCTTTCTTTGTAACTTTGTTCAAACCGAATCTTCGATTTGGTTTTGGTACAAACGTAACATGACGAACAGCTGCAGTTTCATTCGTAGAAGTCTTTTTATCTGGTTTTGAAAACTTTGAACTGGAAACTGTATTGTCTTGACTATCTTCAGATGAATTTTTCATAGCACTGGCTCGTCCGCGTCCTCGTAAAGATGTTCGAGTTCTTCGTCCCCTTGAAGAATCTTCATCGAAAGGTTCAAGCGATTGAGATTCTGAACTTTCGACATCAATGTGCGTAGCATTATCTGTATCATGACTTGATTCCAATTTAATTTTCTTCGATGCTGGCGAGCTACAATCGGATAATGGTATCTTATCATCAGCTTGTTCCGTTGTTTCTACTTTGACTTCATTTTGTATATCCATGGCATTTTCATCTATTACTTCTGAATTGATCGTTATATCGTTTTCCAAAGATTCTTCTTTTTTGACAGATAATAAACTATTTGATAAATCCTCCTTGCACTTTTCGACACATTCAAATACCAATTCTTCATTCCAATCTATTGAATTCTCAAGAGCTGTTATAAAATCTTGTTGGAGATCTAGTGGTGTATCATCACACTGACCATCTTCGGCTTCATCGAAAGAAAAATTACTATCTTTTTTTCCTTCAGTTAGTTTTTGTTCAAGAATTGATGGTTTTTTAACTGCACCAATGATAGCCTGTACAGCTTCCTTACAACCACCACCAGCTGAATGAGCTTTTCTTAACAACATTAACAACTCCATCTTGTATCTTGCTTTTCTATGACATAAAGGTGAATAGCAATTGTTTTGAGTTATTTCCGAAACAGCATTCGAGTTTGTATTACAATCTTTCGTATAACAACGATACGATTTATTAAGGCGATTCAAATATGTAAACTGAATTCTAACTGTTTGGATTTTCTTGGTAAGTGAATAAACTAGATCGATATTATTGTTAGCTTGACTATTTTGAGTATTATTTACACCCGCCACTTTTGTACCAGCTAAGCGTAATAATTGCTTTTCTAAATAAGATTGTTGATTTGTATTATTTGATTGATTTGATTGCTTGTTTTCGGTTGTTGTCGAAGTTGTTGGGGCAACATCATTTACAACATCGACATCATCTTCACCGGTGGCCCCAGATGATATTCTATGTTCTTCGAGTTCTTTAAGCTTAAGACGTCGCTCTAATAAACCATCGAGTTTTGATTTTCGAGCTACTTTCGGATACAATATTCTACCAGGTGTTGTTAATGCTTTAGAAACATCTATACGTTCATAATATTCTGGAATGGATAAAACTTCAACACCTTTTAAATCTGCAGCATAATTTAAGTTTAACTCTTCCTCCTTCTGGCCATGACATTGTTGTAAAAACACTTTTGTTCTTGGATCAACTGTTACGATTTTTTCGGAATCATCTTTTCGAATACGTATCGCAACCTTTAAATGTGCTATTTTATCAGCTATACGTACTTTTCTCACTTGTCTCCGACTATATGACATCCAAATCCATCCCCATTGTCCATGTATACGGTATTCTTCACCTTTCTGTTTCCAAACTTGATGTTTAAGTCCCAAGGAATATTTAACATAATTAAACGCAAGTCGATTTCTTTCCTCTTCATCATCTCGTTCGCGTTTTTCTCTTTTCTCGGCTTTTTTCTTTTCTTCTCGTTCACTTGATGTTATTCTTTGTAGTTTTGTATGACCTAATTGTTCGTGCCAAACATTAGCAAATACTACACCTTTAAAACATGCCTGTAAAACAGTCATGGTACATATAAAATCACTTGGCTTCTTGCTACTTGAAACGGCAGCAATCCATATTTTACGCAAATTCTGCCAGTTAGGATTCATAAAAGGTGGACTGATCGTCTGCTCAAGTAATAAGAGTGTTTGTCTTAAAGTTGATATTATATTCCCCTCGGTGCCACTCAGAGCCCCAGTCCATTTAAATTCAGAAGCTGTGGTTAATGAAAATTTATGTGACAAATGCCTTTTCTTATCTCGATCCTCATTTCTTTGTGGTTTATTTAGTGCAATAGGATTAGTTGTATATTGATTTACGTAAGTTTTAAAAGTGTTTTCCATTCCAAGCTTGAAATATAATGTACCATTTGATATTTGATTGGTTTTCTGTCGTGTCATTCTCAAGTTTTCCTGTTCATCATTAGTTAGCTTCTTCTTTACCTCATCAGACTTCCCATTGGAATTTAAATTTGAATTATCCTCACTATCATTGAGAGTGTCTTTATCTTCTAAATCATTATTATTACCCTCATTTTGATTTCCAGCATTTCCATTTGAATAATCATTGTTCGAGTTTTCGTTCATCAATTTTTGAATACGTTCATTATCACATTCAATGTATGATTTCTTATTTCCTTTATTTTCATGTGTAAGAGTTTCGGTTAATTTCATTTGACGAACTATTTCATCTTTTAACTCATTCAACTCGCGACAAAGAAGCATTTCTAAGTCAGTATTATCCAATTTCGATATAAGTAATTGAAGTTGCGGAACAGTACTATAATACCAAACTTCCTTCCCATCTTGACTTTCTACAAATATCCTTCGTCCGATAAACCAAAATTTTCTTCCATGACGATCACATCCCAATACATCATGCCTTATTAGTATTCCTTGTTTCTCTTGTGTTGATATGCAATCACCAACTCCTGATACTCGATGTGCTTTGCATATGCTGCACTGCCAATCCTCGGTGGGTACATTTACCAATGGAGGATCAACACATTCTAAATGAAATACTGCGGGACATGTTTCGCAACAGAGTAAATCGCCTAATCTATGACAAATTCGACAGTGATCATCATAATGTATAGGACCTTCTTGCAGCATTACATCTCGAACAGAAGTTGTTATTAGAAATTGATCAGTTAAAAATTGTAAAACAATTAATCTTTCTTCTACCCCAGTATAAGGATACTCTCTGGACGACAATATGCTTAAGACTTGTCTGTCAAATGATGAATCACTTTCTACATAACTTCTCATCACTTCTGGCCATGTTATTGTATCCATTAAATACAATGTAATATTAACACTATCCTTTTGATCTAATGGGCCAAAATGTGTTGCCTGTGAATCTTCCTCCCTTAAAATTGCTTTTAATAACATTATATGAATTTCAGCCAGAAGTGCACTTTGCTCATCACACAACAATGCTGCACAGAAGTCCTCCAAACGAAATGGTGATAATCTTATTAAATTTCTAAATCGTCTTAATACTTCATACACTGTAGCAGCCTTCAAAGACAATTCTTTAGTAACTAAGAGATCATCAGACGATTCTGGTAATTCTAAACGATCATATTCTCTACCCTGAAGCCAAACTGGTTCAGGACTTGGAGGACGTGGTGGTCGACCTACACCATTTGTTGGTCCAAAGCTATTGATAGAAAAATCACTATCACTTTCATTTTCATTATCTAAGCTCTCTTCTTCACTCGGTGACATTAATAGTGGATCATCTTCCACATCACTTTTATCTGTTGAATCACCGAAATCAGACCCATAATGATATTCTGATTCGTATCCTAGAATAAAGATAATTTCATAAATTGGCTTATTCAATAGCCAACATTTTCAACTCAAATATAAATTAAGTTATTTAAGATAAGAATTATATCTGTTGGAACTTCATCCTTAATATCAAATCCTAATTAAATGAAAATACTATTGGAAAATCATATGGACTCATAGAGAGTTGTAGTTGTCCCTTTTGATAGGAGCTTTTTATATGATAATGTACTTTATTTTATGAAAAAAGTAGTATATAAAGATTTCTTACCCCTTCTTCCATATGAAGGTGTTGAATTCGTCGCTCCTCTTCTACCGCGACCCCGACTTGACTTTGATACTGTTGGTCTAGAAACACTTCTTCTACTACCTTCACTACCTTGCGGAGAAGATGCTCTAGAGGCTGAAGGAGTGCTAAATTGTGAATCTGATCCTTTTGTTAAATATTTTGGTTTTTTAAGTAAATTATAGTTGAATTTGGTAACTGTACGATCAGCAGTTGCCGTTTTAGGTGGTCGCCCACGTTTTCTTGTGCCCCTTGCGGACATACTTATGTCTTTATATTTTCTATATGCAAGTCTCTAATGATATACAATATCTTATTGTACTTTTAAGTTAATATGTGTTTAAAATTAAATAATTCTCCTGTTCCTGTGTCTTTGTATCAATTCTCGCACTAAGTATCTAAATAATCCTGGTTCTTGTATCCAACGAATTTGTTGTTAAGCATATATTTAATCATGTTTGTAGAAAGTGCACTGTTTCTGCTGCTGCAACAACCTGGAAATATAACGACAAAAATTAACTTTATAATTACTTAATCATTAAAATGAAATAAATTCAGCTCAATTTCACTTGTACAGAGAGTTTACTTCTTATGGTTCTGGTCTTCTTAATGCTATGCTTGTGCTTCGCCTTTAAAATTTTGACAATTAGATTTTCGACCAGTATTTATAAACAAAAATCTTTCTCTTGTTCCTTTTTTCAATATTCTAATTTACTATCCAGCTGATTGTTAAACAATTTTTACTTCGCCCGCCAAGAAAACTAAAATGTCATGCTAATTGTCAATGTGATGAAAGTTTGGTAAAAGCATAACGTAAAATTTATGTAAATAATATTAACTTCACCTGATTCTAGGTATATTCAATGTTTCTTGTGTACTATTTTAATAATGAATTTCGAATTCAAAAACCAAAAAGGCATGGCGTAGTGTTTCGATCTGCCACACACATTTATTGAAAATTCTTCGCCATGTCGAAAAAATTTTCATAAACAAAATTTACTTAAAATCCAAATGTCAAATTTCATAAAATTTTCTTATTGGGGAAAAGCTGTTGTTTCCTTTTTTTGTGTTCAACTACAATTCACTTTGCTCCCCGTGAAAAGCGAAATCGTTTGTCAAAATCGCCACACAACACAAGAAAAAGACGCACCGCCGTATAAATTTCAGACGCGACTATGAAACTGAACTTAAATTAGTTAAATCATCGAAAGAAGCTTGTCGCTGATTGGTTGATCTGAGAACCGCCATTATGCTCGTTCTAATTTATTTTTATTTTTGTAAATTTCATCAAAAACATTTACTAATTAATATTTATGTGAAAATTTATGAAAAATAAATTATTTTCATTTTTTAATTATATTTACTTTTTCTTCAAAATTATTCACATCGACTTGCAGCCATTCCTTTTAACTAGTCAATAAACTTTTCAACCAATCAGAGCTCTCCTTCTATCGAAACTTACGCCGAAGCGCCATCTACAGTTCTTCAACATTTCCATCAAATGCTAAAAGCATAGTATACAATGATTGTAAAATGTAAACAAAACTCACATTTAATTCTATTAAAAAACTAAAAACTTCCTTAAAAATTTGTTGTTTAATTCACAAATTTATAATACTATTGCAATTCCTGTAAAAAAAAATTTCCACGACACAATGATTAAGTCGTTCAAGAACTTTTATGTGTACTTTTCCACATAATAAAGCTACACAATGATGAAATTTAATAATTCTACAAATAAATTAAAATCAAAATATACCACACTTTACATTTTTAACAAACAGAAATGTTTTAAATTTTTCAAACTAGCAAATTTTACTCAAAATTGCTTTCTTCAGAGGTTGTAATAACACCACTGTGGGTACGGCTATGATAGTGGCATCTGTTATTGATGACAGAACTTATGTGCAAACAGTACTGCCAATTGCTATTTTCCTTAACCACTTCCGCAAATCTACCTCCATAGTTTCTTAATCGATGGCGAAATCAAAATATTTTATTTATTTTCAATTCGACAAATAGTTATTATATCTACTTTCATTTTACTCAATTTTATTCTATTAAAATCTGTGTATCAATTAGCTCTAAGTTGAAATGAAAATATAAATAAAATTTTTCACTATGAAACATATGGTACGAGGATGAGGCAACCGGTTGGATATGAATTTTCCCGCCAAAATACATATTTTGAGGAATAAAAGATACTTCAAAATGTTGAGACGAGCATAAAGTTTGTTTATTTGGATGATTGTCAATCAATGATGAGCTAAATATGTCTCCAGACAGATTGTTTCTCGGCACATTATTATAATTTGAAGTCGCTGGACAATTTCTGAAAAAATACATATAATAAAATTAATTGCATATTTATTATAATTACCTTTTTTTTTGCTCTAATTTTGTCTAATTTTTGCAGGTTTTCCACATAGGTACCTACTTTTGTCATAATTGAAATTTGGAAATAACAAACATGTTATCAGAAAGCTTCAATTTTCAAACAAATTTGACCTATTTTCTTACTGTACTAATTTATTGTACTGTATGAAACGTGTTGTTGAACTCTGCATATACCAGCGACTTCCCCAATAGCTGCTTGCATTTCTAGTGAAGTCTCAATTTTCAATTTTGTCGCATGTGGAACGTAAATAAATGAATTGGGCTGAGGGGTATACTTGCACTACGATGTCCTGATTCACAAATGTGGAAAGTCCTTTTCTGCTTTCAATTTTATTAAGTAATTTAGAATTGAATTTTACTAGAAAATTGTATAATTAGTAGAAGTAATTAAAATATTAACAATACCAAAATGCAATAGAATGTTTTGTCTGTTTTTTCAGATGTGGAACCAAAACGTTGCCATACGATGGTTCCTTTTCATACCGATAGATCCTTTTATTACTCAATAGTCCGTAGTAATTCACCAAGTGCTCGATTAAATTTCGAAGCATTTACAGTCGTGTGTGTAGATAGTTTTAACAAGAGAAGTAAAATTGATTTAAAATTCTTTTCTTAAACGATGAAATCGTAATTTATTGTAAAAACATTTAAAATTCACTAAATAGGACTTTGCTTGTTTAACGGGAAGAGTATTGTGCTAAAAAAAGTTAACTGAATAGGAAAAATTATATTAGAAAAAATTTAAATGCTTGTCTTCAAGGGCGTTTTGATTGGAAAAATTTTACTGTTTTAAGGAAATGAAAAATATTTATGAAAATTGTGAACATGTTTCTGAAAAAGTGAAGTTATGTTGAAGAGTTTTCAATTTCAATAATTCAATAAAAATCAAGTAAAAATTTGTTGAATTCTATTTTATGAGCTAAAATATATGTTCCACTTAAAGTATTCTTAAAGTGGTATACCATACATATACTATAGAAAAGTGTCCTGTGTTGATTTGTATGTATACAGGGATTGGCCATTTGGATAGTCGTGCAAGGTGCAACTGAATTGACATCATCATTCTTCGATGTCAGGAAGGACATCTTGTTAATTTTATCAATTAAAAATATCACTTGATAACTACAATTGCAATGATGTCAAAAATTAATTCAACAATGCTTATAAATTAAATATACTTTATATATATGTATACTTTGAAGTTTCGTCCTAAAAGTGACGTCATCGAGTGAGGTTGCCTGTGATCACATTACTGTTACTGCATTAGAACTCATTTCTTTGGGGTAACATTTTTCAAATTGAAATTATATCAAAAGTGAATTGAGAAAAGATTTGATTTTTTCACAGGGAAATGATTTGTATGCTCGCATTGTAGAAATTGACTAGATATGTCCAATAAGTTCAACTCAACAGATGAAAAATTTAGGTCGAGTTGACAATATCATCATCATCCAAGTGTAGCTGAAAATCAATAAAAGTAAAAACAAAACACATATAATTCAAAAATTAAAATCAAAACAAATCAGAAGAAAAGAAAGAAAGCATTAACGATGGCTTCAAATAGTCAACAAACTCAAATGCAACAGCAAAACCAAGTCAATCAAGGGAATGGACAGAATGTTTCACAGCAGCCACAGCAGCAACAACAGCAACAGCAACAACAGCAAGAACAACAACCACTGCAGCAATCACCTTCGTTGGACACGCCACCTCAGAAAAAAACATCAACTACTGACCGGGTCGTTGACAGCGTACTATTTCCTCCAAGTCACAAACTTACAATAGCCGAAGTCTTTGATTCAAGAACTGGTAAACCACACCCTGATGTTCTTAAACAACACTTTATACTCGAAGGAAGAATAGAAGAAGCTTCTGCTCTAAAAATTATAAGTGAAGGTGCTGCATTGCTCAGATCCGAAAAGACTATGATTGACATTGAAGCTCCAGTTACCGTTTGCGGTGATATTCATGGGCAATTCTACGATCTAATGAAACTCTTTGAAGTGGGTGGACCATCATCAACAACAAAATATCTTTTCCTTGGTGATTATGTGGATCGAGGGTATTTTAGCATTGAGTGTGTCCTGTATTTGTGGGCTTTAAAATTATGTTATCCCAATACATTATTTTTGTTGCGAGGGAATCATGAATGCCGTCATTTAACAGAATACTTTACTTTTAAGCAAGAATGTAAAATAAAGTATTCAGAACGTGTTTATGATGCTTGTATGGACGCCTTCGATTGCCTGCCACTAGCTGCACTAATGAATCAGCAATTCTTATGCGTTCATGGTGGCTTATCACCAGAAATTCATGAACTCGATGATATTCGAAGACTAGATAGATTCAAAGAACCACCGGCTTTCGGACCAATGTGTGATCTGTTGTGGTCGGATCCATTGGAAGATTTTGGAAATGAGAAAAATTCTGATTTTTACTCACATAATTCGGTAAGAGGATGTTCATACTTTTACAGCTATGCAGCTTGTTGTGATTTCTTACAAAATAATAATCTTTTGTCGATTATTCGTGCACACGAGGCACAGGATGCTGGATATCGTATGTATAGGAAAAGCCAAACTACCGGATTCCCATCACTGATCACAATATTTTCTGCACCAAATTATTTAGATGTGTATAACAACAAAGCTGCTATATTGAAATATGAAAATAATGTTATGAACATTAGACAGTTTAATTGTTCTCCACATCCTTACTGGCTACCGAACTTTATGGATGTATTTACATGGTCATTACCATTTGTTGGTGAAAAGGTTACAGAAATGCTCGTTAATGTTTTGAACATATGCTCTGACGATGAACTTACATCAGAAGGCGATGAAAATGCAATTGATGAGGCCAATTTACGGAAAGAAGTTATACGAAACAAGATTCGTGCGATTGGAAAGATGGCACATGTATTTTCTGTGCTAAGAGAAGAATCCGAATCAGTTTTGCAGCTTAAAGGTCTGACACCAACAGGAGCCTTGCCATTAGGTGCTTTGTCTGGTGGCAAGACATCACTTAAAAATGCCCTACAAGGTTTCTCACCAAATCATAAAATCACATCGTTCGCTGAAGCTAAAGGGTTAGACGCTATAAACGAGAGAATGCCACCTCGTAAAGATGCGCCGCCAACACCAAGTGACGATCATCGCAACAGTCACTCACCTTCTACTTTAAATTCATAAATAAATATAGTACTAATTATATCAAATTCTTCATACATTAACTGAGAAATGAGATCAAATCGAGAACCGCATCAAGTGCAATCACATGAATATTGTATAATATGCGGAATACACAAATTTCCTATATTCACTTAAAGAATAATTCAACATCAGCCAAAAATTCTTTTTTGAATGACTTTCAGAATCACTATCATAAAAATAAGTCAAAGCTTATGCCTTCCTTTATTCACGGTACATAATAACATTATATAAAACACACATAAAAAATGTTTGGACGTTTAATACTCTAGTACACAATGTTTAAATATATACTCATATAATAGTACTAATGAATAACTTTTTTGGAATGTGATGGTTGGGCATTTCTATTTTGTTCCCTATGCTACTATATTACAAATAGAGATTCAAATGTGCACTTTTGTTCATTCCCTTGGACCACTTGGTACCGTCACTATTTGCGAAATAAAAGAGAATTACATACAAATTACATGCAATGCAGAACAATACCAGAAATGCCACAAAGACCATACATATATTCTACTTAAGTTTTTCTTACTTAATATAATAATAATAATAATAATATTGTAATAATAATATAAATAACATTTTATTGTATTTGAAAAATAACAATACTTTAAAAATTGTAAAAAAAAAAATCAAACAAAAAAACTAATTATATAAAAGATGTGATTATTGGAAGATTATCTAAATTGATTTTGGCCATCTATCTCTTTGCTCCTTGAATATACAACATTGAATAGTTCAAAAATTATAAAATAAACAATACGAGTATCTAGCAAACAAAATATTATACATTCATGGTAATACTTCCAACACTTTATACACTTAATACTTTTAATATTAAATTTAAAAATAATTATAACTTTCAATCTAAAAGATGTTAAGAACAAAATATTTTGAGATTTTCTTCAAAAGGAAATATGTACCCTCATCTAGAGGATGTTAACATTAAAACCATAAGATTTTTATTAAACTTTTCATTTCATGGCCAGTTTATCAAGCATATCGTTGTGTCAAATTTGCCCGATCGATGTTTTAAATTAAGCAAAAATCTTTAAAAGTGATGTTTAAATAAAATAATAATGATTTATTCAGATACATATACCTATAAATGAAATTGAGTAAGACTAAACTGAAATGCATTAAGCTTCTTTTATTACTGTAAAATCTATTGTATACTTCACAAAGTTTCTATGCTGTTATGCAGTAATCTTCTTTAATAAGAATGAATTTTATCATCAATTTGTTATAAACCTTTAAGAATATATTAATAATATGTATATATTAATATATTACAAAAATGAACCATTGGTCGGTTTCATTTTTGGAATTTTTCTGTTCACTTTTAATGTTCCTACTTTTACATTACACATTATATGTTAATTTAATATAGCTTTCCTTCGTAATGTTATTACTTTTGTTCAGAATAATCACACTTGTAAGCTACATTAACCTTAATATAAAATGTGAATTTATTTCTATATGGAAAAATGAAACGTAAAGCAAAATATATAGAAGAAATTATAAAAACTAAGAGATTTAAAAAATACTTATGAACCAAACTGAAGCCAAAGTTGTGCAATTTAAAAATAACATTATTTATTGGTAGTTTGAAACTTATTCATTTACTTTGTAATTTATTGAATTTCATGTGTACATATTTCATTAATCTTGAAATGTTTATTGAAAATTCGGGATTATTTAAAGTTTCCCTTGTTTCTAAATATACTTGTTTGAGCTCCATTTTGTTAATTTTATTTAATCCAATGTATCATATGATTTCAGCACAAATACATTGAGTTAATCCGAACGAATTTCCATATCTTTGGAATTTGTTTAAACTTGCTTTGGATCTTAGACGATCATAGAGATGTCTTCTACAAAAAGTGAGTTAGCAATTCCAGATTTCCTCCTATTATATACATACTGCTAATTCCCTGTCTTATAATCCTTAAAAGAGTTATGAACTCTGTGCTCTTCTATAGTCTCATAACGAAAGCATATTTGCGATTCATTTTGTAAGCGAGTGTGGATAGTGTGCTGCATTTTCACTTACGACTGGGCGACTTTGAACTAGATCCTATGGATATTAAATTCATGATTAAATTTTTTGGTTTTCAAATCACTGAATTATTAACATTATGTTAATTGTTATTAATTAAATGTTTCAAACATACAAAGTTTTGGTGATTGCTTGAAATTTTATCATTCGTTCACAGTAAAATTGGGATTTTCGGTTATGAAAACGAAGTTACACTTTCAAAAAAATTATAAAATATAGTGATAAATTTGTATAAAACGACAATTTTATTAATTACACATGTAATTTGCATCGTGTAATTCGATAACCTAATTATCAAATTCACGAACGGAGCCAAACGGTACAGCCTAGACTTTTGCTCATTCGAGTTTGATGAAAAATAGTCAAAAGAAGAAGAATTCGGAAATGTCAGGAGCGATCCCGACAGGTAATTTATAGATTTTTCCAATTAGAGGTTTCTTTATAATTTTAGATTTATTTTTCTAGGTGCTGGCGCAATCCATTATATATATATTTACGTATATATATGTGTAAACTGTTAGCTGTGGCTAAATTTTCCCAACGCGAATTTTTAAGAAAAGTGAAATTTATTGAAAAGTTAAGATATATACGTTGAAATATACATACACAGGAAGTAGGACCTCATTAAGGTAGTGTCAAAAGTATATACATATTTAAAATAAACAAAACATGTCTGCAAATAATCCGCAATCTCAACAACAAAATCAATCGAGCCAGCATTCACAAAATGCTTCGCAAAAAAGTCAACAACGACAACAATCTACAGATCAGCCTAAGAAACCTCCAACATCTGACCGAATGATTGATAGTGTTCTATTTCCTCCAAGTCATAAATTGACTGAAGCTGAAGTTTTCGATTCAAGGAGTGGTAAACCACTTCCAGATGTACTTAAACAACATTTTATTATAGAAGGGAGAATAGAAGAGACCGCTGCTTTAAGGATCATAAAGGAAGGTGCTGTTTTGTTGAAAGCAGAAAAAACTATGATTGACATTGAAGCACCCGTCACTGTATGCGGAGACATTCATGGGCAATTCTTTGATTTGATGAAACTCTTCGAAGTAGGTGGACCACCTTCAAGTACTAAGTACCTTTTTCTCGGTGATTATGTAGACCGAGGTTATTTTAGCATCGAATGCGTTCTGTATTTATGGGCGTTAAAATTGTGCTATCCAACAACATTGTTTTTGTTACGCGGTAATCATGAATGTCGACATTTAACAGAATATTTTACGTTTAAGCAAGAGTGTAGAATTAAATATTCAGAACGTGTTTATGATGCTTGCATGGAGGCCTTTGATTGTTTGCCATTAGCTGCTTTAATGAATCAACAATTTTTATGTGTCCATGGTGGGCTATCACCTGAAATACATGAATTGGATGATATTCGAAGATTAGAGAGATTTAAGGAACCGCCAGCATATGGACCAATGTGTGATCTGTTGTGGTCAGATCCATTGGAAGATTTTGGAAACGAAAAAAATGCCGATTTTTATTCTCATAATTCTGTACGAGGTTGCTCATACTTTTATAGTTATGCAGCTTGTTGTGATTTCTTGCAAAATAACAATTTACTATCAATCATAAGAGCACATGAAGCACAAGATGCTGGATATCGTATGTATAGGAAGAGCCAAACAACTGGTTTTCCATCTCTAATAACAATATTTTCTGCTCCAAATTATTTGGATGTGTATAACAACAAGGCAGCTGTTCTTAAGTATGAGAATAACGTTATGAATATAAGACAATTCAATTGTTCACCACATCCTTATTGGCTACCGAATTTCATGGATGTATTTACATGGTCACTTCCATTTGTTGGAGAGAAAGTTACAGAAATGCTTGTAAATGTCTTAAATATTTGTTCTGACGATGAGTTGATGACAGAAGGTGAGGACGCTCTGGAAGAAGCTAATCTTCGAAAAGAAGTTATTCGTAACAAAATTCGTGCCATTGGCAAAATGGCTCGTGTCTTTTCTGTATTAAGAGAAGAATCAGAATCTGTCATCCAGTTAAAAGGTCTCACACCAACTGGAGCTTTGCCTTTGGGAGCATTGTCTAGCGGAAAAACGTCACTTAAAAATGCCTTACAAGGATTCTCGCCAAACCATAAAATCAGTTCATTTGCTGAAGCTAAAGGCTTAGATGCCATTAACGAAAGAATGCCGCCAAGGAGGGATGTACCGAACAGTCCAAGTGAAGAGAAACCTGCGATGAATCTTGCAGTCAACGATAATCGAAATAATCATTCGTCGTAAGATTTATAATCTATTAAAGAAAAATTTCAAGCATAAACTTTAACAAAAACGTTCAAAAACGGAAATTATAGATATATATATACAAAAAATTTGAATTATTAATTAACTAAGATAAATAATGAAAAATTACATATTATATAGAAGAAAAAAATAAAGTATGAACACTTCTTAAAAATATGATGTAAATTTCGTTGAATGTTCGTTCTTTAAACATAATTTTTAATCTCGAATGATAATCTGTTGAACAATTCAATAGAATTGTTTATTCTTTTTGTTGGCAAACTTTGAAATTTTATTCAGACTATATTCAAATGTTAATATGTAATATTTAATCAAAGAATAAAAAATAAATAAATAAAAAAAAAATAATAATAATAACACTTACATATAATATTTAGCCATATAACCCGTACATCTACATATTAATATAATGTACTTACAAAATATTATGTTGAATATAATAAGACATTTATTAAAAGCGATTCAAAATAATAGGCATTGAAATTGAAATTTTGGACATTTATATTTATTAATCTTGTTACAGACCTATTTATGTAAATATAATTAAACTAATGAATAAGAATTTCTTCCCAAAAAGGATTTTCCTCAACTCTTGCGCGTTATCTGTAAAACAAAATATATAACATTTTGAGCCATAAAATCCATTCAGTGATGAGTTTTGAACGTAGATAATACTAAATATATAAAGCGTAAAGAGATGTTAAGGAACATTTGAACATAAATAAATTTCAAAAAATATTGAAAAATTCTTTGGAAGCAATTGTCAAGCCATATTAGAATAATCCCTCTTATAATATCCAACTGTCTATAAAAGATTTAGGTTGTTTTCTTATATTTCAAACATAACAATACCATACAACAATCTGAACAATTTGATAGTGATAATCACTTATTTTTTCTTTCAAAGTATGTAAATGAAATCGTCCCAAAATAGCGCTTTAATTTATTTCACGAATTCTTTGTTTTCACAAAAGTATGTTAAAATTCTTTTTTTATGTTTAAAATTTTCACTTTATTTATTCTTTAATTCTTGCAATCATTGGCATTCAATATAGAATGAAAGCATTTTATTTTTGTCAGAAATACAAAAGTTTAAAATCTTCTTTTAGAAAATTTTTATTCGAATAGCGAATTGAAGCAATATGTACACGAAAATATTTAGATTTTTATATATTTGTGCTTAATTTACTTAAAATTTTTACTTCGATAATGTGAGAACAGAAATTTTCTTTTACTTGCGTTCTCACATTCAGTCATTCTTAATTTAAATTATTTGTAAATGTTATTTCATTCAAAAAACAAGAATTGTATATCCTATCCTATCCCATTATTTATATGTTAAGTTGATTTAACAAAAATTTCATAATTATATACCTATGTAGAAAAATTTATATTGTTTTAGTAAGTATTTCAGAGAAGAGATTTTGCGTTGTAATTAGAACATCCTAAAAATAGAACAATACGAAAATATTCTGAATCTTATTTTGTGTACGAAAACATGGTTTAATAATTAGTTTTACGGGGGGTAGTAAACAATCTTCAACAAAAAATCTTTGTCAAATTTTTACATTAAATTATTTTGAATTTGCAATCAAAAACTGTGTTTTTCTCAATAGTTTAATTTTTCTCAACGTTGTTAAAATTTTATTAAATAAATTTTGTTATTTTAGAATCTTAGAATGGTTTTATCATTTATTTTCAAGATATTTTTCATGTTATGAAAAATATAAGTGTTTATTGTGTTCAAGTGTTTTGATTTTGATACCTTTAACCGCGTGGTAGCCATTTTTCATATTCAAACTGAACCGATTCTGCTTATACCATTCCACATTCATATTTCTACTGTTTGATTGTGAATTGATTTTATATATTTTGTAGTTGACTGAAAACAGATAAGTTTAAGATAAGTTTTGTGGAAAAGTATTATTTTTCCTTAAATCAGTGCCAATGCTGATTTCTACGGAAAAATTTTCCAAGGGCTTATGGCGCAAGCGTAGAAATTACCAACAGTCAGGAGTGAAAGATGTTTCGTGGACTTTTCTAATCATAAATGAATGTCAGTTTGACATTTTTGTTCGGAAAATTAAGGAGTACGGAAAATTTTTCCGGACTAATAACAATATTTAGCCCCAAAACGGATTGCTTCAAACTAGTGCAATATGTTAAACTCGGATATGCAGCACCAATATTGGGTGACAAAGAAACTAGTTCAAAGGCGTTTGGGGTCAAAGGAAGATGATTGCATAGTTTCTTCGGACGCAGAACTGGATGCAAAGATTGAACTTTTCAAATCAATATCGGACAGCTGCTCACAATTATACAGGATAGTCGACAATTACCAAGAAAGATTATGCATTTTATCTCAGGAGGAAATTGCTTTTGGAAAATTTCTTAAAGAAACTGGAAAAAATAATAAAACGACCGGAAAAGTGATGTTAACGGCTGGAAAAGCATTATCCTATTGTGGACAACAACGAATGACAATGCGTCCATCATTGTTACGTTTGCATCAAGAAGTTGAAACGTTTCGTGGTCGTGCTGTAAGTGATACACATTCCACAATTCTAGCTATGGAAAGAGAAAGAACTGAATATCGTGCAGCGTTAAGCTGGATGAAATCAGCAAGCAGTCAACTGGATCCTGATTCTGGTAGAGGATTAGAAAAATTTCGTAAAGCTCAAACCCATGTTAAACTTGCTAAGGCAAAATTTGATCGATTGTCCTTAGATTGTTTACAAAAGGTATGTCCTTTTCAACTTACTGAAACAAAATTTTCAAATGTTACTCGTATTCCAGATTGATCTTTTAGCTGCAGCAAGATGTAACATGTTTTCTCATACATTGGCTTTATACATAAAAGCCCTAATTCAGTTCACTACAAAGTCTACGGAGATATTTAAGGCAACTTCCAAAGCTTTGGCCAATAGTCCACAATACAATTTCTGCATTTTGAAAGAACTCACACAAACCGAGCAGGCAGAAGAGGCAGGATGTTCAACGAATGACGAATCGACTTTCTCACCTATTGACTCGGATGAAAAACTTTTCTTTTTGGTAGTATTATTTTCATTTCATTTCATTAAATTTAATTAAATATTTTTCTTACAGGATGA
The DNA here is from genome assembly GCA_963971475.1 of Chrysops caecutiens. NCBI lineage: Eukaryota > Metazoa > Arthropoda > Insecta > Diptera > Tabanidae > Chrysops > Chrysops caecutiens. The sequence goes on from OZ020568.1 coordinate 74,390,465, forward strand.
TTATAAGGATGAGACAAGCAATGGTGATCAAAAAACAGATAAAAGTACTGAAAACCCCATTGAAATGAAACATCGACAAGATTCGGCATCTTTAATCGATGTAACCGACTTATGCGAAGAGGTAAATCTGTTAGCAGATCAGGGAGAAGAAAATGGAAGTTCGAATATGGCCAGTAAGACGGAAGCCAAAGAAACGACACTATTATCCGAAGATCTTTTGGGTTTATCAAATGATTTTATGGATTTTTCTTCAAAAGCCGAAATGCCCTCTTTTATGCCTTCACAACTCTTATTAAATTCCTCGAATGATTTGCTAAATGCTGAGAAAAATGAAAATAAAATTCCAGACGACACAGCACAAAAATTGGAAAAGAGCAAACATGCTATTCTTGATCTCTTCAACATTCCACAATTAAACAATAAACAAAATATTATAAAAGCAGACAACAGCCAGAAAACAGTCCCATCGCCCTCGCAAAAGAAAGACCACAAAAATAATCAACGTAAGGACATGTCAGCTTGGTTTCAATTATTTTCAGAACTTGATCCACTGGCAAATCCTGATGCTATCACAAAACAAATGGATGGAGGGAATGATCATAGTCAAGCAGCATAATATTTCAAATACATTCCTTTATTACATTCTTCTATTTACATGTGGTAAAATATTTTTTGTAACATCTATATACGAAATTTAGTGTCCTGATGCGAATTAACTCGCTTTATTATATAATATATTTACCATAAAGAGAAACAAATTTATTAGTTAACTGTTTGATTATTTTAGAAACTATTATCGATATATTTAATCCTGTGTATTTAGATATAAATGTATGTATGCATTCATGGTTTTCATAATTACATGCAACAATAGGTGACTGATGAAGTTCAATGTTTGAGCTACAGTATCGAATATTTTTGTAATGAAATTAATTTTTACAACAAGTTCTTCATCCGCCTCGCCTCGTTCTAGTCATATGTAAATATTTGGGATTATGTTATGGTTATGTAATTTTTTTGTTGAGTATAGTACTTATTTCGCGGCTGGACTTCTAGATAAATACAAGGGTTTCCATGTGAATTATTATTTATTTTACTTTTATTCTTTAATACTTTCTTTTTTGAAAAATCAAAATATTTTTTTTTACCACCAAATTAAGAAAAACCACATCCGGTGCCAGGGATATTTTAAATAAATCTAACAAATCTATATATATATATTATTGACAGCATTATTGAATTTTAATAGAGGGCACCGGTTACATCCACTAAATAAGCACGACGTCATGAATAATTAACAAAAATATTTAATTTTTTACAAAATACCAATTTGTTCTAATAATTTTAAAGCGTGTTTACTTTTGTATTCAAAATACATTTTTTTCAGATGTTACTTGAAAAATCAATTATAATTTGCTTATTTAAGGATATTATCAACAATTATATTTATTATAAATTTTTTTTTTAAAGATATGCGTTTATTTAGGAATATCCGAGTTGTTTGATAACAACTCGCACTCTGAAAAATAAATGATGATTAAAATTTGAGAATGCTTTCAAAGATATAAACTTACTCATCATAGAAATCAGTTTCTTTGGATGTCATATTTAATAATTCTTCTAATTTGTTAAGTATTCCAACGTCTTTAAGTTTAACATGCCTTTCGTGAGCATTTGAATCGTTTCGATGAACTAAATTTCCTATTGCAAACAGAGCACCAGCCTGTAGTTTCGCATCCCTATGTACCTAAAATTTGAGAATTTATTAAAATATTTATTTGTGGTTGAGTTTCAATATCACAACTTACCAGAAATTCACTAAGACGTTTTAGAATTCTTTCATCTTCCATTACATAGTCTTTCGCCTGAGCTCCAGCCGCTATATTTCCAACTATGCATAATGCCTGTTCTTTAACTTCGGATGGATGTGGCGAATCCAGAACCATATTGACAGCTTGCATTACTTCCGTCGAATGTTTTGACATGATATTATCGATGTGTAATGATTTACTTAATAAATTTCTTAATAAACCTAGTGTTTTCATAATGACCCTTGTGTCGGGGTCATTTAATAATTGAAGAATACGATCTGTTCCTAGTGAGTCAATAATTTTTGTCTTTACGTGTTGTTCAGCTTGGAAAGCCATATTCATTAAGGCCCAACTACCGTTTAGTCTTAAAGCAGGGTCTGGATTTTCTGTTAGCAAGCATAACATTTCTACAACACCAGAATCCAACATGGGTTCTTTAGCTGGTGAAAATTCTAGAAGAAGATTGCATATAGTTGACGTTACTACTGTTAATAGCTCATTAGATGGTTGGCCTTGTAGTAAAGACATGAGTGGTCTCCAAACAGAGTGATCCTGAAGTAGAACAAAAAGATACGTTGCTGTTAAGAGAATGTAACACGAGTCGAATAAATACCTGAAAAGTTGTTCGTAATTGTTGGACTGATCTTGAAAGTGAATGTAAGCATCTCACAGCAGCCAATCGAACCTAACAAAAATACAAGATTACTCTGTTATATATGTTAATGGTTACACATTGCCTTACATCTGGACTCGGGTCACCCAAACCGTCGAGGACTTTTTCCATTAAATCTTTCATTTCAATAATTCGTTTTCTGATGTCTTCATCATTTGCGCCTAATGAAGCAAAGCATCGAAATGCACCTTGCCGTGGTAATGGAGTAGTACTTTGCAAAAGTTGCGATAATGATGCTATGAGGTGATTACTTATTGCAGCGAGTCTTTGAAGTTGTGAATCAATCTTAAAAAGAAAAATAGGAACATTTGTTTATATTATTCCCAATAAATTTTAACTAACCTCCGCCAAATATGCCAACGTCTCAGCGGCTGTAGCTCGCACATCTTCACTGAATTCTTCGGTACACATTCTGGCTAGACTAGGAAGACATCGAAATACAATCCTGACGTCATTCGCAGGCAATGACCCTGATCTATGAATATAAGTCAAGCATCTTGCGGCTGCCAGTTGAATTTCAGGGTCACGTACTCTTGATAGCAGCGTAGTCAAAATATCTGGTATTGGTCTTCCCCCAAAGCTTCAAACGAAATTGTTATGTTTTGTTTTGAAAGTGTTTCAGTGTGTGATTTTACCTTGTGGCACAAGCAATATCTGAAACAGCACGATTTGTGAAGCACATAGAAGCTAGACATTTCAAAGCTGGAATTTGTAGTACAGAATACTGAGTACTCATGATACGAGCTAAAAATGGTACTGTTCCAGCTTGGCAGAGGATCATCTGTTCGTTGTAAGAATGACATAATGGAACTAAAATATTTGCCACACATGCTTGTGTTTGAACTGTACTTTCCGGTGACGCGAGACCTTGTGATGGATGAAAATTTAGAATTGCATATAGATAATCTTCTATTTTAAATGCATACTTATGAGATGTGAAAGTGTTCCAATATTCGAACAAAGTAATCCTGATGGGGCAAACGTGTACTGAAATATGGATTTTAAAACACAAAGGCACACTTCAATGAGGCGCTTGTCTGTATTTTGGACTGCAACAATTGTGAGAAGTCTCCGTACTATATTATAATCAATGAGAGAACGTACATGATCTTCAGTGCCTTTAGCCAAAGAACCTTAAAAAGATTAAAACGTATGCAGACTAGAATTTCGAGCATATAACATAAATGTTACCTACCTATAACAATAACAGCATCTATCCTAATATTTAATGGTACAGCATCATCTGTGCAGAATGCAATCAATCTAGGAACAATGCCTTGTGATATAACTGATCCTTTTTGTCGATTACTTCCAATCACTGCATTCTTTAGACTTACTAAAGCTTCATGACACTGCACATGGTCATCTGAGTACAGTTTATCTATATATGAACGGGATTCTTCCACTTCCTAATTGAACAATTGAAACGTTTATGAATGAAATTCTTTTGCATATATAACTAACACATTAATAGACTTAAGTATTATAACACGGAGTAAACTAAAATATAAGAACAAATCATTAAATAATAAGAAAATGGATTGTAATTAGTCGAAGGTTTTCACTTGCAAGAAGCAAGCAATGCGACAGATGCCACAAAAATGTTGTTCATATGAAAATGTTTAATTTCTTAATTATGCACAAAAATATATGATCGTGCGTTTTAATAAGAGATTTTGTGATTCTTTGTTATCTACGTATTTTGTTTTTAAGGCTATTTTTATTATTAGATACGTAGATATAAAAGTCATTGCAAAATTTTTGTTTAAGGTTAAAAATTTTGCATCATTCAATCAAAACACTAATCAGTCAAGTCATATTAGGAAGATTTGTAGGTAAAATCACCATGAAACAAGTTATTCCTTCCATTGTTTTTAACTATTCACTTATTATGTTTCGCCGGTATTCTGCTTTTTCACGAAGTAAAAGAATTGAAAAATGTTGCCGCACAAGAAACTTCAAAACACACGTCAAATTTTCAATCTTGGGTGTTGGTAGGCATGATTTTCAATTATGCAATTGTGTTTCAAAGCGAATGAAAAATTAAGAGAACAAAACCTATATGAAGAGAATTGAAGAGAGATGAATTGGTTCTAGCTAGAGTAACAAAACATTTGTAGTGTTAAGGATGCAAAGGCAAAATAAAACCTAGTGTTTGATACCTCGAGATACGAGTTTAATTCGTTCCGTAATGTAAATTTTCCTCATTAAATGCCATAAATCCGTTCCAGCAACCAAAATGCCAGCCCACTTGTTCTTATTACGTGTTTTTTAATAAGAAAAATGTATTTATAAATGACAAATATTGTATAAAACATAATAAAAGAGAATGTGAACTGGTTTTATAAAGTGTACTTGTAATTTGGTCACTTAAATACTTACACATATCTTAAGTGCATGAATGCATTTAATGTACATATGCTTAATTTTAGTCACTGCTTTTCTCTTCACTGGTCTTTGCTTTTTTCGCTGAATAAAAGAAAACTGTCCAAGGAGGTTTCTGTCCAGCCATTCCTCGTAACTCAAATATCTCGTATGTTAGAGCACTCGCATCTCGAGGTACCCCTGTATTACGAAGACAATAATTCAATTCCAAACGAAAATTATTTTATTAAACTGATTATCAAATTACAATTATTAAATATATAAACATAATTTACATTAGTATCTACAATAATTATAAATATTTCGCATTATTGCTCAATCTGATTCAGAATTAAATTACCTAGAATTGTAGCTTATATCGAAATTGGAGAACATTATTAATAAGGTAAAAATTTTTAACAACTTTAACAAATTGACACGATTTTATCTGGCCCTTGCACATGCACATGAATTTCTTTAATATTTTTAACGAATTTAGTTTAATCATGAGTTTTGATAATGAGATATGTGTCATTTAAAGACCTAGTTCTGTTTGTTTTTAAATCTTAAAACTAAAATTGCGAAGTACAATTTTGAGCTATTTCCTTCCTTTAACAAAACATGACAATAATGTAGTGAATGCAAAATGATTTATTATAAAACAATTTATATGAATTATCAGCCAAATAGTGCATTCAAGATCAATAAAATATTTTAGCAAGATCAATGAAATATTTTATTTTTTGGAGATTCAAATATTAAGTTTAATTTACAATTTTGGCTTGGAGAAATACATACATTTCGATTAATAAATTTTGCTTAGATATTTTCAAATTACAATCATTCAAATTTACTAGGACATTTTGCATAAAGTATTCATATCTGAATGCTAACTGGAAACAATCAATCCAAAAAAGGGTCTATAATTATTATGTCTACATCACAGCCTAGTATGTGAGCTTAATTTCATCAAGCTGTTTTCCAGCGAAATAAAGAAAATTCATTATCTCTGATATAGTATGTATGTATAACAGTCAAATAATTTTATGATGTTACAGGCAACAATCAAATATCAATCAATATCGCTACACAATGTTGACTTATGACAAAGTTCTTGGCTTAGAACATACAATAAATTGATTATTGTCCATTTAATTCAATATAAAATTAAGAAATTTCAGAGCGAGCTTTTGCGACAGGTCATATGGAATTTCCATCAAGTCATTTTGTTTCACTTAAGTACACAAGGAAGACGTAAACAATCTTGTTAATCCTTTCATCATGTCTATACTTGATCGTAGCGTTATTAATAAGCTTGTGAGTTGTTTGTTAATTCTAACTCCACCTTGAGGTATTCTTCTAAAGAAGCATATAATGCATCATTATGAAAGAATGGGCGCCATAACACGAGCCAGACTTGGGAATATTTCGCCTTGTATTGCACCGTACTCTACTTGTTCACCATCCACAGTCATGTGGCCGCCTTCGCCACTTTTTGGTTCGATTCGAAATGCTGAGACAGGAACCATTTGTATATATTCATTCTTATTAGTTGGCATATGTGTTCCAGAACTTAAACCTAACATGAAACTTAACAACTGAGACCGTGAAATGCCAGCACGTATAATTAATAACCAAATAATGCCATCATTAAGTTTTGACGATGTGGCAAAATAACAATCTGATCCTAAATGCGATTGATATGCTGCATGAACCATTACAAATTCACCATCGATTGTGGTCCAGGTGGAAGGTACTGGAGTAGTTAGTGCAGGTATATTGGGTGCAGGTCCATAAGTCTGAATCACAGGCTTATCATCTTTTAAGCTCCCTTTGTCAGATGTTTTATCTGTTATACTTTGATACATACTCTCGGACGTTGAAAAGTAAGCACTTTTCCTAGATGTAGCTGAATACCAACTATCCATTCTTGGACGAAACGAGTGAGTTATACTAGATGTTTCCAGTGACAAAACATCACCAAATCCTGTGTCACATGTTTCACAATCTCCTTCCCCATGGCATTCCGGACAATCCAAGGCTGTATTATAGCTCATACTATGTTTCAAATTGTTATGTTTATAATTAACTTTAATATCATTTGTTTGCTGTGGTTCATAGTGGACGGGAATATAACTTATTTTTCCGTGGTAAGTCTTCAAACTTATAAGTCGGTGTACTGACCAAAGGGCGAAACGTTGATATCCTATTGGTCTTAATCTTTCACTTTCTATATCAATATCCGATATAAGGCCCCAGCCGACAGACAGGAAAGAAAACATGATCTAAATGAAATGTAAAAACATATATAAGAGTGAATTTCAGGAATATTTTAAGAAAATTACCTGTGATCGAGTTTCCACACGCACTAAATCCATCAAGGTGTGTCTTCCCCGGACTGTAGTAAGTGTAGCTCCAAGTATTGGCTTCGGCTCATACGGCTCACTGAAATAAAATTTAGAAATATCGTGTTAAATTTTTTAAAGAAATGTATTGTAAGTTATATTGAATTGACACAAGGAACTATGTTTAAATTTAAGCTAGTGCTTAAGCACTTTTGCTTTTTTGTCTGTTGGTCTCAAGATTCCTAATGATATGTTAAGATGTTGGTCTATTTTATCTACTAGTTTTAATGCTTTTTGTGAAGGTCTGTATTCCTAACATACCATGGTATCTTGAGGATGCGTCGATCTTGAGACTTGACCTTATTATTTGCTTGTATATGAGAAGTTTATTTTTCATATTTAATTTCTTGCTTTTATTGAACATAATTTTCGTTTGTTCCGAGTAAGTGCCGACTGTTTGACGTTATATTGAATTACGGAAGTTAGAAATTGTTCTACAGTCAGTATTGACAACATTCCAAATAAACCTGGTGAAACGAAACGAAATGAAAAGGAACATTGATAAGAGAAACCACCTTCATTTCTCCTAATTACTCAAACCAGATTGAGAGTTTCATTTCAGTCAAGTAAGAGAGAATATAAGAGAATAAGTAATCGGACAAAAACAAACGCATGTTGGCCCCGCTAGAAGCTTGAAGCGAGATGCAAGGAATACATATAAAAACATGAAATCATCGATTTTCGCATTTTAGATCAATGAAGTCGAATCTATTAGTTTGCGGATCAGCTGAAGTGGATTACATCAATTTTATAATCACGAAGTGGAGTGTGGTGTTTCTAAACATTTTCGCGAATTAAATAATAATTAATGTGTTTGAATATAAATCAAAATCATAAATGAAATATGGTCAAAATGGGAAAATCAATAAATCCAAACAGTGATGGAGTGCTGCAGACGAAAAACCTAATCCTTCGTTCAATGTGTTTTGTTTACTTGTGTGCGTTTCTAGGATTTTACTGCCAGAGTCCAGGTGAATATAATTTACTTTCCTCATTGATTCAAGTGAAAATTCTATTGTTGTTTGCGGGAAGCTTTTCAAAAATAACTTTTCTCTATTTTTAATACCTTCCTGTGTTGTCGAAGAAATTCTTCAAAAACTATTCAAAATTTTTAATTCTATTGCCCTGAGTATGCTCATAATCACAAGAAATTTAAAGACCAGATACTCATATCCTCATCCTTTTGCTGCACATCTTGTGGTGATAATGTTTAAGATTTTGGATGAGAGACACAATACATTTTAGTAGAGAAGCATACAAAGTCTTTTTTTAGAAATATGATACATAAGACAAGTTTCAAAAACCATGAAAAGAATTAAAAACACGAAACCAATCAATTTAAAAATTTCAAGTTCTATTCCGTAAAATATTTCAAACAAAACTTGAAGTAAAATGAGACTTGCATTCTATCCAATGAAACTAGATGCTTGTAGTAGCATATAGAATTCATCTAAGGAAAACATGTTATCAAGTTACTTTACATAAGATACCATGTAAGTAGGAATCAATGAAGTACAGATTAAGTATGATTTTCAGGCCTATTCGGGAGTAATGGAATATTACCAGCACGCAATCAAATCGAATCAAGGAACATTATGTCGGGAATCCATAAAAAGCCGACATTGTTGTATTTTTCATCCTACCTGGGGCTTAACACGGATTACATGATTGATTTGTTGTCACTTCTTGGTGTCATCATTTCGTTTGCAGGGTAAGAAAATGTATTAATTGAAGTACAAGTGATCATATACTTTTAATTTCACTCAGGTTTGTTTCACAAACATTCTGTTTGATGCCAACATTTGCTGCTTTATGGTGCTTGTACTTTTCCCTGGTTCAAGTACTTCAGTCGTTCGACCATCAATCAGACCAACTACTACTGGAAGCTGGCTTCTTGTGTCTTTTCTTGGCACCATTCAATACTGCACGCAAATCTGGTATAGCTGACAAAATTGGAATAGTCCTACTCAAATGGCTAGCCTTCAGATTTCTGTTTGAATCAGGCTCTGTAAAATTTTTCAGTGGATGTCCTTATTGGTGGAGTTTTACAGGTAAAATGAATGTTATAAGAAATACTACTATTTTTTCAACATTATCTCGTTCTAGGTTTAACAAAACATTTTGAAACATTACCCATACCGACGCCTTTTAGTTGGTTTTGTCATCATCTTCCACCGAAATATTTGAAAATCACAATGTTATTTACACACCTAACAGAGCTCGTATGCCCATGGTTCTTCTTTTTCCCGAGTCGTGCAGTGAGAGTCCTCCTTTTCTACTGGGAAATATATCTACAACTGACAATCATTTTGTCAGGAAACTATGGTTTTCTAAACTTTTTAGTAATAACTTTGTTGTTTACGCTTTTAGACGATAAATTTTTTGAAGAAAAGTCAAAGACAAGGTAATTGACTAATTTAAATGTTGCGAATCATAAAACATTGGGTATTCGTAGAGCTATAATGGGAACATTTTTCACGATGATAGTCTTTACAATAATATTCTACATAGTACACGCCGGCTTTGGAAGTAATTTGGAGAAATGTGAGTATTTAAATAAAAGGTAACCTGTGCTTCGATTATATCATAATGTTTCTAAAATTCTTGTAGTAGTCTTCAAGTATGAACACTTGGCCATTCTCAGGTCAATGCTGAGATTATCACCTCTTGTGGCGGTAGCGGCCGTCGTTACCACATTCCTGTCAAACATAATCTCACATCCCAGCATTCGAAACGCAGTAATATATTCAATGATTTTCGAGCCCTGCCATAAACGTTTTATATTCATTTATTTCTAGAGAGGCTTTTGGGCAAAAGCTACACAAGTTAATATTCTGTTGGTATTTACTTTCTGTGCTTTGGCTTTAATTGGTGTCACAGTGGTAAGCATAGTGCATTTCATAACATGGTTAGCAAGGATTAAACAGTTGAAACTAACAATAGGTTCCACATTGCAATTTGGATGCGACAACGAATGTAACAAATACTTATCGACATGTAAGTACATTTCAATTAAAAATTAGCTAATTTACTGAAAATTTAATCAAACTTCCAGTTAAGTGGATACTACAGAGATGTACATAAGTACAATATTGTCAATGAATATGGAAGACATTTGAGAAAGATGAGACCAGAAAGGATAGAAGTAATTCTCCAGTATAAGACCAGACCTAACGATGAGTGGATAGATTTACCGTTTTTGTATAAACCATGGACTACGGACGATACGACAGTGTATGCTGGTAAGAAAAATAACGTTCATATTTCAAATAAATAATCTAGAAAGAAAATTTCAAAATTTTAGGACCATACCTGCCTAGACTGGACATGAAATTTTACGATTTAGTTAATACCCATTATCAAGACGAATTATGGGTACTTTCATTAGCCTACAGAATTTTACAAAACGAACCAAATGTGCTTCACCTTCTTGGCATCAAGGGGGAACTTAAGCCTGAACCAAAATTCATAAGAGCTATTAAAAATCGTTTTAAATATACACCTTTAAGTGAACGGTTTGCAGACTAATGACATTTAATAAAACTTTAATTAATTTTGAAATCCCTAGCGATGAATCAACTCTGTGGATTAAGAAAGTTTCAGGCGAATATATACCCGAATTATCAATTGATAGTGAAAAACTGCAGTCGTACATGAAGAAAATGAAGATAACAGGTCATTCGAGACGGCAAGAGTTGAGGAACATCTTACTGAAAAATGTTCTAGACTTCATAAGGTTAACAGGTTCAAATTCACCTGGCTGAAGTTTTGTTAATATTATTTCTTTCTTACAGATTACAATCTCAAAAGCTGGAGCCACATTTGCTAATTTTCGGAATTATAATTGCTGGGTTGGTTATAACAATATCTAGGAAGTAATTTCCTTTATACCCCTTTAAACAGTAACGACAATTGTATCTTAATACGTTTATAAGACTACCTTTTCCAACTGATTTTTTCTATGTTATCGTTTTTCTGAAAAATATTTTTGTAAATGGTATTGAAAACAACCAAAGTGTATAGTTATTCCACGTCAAACCAATAAAAATACTGGAACACAAATATGAACAATTTTGTTTAATTTTTAATTTTATGTGTCTCGAAAATTGTTAATTTTATATGCCTTAAGAAATTTCTTATCACAAGCACATAACAGGTGCATAAAGTTCATCATAAACTAGGATAAGTTGGTTACCTCTATTTTATGAAAACATAACGCGTACGATATTTATCAACTTGTCGACACTGAATTAATAATAGATTTGTCGCCACTTGTGGTTACCTCATAACTAGATCATTTTGTTGTTTCTAGCGGAAATGCAATGGAAAATTTATGAACAAATGGTTATTACCTCATATCAAATAAGAGTTAGTATTGTTGGAGAGTTTATTGGTACTCATAGATTGAAAAATTGGTTTTCATGATATTTAATGCTATTTTTCAATGGAGTGTGAACTTTTTACTTTAACTGAAAAGCAGTTTGCAGTATGATGCATGCTTCTGTTTGAAATCAAGTTGGAACTGCGAGTATTCGCGATAAGCTAAATGTTACCAACCATTTCGAACAAGCAATAACTATATGGTAAGCATAGTTAATTAATACTTGTCACAAATTAAAACTATAACAAGTCTATAGATATGCAGGCTTTGTTCTCATGTTTGCCTGCAATGAACAAGAACAAAACTTTTATTGCTATCTTAATTAATGTAATAATAACAAATACTCAAAATAATTCCTACTTTGCGGGAAGCTAATTGAATTATGTGTAGATGTAATTGGTCACGACAATTAAAGCTTTAAGAACATGCAGCAAAGTTGTTTGCGAATGTGGTCATCGTTGTTTTGGAATAAGCGTTTTTAATTCGATGTGAACAGAAATTCTAAAAACATCATTAATTGTTTGTACGTTTCGAAAATTCCAAGTAACTATCCACCGCACATTGGGTCAAAGTTTCTTTAACTCTATAAAGTTGGGGCTTTTACATAAATCAAATACCACCGGACCGTGACGCAAGTTGTGAAATAAAAACTTTATTGAATGTAGACTCAAAGGTATGAACGAATCATGATAACAATAGTTATATTTGGAAGATAAGAAATACACTGATAACCGAAACTCCAGTTTATGATTTCTTAGAAAGCTGGACTGATAAATGCATTTTCTGGCTCAAATCAAGTATCTCAGAGAGCATTAAAAACCCAAAAAGCTTTCGAAATCTTTTAAAAGATGTGAAAGAGCATTTGAAGGTTATTCTGTAAAACCAATCATTTCTTGTTTGTGTGTTTTTCCAACCAAATTATTTCAGCAACACTATTTCGTGAAAAGTGTTGAGATACAATGACCCAGTAACTAAGATGAATCCGTCACTACTCGTATGTAGAGAAACAATGTGGGTTGGAACTTGCAAAACTTGACAATATATTCCAAGGCTTAATATGCACTTATCGCGCTTTCAAATATTATGTTTGGAACAAGGCATGGATAAATATCTCTTTTGATATAATTTAAATAACTGGCTACAACTACGCCCATTAACAACATTTTCGCCCCCAGTTTCTCTAACATTATAACTAGGATTGAACTCATTGATAACTAGGAATTTGATGTTTTCTTTTGAATTTTAACAGGGATTACTTAGGCTACAGATTCAACTCTCTTTCTTGTAATCTTGTAACTATACGACATGCGAATTTGATTATAATGGACAAGCCATATAAGATTTAATGGAACTCATGTTAGGGTTCTGTTTGTTTTAATTCACTTGTAAGTAGGTATTCATAAATAAGATAATTTAATTAATATTGATTTATTGGAACTCACAGTTGTTATCAAATTTATTTTCAGCCAATTTCGACTTTCTTTGAACTGCAAGTGAATGAATGCAAGTCTTACGCAAGAATTATGTCAAGATAATTATTTTACATTCTGTTAACAAAACATGTTTTGATCCAGTTTTTAGTTTCAATAAATGCATCGTGAACTTTTAAAAGTTTTTTCTAGAATTAAGACCAAAAACAGAAACTGAGATAACAATAACCATGCCAGGTGCTGTGGAAAAAACAAACTAGTTACCACCAAAGTTAATCTTATTTCTAGGTGATTGCGAATTTCCCCATACATAAAGAAATATCAACAATTGATAAGAGTATTATAGAGTTCGTTTCATGTTTACCTTATAGTTAAGTTGCAGAGGAAATTAAGGTATTAATCCATCAGTGAGTAACCGTGTTAATTAAATCTTAAAGTTTCAACGGAACGTACGTGGTTACACATAATCACGCAAGGTAACATATGGTATTGATTGATTGAAATTCTTTCACAGTCTCGATTTTATTATTTTATTATGATTTATAAATAACTTCTTATCTTCGAACTAGAGTTCACATGTTTGCAGCTATTTATATTTCAAAGACGTCTCATGATACTCTCAACTTGGCTGTATGGAATAAAGTTTCTGTAATATGGCTAGGCTCATATATAAAGTCAATTCGCGTTGCGTAATTCATAAGATGCAATTATAATGTGCATTTAATTGGATTAACTTTGCAATACACAATAAAATCGAACAAAGAGGAAGATGAAACTTGATTTTGGGAAACTTTGAATACAGTATACAGTTTGAGTTGCTTTACCAAATGATTACCAAATGACCCCAAAAAACCCGTTTTTAAAAAACAACTTGCTGTTAAAAATTGAATATGTTTTTCAAAGGAATGTGTGGAAATATAAGCTTATAACGACATCATATTTGTGTCACAAATCTAATCAAGTTAAACTTTACACTTTGTCTCCTAAATTGCGTGAGAAACGTGTTCACCTTGAACAGGTTAGCAAATAATGATTTTTATTATTATTTATTGTGTGAACCTAATAAACTTTCTTGACCTTTTTTTACCCTGTATGTTTATAGTTTCAACAACATAAAACATATTTAAGTGGTTTGTTTATTTATTCCTCAAACCGATTATTTTTATTAAAATGACTCAAAGACTGTGAAAGCTATTAACTCAATTAAGTAAATGTTTTTGAATTGAATGCAGTTGTTTGAACACAATTTTGGGTTTTGAGAATTAATATGAGTGTGATAATGATTGTCATTAAGGGTTATACCTATTTTCATTAAGGTTAGTTCATTTTTCAAAATTTTTGTATGCAGTTCATTGACTTTCTGAATTTATTTTTAGAATTAATCAAAATAACTAATAAGCTTAGTATAAATTGAAATATAACAGCGAACCCGTAAACGAAGAGTTCCGTACCACCACACAAAAAACAAAATACTTTTTTTTCTTATTTGTTGTTATAGCGGCCATAATAAATAGTAAACAATTTGTGAAAATGTGAAGTGTCTACCTATTATGGTTCATTATGGTCCCTGTGACAGACGGACAAACAGCGAAATCATATTAATATGTTAAATATTACTTACTCGTATGCATGTGCTATAGTTCTAGCTAATCCATTTCCAGATCCACAAGGAATAACTCCGATAGTTACTTCGTTCATTGCTCTCTCCCAGTCTTGTCGTTCCATCAGACCATTAATGACTTCCCAGAAAATTCCATCACCGCCAACTACAACGATCCCTCGCCAAGCATATACATCCTTCATACGAACAAACTCACGAGCAAAATTAGCTTTTTTAGTCACTTGTAGGTCATATGGTATTTCAGCTTCAATAAATATAGGTGCCACTCTCTGTTGGAACATTTCGCGCGCTTTCCCAGATCCCGATTTCGGATTGATTATAATAAGCATCCTTCTGGATTCTAAATTTTTAATAGGACTTGAAGGATTCTCTCCATGCATCAACTGTTTAATAGCAGTCCGCCACTTGTGGGCTTCTTTATTATTATCATCGTATCGGTCAAATGATCTGAAGCGAAGTGTTAATGTGGTACGTTCACGTCTAGTTCCTGTTCGTCGACTCTTCTTCAATATGTACGCATAAATGTACAGATATGCACTAGAATCACTTTCATCCAAATCCATAGAATTCTCATCCACAACTTTCAAATGTCCTGGTCCAGGCAGGGATGAGCATGCACAAGGTGACCCGGTACCGATTTTTCTTTTGCTACGTAAACATCGACATCCGATTATGTCTTGAATGTGAATTGTTTGTTCCTTAAGGGATCCGTTGTTTTCTCTACGTAAACATAAACCTTTTTCAGTTAATCTAACTTGAAATACATTATTCTTTTTCGTTGTAATATAAAATGTTTCCACTAGAAAGACGGTTGGTGACTTATCACTCATTTTGACACTTGAAGCATTGAGCTGGCGTTTTTCATTGATTATTGTGTTTTCCTTCTTGCTAATGTCACTCATTATGGAAAATTTGCATATGTCATACAAGCAATTTATTTAAGAAAATTAAATGATTTTAAATACTCAAACTTTTAGTTAAATACACTATAATCTCTGGGAAATAACAACCGAAGTCGAATACGTTGCACCATTAACTGATTTCGATGTCTCTCCGCAAACAAAACAAGCCGAACAACATGTAAACCCAAGTGGTATTCGTTCATGTTTTGGATTTTAAACAGCTCCGATAGCTTAAATCCCCATTCGTGTTAATAGTGGTGGGGGAGTAATCAAAAAGTTAGTTAATATTTTGCAAAACTTGTACATCATTTTGGAAAACCTGGATCCTGCAAATCACCAACAATAGTTTACTCATCAAATTCTTTACATGTCAAATGAACATCAAAAAATGTTCCTTTAAAAAACAAAAAGAACAACAACAAATAATGAATGAAATGTACACAGGTGCAGAAACTTTTCACACAAATGCACTCGAATGGAATTCCAAATATGTAGTTTGCCGGTAATTGGGCTGCGGTCATTCCAACATGATTTTTAACATGTTATTAACATTATTTTCTGTTATGTACATATTCTTTTGTATATGAATCAATGACAGCGAGTATGAGTTTGACATACATATCAAGTTTACATGAAATTGTTATAAATGTTTTCATTATTGTTTGATTTAAACAGAATGCTGCAGATATATTGAAATTTAACAACAAATTTGCACAATCAAAGCGCGCGGCCTTATGTGAACATGCAAGTAACATTAAAATTGTAGTAAATGCACATGAAACTAGTACATTTTGGAAGAGAATTTTCGGCAAAGAAGTGTAAACAACAAGAGGATGAATTTGTCATCTCGCATTTGATTACATGTAAATTAGAACACAATATGGACGTTAGTAATTCAAATTGTAGCAATGTAAGGAGTTTGAAATCAACAAAAACCATAGTGAATAGCACGAAAGTGTCAAAATTTTGTATTGGAACATATTTTATATGGTTTAGTGCGTTGATATTCGTAACAGAACTAGTCACAGGTAATTATTTAAATTGATTCAGTCAGTGACCATCAATTACGTTCAGATACGCATCATTTGCAGTTCATGCTTTCATACATGTATATTATGCTTTCAGATTTTTGCCTTGTTGTATATTATATTCATGAACAAGAGCTCCGATGGGGTCTTATAACACTTGCCATAATTATTTTGCCTTCAATGTTGTGCCAGTTGTACTCTTTACTGATGTTAAGAGCACACAAAACCATTAAATCCACACATCTTATCATACATTTCTTGCTTATGGGAATACCATACAGGTTTGTTTAAGATTAACATATTGATTCAATTATAACATTCTTATCATGTTACTCTTCAATTCATAGCAGGCATCAATCTAACTTAATGCTTCTATTTTCAAAGGTATCAAAGTCTTCTGCGTCGAATTGACAAAGACAAGGCAAGTACTCAGGAATTTGAGTATATCAAACAGAGTGTCCGGGAGCTGAACACACTTCAGACCATCAATGCCTTCTTTGAATATTTACCTCAATTTCTGTTTCAAGCGTATTTAATTATATTCAAGAAGTATAAATGTGTAATTACAGGTGTGTATTCATTTTGTTAGCTTTTTGCAAAACTAAACTTTCATTTTTAAGGTGTTTCTGCGGGTCTTGCAGCATTTTCATTTATTTGGCATGTGTTCCTGCACATTTACTACTGTGCAAGAAGATTCAACATGAACTCGAATATGGGAAATGAACCAACACCTAGAATCATCGATAATTTATCACTATCAAATGAAGCTACGCAAAATTTATCATCTGCTGGTTCAGATGGAACATTTCGCCCATTCGAAAGATCTAAATTAACTGAAAATATAAAAATTTTCGAAAAGCAAATGTACAAAACTGACGATAAAAACCTCGTATCAAAAAAGCAATCCTTAAAAAACATTGAGAAAACCAAAATATTCTCGTTCAACAAGAGGAAAGCCTTATATGAAACTGAAGATTTCGATCTTTATGATTACAATAATTTATCAACAGTTTTCTTTGAGATAAATGATTCCGCAAATTCAGAGCATGAGATAAACTTATCGACTGGCAGTAAGAAACTGGAGGATTTCCATAACGAAAATAACAGCAATTTGGCAATATCTTATAAAGATGTTGAAGTTGATGGGGGGAGTAAGAAGAGTGGAAATGTGGAAAGGGTTCCAGAAAATCGAATGCTTAAAAGAAAGGGAATATGTTCATCACAGGAAATGTTACATCTTGTTGATGTAATGAATGATATATCAGCGGAACAAGTAGACGTTTTAGCAAAGAGTCTTATTGAGATGGGAGGTGATGACAGTCTTAAAGCTGATTCAGAAGAAGCAGATAATTCACGTTTACTTGAAAAGTTTCCTGATTTCATAGATGATAAGCTAAAGGAAAATATTGAAGCTGCAATATATGAAAACCAGGTGATATTTCAAGAGCGAATTCGAAAGAATCAATTAACAATACAAAATTTAAAGTTACAAGATCAATTGCTATCAAAGTATATCGAAGAAATAAAAAATCTTCCATCGTCTGCCATGATAAATATTCGGGACTATGAGAATATGTGCTTTGCTAATGTAAGTCGTCAGAATAGACTTAAACACTGGCGAAATTATCTGCATGATATAGATAGCCACGTTCATGATGATTCCACTATTCAGCATAGTAGTTTTTATGTAAATACTAATACGCTCTCTAATTCATTAACTGATCTTTATGTTAATGAAACAGAAATAAGTTCAATTGGAACTGAAAATGAAAAACTTTCCGAACTTTCTACAGGAGACACAATTAATAAGAAAAATGTTCATTGGGACCATAAAAGTACAAAGGAAAATGATACCTCTTTGGATGGAAATATGAGTGATCGTCTTTACATAAATATGACTGGACCAATTTCATTTTTACCACGGAAAAATCTTCTCGTTGAAACCATAAGTACAATAAATGTTGATTCACCAATAAGCCATTCAAAAAGTTTGAAAATTTTGCCTGACAGTATTATAGAAATTAATGACAAATGATTAAACATTTTCAATGTGAAATACTTTAAAATGTTAGATTACAAAACTTTCCTTTGTGGTATATTATTACAATTGAAGGATTATAATTATCATTGAAAACATATCAGTTTTACAGAAAAATAAACTAAATTGGTTTCTATGTTTTGATGTGATTTGCACTTACAGCAATTTTGAATATTTAGAATTAAGTTTTGGATGATATATACACAGTTTTAATAAGCCAGTTTTGAAATAAAATGTCTTCCGTCCATTTGAAATTTCATTTTTATTAAAATCTTTATTCAACTCTTATGATGAGACTTGGTTTTCTTTTTTGAATCCCTTCGGTCTTCTCCTCGTTTCCTTTTATTTATTGGATTTCTAGGGTCGTTGACGTCGTACCAATCATCAGATTTTGTGGAAGCATCTTTCGCTAAGACAGGTGCCTGCTCCTCAAAGCACAATGTATGTGACAACCAATTATCACTTTGAATTTCTTTTTCAATATCATCTTCTTTTGGTTCTGAAGTCTCTGTTGATTTTTCTCTTATAGATTCTAGTTTATTCTTGAACTTTTTCAAAAGTGACAAGGTAAATTCTTCTCTGCAAATGGTAAATTCGTTAATCACGTTGAATGTTGTATTATACTGTATCTTACCTGGATGCTCCTTTTTTTGGCACCGTGTCCTTTAATTGCACATATTTCTCTTTTTCGTCCAAATACTCTCTCATTATGACGTTGTTGCTTTCTTTTCTAACTTCATCTTCTAGATCTTTTTCCACCAGATCCTCTTTAGCTTTCTTTTCTTTTTGGTACTGTTTTTTGAGTGAAAGTATTTCATCTCGAATTTCTTGGCTGCAAAAAACATATGTTCGAAATTAATATTCAAACAAATAACATGTAACATACGCTTTTACGTCGCGTTTGGCTTTCTTTTCCTTTTCGACCGTTTGTAGAAAATCTGTCTCTGGATCGGATTCATCATTTTTTGTTTGATCTTCTTTGGTTTCAATCTTTTCCTTGCTGAGTTTACTTTGCTTTAATTTTTGCCTGATACGTTCAGCTTTGTCCTTAACATCTTCTTCGTCTTCATCCTCCTCATGGAAATTTTCCGGTGACTCGGATCCTTCAACATAAGCAAGTTATAATGATTTGCATTTATGCTAACGTATTTCAATACTTACCGTCTTTCATAAGTTTTACAGATTCTTTGCTTAATTGGGGATCATCTAATGCATCGTGTGATGACTTTGCTTTCCCGGCAATTTTTTTAACGAAACTTGTTGTTTCCGCTTCATCTTCCTCTGCCTCTGATCCGAACGACAGAAGTCCGAAATTCCTTTAAAAGTAAATTTAACTACTTTATATTGCTACAATTCTCCAACTTATGTATAACCTACTTAACGCCTTTTTCTTTCTTTCTAATTTTTTCCTCTTTCTTTTCCTTGAGGCCCTCTCGCGGGACAATATCAGTAAATGGGTTGTTCAACACCTCTACGCTAATGATTTTTTGAGGATAAAGTGGTTTCTCATTATGATCAACAAGACCTTCTTCTAGTTTAAGCATATTGAAAACTGTGTCGCCAGTTACTTTCCCGAAGAGTGTGTGCTTGTTCTGGAGTTCAGGCGTTGGCGCCATTGTAAAGAAGAACTGTGAGCCATTATCATCTTTATCAGAATTGGCCATAGCTACAAGTCCCCTCCTGGAAAAACGTAATCTGGAATGGAACTCATCTTTAAATGGTTCACCATAAATAGATTCACCGCCCGTTCCATTGCCGTTTGGATCACCGCCTGTTCACGATGAAAAATACGGGTTAATTTAGAACAACTACTTACTGCACAAATTTAAATACCTTGAACTATGAAACCCTTTACAGCGCGATGAAAAATTGTGTTATTATAGTATCCTTCCATGCAAAGCTGTATAAAGTTGCGACATGCTTTCGGGCACTCCTTGGACCATAGCTCAATATCAATATCACCAACTGAAGTTTTCATTAAAACCTATAATATGATTAGTTTATAATTCGCTCAGCTTATTAATTAATCATACTTTGCCAGAAGTTGGCGGTTCTTGAATATAAATACTGCTCATATTTCATCAAATTGATATTCACTCTACACGACACCGAAAATATAAATATTTATCGGATTGACTGTTTTGACATTTGCAGAAGTTACCGGGGCAACTGTCATGTACAATTTGACAACTTTTCCGGCACTTCCTTATTGTTAGTTATTCGTAGGTTCTGACAGCGATCAATCGAGCATTTTCAAGGTACTTCAATAAAACCAATAAATAGGTATTAATAAAAATATTTACATTTTTATCTTCTACATGTTGCGAATATTGATGGTAATCTATCAGCTGGAAAACGTGCAGAGATATTTGGTAGCATCATGACAGAGGAATCAGAAAAGTTTGAGGAATACACATTGGATTCTGATTCAGAATTGCGATTTGAAATTGAGTCGAAAAATGAAAAGGTTACAGTGGAGGTAAAGGTTTTATTTTGAAAATTTTGTGTATAAATGGAATTAATTGATAATTGTAGCTGAAGTCTGGATTCGCTGAGATGTTTGGCACAGAACTTGTGAAGGGAAAACCATATGAATTTCATACAACCGCCAAAGTAGCAATATTTACCTATCATGGGTGTACATTAGCTGTCAAGGGAAAAACCGATGTTATATATATCTCCAAAGAAACTCCCATGGTCCAGTACTTAAATTCTCATGCTGCCTTGGAGCAAATGAGAATACTAGCTGAAGAAAAAAACAAGCAGGGTCCAATAGTCATGGTAGTTGGACCATCAGATGTAGGCAAAAGTACCTTATGTCGTGTTTTTCTGAATTACGCAGTTCGATTGGGACGCAGACCAGTTTATGTAGACCTCGATGTTGGGCAAGGAACAATCGCAATACCAGGTACAGTTGGTGCTCTGTTGGTAGAAAGACCCGCTACTTTGGAAGAGGGATTTTCTCAGCAAGCGCCTCTTGTGTATCATTTTGGTCACAAAGCTCCAGATTTCAACACACCGCTTTACAAAATGGTCATAAGTAAATTAGCTGAAGTAACTCTTGAAGGATTGCAAGCAAACAAGAAAAGTAAGAATAAGTATCATAAAGCTATTTCAAATTATAAAATTTCTTTTTAAGCTAAATCATCGGGTATAATAATCAATACTTGTGGTTGGATTAAAGGAGAAGGATATAGACATTTGTTACACATTGCCCAAGCATTTGAAGTTGGTGCAATTTTCGTTCTTGACCAGGAACGTCTTTATAATGAGCTTTTACGAGACATACCATCATTTGTGAAGGTGGTTCTCTTGCCGAAAAGTGGTGGGGTAATGCATTTAACCAGTTTATGAAAAGGTGATTTTAATTCAAAACCATAGGTTGTAGAACGAAGCCGAGCCGCCAGATCAGAGGCAAGAGATCAACGAATTAGAGAATATTTCTATGGTAAAAGGTCTCCGCTATACCCGCATTCTTTCGATGTCAAGTGGAGTGATCTGAAAATTTACAAAATAGGAGCACCTGCGCTGCCCGACTCTTGTATGCCTTTAGGAATGAAGGTAATAAACGAAGTGATTGAAAATTCAATTTCAACTTGACCTAAAACACTTCTTCTAGGCTGAAGATAATATGACGAAACTGGTGGTAGTTCAACCGAGTTCAACTTTATTACACCATATTTTATCTGTTAGTTTTGCAGAAACAATTGAAGAGGATGTAATTCAAACAAATGTAGCCGGATTTGTCTGCGTGTTAGTAAAAACAAAAACACAAAATATAATATTATATACAATAAATAATATTTACATTTTAGAACGCATGTGGATGTAGATAGACAAACTATTACCGTCCTATCTCCTCAGCCACGGCCACTTCCTAATACAATTCTGCTTCTTTCGGAACTTCAGTTCATGGATAGTCATTAGCAATGAAATTTTTATCAAAGAAAATATATGTTTTGTATTAATTATTAGTTGTTTCATTTGAAATCAACGACATTGAAAGGAACTAGGGTAATTAAAACATTCATGTGTACATATATATTTATATTCATATAAATGCGTATAGTACTCGGTTCAAGTTTGCACTTAAACTCAGTTTAAGTTTTGCATTTAAAAATTTATAAAAGTAATAGAACAATAATTCTGTAATATATTCTGACATCAAAATTTGTAAATAGCGAACGCGTATTTGGTCTTAAAATAACAAGTGTAAAATGTAAATATGACTATATAGCTTCTTTCATTCCTATTGATGAAACGTTGGAGAAACATTTCAACATGAAAGTTTCGTTTGTATCCTTTGATTGTTTGTGATTTTCAGGTAGCCTGTGGTCTAGACCAGTAATATCACATTATATAAAAGAAATGTGATAGAATAGAGGATCCATGTAGAATCACAAATAGGAATGAAAATGTGTACAAATATTCAAAAATTTTACAAAAATTACTTTCATCTCACAAAAACGACAATCCATCAATGCTTATATGCATAACTGAAATCAACTTTGATAGTTCATGTCAAATCAAATAACAATATATGTTTCAAAACAATTATTAATTTAATAAATATATTTTGAGTGCTTATAGTGTTGTACGCAAAAATAACATCGAGCTTATATATATTTTAAATTAGTAATTTTAAGCAATATCCAAAAAGTTTCAAGCGATTTTAATTAAAAAAAAATAAAAACAATTTTTTACAATTGCGATAGTGTTTAAATTTTTCTTGTAATGTTTTATATTCGTGTGTAATATTGTAGTTTTGCTTGTGAATTTCAAGATGTTTTATGCTGCTAAGTGCTGAAAAAATTATTGTTCACATATTATAAAATTTCATTTGAGGCACCAAGTTATATTGTCCTTTCAACAGAATATATTTTTCAATACAATAGTCCTTGGAATTAAACTGGATCAGTAGTGGTTGATTTTACAAATAAAAATTTCCCTGAATTTGTATTACAATATATTAAAATAAATGAAATAATGAAAATTTAAAACAAAGAGGCGAACATTAAAATAAAAGTACACTCCGTGTAAATGGTGAACACCAATATTAATAATTTTTTCCAAATATAATTAGATTATATAAGGCATTTTACCAAAAATCTAACATTAGGCAGTATTCAATTTTTTTGCTGATTATATAATTTCTGAAACTTGAATTTGTATGAGTTTTGTAACTGCTTTGATTTGGAAGAAGACTGTAAATTCAACGGTTTCACAGCAAGAATAGTTTTGAGTTCACTTAGATCATTCCTGGACCATCTGATTCTTGATTTGCACTTTTCTCGAAGAACATCATATCCTACAAAATAATCAAAATGAAAATAAGTTCTCTAGAAATTTACAAGACGTTTCTTACAATCAAGAACAAAGCTCCTAGCAATGTAGCCTTCATCCGGACATCCAAATCTAGTGGGAAAGTAATACCAAAGAAATCTGCATCAGTGAATAATTCACGTGCGAGACCAGACCACTGCTTTGATATTTTGCCAACCTTTTCTCCAGTTAACGTTAAAACCTTAACAACTTATATGTAATAACTTTTCCTTTTTTTGTAGGTTTAAACAAACTTACATGGAATTCAACGTCTCCGCATATGGTCCATCTGCAGCATGGTCCTTCAATCCTTAAAACTGTTTCTCCAGTATGATCTTTGATACGGAATTTTGGAAATAAACACGTCCATTCTTGCTCTATTTTGCCCACAACAGTTCCAGGAGGTGATGAAACTTCCATTTCTTGCAAACAACAAGGGAAACAACACGAATCACATCGAAGTGGACGGTTAAGATGTATCACTTCTTGTTTATATATATCCAAGATTTTCATATCCATTGGTCGCATAGGACCGCAACAATTGCGCGTACAACAATCGTTGTCTTCAATAGCCCAGTAAACTTTTTGGCCCAAACTGTTTTTGATAGTATATTTGTTGTTTGTCTCGAATCCAGTGAATGCTTCCAATAATTCGACCTTTTGCTTAACCAAAAGCTGGTCGATACTCGTAAGGTATTCCAAGCCTGGTGGACAATTCGGTATGCTTGCTGGTGTATTCATCCAGCCACCTACATAAATTTCACACAAATTAAAATGAAATGAATAAACATCACACAAATTTGATCAGCCACAGAAGCATTATCATTAGCTCTATATTACTCAATCTATGTATCATACGTATCATATCTAGCTAACTGAAAATTTATTTATACAATTTAAAGATATATTGGGAAACAGGGTCTATGCAATACAACTCGACTCTTATTAAAAATGTTAATTTATTCATTTACCTCCTCTCTTCGTCCGTTAAAAATTTCCCATAACCTTTTCGTTTTGGTGATTTGTTCAATCGAAGTGTTTTTCTTAAATTTTTACCCATCAACTTAATATCTGAATAATGGAAATTTGTTCTTTTCACTTTGAGATACCCATCTTCACAAAACTTAGATATTCTTGATATCAAATTTCTAAAATTACTCGAATTACACTTCTCAGATGTGCTCTTATCGTCTAACATGTTTTACATGCATTGATATTTAGACTTTCGTATACACCTTAGTTGAAGTTTAAATGAAGACTATTTTGAGAATAAAAATAACTTAACTTTCGTAACATAAAATTTATAATCAAGATAAGCTTCTTATCACAATAATGTAAGTCTCTTTGTCTCATTTGAACCCGTGTTTATCTTTCTGCGACGAAGTCCAAAACTAAATTGAATCATTTATCAGTGTTTCAATATTACAATTGTGCCTTAAATTGAAATAATTAATGATAATCTACATTTTTCATGGACGCTACGTTGCATTTTTACCCCACAATTTAGTCGATGTGAAGAACTTACTCTGATTGGGGTCCGGTTGAGTAGTGATTGGTCCTCCTGGACCGGTTGGCACAGGATGATAGCCAGTTGGCGCGGGGTATCCACCTTGTGGCGGAGGATAGCCTCCTTGTGATGGTGGATACATGCCACCAGGTGGAGGATACGCACCTTGTGGTGGAGGATACGCACCTCCTTGAGGTGGTGGATATCCTCCTTGAGGTGGTGGATATCCTCCTTGTGGTGGAGGGTAACCACCTTGCGTTGGTGGATATCCTTTATCACCAGCCTAGAAACAGAATTTCAAAATTTTTATCTAAGCATTCAAGTGTTCTTATGCGCGAGAAATGTATGTGTTTATCAGTCCGCTATATACCTTCATAATGACGTGATTACAATGTTAAATTTGAAAATTATTTTTAATCAAATTCAGTGTGTAATTACAAACTGGAATGCAACAAGTTGAAAATAAAACTACGCCCAAAATTTTTAATGTTCTATCCACTTGACCTTGTTAGCCAGAAGCCAAAATAATAATTTTGCCGAGCTCCCAAAAATTTCTTTTAGCTAAATACATTCACAAATTGGAGCTTTATCTCTTTTCTATAGTTTTCATAATTACTACACGCGCATCACAACTTATACCCAATGTGAAAATACTAACCCCCGGTGGAAAGTTCGGATTTAGTCCAGGTGGCGGCGGCCCATATCCAGGATTTTGATCAATTGGTGGTGCATTTGGATTGTAGCCACCTTGGTTTAGGTTATTCATTGGAACCGACATTCTGACGCTTTTTCTGAAATGTACATATGAATATTCTTGGTGATAACTAATGAGTCATCGGCGTTTGATATCTGATTTAATTGGAGCAAAATAAATTTAATTTCAATAAATATCACAATTTTGAATAATTTCTCTGCTAATTACAATTAACTTCAACATTTTCTTTAATTTTATTCACTTACATTTTCTAACTTATTTTCCGATTCCGCGTAGTGTGCTCAAAAATAAACAGAACAGAAGTGTCTTGCGGAAATGTCAAAACATGTAGATTGGATGAATTTCGGTGGAGCTTCTTTTACATTTTTATTGCCTGCCCTACATATTCACACATACCAGATATGGAGACATGTGGAAGTGAGAACTTTCTACATGCACGTGCCAGATGAGAGAGCGTTCAGAACATTATTTGAAAGTCTCACACATTGCCACGTAAAAGAGAGTGTTGTCAAGAAAACACGTGAGAACAGGCCTGTTATGTAATTTTGACTACATGCTTTACAAGGGAAATTCCGCAAATATATCGTCTAGTAGGTATATGCAACTTATTCTTAAACTATGCAGATCACCATAGAGATTATAAACATGTAGATATACGTGGTGTTATAGGCAAAAAACAAAATTATAGCCACATGCAAAACAGTATGAAACCTGCTTCACAAGTTTGCTTGAAATCAAATTTGGCAGCCCTAATTATACCAGGGCACGTGTACTAGCTTCTTATCATCAGATAATGGATATGGATGTAAGAAGCTTATCAGCATTAGATAGCTCGTTAAAATAATCTCTGCTTGTACTATAGATTCCCCTGCGTAGTCAAAACTAATAGATAATAATCAAATATTCATATAACTCCTTGTAGCAATAATCCAAGCTAATGCTAGCCAGAGGTGTTATAAGTTTGACCGCTATGTGTATCTGTCTTTGTATTTCAAAGCAGGTTTTCTAGCGGTAGTTCTCAGACATGTTTTATCAAAATCGGTTTAACCGTTTCACGGTCATCAGCTCTTTGGTTAGCTGCGATAGGCATCTTAGACCCATAATGCGTATTTACTTTACTTTCAAACAATTGTGGGACATAAAGTTTGTTGCGAAGTGGCGTCTTCAATTAACGTGTACACTTTCCTGACTCAATTTTACTTAATATAATTTTTAAATTTAAATTTTAAAGAAGTTTCTGGAGTTTATTATAATTTTATCTTACAATCATCTTATTTCAATGTTTTCTCCAAAGTATGAAACTCGCCTCATTTTAAATAATTGTTAATGGTAGTATTCAATGGAAGTCACCATGGTGATCGTCGTCGTCATCGTCTTCGTCATCGTCGTCTGCAAAAGAAAATTATTATTGCCAAAATATGGAAAAATATCACATTGAAGCACAAACATTGATCTTTTCGTCTTCTATTGTAGGCTTTCTTTGAAGGATTGTGAGGTAACTGGTCTGAATCTCCATGTAGAAGTGAGTTTCTGTAGGTGGCGAGCGGTTGCCAGTCTTCATTTCGACTTGATGGCATCGCTGGTGAAATAGTCCGGTCAAGGAAAGCAAGAACGACCTTTTTGTCCTGTTTAAGGAGTTTGTTTGTAAACTCCATTATAATCTCTAAGAATGAAAGTCGTGATGGGGCTGCTGCAGGATCTGGTAATATTTCCGAAGCAGCGAATAAGATTCCTGCTCTGTGAAGAGCTGTAATTGCTTCTCGGTTTTTAATTGCATCCAAGCCAAAAGAAAGGGCAAATCTTTTCGCCAATTCCTTTGAATCAAGAAATTCTTGTGAATTTCGTGATACCACCTTATCTTCGGAAGCTTGTTGCATTTCTTTAAAGACCTGGATTAAGCTAAGACACATTGTCATTGCACAATTGATCTTGTTAATTTCTCTTGCTTTTCCAAGCGTTGTCTTGATGATATCACCATATTCGTTATAGCACTAAAAAACAAGTCTTTCAAGTGACAAGATAATGGCAAAAATACGAAGCTTATATACTTTTAAGTAATGCTTGAAAATGTCCGCTGCTGCTTTGGTTGGTATTATGTTGTATACAATTAGTTTACAATAAGCTGCTAGAAAATTACGTTTCTTGTGTAATTCTTCAATTCTCGTTTCATCTTGGCTCTCTTAAATAAGAAGCAACGTAGTGCATTGGTCTGATTTATCGACTAATCATATACCTAATTGTTGCATTGTGAACACATAATGTTGAACAAACTCATTCAGTATTACTTGTTGATCCAGTGATGGTTTGTACTCAAGTTTCCGAACTCCGTTATTCTCGTTAGTTGAAAGTTGATCCGAAAAAATGATGAGTAAGTCACAGACTGACATGTATGCCTGAAAATGAGTTATTGGAGCTAGTATATAAAAATATTTAAATCAAGGAAATTCATTGATCATACCGCTTCCTGTATAGACGTCGTTGGGCCGTTTCCAATCAATGTGCAACAACAATTTATGTACTTATGTAAATTATTGCGAAGCTCTAACGAACTGGCCTCCAGGGCCGATTGCTCGCAGTTGTTTTCAATGTGAAACAAACCCCAATTGATAGAAAAAAAGCACGCCTCAATGCAATAAACTAAAGCTTCGTGTGGTAGTCCCTGTTCACTGGTAGCTTGTTGGCAATCGTCAATATCTTGGTAGAGGGAATCGAAGAGGCTCCATGGATTTAAATTGTGACAAGAGTACAGTATGGATACATTTTTCAACGATATGATCGTGTTATATATGTCGTCTTCATTCGGTGTGTGCTCACCTTTAATTAAAGTGATTAATGATTATGTCTAAAACAGTTTTAATTTAACTTACCAGCTACTAAATTTCTCCACTCCTCTATTGCTTCTCTGTAACGATTCACACATTGATCTATAATATTCGATCTAGCTACATCACACCGTGTGTAAGTGGCACTTCCCTCTGTACATAAGTATTCCAAAGTCTTTGCACAGGTTTCCAAAACTTCACGATCTGTATGCTTCGACATAACATTTGCCATTTTGTCAAGTAAAGCTTGCAAATTAGCTTCTTGACGGGATGTTGTGTAGATATCCAGATCAAAGAATTGTGGAATGGAGAGCAAATTTGTGAGCTTTTCAGCGTCGGCTTGATATTTTTCTAGAAGTGAAGGAAGAGTAACAATGAAATGCTCTGTTAGTTTTGTTTTGTCGTCTTGGACTTGTTTGATTTCTTTTGCAGTTAAGTTCATTTTTCTGCTGCTACCACGTCCAATTGGTGCTTCTCCCGTAGCGGACTGCTTCACACTA
Organism: Chrysops caecutiens; assembly: GCA_963971475.1. Lineage (NCBI taxonomy): Eukaryota > Metazoa > Arthropoda > Insecta > Diptera > Tabanidae > Chrysops > Chrysops caecutiens. The sequence continues at coordinate 74,419,984 of OZ020568.1, forward strand.
CTGACCATGATTTCAATTAAAGTCGATTCTTGCTTATTATCCAATTGCTCTTCAGACGGTCCAGGCTCTTCTAATAAGAGGTCAGTCATGCATTCCCAATCTTTAACCATATCATTGTTATCGATGAACGAGTCTACCAAGTAAGCTCCATGTTCATGGAGTTCTGATTCAATGAAAAACTGCACTAAGTCACGAATCAAGGGAGTATTGGGTAAACGTAGCTTTCCTCGTTTAGTTTTGACAACTTCAACTCCATTTGAAAGATTGAAAAGGCGTACATTGAGAAATTCGGCAGCTGCTTGTGCTACGCCTCGATGAGATGAATAAACTAATTCATAAACAATTTCACAGTCTTTGTCTGTAAGAATGTCCGGGTGAATCCTTAAATGAAATATCGAGATTAGCTATTACATCGATAGAATAATTGACAGTATAATACGTTAGAATACTTATAACCAACTTGACCGCGTGAACAGCTACTTCGAATTCCTTGTCAAGAGTCATTGCGACAATACGATCTTTGAATTTCGAAGTGAAAAGTTCTAGTTTCCCTTTCAGTTCTTCTGATGCATAGAGTGGAAGCAATGCTTGTAAGCATCTTAATCGAACTTCACCAACTTTATCGTGTAGTGTCCAACCAATGTATTTCAAGTAAGAGTCATCCAAAAAGTTTTGTGAAAATTTCTGCATCCAAACACCAATTTCGGTCATACAAATTGCTCGTATGTCTGGCAAAGTATCCCTAAAAAGTGTCACTTGAAACATACAATCTAGTATATTTTGTGTAAATAGTTTTACCTGTATCTATGAACAAACACAGACTTAAACATGTAAGTCAACATATTTTTTATTTCATCCATATTCTCTTCCAATTCTGTCCTCTTTGCCATCAAGGACTCTAACCGATCTGTAGCTCTTTTGTCCCGTGTCTTTTTTAAAAATTATTTCATGATCAAATGTTAACAAGAAGAAGTGGTATTTTACCTTCAACCTTTCAGCTTCATATTGTCTAGCTGCGTTATCAAAGTTAACTGATACCAGTAGGGCTACGTCTACTAAGGCAGTCATTAATTTCATTGCTAAAGAAAGATAATTTGAAATAAATTTAATTTAGTATCATAATTTAACAAACCTGCGAGTGTTGCAGTGTGACGAAAAGCTCTCACTTGAGAGTCTGAAAGACCAGTGAGTAAAGAAATAACATTATCCATCAGAAACTGGTCGTATATTATCGAGTACTGGCATTGTTTCACTAGAGTTTGCACAAAGTCACAAAAATTCATTTTAAATTTTTTCCATTGCGCTCCGGACATAATGAGCGGGTATTCTCCACTTTCCTATAAAATGAAAGATTCAATGATTTACATTGACAACGAACCAACGAAATTGACTATACCTCATCGAATTCCTCAGTCATTTTTCTTATAATAGCAGTATGCTCCATAGACTGTTGCATGTCTGATGTTATTTTTCCCTTACATCCACTGGCGTTGATAAAGAATTGCATAAGAGCAATGAGTGCTGTATTCCGATCTAATTTGTAGCTTTCAATCCAATCGTCCACTATACTCTAAAAATAAAGATTTGAATAACTAAGTGTTAATTTCATGTGTAACATCATAACTTACTGCTACTGCTGATTTTGAGTGGCGAACTATAAAATAGAGACTCGACTCATCAGTGGTTACATCCCTTTCACGATCAATGCGTTCTTGTTCCTTTTCACGATCCTTCTCCCTTTCAACTCTTGGATGGTGGTGTTTCTCAACTGGTTGCTTCTTAGCTTGCTTTCGTTTTCGAGCAACAGGAATTTCATCTTCCTCTTCATCATCAATAATTGGTGGTTTGTCGCGTACTCCACCTCTAGCACGAAGCCTTGTCATACGTTTCGAAGGAGTATCAGGCTCTTGGCCTTCGACGTGATTTTCTCTGTAAGAAAAATGTTTAAAAACAACCAATATATTCATTCCAAAATACCTTTCTTCATCATAGTCCGGTGGAGGATCATCCATACGAATGCGTTTCCCTCCACGACGATGCATCATTTTGCTTCTGCTGTTGTATGTTGTTTCCAAGTAATTTGTTTTCCAAACATTCACTAGATTAACTTAGCCTAAAGTGAGTGGAATTATTTTAAGTAGATATTTTTTAAAATTTCACCTTAAATTTGTTTATATTTTTACTAATAATAAAGAAAAACACTCAATCACCGATTCTTTAAAACAAACTGTTGACAAACTTGATCAAAACAGAAACATGACGTTTCACAGGGTGATTGGGACAAAATTTGATGGTAATGCAGTTCGAAGTACATGTATACTGTTCATGGTCTAAAAACACCTTATAACGTATAAAGTATATTATAAAATCTTATGCGGTGATACCTCGACACACGAGTTTAATCCGTTCCGTAAAGCAATTTTCCCCAAAATGCCAACCCAGTTGTTCTTGTTACGTGTTTTTGAATAAGAAAAATGTATTTACAAATGACAAATACTGTATAAAAACATAAAATAAAAGAATTTAAACTGGTTTTATAAAGTTTATTTGTATTTTGGTCACCTCAATGCTAATTGTACACAACTTAAATGCTACTGTATGCTTAATTTTAGTCAGTGCTTTTCTCATCACTGGTCTTAGCCTCTTTCGCCGGATAAAAGAAAAGTGTCCAAGGAGGTTTCTGTCCGGTCGTCCCTCATATTTCAAATGTTGCTCGAATTTCAAAGCACAACTTCTGATTCTATATCTTGTTAAGTGAATTTCGTAGATAAATAAAGATCATCTATATGGAAAATCACAAGTGAAATCTATAATATCAAGAAGAAACGTTTGCTATAAAAATGAAAATATTTTCAGTAGTAGTTTCCATGGGGAAATTAAAAAGGAATATGCATTATCTGGAATTGTTCAAGTTCCATAAAGCTTTTGACGTAACAAAAGTTTTCCAAAGCCTGTAGGAAAAACACTATGCGCATGATTTTTCATTAATATCACTCATTTAAAGTGTGTGGGTTTTCTACTGGTGCTAAAGCATTGAGTAATTCTACCAGTCAACGAAAAGATTTCATTAATGTCGCTTCCAGAAGGTCTTATTAAAGTATTTGTATAGTGAAATAAAATCCTTCTCAAAAAGAAATTCAATATTTTCAGTTTTATTGTAAATAGTGTTAAAATCGAATTCTGTAATAAAGTTAACACAATAATTTGATGTTAAAAAAAGCTTTTTTTTCGAAATTAAAAATATATAGAAGAAAATTTTCCTGATTAATAAAGCAAGTGCTGAAGGTGGAGAGAAAATCGAGAAAATCGAGAAAATAGGACAAACAACTGCAACAATCGATTTTGTGCATAAAAATTGAACTTAAATGCCTATACACGTCTTAATCACTGGATTTATGATATTAAAATTATTACGTATATTAGAATAATTAAATATTGTATTTGATTTGATCAAGTGGCGACACATAAAGTTTATAAAATAATTTTTAAAATATAGTACAGGCCAAGAAAATTGACGACATTTTGTGTGTTTCATAAGCACATAAGCCTTTCTTGGCACAAGTGAGATAGAATAACTGCTCTTAACTAAAAGGAAAAAATGTAAGTATATTATTATCGATTTTGCCACATCTTCCTCTTGGATAACATCCAAGTTTAATAGATGTCGACACATGCACTGCAAGTTGTTCAAAAACAAAATTTAATTTTCTAAACAGATGTAAGGGAAAAATTTGAATTATAATTATGATACTTTTGTTTTTAATTACAAAATGTTCATTTACCCCATATTAGATATATAACATTAGTTAGGTGGTTCTCCATTAAATTTCAGGTTCAGCTTGGTGATAATTTTAACCAAATTTATTTTATATTCCTAATTATTATGTTGACTTAGTAAACTGGAATTTATTAACAATTTAAGAAATTTTTAAGTTTTAACTATTTCTTTGAATATAAATTAAACTATAAATATTTAATAGAATTTCAAGTTATTAAACACAAAAAAGTCTTTAACGATATAAGGATTAGCTTAATAAGTAGCACAAAATCCCAATACCCATATATGATTATTTCGTTAATCCGCATTTATACTAGACACGCCCTTTAAACTTATTTGAAACATATAAAACTAGATATTATTCATATAAAAGTAGTTGAAAATAAAAATCAACCGGCAATTTCTTACTAGTTGCTAATAGCAGGTAATGTTCGTTCCTTATACGATAAATACTTGCTTCAAATGGAAGAAATCATTTTTAAAATACAGTGACTTTCAGTAGTTTCATAGAATACAACTATTCCTTAAGTTAATGATATGTAAACCTTGTCGTTCTTGGAAGATACTTCATAAACATGAGTCTTAAACAGAGTATGAGGTGAAGACATTTCAGGTTATAATCCATTTGGAAACATGGGATTTGATCGGTTATTATCATTGATTGAAGATAATTCTGTTTTAGCTTTTCTACGTGTCTTTAACTTTGTTCATAGTTACCTGTCGTGAAGTACATATATTGAAAGAAATCGATTTTTGCAAATAATGGAAATTTTTACATACATTAAACAATAACTGAATTAAATGTATTAAATGGTCGTTTACAAGGAGTTACAGTTTGTAACCAATAGCAAACCGGAAATATAATTTTGCATATTGATACAAGAATCATGACAATGGATCAATTAGTTCATTGTGACTTTCATATTTTACATAATGTTAATGTTGTATGTGATAAATGAGAAATAAGGTGCCTTATGCAAAGGTCAAAGAAATTTTACATATCGAAATGCATTGAATAAAGTCAAGTCGAGAACCTGGCTTTTCCATAAGTCAGGAATAAGTCAAATTACAATTACAATCATACTCAGCCTTTTATCTTATCACAGTCATATATAAATTTGAAATGATAATTGTGAATTATCTACGTTACTCAAAATATAACTATTTCTGATGAGTTATGTTGAGGGAATCATTTCAAATTCTGAAACATCTTGGACATTAAATTATTTCTAGTATTAGCAAAAAGCTATTTAATTTTTATGAATCGATATCCCATTGCATAGCGCAAACGCAAAATTATGCCGCCATGTAAGGGTGCTTGCTCATACATGAATGACACCTACCGCCACAAAAGTGTCCATGTGTTCAAAAGTTTTGGTCACATTTACACACAACTCAACTTTGCTTACTCTTACTTAATAAACTTTTTTGAGAAGGGCAAAAGGAACAAAATAGTGCTGAACTTTTTAAATTGCATCTTCTATCGTGGGTTTTACCTCCTGCGTAAGAAACGTAGTTGTTGTTACTCGTAGTTGTTATACATATCCATTACAAATTCATATAATCGATTGTTTTCCCCGTGTCTATTTTATTTCATTTCTTGCTAATTTCATTAAAGCTTACAATGTAAAAATCCACTTTACTTTCATAATACCGGGGATAATATATTTTAACGTTGATGAAATGAAATTTTTCGAGTTCCTTTCTATCATTTACATCAAATCCAAACAGGAAGAAGTGATATTTTCATATTGACATCACAAACTCTACTTGTATTTTCATGAATAATAGAATGAATGCTCCTCTTGAAATTGGTTATCTAGAAGGAAATATTTATTACAATTTCAACAATCAATTACAGGTCTGCAGACGCCGGCCCAGGCGCTCCCGCACCAGGAGCAACAGGTGAAGGAGGTTCGGATGAGATCGTTGGAGGACCACGAAACCCTCAACAAATTGCGGCACAAAAGAGGCTGCAGCAAACACAAGCACAAGTAGATGAGGTAAAGGAATCACTTTAATTTACATTCACAATATAATAGTTTAGATATTTAATATTTTCACTTTTAGGTCGTTGATATTATGAAAACAAATGTAGAAAAAGTTCTTGAAAGAGATCAAAAACTTTCGGAATTGGATGACCGAGCGGATGCTTTGCAACAGGGAGCTTCACAATTTGAACAGCAGGCAGGAAAACTTAAAAGGAAATTCTGGTTGCAAAATCTTAAGGTATTTTAATACTTTCTGGGGACGAGAATGATATATACATATATCTACTATTGAATAATTAAAATTAATATTTTCAGATGATGATAATAATGGGAATCATTGGTTTGGTAATACTTGCGATAATCGTAGGTAAGTCATAAGAAACTTTGATTCAATAACACTAAAACTGTGACAAAAATATAAAAAGAACAAATTTATTTGAGATTTTTGAAAAAAACTTTATATGTTTTTCAGGACTTGTTGAATTACTGTTCACAAAATAGTCCTCATAAATATGCATTTTTATCACACTTTACTTTCACAGTAGATTTTCATTAATAAAACTTTTCAAAATATTCTTTTGAATCAAATACATACACTATTATTGAAGAGTATAAAAGCTAATTTTTAAGCTAAACATCGTTCGTTTTACATTTATTCTAATGAAATCATTGATGTTGATAAAAATTTTATCCCATTATAGCTAACTTCATGTAGACGGCTAATAAAAATCTGAATAAAATATATCCAATGCAAATCTATAAAAAGCAAAAAATATTTAAAAAACTATCATCAGTTTTCGTCTAAGTTAAGTCCATACCAATAAAAAGATCCAGGTTCGACATATTATTCGTTCATAGAAATTCTATATATCAATATAATATATATAACATATATATTTATATCTATATATTTATATTCAAATACGTTCTATATTTGATTCCATATATATTTATTTCAAGCAAAGAATTTAGAAGTGATATATGTCGTAAATGTTATTTTAATTCGAACTGTAAAGTTTATTTGTATTCGTATATGGCATTTTTAAGTTTTAATCGAATTATTGCCCATTCAATATAGACTTTTATTTAGATTTGAGTTCAAAATTACTTGAGTTTTCCATAAAACTTAAAAATTTATGCTGCATTATATATATATATTTGTCTTTTTATTTAACGTTCTTAGTTTTAAATATTTCAACCACATTTTCTGACAATTAACTTTTATTGTCAGATTCAAATTACCAATCTATACTGTATTCACCCACCCTAATATATCAGTGTATATATGACATTTTTAAAATATACCTTTATTTATTACACCACTAAGTGTACTCGACATTTTCAACTTGATATTTATTTGTTTCCTTATATAATTTAAACCTGTCTCATAAGTTTCTTTAAAAGACACATAACGAACTATTATCATAATGTTAAAGAAAACAGAAACACTTACTTGAAACCTTTACAACAAAAAACATATAAAAATCTAATATATTATTACAAACAAATGTAAAGTTTTAAAAGTTCTATACCAAAACAAATCTGATGTCTTCTTTAATCTTTATTTGTTTAATACAATATAATCTTCTCTGTTTAAAACATTTTAAATTTTATTACTACATATTAAGATGAGGTTAAATTTTTCCAGATTAAAAAAACAAATTAAGTATTACAATTATGTACTTCATCTTCTGTAGTTTATTATGTACAGTAGTTTGTATTGAATAACTAATATTGAAATTAGTTAACATCGCGTATTTATTTACTTATTCATTGAAACATTAAAATTATTACTTTAAGTTTTAAATTTTAAACATATCCTTTTACTTTACTTGTTTGTTTTCAACTTTACAGGGAAAAAAGACGAATAAGTAAAAAGTTTTAAAAAATAAAGGTACTCGTTAAAATCAAAATTACCTACATGTCCATGACAGTAATAAATCGAATCGTACCGCTATGTAACGAACATTTTAGAAAGATTTAGCCTCAATAATAACCCTTTTTGTCCGTTTAAAAATAAACATTTGATTACAATGCTTTAGCTACATCTGATATATGTGTTTTCAAAACCGATATAATTTTGTAATTGTTCCATGAATCTTATAATTTCGTATGATCTTCAAATGAAATCAGGTCTAGCTAAAGCAAATCGTTCCATCTTTGGTCTTAAGTTAATCAATTACAAACAACACACATTGTATAACATATCTTATAAATTATGTAAAAATTGTTCATATTGTCATATAAAGCTTTTACTATCCCTATTAACATTTCAGTTTTTGAGTGATATTTTATGCTTATATCTATTTCTTTGACGGTGTCTTGAGTAAAAATTTATTTCAAATTTGAAAATTGTTCATTGATACGAAACATTTTATATGTGCATGATGTTGAAAAGCCTTACATTTAAAGCTGTGTTTTATTTAAGTTTGAAACACGAATATTGGCTGCTTCTATTTTTATACTGAGCTTCGATATATTGCAAAATTAATAGCTTTAATTGTGATATTTACTTCGTAATGACTACAGCGCTTCATAATACACATAATCACACAATGTAATGTTTTCACCTACAACACATTTAGCTACAACAATCAACTACATATTTGGATAATTTGATAACATTTAGTCGAGCACGCATCATATATATATTAATAACATTCTCCATATATATTACAAAATTTCGATAAACAAAATCATGTAATACACAATCACAGACAACTTACACGGTTTTTAGCACTTCGCATGAAACATATACGTATTGAATGCATACATAAAAATTGCAAACACATCATAAACCAGTTGCAGTTTTCAGTTGTTTGATCTAGAACAAAGTTTAATATCTTTCTTGAAACAAATCAAAATCATAACTTTAAGGCCGTCTGCGCTCGGAGCTACAAGAAGGAAATTGGTTAGTGTTTCCAATTAGTAACCAGTTTTCTTTGAGTCACTTCCCATATAAACAAATGGGACACACGACGATACTGGTTTGTAATCAGTCACCAGCGAGCGGACTTGCATGCCGAGTCGCTTACGAGAAAGTTTGCTACATTTTTGTCTTAAGAAAATGCAGAATCAGGAAATAAACTTTTTGCTTGCCGCGGAAGTTGAAAAACGGCGTGTTATATAATTTTCAGCTTCCAGGGTATTCAAAAAAATTTGTATACTAATTTGAGTAATTTAAATAAGCTTTGGATGAGTAACTTCGTGTGTGGAGGCTGGTCGCAAACAAGTCAGAAACTGGTTTGTAATGCAAGTTACCAAATAGTTTAGTTCGCATTTAGTAGCTGCGTGTGCGGAGGGCCTAAGCATAAAGTCAAAGAGTCACACCATTGGACTTATATAATATATGCGTAGAAGTTATAAATTAAATTATGAATAACATATTCAATTTGTTTTGATGTACCGGAATTGGTGAATTCGTTAAAATATATAAATCAGACAACTGAATCGAGCAACATACATAATAAATAATAATTACCAACTAGACTTTTTATCAAAAGGAGACAACAGACATTATTACAAATTAAACAATAATTTAGAAAGTTGTATAGAATAAAGTATTTCTCACACAACACCATAATTTACGAAGAAAATTTATACATTTTTATTTATTATATTTCTTTAATAAAAATTAACATTAGCTATTGTAACATTTTGTTGAACTGCTTCGTTCGACATACACACATCTGAGTTAACATTAACAATTCTAGAACATAATGGCATTAAACTAAACTTGCAAAAAACTCTGAAAATTTTCTAAAAGACTCGTAAATGTTAACATTAACCACATTTAACTAAAGATAAACGTCCAAATCAGTCCAATTCCAACAACTGAAACACGAGCATACATACAAATTGAATTGTCTCAATCTTGAATATCAGTTGCAAATCCAGATAGTAAAACGGCGATCATAATGTTTTAATATCTAGTATATAGTATAAACAATGTATTTGATTTGTATGTATGGTAGTGAGTAACATAGAATTTCGGTTACTTCAGTTTATAACAAAAAAATCACAAAATCAGTTCACTATATAGATATAACACTTGAAACAACTGTTTGACGACAAAACAACAATATCCTTGTTCACTATTTAGTATACATTTCATGTTATACAGCCTTGCTAAGAGTATAAAGTTGCAACATAACTGCCAAATGTATTTAATATAAATACACTCAGAACCTGATAAACTGCAAACATAAATCCAATCAGTTTGAATTGAAGCAAACCAAAATCCAATACAATGATTAATTCGTTGCCTATATCCACTGTGTCAATGTGTTGTAGATTAACCAAATATTGTCATTGTATAATATATTTGTAGTGTACAATTCTTAAAATGCGCATACACAAATGTATTATGCAAATTATATAATAAAATTTTCATTCAAAATTATTTTATAGACATTTTTTTCAAGTTTAAACGACTAATAATGCTTTTTTTCTCATTCAATTCTATGATAATATAAAACATAAAACGCATAACAGCTAAGTTCATGCCAGCAGATAATACAGCAACAGCACCAGTTGTGATGGGTATACCAAATCAGCCAGTTCAAACTGTTGCAGCAGGAGGTGGTGGTGCCGCACCTGCTGGTGTTTCAGGACAAGCTGCATTTGTTCATGATAACTCCTTAATCCGTAAATTAAATGTATAATTTATTTGAATCTTTGATGGAATCACATTAAATTCAGGAAAACAAATTTCAAGTTATATAATACAAAAACAAAAGAGTTATAATTCAAATAGTTCAATAAATTTCAATTTAAAAATTACGTTTGAAATAATGAAAATAAATCAGTTTCATTATCATTATTTAATTCGACTAATGAAAGTGATATTCTTTTGCATTTACTGTATTATTAATTTTTCCATAACATTCATACTGTTTAACATGCCGCCATCAATTAATTTAGAATTAAATTTAATAATTTATTAAAACTTTATCGCTCTTATTTTCATATATTGCTGTTGTGCAAACTTCCATAGATTTGCAGAAGTTAAATAAATAAAGTAAACAACATAGAACGTTAAATATTGTTTTAAGAAAATATTTTAATTTATGTATTGTATTTCATTTAACCGTGCTAATGTAGCATTTAGTAACTAGGAGGAGGATAACGCCTACATTTCGGCTACATGTCTCTAGCAGATAATACCTATGTATATCTTATAATCTTAAAAAGAAAAAAAAACACATAAAATAAAAACAAAAAGAAATACATAATTACGAATTATTTTGTTATGTTATAGATAGTATAGAGAACATTTTAATGTTATCTTAAAAAGTTATATTACATTTATATCTTTAAAGTTTTAATATTGCCGATGAAAGTTCCAAAAAGTACCATACACAAATGTATATAAACACATATATATATATATATAAATATATAAAAATATTAATATAATCAGTTATATCCATTAATGCATATGTAGTAGATGTATGTGCATAAAATAAAAACGAATAAATTATCACGTTTTGTTTATTTTTAATTAAGTAGCGCAATTTGAATTATGTTTTGTTATTAAAATTAGTAAAATAAATATCATGTTACCAAGAAATTATACAAAATTGGCTTTTTTGATTATATTTTTCGTTAATATTGATCACTTTTGGCTTGAGAACAACGATTACTGTATGAGATTTTAAGTTAATAAAAGTAAGTGATAAGTAAGTGATTTGAAGAAACAATTACCAACAACTGGAAGACAAAGAGCGGTTTAGAATGATGTTATCTTCGTGAATTGCAAATATGTGGATATGAAAGATATAACATAAAATCTACAATATCATTTTAAATGAATTTACGTGGATAAAATTGAAAAATAAATGCTATAAAAATGTCTTCCACATAAAAATGAATGACTCCTCCTTTAGAGAATCAAAATTGTATCGATCCATTTGGAAATTTTATTCGCGCTTATAAATTTTTCAACTCTCCTATATTCAACTAATTTTAACAATATATCATTTACAACTAAAAATTTAATAAAATACTTAAACCCTTCTATGTATTTCAAGCCTATGCACATCATTGTCTTAAATAAAATTTTTCATCATTTACATACACGGCCAACGCAATTCAACGATCAAAAACATTTAATTTAGTTTATATTGTAATTAATAAACATCGTAAGAAATGAATAAATAAATTTCATAAAGCTTCTTACCATATCTTATTTAAAGTTCTTAAAGAGAGATCAAACGTTAAATTGTATATCCATATTAAAATAAGAATTGATAAGTAATTAAAAAAATTTAAAATTGTAATAATTTTGTTATTGTTAAATAATTTTCCAACTCGAATAATAATTAAGTAATTGTAATAATAATCTTGAAATATTGACAATGAAAGCAATTATAGTTAAATAAATCTTGAATATATTTTCAAAAATTACAATAAATCTCAAAAGTTACATAAGTTTACAAATATAATATTTGATCTTAAATGGTTTCCAGTTTTCAATGAAATAGTATGTAGATGATTTTGTGTTTAAATTAATAATTTATTTTTCAATTACCACCAATATAATGTATTATTTAGTAATTTCATTGATAGGATACTTGATCCTAAATTTATGTAAGTAATAATCAATTTGGCAAAGCTTGAAGCATGAGGTTTAATTTATCAGACAAGTATTGTTCAAACGTCGTTTATAAAACAATAAATATGAAAAAGGGGACATAATTACATATTATACAATAACAAAAGCTAATGTACTTGTAAACATAAAATTAAAATTTATTATAAATAAATAAATATATATATATGTATATATATATACATATACTACGTTCATTAGAACGTGTAAGTTATACTTTAGTTATTTATTTAACGTTTTAGGTTTCGCGACACATAAAATTGATGAAAAAATTATTAACAAAATAATAATTGAATTATTACTCTCAGTAATCAATGGAAAAACGAGAAAATGAAATAAAAATTATTGAAATATTGTATATGTGTGAGCTAAATAAAAATTGAAATATGTACACAATATAGTTATGTGTGTGTGTATGCACATACTATATACATATATAAATATATATATAGAGAAAATATAAACGATAATAAATAAATTAATGCACTTTAAATTGGAGTAAATTGGTTGTGTTTTATTTAGGCTCATATAACGCTTGCCAATTGATTTGTTTATTTATAATACAATAGTAAACTTGTAACTTAACTACTATTCATAAGCTATTGGTATACCTCTTGCGAGGACGAGATGCATTCCTCTTCTGTAGAAGTGGGTGCATTTGGAAATAACTCTATTATTATGTGCGTTTGCTTTGAGTTCTTGTCATTGCTATTGCTCTGCAACTTTTCCCTTAAATTTCTATTTTTGTAGCCTAAGATTTCGATTTTCTTCTATTTTTGAAAGAAAACATATCCAAGAAACTTTGACAATTAACCGATTAGAATTTAACGCGTTATGAGGCATCGCGACGGCTTTTTAACAATTGCCATTGAAATGCATTGATATATTTTGACCTTTGAACTCTCTCCGTTTTACCAAACGCGTTGTCCTGTCAGTTGTTGTTGGTTTATTATTCAATTTTATTTGATTGTTTCAATTCGTCGGATGACAGCTTCAATTTGAAGAATCTCGCCAAGTTTCCATTTCCTTTTCTTTCAAAATCAGATAAGGAAGGAATTGGAGTGAAGTTCGAGACAAATAAACCAGAGTAGTTCGGAACTACACCAAAATTGGTAAAAGTAAAATGGAGTAATTCCGAGTAGTTCTGAACTCAAAACAAACGCACCTGTTATAACCGAGTGCAGGATTATCGTGTCGAATTACTGATGGAACTTTGGTAGCCTTTTCATAAAAGTAAGAATTGCTAAAGTGTTTTCCATTCTGTTTCCTCCGGTAGTTAACGCAATGGCAGAGGATTTTCCGTTCTTGCACACGAAGCTTTTCAGTTTGCGCAGAAGAGTGGTTTTAGTACAACCTGTGTTTTTGGCAAATGAGTGTGAAGTAGGGAATGCTACAGAATTTTCCATGTTTGGCAGTGCCCTTTCTTATCATCGTTCACTGAACTGACAGTTTCCAAAAATTCAAATACAAAATCTATTCTGTCGTTTATGATGAAAAGCGAGGAGCAATGGGAATCAAGGACCTTTGGACTATATTGGCACCTTACTGTGAAAGACGTCCAATTTATGAACTAGAAGGAAAGATTGTCGCAATTGATCTAGCTGGTTGGGTTTGTGAGAGTTTAAATGTTGTGGATTACTTCGTACACCCAAGACAGTATCTAAAGTTTGTATAGAAAGTATTTTGGAAGGATAAGCTAATATCAAATTTCTCTTGCAGGAATTTGTACTTTCGCGCATGCTATCTCCTGTTAGCTGGTGTGACACCAGTTTTCGTGCTCGACGGTAAAGCACCTGAACTAAAAGCTGGTGTTATTGCTAAGAGAAATGAAATTCAGTTCAGAGGTGTAAAGCCAAGAGAGCCACCGAAAGACGGAGTACAGAAAACGTATACACTTCTTCTAACCATACCACATGTAATTGATTATTTGAAATTTTCAGGCAAAAGCCGGTGCAAGGAAGAACTCGGTTCAACTTTGTGCTGAAAAAGTGTGAAGAATTATTACAATGCATGGGTATAGAATGTGTTCAAGCACCTGGAGAAGCAGAAGCATATTGTGCTTACTTGAACAAGAAAGGGGTATAAGTATTACTGAGTTTGGAATAGTTAGTTCATTTTGAATTCTCAGCTCGTTGATGGTATTGTAAGTCAAGATTCTGACTGTTTTGCATATGGGGCTATAAGAGTTTACAGAAATTTTTCGGTCTCAACACAAGGAACTGCAAGTTGCCATGGAGGTGCAGTTGATATATATGATATGCGAAACATTTGTAAAAACCTCGGTACAGTACTTTTAACATAAGGATATATTGAAATCACACAAATTGTTAAAACATAGATTTTGGACAAAACAAGGTGATCGTCCTGGCGTTGTTATGTGGTTGTGACTATTGCCCCGATGGAATTGGTGGTGTTGGAAGGGACTCGGTTTTGAAGTTCTTCAATAAATATAAAAACAATGAGGTGCTTGATAGGTAAGACTAATAAAATGTTTTTCTTGAAAATAGAATTAGTCTGATATCCTTTACAGAATTAAAGATTGGCGCAATCACGACCACAAATATACTTCCTTAGAATTGAGAGTTGATGACAAGAATATATGCGTAAACTGTGGTCATACAGGAAAACTCTACAGTCATACACGCCACGGTTGTTCAACTTGTCGTACATCTGCAGGTTGTGGCGATTCTTGGAAGTATTTAATTTTTGAAAAATATTAAATCCAAAATAAACTAAATCGGATTTCTTGCAGAGAAGAGAGACTTTCCATTAAATCAGAATTGATTTTAAGGAAGAAAGCTTTAAGTAATCCCGAATTTCCTTCAAAAGATATTATTCATGAGTTTCTAAACACTCCCAAGGAAACACCTATGCTTGACTTGCGGTGGAAGCATCCAAACTTAGTAAAATTCGTTAGACAAATGGGAAAGTTACTGCAGTGGCCCGAGATTTATAGTTTTCAAAAATTTTTGCCCTTATTGGCCAGATGGCAAATTCGTTGTTTGTCAACAAATAAAATTTTAATGGTGAATAAAGCTATTTTGAGACCAGAGCTAATTCGAAAAAAGAGAGTGTTGAAAGGTATGATTCGATTAAAAAATTTTAATTTATTGAATCTGTTCTGAATTTGGAATTACAGGTATTCCCAGCTATGAAGTTGTTTGGTATGATGAACACAAAGATTTCGAAGGTTTAATACCTGAGGAAGAAATTTCTACGTTTTTAAGTGAAAACGGAACTGTGGATAATCTTTGGACAACTATCGAGCCCTGCAGTGTTTTTGATACTGCATATTCGGAAATTGTTGATAGCTTTAATGCGTTAGTAGAAAGTAAAAAAACTAAACCTGCTAAAAAACGAACTAGAAAGGTCAAAACACCGCGTAAAACGAAAAAGCGAAAAAACGATTCATTGCGAGACATGAGTCAATTGATTGACGCTGCTAACGAAATAGAACAAGAGCTAAAAACCACTAAGAATACGAAAAAAACCTCAATAACGAAATTTTTCAAATTAGAAACACCAAAATGCAAGAAGAAGCCACAATTTTTAATGAACTGCTCTACTCCGAAAATTGGAAATTGTCTTTCCGATTTAGAGGATGACAATGAAAGTTTTAACTATTCCAACATAATACGTGAGATCGTTTCTAATCATAAACCTGTCATCAAAGAACATGTTGGAAGAAGACTGCAATATGAACAAGTTGCATATGAAAGTATGATTCTAGATGGAAGTAAAGATGATATGCATTTGGTTGAGAAACCCAACTCAACTTTGAACAAATCACTGCGAAAATGTGTGTCGAGTGAATCACTTTGCGAAGACATGCATTATAATATTGAAAAACCTATAAATGTTAACAAAGGGCTTGATACTGTGGTGAATCGTTTCTTGAAGCGAGAGCGTAAAAATTCTCATACGAGCATACAACACAATCATGATGTTAGCCTGTTTTTTGGGCCTTGTGAAGATGCTCCAGATGAATTTGAGAAATCACTCCATCTTAATCCTACAGCTTTATCATCGAGTGATACTGAAATCGAGCGAGAGAATACGTCTGAAAGCACCTCAAGTTAATTTTATTTCTTGCTACTGTTTGTCTTCACATCTGTGATAATAAAAAATATTTAAAATTAAAAATCGCTTGCATTCGTATTGCAAATTTTATTTTTCATGTAAAATAACGATTCATAATCCAATATATATTCTTAAATTTGATAAAAATTTATGATTTTCAATATGGCTTACTTCTAAAAACGGACGGAATGTGTTTGAGGTACTGAAAACGCATGCACCACTTTATATTTCTTTTCCGATAGGCATTGTGGAAATTGTGCTGTGTGGTGTTGTTGGCCGCGAAGTAGCTAGAGAATGAGTTGTAGACGCATGTAGAGACTGCATAGTTCCCATTCGCAAGTGAGCTAGATCTTCCAGGCGTGTTAAGTTTGCCAACTCAATAAATAATGAGTAAACGATTAGCCAACCATACACAGAAGCAGCTATTATCGCTAGCCAGGTTAAGACCATCATTACATTATAAGCAAATATGAGGTCATTAACAATTGCGAAGAACAGAAAATTTAGAAATTTGAATGATATAAAAACAGCATAAGTCCAAAGCCAGGGTTTGGTCTTTTTCTCGTACTCCTTTCGAAGTGCAACAACTAGCAACATGCTCGAGCCCAATACGATAATGCCACCAATCAATGAGAACAGGGCAAATATAACTAAAGCGTTACGAACATGGGGACTTCCAACATACACAAATTCATAAGATATGATGTAGTATCCATAATGGGTTGATCCAGGTGCAGCCATGTATAAGCAATAAACATCAAAAATCGAAGTGCAAATCGTGAAAATTGCAACGCACATTGAGAACAATCCAGTGAATAGAGCTCCTTTCTGTATGTCGATGCGGTCCGTATTGTGCAATATTGGTCGCTTATACCATGGTATACGTAACGATTTCAGCGATCGAGATTTTATGGAATGTAGATTGGTAGCAGAAGACTTTGCTGTTGTATGAGAGTATACAGATGGATTCGACCTGTAGGCTGATCCTGCCTTGTTTCCGTAATTCATGTTGTATGTGGAATGAATTTCATGAAACTTTTAAAATCCTAAAACAATCAACAAATTAAAATTCAATAAAATCGAAAATAACATAATAATTACAAACAATTTAAGGTAAACTTTCCGAGATGAGAAACTGGGCGTTGGACGTATGCTAAACACTTTGATTTTGTTGTTATGATGTATGTCAACATGACATTCCTTTTCGTTGTTTTCGTAAGACGTTTTGCAAGAAATCTAATCGAACGGACTCTTCTATTTAATACCTGTAGATTTTACATGTTTTATATAAGCTCGAATATGCTTTTATAAAACTTAATGGCCTTTAGTCATAACTAAAATTAATTTTACATAGGAAAAAGATCATTTTAAATTGCCTCAAAGCTAGACGTAGCCCTGTTCACTGCTGAAAAAGATAACCGACTGAACTAGTTCATGTGGAAAGAGTTTATCATTGGAGGAGCTTTGGAGAAACCTAACCACACTTTTAGTTTCTTTTGCGGCATAGAAATAGTGTAACAATGTATAATGTAAATAGATGTAAAATATTAAGTCAAAATTATTGTTTAAAAAGACTTGCTAGTTCACTTTCGTCAGCTGAAATTCGTAGAATTTTTCTTGATTATTTTGTAGCTGAAAATGGTCACAAATTTGTCCGTTCTAGTCCAGTTGTTCCTCTCTATGATCCCTCGGTGGCTTTCGTCAATGCTGGAATGAATCAAGTTAGTAAAATGAGTACGTGTTGCACTTCATTTACTTTACTTTGCTTTTTCTTCAGTTCAAAAGCGTTTTCCTTGGAAGGCGTACAGCACCATTTAAGCGAGTGGCTAATTCACAAAAATGTGTTAGAGTCGGTGGTAAACATAACGACTTGAGTGCTGTAGGGCGAGATGGATATCATCATACGTTTTTTGAAATGTTAGGAAATTGGTCGTTTGGAGACTACTTTAAAGTGAGTAAATAAACAAAAACATTTTGAACTTCCTGACTTCTTGATCCAAGTTATTTACAGGAAGAAGCTTGCCGTTTAGCCTGGAATCTACTAAAAGGACAGTTAGGAATTGCTCCAAATCGATTGTATGTAACATATTTTGGTGGTGACAAAACTCTCAATCTTGAACCGGATTTGGAATGCTACAACATATGGCGTAGTTTAGGGTAGGTTTATTTGAATGAAGTATGAAATTTTGAGATAATTTCATTTCGTTTAGAGTTCCCAAGGATAGAATAATTCCATTCGGACTTAAAGATAATTTTTGGGAAATGGGATCGACTGGACCATGTGGACCATGTACAGAAATACACGTTGATCATTTGTCAGATGGCACATCTTCAAGAGCTCAGTTCGTAAATGCTGGTTTACCAGACTTGACCGAGTTATGGAACATTGTTTTTATTCAATATAACAGGTAAGATCAACTATACTTTTATTACATAGTACAACATCTATCTTACGAAACATTTTCTCAAAGAGAGTAAACAAACAATTAATAATATATGAAGTTCTTTGATTTAAGAAATGCGGATGGATCAATCACGCCTTTACCTGAAAAACATGTGGACACGGGAATGGGTCTGGAACGTCTTGTTGCGATTTTGCAAAGGAAAAATTCCAATTATGATACAGATTTATTTACGCCCTTATTCGACAAAATAGGAAAAGTCAGTGAGAGTACTACTCATATTGGTTAATAGCTAACAAATTCTTTATATTTCAATTTGAGGTCTGCAAAGTTCCACCTTATAAGCAATGCTTCGAAGTGTCGTCTACAAATTATGAACTGGATACTGCTTATCGAATCATAGCTGATCATAGTAGAATGGTGACTGTGTGTTTGTCCGATGGAATGCTTCCAGATCAAAAGTATTTTGATTCTAATTCTTTGAAAATGTTCATAATGCAATAATTATTTAGTCAAAAATTACGTCGTGTACTAAGAAAATGTTTGCTACTCTCAGAAAAGACATTCTGTCGCAAACATTTGCTATTCGATTTAGTTCCAGAGGTAGTGAAATTGCTGGGACCAGCATATCCAGAAATGGAGAAAAATGTTTCATCAACCTTAGATATCATAGCTCACGAAGAAGAAATTTATAGATCACTTCGACATAATACAGCTGAAGAGTTTGAGGACATCGCACGGCATAACCCACAGTTCAAAGAATTACATTTCGCTGATTATCCAGGCTTTGTTCCAGCATTCAAAGAACTTCAAGAATGCAAAAGTGATTTCTCTAATAGATTTATACCAGGAGATTTTTTATACAAAATGTACGACACTTACGGATTAGATTATGATGTTATTAAAAAGCTAGCCGATCTTGAAAACTTACAATTTCGTGATAATGTTTTTGCTGAAGAGTTAGAAAATGTTAGATTGAAAGGAAAACTGAAAGGATATGATGAACAGTGCACGTTGTTACCTGAATTAAAAGACTATACTACCGACAACAGCTATAAGTACGTTTATGAATTCAATCCACAAACATTAATGTACGAAGTTCTACCAGTCGAAACAAAAGTACTAGCGATTATTAAGCAAAACGATTCCGTATTTCATGTAGTAACTGAAAAAAGCAACTTTTATTTTGAGTCAGGTGGGCAGGAATCTGATACTGGGGTAATATTGAAAAACTGTTCGAGTGGATTTCCTAAGTTCAATGTTAGCAGTGTAAATTGTGTAAATGATTGTGTCGTTCACTCTGGAACGTTTAGTGGGAATGAAATATTTGAAGTCAACGATTGTGTCACATTGCATATAGATCAGGAAAAACGTTCTGCTGTTACTTTACATCATACAGGTAGGTGTGATGTTCAGGACGAATTTTAAACTCTTAACATTAACTTTAACACTTCCAGCTACTCACCTACTTAATGCCTGCGTAAGAAAAATTACGAAGAGGGTCACATACCAGATATCTAGCAGCGTCACAGAAAGTAATTTAAAACTAGAGTTAGGTGTTTTGGGTGCTAAATTAACAAAGGAGGATATATTGAATATTGAACATTATGTTAGGTAGAAGAACCACGCAGGAAATGAAGTGAAAAATAAATTTTATATTTTTAAGGAAATTGGTTGATGCGAGCCTTGAGGTACAGACCAGCGAAATCACTGCGCACGATGTTATAAATATGAATGATATTACAACAGTACCTGGCGAAATTTATCCCGAATTGGGATTGAGATTACTAACAGTACAGAGCGAGCAACTCGGATTTAATTCGAAGGAATTGTGTTGTGGAACCCATGCTAGAAATACCGCGGAACTGAGGAATTTTTGTCTAACCAATTTCAAGCAAACAAGTCGTGGAAAATATTTATTTAACGCTGTAGCTGGAGAAGCAGCTGGTAAGGTGTGTTTCCAAAACTTCTTTGAATAAGGTTCTTAAATCAAATTTTTTAAGGCGGTTGAAGTTGGAGAAGAAATTGAGGCACTAGTATCAAAAATTGAAAGTAGTATAATAGAAAACAGCGAAAAATATGATCGTGTTGAGAGCAGTCTTCAGCGTTTAAAAAGCGAAATGTTTAACGGGGACATTATTTTGTCTTTTATCAAAAAAGTTGAGCTTATGGAAAAAATTAATTCCCTGTTTAAAATTTTACGTGAGAATTCCAGAATGGCCATTAAGTATTCACTTTCATTTAAATCACGAATATAACATATAATTGTTCATATTGTTCCAGGGAGATTTTAGACATGGAAATGAAAAACTTGTTGGAGAGAAAACCAGCATCTGATCATCCCTTTATTGTACATTGCCTTGAAAGTTCATCTCTAGTGGAAAGCGTGTCACTTCAGAAAGCGACAAGGTTTTGTAAGGACCGTCCTATCATGGTTATTTCAGTAGCTGATGGCACGATCAAAGCAAGATGTTGTGTTCCAACAGTCAGTACTATAAGTTATTTTTACGAATTGATTTAATGAATTCAAATTTTTGAAGGCGCAAGTTAATTCACAATTTTCCGCCCAAAAATGGTTAAATGTGTTTGCAAGTGTTTTTAATGCAAAAGTAACTCCACCAAAAGGACAAGACCCGAAAGAAGTCTGCAATATGAAGGCGAAGAAAATTTTCTCAGAGGACTTTGATGATATGTTACAGGCTGCTATCGATATTGCAAAGGAATATGCAATGAACAAATTCAGAACAGAGAAATAGACTTAAGATCAGCTTTGTTTGACTTAAAAGATTGTTTTAAATTTGTTTGTAAATAGGACATACTATTAAAAACTATTTGATTCTCTGTTAAACAAAATGTTAAATTCAAATGAACATCCTGCTAAAGAAGATTACGCGAGTTGGACGAATCCATCGAACTTAAGCAATATGGATAGAGCTAATTCAACCCTTCAAATGTCAAAATTCTACAAGATAAACACGATTTGCATTTGGATTTTGCTGGTAGTAAACAAATTATTTTTATATTAATCCTTTAATTTAAAGCAAGTAGTAGTGAAAGTAAACATGAGTGATATAAGTGACAAAGTTGTGGTGGCCAAAAATGCTCTAATGACCGCATTGGGGGATAACTCTGCAAAATATCTGGAAAATATGCGACATTGGTTTCGGTCGAAGTGGTCCAAGGAGGAATTTGATGTTCAATCAAGAAAATTGTTGCCATTGGAGAAAATGCATTTGCATAACAAATTTCTTCTAGCAATACTTAATAAAATTGACAGTTTATCTGTGCCACATATAAATATCGCACATAGCTCATCAAATAGTATGGCTGCTAGAAGTAGCAGAAAACGTAAACGCAGTTCAAGAGTTTCGTCTGAAAGAGCAACATTTGAACCGGCAGATCCCTTAGATCACACCAAGTATTACTTCGATTATATACCGCCAAACACTGATGACGGGCAAGCACCATGTACAGCTGAAAGGTTTTGTGTACAAGAGCTGTTTTTACCAGATGCTGGATTTATTGTTGGACGGTTCCTGATTGGAGCTTGGGAACGTGGATTAGCTAATGTAGAGGATAATGTTGGAGAATATGTAGTGACAGCAGTTCAAATGCTACTGAAGAATGTTTTGACGTCAATTATATTACAAAGAAAACACTATCGAGTGACGGGAGATGGATCATATTTTTATGACGTCGGTTATCCGTTGAAGGATCCCTTTCTACGGAACACTGTCACAAAACAAAAAGTTGGCGATACACCACAAGAAATCGACAAAGAGATAACCACAATGAACGTAGTGAGAAGAAATGCTGATGACTCTATTTTTCTATCAGCTTGCGAAGAAGTGTAAGCTAGATTGTTATCAACAACTTTAAATAAATTTTTAACCTTTTCTTTACATTCTTCAGCAATCCTCAAAGAAGGAGAGCGGTAACAGTCAATGAAGTTTACAAAGTGCTAACAGATCGAAAAATTATATCATCTCATACAATTCATTCCGTCAACATGGAACGGTTATCACAAATATTACATTGAAAGCTTGTATGAAATGTACTATATGAAAGATGCAAATAATTTTGATTATACGTTCAAACAATGAAAACTGTTCAAAATTCATGTCCGCAGTTAGTTATCGTAACCATTTTTAGGTATGATGAGTTAGGTTTGAAACCTGCAAATATATAATCAGCAGGAAAAAATAAAAATTAAATATTAGTAGGCAAATTGCTTGATTTTGCTTTGTTTTCGATATTTTTATGATTTTATGTGGCGATGCTATTATTTGACTTGAAAATTCATGAGGGTTACCTTCTCGAATCTTTTATACATACAATGTAAGCCAACTTCAGTCCGTATGACACAAATCTGGTTAATCCGTGTGTTCCACTTACGTTTTAGTTCGCTGGTAACGAGAAACAGACGTACCGTCAAACTGACATTTAATTCTCTTTACAGCAATTTCGCTTAGAAGGTGGTGGTGTGGCAACTAAAATCTACCTTATTCTGTATTCATTTGAAATTTATTCAAAATGTACGAAAGTGAGGAATATTCTGGACAGGTAAAATGAAACCTTCGATGTAAATTCCAGTCGGAAAGCAATTCAATTGCAATTATTTTCATTCTGCTTTTTTAACCTCAAAATGTTTGATAAAAGTTTTCCCTATTTCCAGCAGTATTACGGCGACTATGATAATGATGGAGTGCATTTTCAAGAAACATACCCGGACATGCCAGATTCAGTAAGAGTGTTTTTAAATAAATTACACGATGCTATCAAGGAAGGAAACGTTGGTGATATACAAATATTGTACGAGAACACCTTTCCTCAACTGAGTGAATCACATTTTGATAAAACTGAATGGCCAAGTGTCAAAGAAGTTAAGCAAGTCGTAGGGCTATCCGGTCAAGATGATAAAGACATATTTTTAATTTTGTACAATGAACTGTACTATCGCCACATATATGCTCATGTACAACCGAAACTCGATCACAGAATTGCTTCATTCTACAATTATTGTGACCTGTTCAACGAACTAATACACGATTTTACGGTTCCCTTGGAGTTGCCCGACGTTTGGTTGTGGGAGTTGATTGATGAATTTGTTTATCAGTTCCAGAACTTTCAACGGTACATAGCACGTTTAACTGATGCCGAGAATTCGGAGCCTCCTTATCCTGTTTGGCACATAATGTCAGTTTTAAACGTGCTCTACTCACTGGTTGAGATTTCAAACATTAAACAACAACTTGAAGTATCGTCATCAGGTGGAGATCCAAGTACAGTAGCCGGAGCTTTTGGATCTCGTGCACTGTACAAAATGCTGGGATACTTTTCACTCATAGGACTACTAAGAGTTCATTCCCTTCAAGGTGACTATTATTTAGCCATCAAAGCACTTGAACCAATAGAGCTCCATAAGAAATCGGAATATTCTCACATTCCGGCGTGCCAAATATCCACGTCGTACTATGTTGGTTTCGCTTACATGATGATGAGACGTTATTCTGACGCTATTCGCACGTTTTCTTCAATTTTATTATACATTCAAAGAACCAAGCAACTTTACAGTGCTCGATCATATCAAAATGATCAGATCAACAAACAAACAGATAAAATGTACCATCTTCTGGCAATCTGTTTAGTCTTACATCCACAATATATTGATGAGTCTATCCAACAAGTTTTGAGGGAAAAGAACTACCATGACAGTATGGTGAAAATGCAGGCTGGAGATTTGGATACATTCAGCAACTTCTTCACAATCGCCTGCCCGAAATTTGTGAGCCGTTGTTTGTCATACGATGGACAATCGGAACCATGCCCTAAAGATCCAATAGATCAACAGCTTGAAGTTTTTAAGGATGAAGTTCGTCAACAGATCCAGCTACCCATTATTCGTTCTTATTTGAAACTTTATAAAACCCTACCATTAGAGAAGCTGCTACTGCTCAAATGTTCGCAAAAAGGTGACGAGGATGAAGACGAGCAAACTGTTGCCAACGCTCTTCTTATGAATTTGCTTTGTTTCAAGCATAAAATGAAAAATGTTGTTTGGACTAAAGGCGCCAGTGGACTAGAAGGAAAGTTCCAGTCTGGTTCTGAAGTAAGTAACAAATTTAAATTGTAATTATTTGTAATTAATTAAACTTAAATTAATAATTTTATTTTGTATATGCAGTTGGACTTCTTCATTGATAATGACATGATTCACATAGCTGACACTAGAGTTGCCCACCGCTATGGAGACTTTTTCATAAGGAAGATTCTGAAATTCGCTGAACTGAATAGAAGACTTCATTCAATTAACATTAAATGAGAAATTTGTTTTTTGATTGGATAAATAAACACAAGGCTTAATTTGAACTGGAATTGTGTATTCTAATTATAAGATAAGTAAAACACAAGAGTTTAATAATTCTGTATTGGGTTATCGAAAACGTGAGAGGTTTACACTTATGGGAAAGTGATCAGTCATGTATTTGTGCAGATACTTGAGGGTTGTCAGTAAGTTTCTGATTCTGACACTGGACGGTAATAGAGTGACGTCTGATTAAATCCAATGGGTATGGGGCGCCTTAGTGGTAAAGTAGCTATCGTCACAGCGTCCACTGATGGGTAGCTATATCTAAATTGTTTTTGCCGAAACTATTTCATTCGTTTCTTTAGAATTGGATTCGCAATAGCAAAACGTTTAGCTGAAGAAGGTGCAAAGGTCATGATAAGTAGTCGTAAAATAGAAAATGTTACGAATGCAGTGCAAAAGCTGCAAAAATTGGGTTTCAATGTTGATGGAGTTAAATGTCATGTAGGAAACGCAACCGACAGAAAGCACCTCTTTGAATCCACACTTCAGAAATTTGGGGGTTTGAATATTTTAGTTTCTAATGCTGCAACAAATCCAGCGGTTGGATCAGTACTAGAGTGCGAGGAAAGTGTTTGGGATAAAATATTTGATATAAATGTGAAGTCATCTTATTTACTCGCTAAAGAAGCTTTACCGTATCTCACACAGCAAAAAGGGAGTAGTATCGTTTTCGTATCTTCTATTGCTGGCTTCGAACCTTCACCTGTAACAAATGTGATTCAGTAAAATTTATTATCAATCATTTTCAGCTTTTAGGTACGTATTCTGTAAGCAAAACTGCTCTTTTTGGTCTTACTAAGGCGGTCAGCAAGGACTTAGCAGCAGAAGGTATAAGAGTAAATTGCTTGGCACCAGGTTTTGTTAAAACAAAATTCTCGCAAGCGGTATGTATAGATAGAAATGTAAGTCAACAACAGAGTAAATGTATTCTCATAAACACTAGATTCATGAAAACGAACTCGCATATGAACTAACTCTTGCTTCTATACCAATGGGAAGGCCAGGAGCACCAGAAGAAATTGCTGCAGTGGCTGCGTTTTTGGTCTCAGATGATGCTAGCTACGTAACAGGTGAAGTAATTGTAGCTGCTGGTGGAATGAAAAGTCGCCTTTAGTTAAGACTTTTATTGTGATGAATATATGTAGATGGGTAGAAAAAAATAAACTAAGATGATTTGGGAACTTGTTGGCGAACATGTTGTATTGTGTATGGGCCGGGTTATTAGCATATATCCTTGTTTATTCTTAACTAATTATCTTACCAAAAATAAATTTAAATACCGTATCATTTCAAAAAGTTCAAAGTACAAATTTCAAGCATATGCGTTCACAAGCGCTTACTGTCGAAGCTGACGTTTGCTTTCAGTGTTTTGTTAGCTGGTCATAAAAATATTACCGAAAATGAAGCGTCTACTAAATAAAGTAGCTATAGTTACAGCATCTACTGATGGGTAAATTGTTCTTCAATTTCATTATCCTTTATGATTTGTAATTTTTTAACTTTAGTATTGGATTTGCAATAGCCAAACGTTTAGCTACCGAAGGCGCGAAAGTTATGATTAGCAGTCGGAAAGAAGAGAATGTTTTGGAAGCTGTTAAACAATTGAAAGGCATGAATCTAAGTGTAGATGGAATCAAATGTCACGTTGGAAGTGCTAACGATAGAAAGGCGCTCTTTGAGCATACAATTGAGAAGTTTAAGAAATTAGATATATTGGTGTCAAATGCTGCTACAAATCCGGCTGTTGGCCCCATCTTGGAATGTGATGAACAAGTTTGGGACAAGATTTTCGATATAAATGTAAAGTCGTCCTTTTTATTGGCTAAAGAAGCGCTACCACATCTGCGAAAGCAAGAAGGCAGCAACATTGTTTTTGTATCTTCCATAGCTGGTTTAGATCCTTTCCCGGTTTATAAAACTAATCATACAAACTTAAGTTATATCATTATACTTTGAAAAGCTTCTAGGAGTATACTCGGTGAGCAAAACTGCACTTCTAGGTTTAACGAAAGCTGTAAGCAAGGAATTGGCCCCGGAAGGGATTAGAGTGAATTGTGTTGCCCCTGGAATAATAAAAACAAAGTTTTCAAGAGCTGTAGTATTTGCTACTCAAGATATTTGAAAAATTATATGTATACAATATATTTTAAGCTTTACGATAATGAAGTTAACTTGAAGACAGTGCTATCATCTACACCCTTGGGTCGCCTTGGTACTCCGGATGAAATTGCGGGCGTAGCAGCGTTTTTGGCTTCTGATGATGCAGGCTACATTACTGGTGAAACTATTGTAGCATCTGGTGGGATGACCAGTCGTATTTAATTTTTATTTCTTTGCTGTAGTAAATTGAAACTGGTCCCTATCCAACCATAGTTCGTTTTCTACCTCTTGCTCTAACTTCTTCAAATTTTGCTATAACTTCCTTCCAATTCTCATGTTTTTCCTTATAAGATTCACAAATCATAGAGAATAAAGTTGGAACATCACTATGAGTACTTAAAAGAGCCCGTTCTAAAACGTACAGGTCAACACCCTTGTCCTCTGTGTTTTTACTGTATTGGGAAAGACCAAAATCTATCATCACAAGGTCGTAATCGTGTTTAAGTTTCTCTTTGGGGTTCAATAAAATATTGGATGTTGTAAGGTCTCCGTGTATTATATTGTTCGCATGCATTGATCCAACAACAGAACCAATTTTTGCGCTCAAATTTGCAAACAATTCTTGACACTTTGATGAACCTATGTTCTGGTTAATGTAATCCTTTGCTGTAATCGCATCAGGGAAGTATTCCATATAGATTTTGCGTGAGTTCAAGTCCATTTGATATATCTTTGGAGTTAAAACTCCGAAAGTAGCACATCGTGACACGGCCTTTGACTCTGCCCGCATTCTTTCCTTTGTAAGTTGTGCGTCTAAATCGGCATGCCGGTATTTTTTAGGAAATCGCTCCTTAATCAAACACTTGATACCATTGAAATTACCGATATATAACTTAGACTCAGCTCCTTGTTTAAAGAAAACTTCCTCGTCCATCATTCACTATTTCTTATTAATTAAGCAGTAACACATTGAGGTTATGATGTGCTCGTAAACAAAACGCGGTGTCACAGGGTGTTACCCAGATGGAAATTAATAGTTTTGGCCGAAATGCTGTTTAAACTGAAATTCAATTCATATTAATAGTTTAAACTTAGATTATAGAGAGTTCTCTATGGTCTAAGAGTATAAAATAATAGCATATTTAAAACACTTGTGTTTAAATTCCAAATAACTTTATACAGCTGGATTTATTACAACATTATCGTTACTATTACTACTAACAGAGTCTAATTCGTTAATTTTAATTTTCTTAATATATTTCCTAAGTTTCTGTTTTTTCCTCAATTGATCATTTTTCGGTTCTTCGAAGCCAGTTTCTTGATTTTCCTTGAATTGCTTGTATGGATTTCCCTTGAATTTCTTAATAGCGTCTTGAAGCGTTAGATTTTCTATTTCATATTTTTCTCTCCATTCACGCAATTTTTTGACAAAATTTTCGTAATTATGTTTAAAAGTACGTGATTTTGCTATTGGGTGCTAAAACAAAAGGAAGGTATAAATTATGGCCGTTAACAAATAGTGTATGCTTTACTTTCTCCTTGATGAAATTCGAGCATGTTACTTCCAAAGAGTGTAGATGTCTCAAAAAATATTCGTTTGGCTTTATATTTTCCTCGAAAGCAATTTGCATAATTTCATACACGTACGCGAAGTTTCTATTCGCACATCCTTGTCTCAACATTGCTCCCAGAATTTGAACATTCATTCTGCAAGTGAATTACAATACATATAGATTTTGAATTTCTTAAAATATAACTTTACCTAATACCCTTTTCACGCATGTGTTGCAATAGATTCCGTGCATCTTCTTGAGTTTGGCATCCAAGGGCAAGTACGCCAAAAGTAATTATATCAGGTTGCAGCTTCGCAGTACGTATCATAGGTATTACGTTTCTAGCTCCATCGTAATCAAATCGTAAACTCCTTTTTTTTATTAAAGTATTAAAGAAATCTATGTCGGCTTTCAAACCAATTTTACGTATTGCTGTAATAAGCAACTTCTCAGCTGCAATCGTTGATGGTATGACTTCGAGCAAAGCTGTGAACATTTCTATACCAGGAGTAATTTTCGCTCGCTTTAGTTCTTCCAAAAAACCAGTGAATCCGCCTAACAAAAGTAGTCGGTCTTCCGGTGTTCTTACTTCACTTATAGAAACAAGACTACCCAACCGTGGTGTTGGAGATAGGAGGTTTGGTGTTTGATCAACAGTTGCATTCCTTTGTACTAAATGTTTTTCTTCTGACTTTGTAGAATCTGTTGCCTCATCTTCGGGTGCAGAAAGCTTCAAATGATTTTCATTCCTCATTCCACTTATTTGAAATATTTCTAGAATTGTTTCTTCGAGTGTTTGAATATCACCCAACCCACAGTCTCGAACACACTGAAGCATTATTCCAAATGAATATATATCCGGATCAATATTTTGTTGATACAATTTGTGCCAAACCAACAAAGCATGTCGAAAGCCTAAATCTTTATCATACGTACATGCCTGCAAAATGAAATTGTACGTTTCTACTTTAACTTCAAGTCCCTTTTCAATCATTTCATCGACAATGCTAAATGCTGACTTTATATCTCCACATCTTCCATACGCTTTTATCATAGCATTATAATTTTTCTCATTTGGTTCGTACCGTTTTTCTAATAACAATTCTCGTAAGTGATTCGCTTTTTCAATACCCTCTTTGGGGTAAGGACAGTTTGCACAAGCGTTAAATAATGAAGTTACTGTTCCACCAGTGACTTTTACCTCTCGTTGTTTCATTCTGTTGTAAAGTTGAAAAGCCTTTTGAGTATAACCCACTTTTCCACATGCTGATATCAACAAGTTATAAATGTAAGAATCAGGTTTCACTCGGTCTGTTTTCAACATTCTTATTTCTAGAATGTCTAAGGCTTCCTTGATTTTGCCTTTTTCTAGTTCTGCTTTTATTAGTCTAGCATATCCCTGCAAGGAAAGTTTCTGTGATTTGGATGGTGGATTTTCAATATACTCTTTTTCTCGACGGTCTCCCTCGTCTTCAAACTCATCGTCACCGGTTCGAGATTTGCGTCTATCCCCGAAAATTTCTGGATCACTTTGAAGGTACAGGTATTTCGCATCACTACAAAACCTATTTTGACGGAAATTATATAGTTTATTTTGTTCACTTAACGTTCTACATGATGCGAAAAATGTGCAAGTTCGGGCTGTTTGTTTAACTCCAACTTTCGGTTTTGTAATCAAGTCACTGTGTTTTGTTACAGCTCGGAAATAATATCTACCAGATGTTTCAAAAGCCTTGGCTAAATTCGCTAAATTTCCTGTGTTCATGGCTTTAGCCACAAAAGCCTTGTTGCTAAATAATAATAAATGAGTTAAATAAATTTAATCCAAATCTAACCGGTCACTCAATTTATGTGACAGAAAGATGACAGACGTCAACGGAATCAACAATGGTCGTGTTGAAATTACGTAATTATCTCACCTCTTACTGACCAACATCACCACAGCAATTTCAATTCACCATGTTTAAAGCGCGTGGTTTTGAAATTTGAAAAATAAATGCTGCTGTAAATTTAATTAGAGTTCAAGATATTTAAGTTCTTTGTTTTGATATTTTTTTGGACGTGATAAAGGGAGTGTTTCTCGTAAGTTACAGCATGACATAATTGTATTAACCCATGTAATTAAAACTAAGAAACAAAGAATAAATTTCATCACGGCAATGATGTGCAAATTTGGTTGGCATTTGACATTTCCATTTGTAAAATGTTGCGTGTTGAAAAGGTGAAATCAAATGCATTGACATGTAAATGACATATAAGAATATGTGGACTTAATGTGGACGTGAAGAAAGTATGGTATGTGAAATTCTCTCGAATATAATTAATTTGAAATTTAACTGTTGATTAATTTAAGGTCGCTGTATACAAAACATATTCTTTTACAAAGTGAGAAGCAGAATTTCAAAAATAAATTTCTTTCAAAATTTACATGAATACGAAAATCTTTGGAATACTGCTTGTTTGCGAAATTGAACCAAAGCGATACAATCATGGCTACAAAACGACGTCCAATTCACAGTCAAACAAATATGAACTTTCGACCTGGAGCTTCAGAAGTACCAAGAAATGAAACGAAAGGAACTCGCCCAACAGCAACACCAACTTCCGTAAAAGAAGTCCTTCTTGTGATGGTACTTCATATATGCAAAAAGATCATATTCTTTGATACGAATTTGAAAGTTGCATTGTATCTGTGTAGTCTATTTTTAATATCATTGATTGGAGACTTTATGCCGTTCCCGAAAACGTACCTTGCACGATCGGATAATTTATTTAACGTATATTTCGTAAAATTAGGTTGGGCATGGACTCTTGTCTTATCTGGCCCATTTCTCTTCATGACATCGTTTACATTGTGTTGTGGTAATATTCAAAAATCATTTAGACAACACATGCCACGAATATTAATAGCAACAGGATTTTGGTTTATATGGACAAAAGCTTTCAATATAATAGAAACATCATACGGTCGATGTAGTGCACGAAGTTTATATACAAAGTCTAGTTGTTTGAAAGCTGGTCACTTATGGTATGGATTCGACATCTCCGGTCATGCGTTTATTCTTATCTATTCAAGTTTGGTGCTTATAGAAGAGGCCAAACCTATAATAAAGTGGGAATCTATAAAAGAGTATCTGAGAGACGAGGAACATAATAGAAGCATTGCAGAGCCAAGTTGCAGTAATCCTCTGAGAAATTTAACAGACGGAGAAATTAGAATCTTAAAGTACTTATATGACAAATATACACCAGCGATTAGAACATTATTCATTGGAATGTGTGCACTTCAGCTTTTATGGGATATAATGCTTGTTTCAACTATGTTGTATTATCACAGGATGGTAGAGAAAGTAATAAGCGGCATAATTGCAATATTAACATGGTTCTTCACTTATCGAGCTTGGTATCCATCGACATTTTTACCCGATCCTGTGGGTCGAGGAAACTTTGTATACCAAAAAGAGAAGCAAACACTATTGCGACGACAACCAAGTCTAACACCGACACAGCAATCACAAACATCTCCTTCTTCTAGAGGGCAAGTACCCAGATTTATGGGTATGCCACTGTATACCAATATGAAGCCCCAACCACAAACGCAGGCACCAAGTGGACCTACTTCGGGTTTTTCAACCGATTTAGTTACGTGATCAGTGTTTCTCCTTAAAATCTATTTTTTACATAATTGCTGAAAGAAACTATTTATTGTTATTTTCGAACTGGTGTTGCCTTTGAACTGACCAAACTGACACTAATAAACTTATTAAGTGAGATTTTAAAAAATTTTCTGTTACAGATTTCTTTTTAATCTGTTAAAATTTGGAAACAGGTATTTTGACGGTGTATTTGTTTTACCTTTTTTGTTAAAATATAGTAATTGAAGTGGCTAACCTGTCTTTTATTCGTATTTCAGATATCAATTAATGAATGTTACAAAATTTGTAATATAAAAGTGTGATAAACGTTGCTTTCATAACAAAAACATTCAACAGTTTTTCTAACAATTTATGCTTTAATCTTCTTACCTTTAATACATTGATAAGGTTTATTCATTATATAAAGTAAAAAATCCAAAAATTTTTAACTTATGCGTTTCAAAGAAATTGTGCTTTAAGCATACTATTTCACGAATACTTATATTTGTTTCAATTATCGAAACAGGAGTGCGTTATAGGATTTTACATTTTTCTTCTTTTTTTTTGTTACATATAATAGACTTATAAGAAGTGATATTGATTTGTATCGTAAAATTTTATACATTACTTAAACACCAGCGGAATACGCGGTGGTTTTTCTTTAAATTTTTCATTTATCCAAAATTTAGGAAAACTGTACAAATGAAGTTACTTATTATTATTATCAAAATGTATTTTGAGATATATATGTTTGAATACACTCCACTCAGATGTTATCATTTTGGAAAAAATATGAAGGACATTAATATTATGTAGGCAATATGTACAACCAAAAGAGTTTAAAAAAATAAATTTTCTGATCTCTCTTCTGATCCAAATTTGATTAAATACTAACATCCTATGTACAATAAAAAAGGTGGTCTAACTTTTAAAAATCTTGGAAATTTCTTTGGTAAACAATAATTACAAACTCTAAAACAATTCAAATATAATTGACTGCAAATTGCATTATTTATAGTCTTGTGATATTAAACGTTCAATTGAAACAAATTTGTTTGTAATTAACTTATAAAAGCCTGGGTTAATCAATTGGATCTTTTTTGTTAATGTCAACCATGTATATATCTTTGTGATTTTGTAGGACGAAATCAATAAAAGCATTAATTGGACCAATTTCATCTAACGACATTTGATTGTGTCTAGCCCATATGAAGTTGGGGCCAAAAACAATCGCCAGATTTGATGATGTCATTTTATTCAAATCCTCACATTCCATTACCTAATTAGGGAGTAGTAATAAATTCTCGATGAATTGTAAATTTTCAACCATAAATAATTACCTTAACAAGAAATTCCACTAAATATTTGAACAACTCATAGTTTTCGACAGGTAATCTTTCTCTTAAAATTTGTGTTACATTTCGGGATCGTTCTTCTTTTGACCATTCTTAAATATAAGAAAAATGTTTTAGCATCTTCGCACATAAAATATGAATTTCATTTTACCTAAAAACTTGGTTATCTCATCATAAAGTTCGAAAGTTAATAAAGGTTCACTCAAGTCTCGTAGAAATGATTTCAGTAGACCAGCTATTACGTGTGTATCGATATCTTTTAGATCGACATCCTCTCCTCGATTAACTTTTTGCTTAAGTTCATTTATTTTAGCATAGTTTCCTGATCGCCTGAAAATGCCTTCAGTATCAATAACACCAGTTATAGAAAGTGAATCAACACATTTCCTAACTATTGGCGGAATGTAATTTAGGCAAGGACTATTTTGTGTTATAAATTTTAATGTAACACCAAATTGTGCAGTTTTTCGTATTGCTTCCTCTGATATTTGTTTTCCATCGACTTCAGCAACTTTTCGTGGTACATTCACACGTTCATCAAAGTCACATATATTATCGGGCAATTTCAATTGTCCCAATCCAAGTGCCTGACGTAGTTCATCCAAACTTGAAATGTATATTAATTTTTTCTTGAATTTTTCACTTATAAATGGACGAAAAAAGTTCCAAACAACACGGATAAACCATGTAGGATGGACAACATATAAACTTTTTAGATTTTTTCGAAAGCTACGATCCAATTCCTTGTAGGAACTCCATAGAAATTGTATAGACGGTTTGTTATCTTCTTTAAGACCTTGATGAAAGTACACCAATATGTAGTCGTTTTGAACGTAGGGTTCCATTTGTTTTATAATATAGCTATAATAAACAAAACATTGATCAGATGTAGTTAATGAATCATGTAATACCTTATAAATTCCTTTAGATCCTTCTTTTCAGGAAGGCGGCAAGCATATATACCAAAAATGTGACGTCCTTGTTTGTCTGTACCCAGGAAGTCAATAAATTTGGTTCTCATCGAAGTGAATTCATCAGCCTAAAATTAAAAAATCAAAACAAAATTCTCACATAATTTAGTTGAACTTACTTCGTTCAACTGATCCTCATAGTTATCTGCTTCCAAAGTACTCACAATTTCATCGCTCTCTTCAATATCTATCTCAGCTGTTCAGGAAATTTATTAAATTATAATAAATATGTAATATTTATATATCACCTGTAAGTACAAAATCTTCAACAATAACATCTTCCTCACTTTGCGGTCTGTGCTCGAGTTCTGTGTCATCGAACTCTAGTTTCGGTTCGTAGTCATGAAGATCAGATAAACTTGGTAGTTGGTCTTCAGAATGTTCAATCACAGGATTAATAGGAGGTCCTAAAGCAATTGTATTTGATATGAAAAATAAGTTTTATCAATGTTTAAATTGGAATGCTTTCATACTTTCAAAAGATTACATTATTTACGTTTTCAAATGAGATTTGTTTACTACGTGAGCATTGATCAATGAACCATAAAATGACCGCCGAATTATTCTCAAAAATTTCAATTATGAATTATTCTTAATGAATTAAATTGTGAAATTTTTACCAAACGAAATTGTCTCTACGAATTGCATACTCGTAGTTGCAAGCTGCATAAAAAGTTCAAATTTTATCAATTTTTATCAGCCTAGCCCTATCAAGTGAAACATTTTCATAAGCTTGTTTTCGACGAACTGATAATTATTTTCTTTCTTTTATTATATGAAAAAATAGAAACTCCGTCAGGCACACAGATGTCCGGGAGAAAATTAACACCAAAATACTTCCAAGTAAGACTTGTTGAACACGAATATCAAATATCTGCGAGCCTTAGGAGACGTATAAATGATAATTAATTACTCTTTATACACATCTTAGCTTCTTTAATAACAGTTTTCAGCTTGAACGGTTTTTATTATTAATTTAATTTTATCACAAAAGGAAAATTGTTCAATTTTTACCTGGCAATTTTGGTGCAGGAATAACTTTCCCGACAGATTCCATTTCTTTTACAATAATGACTAGAAAATGCTACGACTGCCAATTTATCATATGATTTAAATATAGTACTTTCTTTTAAAACATTAATAACAAACAGTTTAATACTAAAAAGTTTGATTTTACAACTTTTATTCATGAGAAAACACCATCGTCTTTGACAGAATTTGTTTATGGTGTGCTAGCACAGTAGGAAAAAGTGACGAATGAATTGTACTTCATGTCATATCTTGGTGGCTAAAATTGACAAAACACAAATAACATTTATGATTATACAACAAAATTCGAATATATTAAATTATTTATAAATGAACTAAAATTTTTCTGATTTAAGTAAATATGTGCATTTAACAGGGAATTATAAATTTTCTCAACAATTTAAAAACGCGAAATTTACAAAGCATGTACACAATTAGCGATTTGTCTTGAACGACCAAATCGTCGTCCCTCGTACGTTGGTGGCAGTCCGCTGTCGAACATCAGGTTTTGTTTTTGGTTATTTGTTGGCTACAAATTGCTCGTAGGCGAATGAAAGAGAGAGTGATGGAGGTTAACTGAAAACAGATGTATTATTCAAATGTATTTACATCAATTAAATTTTTATTTAATAAATTAAATTTGTTTTTTAATTGTTTAACAAAAAGCTGTAATTAATTTAATTTTGTTTATTGTTAACTCAAAATATTTTGAATTTCAGAAACAAGTGGAAACGAAAGAATGCAATTAAGTTGGTTGTGTTTTAATTTGACGAATTAAGGAGCTCTGCAATATCGGCATGTTCTCAGCTGTCAGATTGAGCCATCAAAATTGAGACGAGGAAAGAAACACAGCAACAATAATGGCTGTTTGGAGCAGTCTTACGAAGAATCTAATCAACTTGACCAACAAAAATAGTTTGTTGAAGTCGACGATTGCTAATAAAATTCGAGAAAATGGTAATTTTGATTGTCCAACAATTGTGGCAAATTAATCCAGAGTTGTTATGCAATCAGATCTACAAATGTGGTTATGTTGATTTGTGTTTATGAATTTTGTTGTTTGCTTTCAGCTGTAACCGCAAGGAATATGAGTGGCGACCATGGCCACAAAACGTTTTTCATTACACCATCAAGATTCCAATGGCATAAATTCAAGGATATGCTACATTTTTATGTGATGTTAGGTGTTATACCCATCACAGCAATTGTTTTCTACTGCAATGTTTTTATTGGACCGGCTACACTAACCGAAGTTCCTGAAGGATATACACCCAAACACTGGGAATATCATAGAGTAATCAATTGATTTTGAAAGCTAATAAATTGTTCAATTCTTATTTGTTTCCAGCATCCTGTTTCGAGATTTTTAGCTCGTTACATATACCCATCTCCTCAGCAGGAGTATGAGAAGATGCTTCATTATCTTTATGAAGAAAATGAAAAGGCTCAAATAAGGTAATTTGATTACAACTCACTAATTCTTCATGTAAAACTCATTGAATTTACATAGGAAACTTGAAACACAAGTACGTGAGAAAATGTCTGAAAGGAACGACTACCAAGCTTACTATTATCGTCCAGTTATCGCAAAATACCACAGGATTTCCAAAGATGCTGCTGATTACTTGGAATCAATCCGTGGTGATTAAAGCATATAATAATTTGTAGTTTACAACCAAAGAGTTCTTTGAATTCTTATCTAATAAATTAATGAAGCCATAATTGTTTTAAATTTTTACTTTCGAAATTCGTTACATAAAAATATAAAATTGCAATAAATTTTATTTCTTTCCATACTTCTGCT
This sequence comes from Chrysops caecutiens, assembly GCA_963971475.1. NCBI lineage: Eukaryota > Metazoa > Arthropoda > Insecta > Diptera > Tabanidae > Chrysops > Chrysops caecutiens. The sequence goes on from OZ020568.1 coordinate 74,457,665, forward strand.
TTTTGCGGAACTTTTTAGGATTGATTCCGTATGCTTTGAGTCTTTCATCACTAATCTTCTCAGCTAATGACCCTGACGGCTTCTTGGCTATATGTACCTTCTTTTTGAGGTTCGGCTTAAGTTGTTTTTCCGAGATTTTCTTCGTAACATTCTTGTTCGATTTAGTTTTCATTTTTGTCACTATGTTCTTTCTTGCTTCTTTGATTGTTTTATCTTTTTGCAATGATTTAGTTCTCAACTTTTCAGGAGTTTGCTTTACAGGATTCACAATAGGCTGAGTAGACTTATCCTTTTCAGGTTTCTCAGTATTCATGTCTGATGCGTTTGTGACTTCCTTCTTTCTTTTCTTGGGAGCATTACATTCAAAATCGCTACTAGCTGTTTCTTTTAATGTTTCATCATCTTCTGTTGCTTTACTTTCCAAAATTTCAGGAATGGGTTGTTTTACATTCAACGGACTGGAATTATCGTTCTCGGTTGCTTCAACAGCATTTGGAGCTTTTCGTTTACGCTTTTTCTTCTTTTTCTCTGGAGATTTTTCATTTACATCAGCTTGATTGTGCTCGACGTCGCTGGCATTCGGTTCATCCTCATTGTCAGATCTACATATATTTTTATTACTCAAAATCATTCATTATGTGTAATTTGGACTTACGGTGGACCATACAAACTAACAAAAATCTTCCTTTTTAACGCTTCATTCTGCGCCTTAAGTTTATACATTTTAGCCTCATTTCTTTCCACATGCTCTGGTCTGATTTGAACAGCTTTTTTGAGGCTAGCCCATTGATTAAGTTCTTTGTTTTTAGCCAATAAAATCTGTTATCAAAGAATGTTAAAATTTTCATTTACATTACGTACAAGTACTTACTTCTTCTATTGTTAAGCCGAAATCATTCGGGACCGTTTCAACGTATTTAAACCGACATGGAACATCACCAATCATGTCTTCATAGTCAAGTTTATAGTATTCGTCGATATAGTCAGCATAAGTTTTCTCATCATCAGGATTGAAAACTGGTTTTTCTTTCTTAATTATCTCCATAAACTTATTAGTTCTTTTACGACGATTTCTACGTTTTTTTGTGCTTTCAATAAGCTCATCTTGTGTTGATACTTTCGCTGCATTAGGATCGTAGTCGCAATCCATGTTAAAATCTTCATCCTCACAATGTGGTCCTTCATCGTAACCCTCATAATCATCTTCTTCGTCTTTGTTAGGATCATAGTTGTCCCAATCTTCAACTTTAAGATCTTCGTAATCTGGGCATTCCGGTTTTTCTTCGTCCGCATTTGTTTGGTAGTACGATTCATCAAATAATTCTTTCATACGCTTATCATAGCTGTCGGGGTCAAAATCTTCTTCGAGATCAACATCCTTGAAAGGAAGTTCATCATTCCCTGTAACTTCTTTTAATTTTTGTATCTTTTCTTCTATCTCCTTTCTTTTCAACTCCTTGAGCGTTTGCAGTTCTTGATACTTTTGTTCCTTTTCTCGTTGTTTTCTTTCCTTCACCTCTTGTCTTTTCAATTTCCTTTTGTCGTCTATCTTGCGGACTGAAGATTCTATTGTACGAGGATATCGTTTAATGAACTCTTTATCAGGTTCCTCGAACCTGAAGTTATATTTATGTTCAAATTCAGCTTGCTTCTCCAGTTCTTCTTCATCTTCCGATATGCGTTTTTCATCAACAATTTCTTCGTATGTAGGGACTTCTTCTGTATTCGTTTCTATGTACCTATATCAATCAATATTGAATAAAATTCTGAATTTCAAATTAATTTCAACAACTGATTACCCATTGTTCAATATGTAATCCCTTAGAAACTTTTCTCGGTTTGACAATTTAGGATCAGACCAATAATCCTTCAACGGTTTAAGCTTCTGACCAGCTTCACCAATGTTTGTTTGCTCACCGGCTAGCCATTTCAAATACAGTTGCTCTTCGTTTTCCTTGAATGAAACAAGAAAATTTATCATTGAAGTTTGAAAGAAATCATAGTGTATAAGGGTATACCAGTTCCTTCTTGGTCTTCTGCCTTTTCTTGAAAATGGCCCCGAACTCTTCGTCATCTGAGTTTTCTCCGTTTTCAAACGCTTTCTTAATTTCTTCCTTTATAGATTTCTGTTCTTCAACATATGTGGGAGATACTGGCCGTTTGTCTTCATCTTGATCTAGTTTAACTGAGTTAATTCGATTTAAAATCTAAACATTCCAAGGATTACCGTCGTCGTCTTCGGACTCAAATTTCCCGTCATGCTCCAGAATTACTTTCCGTTCATAGTCTTTCAATGTAAAAGGTTGTTCCTTCTTCTTTTTCGTTTTAGGGTTTTCCTCATCTTTTTCAACGGGTTGAAAGAATGACGTTGATTTCTCGTAGATTTTCGGGTCTTTGCTCTTTAAGGAAGCTAACGTTTGCAAGAATTCTTGATCAAATTTCGGATCAAGAACCTCATCTTCTGAACTGTCTGTATCCGAAGATGATGAATCGGATTCCAAGTTGTCCTGCTCTCTATCTTTTACTGTGAAAAAGTATAAATTATTTTGATGTATTCCTTCGATTTCCAACCCAATTTAATACGTACGTTTCTTCAAAAGTTCTTTTTGTCGAAATTTATTATAAGATTTTGCATATTCCTGGTTGGTTTTAAGCTCCACATTTGAAACGTTTTCACCTTCAGAATCTGAATTTTCATCAAATAAATTTACACTTTTTTGCATGTTGATTTCAAAATAATTTCTAAAAACATTCCCACGTGAAGTTTGACAGATTGTCAAAAATAATAGCACGTAGCAAAGAACCAAACCAAAGTCATGCTGTCATCCCGTAATGGTTCCACTGCTTGATACGAACAAAATGAAATGAAACACGTTCCGTAGAATTGGAAATGAAGAACGAGTATACATTTTGCACCTTTCATCTGTCACTTCAAGGATTGTAGTCATTTGTATCTGAATAGTTCGTTTCATAAATATCAAAGAGTACTCTAAATCCGAAGTTATGTCGGAAGCTGAAAATACAGGTGACAAGGAACTCGAAGCACTTGAAATAGAAGCCACCACATCGGAACAACCAGAAGAGGTAGAAACTGACCACAAGGAAGCGAAAAGTACGACTTACTTAATCATTTTATAATTTTAAAAATAATACGTGTCTTTAGTTAGTATAATGCTAAAGGCAACAGGAAATGTACCTATAATCAAGAAGAAAACCTGGCAGGTAGAACCAGGCAGACAAATAAGTGCGATAATAACATGGTTACACAAGTACTTGAAATTAGATCCTGAAGAAAAGCTGGTATTTTGAACAAACATTATTTGCAAAATAATTACTTAAAAACTTTAAATCTTTTTTAGTTTCTTTACGTTAACAAAACATTCGCACCATCGCCAGACCAAACAGTTAGAAATTTATATGAATGTCACGCAACTGATGGAAAATTAATATTTTACTACAGCAAAACCCAGGCATGGGGTTGAAAGGTTGCTTTTGGTCAAACAGTGATGTCTAGTCTCACCGAAACTACTTCTTATTCATTAGTGCTCTATCTTCCAAAGAGTACAATTAAGTTGATTTGATGTTAAATTGATTGGTTTTATTTAGATTCTTTAAACATGCGGACAGTGATATTACACTTTGAAGAAATTCCATTTTGGCATTGTAACTTAGGTTTAATTCTAATTAACTAAAATGAAATAAAACGTATTTCAAGCCAAACCTCAAGGTGATGTATGAATAGTGACCACTTGATAGATTATGTGCTGGTTATATAGTTTTGAATGCGTCCAACCCTAATCACTTTGTCCTTATATATATAGAAAAGTTTCAAAACAAGCAAAAATAAACAAAAAGTTAAGAAATTTGTTAACAACATTGGGTTAAGCTACTTTATTGTTCTAAAAAAACTCATTTGTTCATTTTTGCTATAACTTTATGATTATAAACAGTAAGCACCAATAAAATTTTTAAAATGATTAAAATTATTTCGACTTCTTGCTATTGCTAGTTTCCATTCTTCTCGTCTAGCAATTCTATTTCAATTTCTTCTTTTCTTTTCTTTAAGCGATCGCATTTACAACAATTATCTTTACGTGTCCAGCACGAACGATGGTATAATGTTTGACAGGCACTACATGGAACGCATCCGGCATCATAGGGATATAGAATTTCCTTATTGTTGCAAATTTCACAAATGTATCCTTTCCCAGAGCATATTTCACATGAACGTATGTGTTTATCGAAAACGTTTGAAATCTTGTTTAAATAGTCGATTAAATCCTTGGACTCGACTTGTGCTAGATCATTTATACTGTACACATTTGGTGTTTGTATCAAATGTCGTCTGTTACCTTCAAAAAGAATTAGTGGATTATTTAAAAGGATATCATTATTATAGATAGTTAGATCTTACCAACGTGCACATCGATTAGTTTATTTTCCCGTGCTATTCTACATTCCGACATGTAACGCTTCATGTGGCCCAAATCTTTCCGCAACTTTTTCACATGGTCTAATTCTGGAACAAATGCGAACAACTTTGGATTTCGCTCCTCTAAGTGGATGACTGGCTTATCTACTAATAAATTGATTTCTTGTAACGAAGCTCTTGAAACTTTTCGAGGTGTAAAGTCCCAGTTGTGAACAACTCGGGCAGGTATTACACTAGTATCGTTCCAGTGACATGTTGGACAGAAATAAAATCCTGAATAATCACACAATCTTGGTTCAAATCCTGATTGCTCTAAAATAAAAACAATGCATTTTAGAAGAATTTTGTTCGTGAAGAAAGTTCTTACTAAATATTAGCGAATTTTTGCACTCATTACATTTGTAGGATTGACCAGCTATTCCTAACTCAGGACAAATATCTTCAACTGGATACTTCTTTTCAGATGCAACAACATGAGCACAAACTCGTATAACGCTTTCAACACATTTGTGATGTACTATAAATGAACAATCTGTGCACACATATGATGCTTGCAGAACACTCCATATGATTCCAGTGCAATTATCACAATACTGCTTTGATGTAGGAATACCTAATGCATTTCTAGGTACAAAGTGATGTCCAAGTATTACTTTTGCGTGCTCTCCACTAATGTTTGGATCACTCGATGATTCCTCCAGCTCTTCGACACGGAAGCGAAGTTCAACTAAATGTCGAACTAACCATTTCCTTTCTGCACTGCACTCATCAGTAGAAAGCACTAATTCTTTACATCTTTTGATAGCGTCATTCAATTGTGGTACTGATGATTCTTGACCTAAAACTAACTGCCATTGCTCTTTTATCAACGAATTGGGAATAGCTTGTGATTTGTCGCAGCCTTCGTCACCCGATATAGATGAAGGTGTTGACAAACTACCGCTTCTCATCCTGCACGGTATACAATTTGTTGTCATTTAGGTTCAAGCTTTACCATTTGTCTATTGTAACAATCTCTCACATAATAATAAAACAAGTGTTTATTCTGTACCAGGGAAACCAAAGAAGTTGTTATCTCGAAGTGACAAGCCTTGATTGAAGAATCGAAGGGCGTTGCCAACGTTAAATTCTCTGATTGTTGAATGAATCACTTCATGGGACATTAGGTGTTATAGATTTGTTAGTCAGGACGATTGCTCGAACTTTGATTTTTGAATATCTGCTCTACATTTTATTAAGATCCATGATAAGTCATTGATAGCTCTTCAATATGGGAAATACATAATATGAATGTAATTCAAACAATAGCGTTATTAAAAAGTTAAAACTTACAAAATTTATTTTGTAAAAATTGTGCACATATGATAATACATAAAAGTGGACGGAATATTGTACAAAATTCATTTTATCATGTGTAAATTGGACGGATTTGTAGAAATTCTCTAGTTGTTTTAACTATCCATTATCCTGGAATGTTATCGAAGTATACATGCAAACTAAATGTATGCATGCTTTTCGTTTTTCTTAAAACTAAGTCATAGAAAATCTAAATTAAACATCATAACTGTGTGATGAACCTATGGGCTGTTCGTAAGCTTTGTCTTGCCACTCATTGACACTGGGCAGAGCATGATGTCGGACACCGCATATTTGAGGTCCCCATCGGAGTAAAACCATGATAACACCAATGACAAACATAGCTAACATAGCTACAGCCGGATAGATAACAATAAATACCATTTTGAAGATATTTATATATCGCTTTCTCGTTTAGGTTGAAGTTCAACGAATTCTTCGCGCCTTTGAGGACGTGAGAAGTGTGGTCGTGGTGGACGTTCTTGAAATTGAGAAAGTTGATGTTGTGGTGGAACGTACTCAGTTGGTTCAATTTCTACGTAGTGCTGTTAATGATGAAGAAGATCTCATTAGCATGTTACTGTTAAATATTTTCTCGTATATTCAAGTATGCTTACATGTGGACTTTGGAATTCCCGTGGATCTTTTAGTTCCGTCAAATCCAATGGTGGCTGTTTGTGTGGAGTAGTTGACCAAATTGACACAAGCCAACGATTCCCTGTTGTTGCAAGAAAGTGGGTTAATAAGTTGGTTGTTTGTTTTATAAACAATAATATCACTCACCAGTATGTCTATCCAACCAATATGACCTGTACCTGGAGCAACAGCAACAGATAACGTTGAGGGCAATAAGGAGTACACCAATCACTGTACAAATTATAATTGTTGTATAAAACGGTGTGAAATCACCATAAATATGCTTTTTGAAAAACGGATTTTGCAGGTATAGATCCCGGTCATCCACGACAGTTGACATATTTAACTATATTTGAAGATGTTTATACCATTTCAACTTATCCCATCAAATTTGATGCAAATTTATCAAGTTATGTTGAAACAAACAAGATGTTGAAAAACTGGGTGTGACTCTTGTAAATTGGTGCGTTGATATGTCACTGCTACGACATACTCCAAACACGATATTCTCAAAACAATTCAGTTCTCTTACAAATTCTAAATCAAATGAAAGTTAATGTTCTTTAATTAGTCTGCACTGATTACTTTGAATTTTCCAAATTTAAATCATTCGAATGCTCACTAATGTTCAAACTGCGACAGACGAAAGGCACGCTCCCACATTTGAAATTAGAAGTTCAAAATTCTCAAGTCAAACAAACACATCCAATTGGAATACACGCGTTTCAATAATGTCAAATGAGACACCACGCACACATTCTCACAATTGGTAATAAACAAACAACGAAGATTCCCGAAGTGTGGCTTCGGTTCACGAAGACGTTCTCGTTTCCATTGCTGCAAGTGTTTTCCGAGTAGCGGGATTCTAGAGGTTGTACTGGAATTCAGTGGTTTCTGTCAAAACTCTACAGGGTGACTATGCGGATTGGACTTTTGACTTCAATTTCGGCATATAAAGTTTCGAAAAACATTTAAGACTATTTCATTTCGAAATAATTTTGACATTGTATAGCCTTGCTTGTTACTAAAACAGAAAAAAAGTTAATAAACTTATATGAGTAGCGTTTTTTGGGACTTTCATTAGGAATCGATAGCTCAATACTTTTTGACATCTGGGTGAATTTCCTTAAAAATTGTTTATGTTTCTTTCGGTTCGTAAGTTCATATTTAACTTTATTTTAAATTTTCCTCATGAAACTACACAAAAGTTCTAATTAAATTTTTATTTTTTAAAATTTCCCATAAATTTCAAGGGAAAATTTAGCGCCGCGGCATCCACATAGCACTAGATGGACTACTATCGAGTGGTGTATTTTTTAAGTCGTACACCACTCGATGTGACAAAAGAAGGAAACTATTATTTCAAAAATATATTTAAATACTAACGTCTTTTGGTGTATTCACGTGACGTTTCCATTTTGTTTTCGCAATGTCACTGAAGTGAACATGAAATGAAAGCTTCAGAGTGTACATTTCCTGAGACGCAAACCTTTCGAAATTTGAAATGAACATTTGTACTGAAATGACTCGAAGTTGCACGCAGTCTAAATATATTTCAAAGTTAAAATTTTAATTAAATTCTACTAACATTCAGAGTAAACCTTTATAATGAACATTTATTCAATGAAAACTACCCTTTTTGCAAGGGATGAGATATAACACATTAAAATAAACTTCCGAAAATATTCAAGAAACTTTAAATAAAACCACAGTAGTTGACGAAACAAGGGAAAACTACAAAACTTATACAGAACTGAAGTTTCAACCGAGTTTGTGAATTTATGTAAGCGTACATAATATCATGTTGATATGTGTAGTGTTATAAATCTACGCGGAAAAGTGTTTGGCTTCAAAGTTAAAGAAAACGAACTTTTAAGTTTTAAGCATAATTACAAAACAAATTGTCAACATTCACGACGAATATGTGAAGATGAGAAACGTTTTGACAAGTTCCTTTCAAGGAAACACTTCGAGATTGACAAGAGAAACACCTGAATTGTCTTCTTAAAGTGCCTGCTTACCCGGTACCCACTTCCTGTGATGTTTGATAAAACCGTTTAAAAGGTTTTGAAAATATTAAAAGTCTACTTACCACCATAGAGGGATGTATAGAGGAGGTTCAGACAAAATTTCAAATGCATTGGTTCAGTAGAACTCGAGATATCATTCATGCCTGATGCCACCTTGGAAAAAGTACAGTAATACCTTGACTTACGGTACCCCGACTTACGCGAACCCGGAGTTACACGATTTTCAAATCTCGTCGATTTGTCTTTTGTTCGAGCGTCATACAACTTTCGATTATCGATTATAGACCTAGTGCCCCCCTACACTATTGTCAGTTAATGTACATGATCGGACTTGTCGCGCGGCTTGTATTTGTTTCTTATCCACGGAGTGCCTATTTGTTATTACATTTTTATAACCCGACTTACGCGGTCATCGCTCAGTCCCACCTATCGCGTAAGTTCGGGGTATTACTGTAGTTTCGAGAAAAACCCGTTTAAAGCTTTGAGTAAGGTTCACAAAAATAGCTATAACGTGGAAAATAATCCGAATTTCGAAAATTCGTCTTAAGGACATATTCTTAAAGATTTACACTATGAAAATGTGGAAAAAACCGATTTTATCGAAATTCTAGACAGGAGTACCCCCTTAAAAAGTTAAAAATCTGGTCAGAATTAGTTAGAATCCCCTTCAATAAATTCGACTTTTCAAGTGCTCAATATTAACTGCTAAAAGAGGAGTTTAATGTTTAAGCACAGGGAAGCACTTATTGCCCTCGTTTCTTTGGAGACGTGAGTGAAAATGTTTCTTTCTATCAATGATCCCATCTTGAAGTCAATGAGAATTACATTTTTTTCGGTTTTTTACAGTTTCTTATCGAGGTCGTAAGGTGGCCACTACAAGGAGTAAAGTTGAAGTGTACCCAAAAGTTTCCCAATCAATTCGATGGATGATTAACAAGTTTTTTCTTTTTTAAAGTTACGTAGCTTTTCTTTTGAAAACAGTCCCTTGGTAAAGTTTTCCTCCACCAGAATTTTACCCAATTTTCATGCCAGAAGCAATGGTACTCGTACCTCTAGAATCTGGAAAATCTACGATGATGTAGATGTAGAGATGAAAGGAAGAAAAATTCTAACTTTGACGTGACCATTTTTCAAGGGAACAAAGTTTACCCGGATCGGCGGGAAAGGATGTATGAAAAATTTCATCAAATTTATCATGAACGATTTTGAAGTTTATCCTTTTCTTTTTAAACTTGAATAAAAAAGTTTGTTTTCTAGATTTCAAATGTTGTCGATGGATATTGTCAAATTTTGACTCTTCTCTACGTTACGAGGATGTCTGCGAAAACAGTCTGGTCGAAATTTATAGCGTAGACGAGGTGGATGCATCTTTAGGAAACACGAATTACACGACTTAGGAAAAAAATTTAATTCTCTTTTTACACAAGCTATTTGGATTTAACACGATCGATCCAGTCTGTTCTGAAGAGGCAAGCATGACGGACGTTCGGAAAACAGCCATAGATGCAATATATTTATTTTACTCGTATTCTTCGGGAACGTATCTTTGGCGCAAAAACTGAATTAGGTGTATTTCATGATAATGGCGAGAAGCTGCTTAACCCTTTGGGATATTATTTCGTTTGTCCTTACTACACAGAACTTTAATTTTGAGGATGCATTTTGTCAGAAATTAGCAGAAGTTCATGGAGACCCTGAGACACATATCAAAAGTATATGTCGGAACGGTTATCTCCTTCCCATTATTATTTCAATCTTATCTCTACGACTTACACATTACCAGATGAACTTGTATATTAAACGTTCGCATTCATACACAAACAGGTGTATGGAGACCATTAAATGAATGAGAAAAAGGCCAAAACCTAATTAGCATTCCAGGCACTGGTTCCATCGAAGGAATGGCATTTACAAACTTGAACCCTTTTCACTCCAGCAATGCTGTGCTGAAGCACAGTAGAATCATGTTGATATCTAGTACGGAGGTCAAAAAAGTTATCAAAATGAAGAGGGAAAATTTTTCCTGTAGCTAAAGTTTGCAGTTTCCTTTTTAAATTGCTACTTTTACATTTTATATAATTTTTTAGAATATCATCTGGATCTATGGGTACAGGGAGAAATGCGACGTTTTCAAACCAATTACCATATAAAAACGTAATGAGGATGTACTCGCATTCTCATGTACTTTAAAGTTTTAATTAATTCCAATTAAAGTTACTCATAACATAAACTATTTACTTATTTAAAAAAAGGCACTACTCGAATCAACTTTTAATGATTTTTAACTTTGTTCAATATTGATTTCAACTAAATATTATACACAATACCAGAAAATCTATTTACAAACTGTACACAAAATTCAATTCCAACTTATTGTGGCAAGTCAATAGGATTTTATTAGATATCTCCTGTGAAATATGTAACTGAAATAAACAAATTTCAGGGAAATTTTGTTGCCAGTTCGAATCAAACATGTTCCCGAAAATGTGACTGCTTTTTATTAAAACTAATAAATCATCAAGAATCAAAAAACAAAAAACCAGAAATACCATAAATTTTCGATAACGAAAATGTACATTTCGAAATTGTCAATATTATCACCTGGAATGCCTTAAGGTTCTTATTGCATTTTTTTCCAGAGAAGATTTATGCATCAAGACAAAGTGATATGAAACTTCATAGTTATTTGGAAGATTCTATTAAAAAAAATGAGTGTGTGACCCCCGAGAGGTCCACATGACTAACTTCCCAGGGAAATAAATGAAAGGAGCGCATTTTGTAAGTTCTGAAATTTAGTAAATTTTCCCTTTTTAAGTTTTTTCATTCTCTAAAAAATGGCTTGATCGATTCTGCTAAAAACCTAATCGAATGAAACTAGTCCCACACCGATATCATGTTTTGTTCTCGACATAATCGAGGCGAAAAATTCCGAATGAACGTACGAACATATGCACACATCGACTTAAAAACCATAAAGTCGATTTCAGGGAACTTGAAACGTGGAGATATGTCAAAATTTGGGATTTAAAAAGCCGGACCCATTACAATAACTACTTCCTGGGAAGTTAATAAATTCATAGCGCCGAGTGTGTTATATAGAGTAGTTTCGGGTATTATGGCCTAGTTGGCCAATATGGCCTAGTACTGTTTCTCTGAAACTAACCAACACTCACGGTAAATGTACCTGCCACGTCCAAGCAACACTGCCCCTCATCCCTTCAGTTAATCTCCACTCCACTTCTAAGCCCCCCCGTGTGCTGTGTAGCCAAAGATCTCAAACTGCATATTTCGATGTTATTTTTTGTCAAGTTTGAACCATTCCAGCTTCTCAAATTGTGAGTGTTTTCATATTGTTTGTGCAAAGTTTTGTAGGATAATATATAATCTACAGTGTTGGTAAAGTTTTTTTAAACATATTGTGAACTGGGTCTTATATTAGACCTTGTTTTTCAAAAATGTTCCTTCGGCCAATATGGCACACCTGATACAGGGCTATTCAGTGCCTCTATTATGAGCTATGAAAAATTATGAGCTCAAGAAAAATGCTCAGGAGTGGAAGCTGATACCTTCTTCAGTGAAATTTTTTCCTCAAAATGAAGTGTAATTGATTTTATACCCTAGGCGGGTAATATGGCTCACATCATATACGGCTAATATGGCCCTAGGCCATAATACCCGACCATGTTTAGAATTTGATGAATGTTCAATTGTGGGAAAAAATGTAGTTTTTCTTATTCTTTGAAGTTTTAGAGTCTTAAGCTTTTAGTTATTGATTCCTTATGAATTCTACAACGTGAATAACTAAAAAAGACTGGTTGATATCAAACACTTAGATTTTTATAGCAAAAAAGGCTTATGGTGTGCCATATTACCCGAAACTACTCTAATATTTCATTATAATTGATAATTTTTGATAACCGAATGATGAAACAAGAAATTGTAAAATATTTACCAGGAATAACAGATGTTTAGCCTGATATGTTTCCACAAATAGTATTTGGGCAGATATATATAGATCTAGAGGACGTTGCAGATTTGTACAGTTCCAAGAGAATGTATTTATCAAGCATCCTCTTGGGTATATTGAAAATATAATCTCTGAATGTCTTTCCGTACATTATTCTCGTTTACAGGACATTATTAGTATGCTTAAAAACACACCAGTATCAAGGATGTTATAAGATAGAATCGGATTTTCCATTGCAGGAAGAGTTTGTAAGAAGAGAAAGCATCCAGTAGTCTGTGTTCAATGCATCAAAATCGGATTAAGTTAGAAACAAGCGTCTTTTAAACTTTCTATACATCTACGTTGCTATATACGAGAAGCTACTTTCACAGTTATTGTTCTGATGTTTGAATGTTTCCCTTTGACCATATAACTCTATTATATCCAGAATACCAAAGGGGATATTGTAAGCTGGGCCGGAAACTCTTTGATGTTCCAACAAACCAGCTTTGCATTATTCTTACTATATGTAGGTCGGAAAGTAAGTGTACTTTGAATCAATATTAATCCTTCTGTATAGCATCCATTCAAATTCAAAGATGAATGAGATCGATGCATCTATACAAATTCAGAAGACTGTATTTAAATTGGCAAGGATAGCTAGTAAGTAGACGTTAGCCTTATAGATGAGACCGTAAATCGATATTTAATTCACTCAGGAGCTATTACGAAATGGTACCATATCACTTGTCCTAAGAAAATAGAAAACTATCAATGTGAAAGAAGTTAATTTCGTTCAACTTGCTTCTTGTGACAGTGTGTAATCTTAAGTACTATTGATATCTTACAGTTGAAAGAGATCTTTACGTTACATTAACTAAGTAGTCTTAGGGACACATATCTCCATAAACGTCTAGTTGTAAATGCGCCTAAAGCGGAAATATTTATGACAAAACGTCAAAAACATTCTACTCAATGTTCATATGATCCCATTATATATATTGAGCCATTTTACTTAACATTGAAGAGATCGACATGTCTCCATATATGCAGTAGAACGAACTTTGACAAATTTGCCATTAAATACATTTCATTTCCACTTTCTCATACTTTACATTATTAATATAAACACATAAAATATATCCAGACGCGTGTAAGTGACTGTATAAAAGGATACATGTTTTGCAAACATCCTGGAAGCTTTCCTTCATACGATATTGTATTGCCTATGAATGCTATTGCTTACATATGTAGATACACTCACTTGGTTTTATGCCATATATTAAAGGACTCTTGTTAGCAATTGCCATGGATATGTCCTAAACTGAAAGGTAAGAGTACATTTATTTTATAGAGTCAATCGTTTCATCTATGAATGAATGTTGCTGTTTCATGTACATACATTTGGGAATTGATGCTCTGAGAAATGAACTTGCCATGAGGTTCCCACTAAAAGAGGCCAACGACTTGAAATCATAGTATCATGTCTGAAAGGGTAGTTTTCCGATTGAGTTTTCATGTACATCATTATACCTATGTTGAAGTGCATATGAAAGTTTATGAATTGTTGTATTTGAGTAACGTTTATTGTATGAAACCTGTCACTGTCACGAGGAGAAACAAAACCTTGCGGTTAAATTCTGAGTAGATTCTATTCGATTATATACTTCAGAACCTTCCTGGTGCTGTTAATTGGTCTGGAGACGAGGATAACATGAACTATCATTTATGTCGCGAATGTTTGCAGAGAATGCATAAGACTAGACACTTGTTATCACTAGACGATATTAATTTACCTATTGTTTGTTGTCATTTCAGATACCTTCATCTATACCAAGATAAACAACCAGAAAGAACTGATACTGAAAATTCAATTTGACATTGAACCAGGACATTCACTTTACGGCCGTTCTATTAGCGTATTGAAGCCATGAGATGGAAAATAAAATTATAAGGGTAAAAGCCCATCGAAAACCATGAAATGTAACCTCTTCAAGTATACCAAAGGTGAGGGGAAGTGTTGGTTACACCATCTTCTGTGAATGGTTCCATTTTCTAAGTTTAAGCCTTTTCCGCGTTTAACATCCGTGTCTTTGGATGGATGTAAAAGGATCATGGAAAAATAAAAATTGACCCTTCTTATGTCGTTAGAATATCACCAACGCTTGTAATTTTTTCATTTTTGGAGCACCCTCTTGTCGTTTCACGCATTTTCACCTACTCATCGTTCCTTCATTGTCGGATTACTTTCAAAACCCTTGGAAGTTTAATTTAAAGTTCCTTTTAAGGATTTCCAGTTACCAGGAAACGTTCAGTCCTTTTCTCTCGTAGTTGGTGTAGAAACGACAAACACCTTATGATATCTGATTTGGAAAATATTGAAATGACAGGATGAACAAGTGAACCAACAAGTGGAAATAATAACAAGAAAATGCTACGGAAAGGTATTCAATATTCTCTTTATCCACATTCGAAGATATCCTTTAAATTTATCCAACAGATGTGGCTGGATTTGTGTGTTCTGTGGCACGCGAGTAACATCGATTCGAAATAATAAAATATCGTTAAAGTGAAATTTGAAAATTGTTATATGTACGTGCCTTGTAAGGATTTTGGCATCCTAGCTGCTGTTGTGGGAATGTGAAGTTGTTTCGAGCAAACAAGATTCACCAGGAGTTGGTTACGTGTGTGTAGTTTTAGTACGTGGGATCAGGACAAAAAAAGAATTGGAATGACAACAGAGATATACAGAATAGTTGCTGAAATACACTAGGATCCTTGCAATCAGGCACTCAATGCTTGGTCCCTATAAATTTGTGTTCGAAATTGAAGCGTAAATTTTCTCATCTTAATAGAAAATTTTGTTAAGGATGCTTTCTTAGACAATTTTCAATGAGTTTTCCTTGAGTTGTGAGAGCAACATGAACATTTTCTTAATCTTCCATAATCTTTGAAGATATAGATTTCTGGAATCCATAAGATCTGTATGGCTTAGGGATTAGGTGGTAAGATATAGTGGATAGCTTGTTGATCTTCTATTTTATACCGACAGCCAGCAGTATGATTCGTTGAAATAAATGCGGATGTTATCCAACTATAAACCAAAAGCGAGATTAAAATTAGAAAATTGTATAACACGCTGCAAGTATCCTTTTGCCTAACCGTATCATACATCTTTAATTGTACAAAGTGATACAGGACTAACCACCGTTTCATGTTGTCAGCCTTTTATTTTAAAAATCGTATCCTATAACACACCTCATGGTGTAATTCCAACAGGACTGGATGTAATTTTGTCCTTCAGTATAGTAAAACCAAACGAGGAAAATTGGGAATTCATTTATGTCCTAGGTACATGGATTTTATTCCACTGGGTTTTGGCAAGGACGATAGCGATTGTATCGGTCTTGTTACGGATTATTCTGCATGGTCTTATCATTGAATACATGTGCAATGAGAATAAACTATACAAAAGTCAAAAACATGTTTATAGGAAGGACATTTTGGTGTATGTAGAATAGTTGGAATTTACATTGACATGAAATTTTATGTGAAAATTATTTTATTTAATGTGGTCAAGTATGTGGTTATCCATTCATCATTTAAAGATTCAAATAAATCATGAATGCACTTTATTCTCTCGCACTTGTGACCTCGATACAAGTCGAGGTCTGTCGTGGCTTTGGTGGTTAGATGGGGACTCTGCCCTATGCATCAACATGTAATAAATTTTCAATTAGTCATATTGTTTTGAAAATAAACATTTCATACAATTAAAATCATATTTTATCTTATTTTAGTGGAAAATGAAATTATAAAGTAATTTGAAATGTAGTCAAGTAGTCGAGAATGCTACAACACCCAGAATAGATTGATTCATAACATACCAGATACATCCACTTGGGCTGGACTTGGTTGCATTGGTGCAGTTATTGGAGCATGTACATCTATTGCGGTGGTGTAGATTGATTCCTATAGGCATGTGATTATCTGGAACGTCTACATGCTTACATGTTCAATTAATGTCCTTGGGTAGTGTTTTTTGATTAATTCTTAATTGTTAAGATAACATGTATCGATTCAAGGTATTTGATTATTTACATGAGATATCTACATGGTAACATGTACTCTAAGGCTTGCTACCTAACTAATGGGTTTGCTAAGGATTAATAGACACAAAAACTGATTGAAATAAAAGTTTACATTGTTTCATGTGGTTATATATTCAACAGTTCCACCTTGAGGCCAAGGAATTTCTGTGAAATCGCTAGAGTAATTAAATCAACCTCTTGGGGTTACATAAGTATGTTATATGCTCATTAATGTAGCATCGACTAGTATGTACATACTTTGTGCATCAATAAACATAAAGAAGTAAATTGAGTTATTTCCAGATTTCGCAGTGCTAATTCTAACTTCGGTGTCATTGTCAATTATCTCCACCTGAATTGTAAGACTTTAATTTCCTTGATTCTCTAACAAATCAATAACATTCACACGGATAGTATTTCCCAGATCAGGATTATTCAGCCTATCATACCAGACCAGGAGGTGAAAATTAGTAAGGAGTTGAAGTTAAAGTAGATCCAAAATATACCAAAGAATTTACCAAATTAAAGAAAGCCTTATTTTAACAATCAAGGAGTTATACATAACTTTTTAATATCTATTCAAATTAAAAGCGAGAAAGTGTCAGTCGGAATTATTATTTCTTGTTATAGCGCCCATAATAGTATAAACTGTTGTGAAAATTTGAAATGTCTACCTATTATGGTTCAAGAGATACAGCCCTGTGACACACGGACGGATAGCGAAGTCATATCGAACCCTAGAAATAGTTTTCAACACACATTTAAACCACTTTGTTAATTCAATTTTGGTAATACCCTCTAGGTTATTAACTTACGCATCAATTTCTTTATGATTCATTGAAATCAGAGTAGTCAAACCTGAGATATTTGTACAAGTTCAAAATAGTGTCAGATAAAGGCGATACAAACATTTTCCAGAAACCGGTTTATATATCTACATAAGCGGGTACCGTTACAAAAATGTCTATAACTTTCTTGTACTTTCAAATTTCTTGAACAAATTTTCAGATAGTCGATTCGAGAAGTTTCAATTTTTTCAATATTAATTGACAATGTAATGAAAAACGCTAGATGGATCGTCTGCCATTAAATATTATATACAGTACTCGATAAACGCAACTAAAGGAAACTGTGGCTTAACTGAAAGCTGTGCAATAACTCAGGTTGTGGAAGAATGGCTAGGAAGAAAGAAAGAAAGTGACGTTACTCGTTTTATACATATATTTCTGCTATCAGTCTATATATCATAGGAATAAATATGCTAAGGAAATCTCTGAAAATTTCAACTGGTTCTCTTACACTCTATGTGCTTGCCCACAGTAGGTTGTACTATACTGGTTATACTGTATCTAGTAATTGTAACGTTTTAAATCTTAATTCCAACCTACAGAACGGTTAGCTGCTAGATCAACCACGATCACGTCCTGTTGGTACAATGATTTCCAACTAATGCAACTAATCATTGGTTATGGGACCACCCGACAATGGATCGAGGAAGAACTCTTCTTGGATCAGACGGGACAGGATCAAGCTCTAGTGCCACTGCAGTCCTGATACTTAAGAACACTGCAATATGATCACCATATGTAATGAGCTGCAAATGAGCAATTTGAGAGGATTTTTCTAAGTTATCTCTCGTTACTCAAATGGTACAAAAACGCATTTCAGTAACCTCGAGCAACTTGACATTTCATAAGCAAATTTGACATTTGACATTGTCAAATGAACCACAACTCGAGTAACATCTAGCAATTTCAAGCATATATCCCCTCTGTTACTTTTCATTAAACTCTCTCAAAACAATTTCTTGAGCGAGTACAAAAACCAGTACGTGAACAGATCTTTATAAAGTTCTTCTGCATTAAAGTTGAATGAAACCTTCATTGAACAATTGCAGAATTGACTTTCAACTTTACGGCGCCACTGAGTTGCCTGTACCAAACACCATCCGCTGCTATGGTGAAAAGGAAATCCAATTCTCCTGCGACGTACGTAAAATTTCCCACGAATTTCCCCGTTTCACGAAAACATACATGAACGCATGCGTCGAACAGCCCAGAACGGGTTATCGCGTTTCAAAGAAGACAAAACGAAAAATTCTTCCGAAGATGCGATGCAAGGAAAGGTGTACCAACGCATTTCAACGCATACGCCCACGTTCTCCTTCGTTCGAACGACGACAGGTTCCTGCTGCGCAAGCATGCAGCGTTGTTTCCTGGAGAATTTCATGCATTCAACTTGCGTCAATAATGAAGTCGTACTTTGCTATGAATTTTTTTCTTACTGTTTTTCCCTGAACCACTAATCCAAGCAAACAATCCATTTGTATGTAAAAACGCAAACACTTGCGTTAAGGCTGACGTTGGCATTATTCCAAAGCCGCTGCCATGCGAATGGAAGAGCAACGTTGAATGCAAGTGGAAGTCGAGTTTCGTATCAGATCGCCGTCATCTCCTGCTGAATTCGGTCGTGTGACTCGGAAAATTTCATCCTGTCTTTGTTGAATTGAAGAAAAATAAAATTTTGAAGAAAATATTTAAGAAAATTCAAAGTTCTAAATTTGTGAAATTGATTTGAATTTCAATTGAAATTGAATTGTGGAGTGTTTTTGTGGAGGTTTTAGTGAAAATAATTTATGTGAGTTTTTCATCTAATTACCAGAAAAACGAATTTCCGGGAAAAATTTTGATCCAAACTCAATCAGAAGTTTTAACGGTTTTCCATAGATGAATAAATTTTGAATTTTGAAATTTCGAAAAATTTTAAGTTCCACTGAGTGACAACAGCAATTAGAGTGCAGATGACAGAGTGAGATCGAATGAAATAAAAGTTTCAAAGCATAAAAAACGTGTATAAGGACATACACACATTCACACAGTCAAGTTTGCAGATATCCTTCTTTGCAGCTGCTATTCCCACACAGAGAACAGCATCCTTCTGTGGCGGATTTCTCCTGTTAACAAAATACAAGGTAAAGAAAATTTTTATAAACGAAATCGATTTTTTGTCCTTTTTTCCCAATGAGAAAATATGAAATAAAAGACATTCGTCTCGAGCACAGTGAATTATGAGTTCCAGGACTACAGGAATCCGATGTTTTTCTTAAGACTCCCAAAACACCACCTTGAAACGGTCATTTTCGGGTGGATTAGGTCAACAAAACTGGTTGGAAGGACCTGACAGTCTACCTGCTAGGGTAATCTCAAATCCACTCAGGTGTCGTAAATTCAATATCTCAGACATGCAGTATGTTTTCCTACTAAAGGTGAATCACATGTGAATGGGATTGGGAATCAGCAGGACTCTATCTCAAACCGACGTTTTTCGATCGATACTAGTAGGTACATATAAACAAGTCTCGGAGGTTTGTGTTAGTTCGTCATTTCATTTTTTACAAGACACTTTCCAAATAAACACACACAACACAACACATATGATATAAACCAAAACCCGATACTCATATTTTACGGTTCCAAGTTTCCCTGAGGCTTAGATCTGAATTATCCTTTTCCTGGCGTAATTAGTCTCCTGTAGATTTTACGTACTTCACAAGAACCCTTTATTGTGTCTTTGACAATTCACCCTTCGTCTAGTTTGTTCTGTTCGAGTTTAAAGTAGCTTCGAGTACGGAAGGATTTTGTGTTTGTAAACATTATGCCCAATAAAGTGGCTTTCAGCATCTTCTCTAAACTTAAACTCTAGATTTTGCGGAAAGTTCTGTTCTGAATGTCCACAGATTATAGCATTTTCCGGAAGAGCACATGTGAGTGCAGACGTGTGGAAAACTAGCAAATCAATTCGGCTGTTATAAATTTACAAGCTTCATGAGATCATGTGGTACATGATTGAATGTTAAAAATGTTCGCAGTAAAACTTTTTGGAGTTTCAATTTTTGGCTAAACTCCAATTGAAATCCCTTCAACTGATTTTCATTCAATTTTTCATCGCTATTTTTGGCTCTTTTCGAGTGAAACTTTCATAAATTTACCAGAAAGTTAACTCAAATCAGGAAAAACCCTAATTGATTTGATCTGATTTTTCCAGCTTGAGTTTGGCTGGAAGTGGCTTCCTACCTTTATATAACATCAATAACCGAATTACTGTCTCGAAGTAAGCTCAAGTTCTAAGCTGCTTAAGAGCAAGTGATTTTTGGCAGGTTTTAAATGAATTCAGCTGAAGCAATGCAAATGACTAAAAAGTCATAAACTCGAACCGAGGTATTTTTACACGCATTTTCCCATTTTAATCCAAACTTCTTCGTCTGTTTGAGTAAACACCACCAAATTGGAGTTATTTTAGGAACGAATAAAGAAAAACATGCCACAGGGATTTGGATCCGACCGGATTAAATTACAACTAGACTCAGTTGCTCGTTTCAAATGAGAACTGGGTATTCTAGAATGTTTGAAACGTTTGAGGTATGTGGAACTCAAGGGGCTCCACCAAAGTTGTGTCATGGGATTTCAGACCGTGTTTGAACACGATCACTTGATAATAATCAGTTCATCCTTCTCAAGGTAACATTACATCATCTTTGTTTGCTGGGATATCCATTTCATTGATATTAAATTTATGACCTCAGCCCGGTGTCGAAGCGAAACCTGCATTTGCTGAAGAGTTGCATGAATATCTCTGTTCCAATGTTGTTTAGTGATATTGAAAACTGTCTTACACTGTAATAAAGGGAGTAGGTTAACAAGCTGAGAAGAGACACTATGATGTATGAAGTATACACCGCATGCAATTTGAGATGATCGTGTTCCTGAAGTGCATAACTTACCGTTAGATTCATCTAGATTGTAATGCCAATGTGAAGTATTCCATTACGGAAGATCATGTTTATTAGCTTCAAAAGAATTTTCTTGAAAGTGATGAATAATTGTTTTGTAGCTTTCGATCATGAGAAATGAAACGTCTGTTATAATTTATTGAAGAAAATGTAAACAACAATGCTCACATTTTTGAAGAGATGAAGATGTTGAAATACAAATTTGCGCTTCAAGTAAACTTTAAACTAAATTGATTGGCGAGCACTAACCAAAATATTTTAGTTTTATGATGTAAAACATTTGTTATCAATTAAGTGCTATTTATGTATCAAGGGTGTAAAGTGACGCTTTCTTGAATTCGTGGATTGCAGCATGAGTGAAGTTCCTGTCGCATGCGTACAAAGATGAGTGGAGAAATTGTGGCGCGACACGAAGTCGAGCGTACTAGTGTGGTGAAATAGGATAAGAGTTTAAGGTGTTTGGGAATCGAACACTTTACGCACATCGAAAATTCAACTTTCGAAATTAGAGTTCATGTCATGAAGCACACAAGTATTTTAACA
This sequence comes from Chrysops caecutiens, assembly GCA_963971475.1. Classification (NCBI taxonomy): domain Eukaryota; kingdom Metazoa; phylum Arthropoda; class Insecta; order Diptera; family Tabanidae; genus Chrysops; species Chrysops caecutiens. Next base: position 74,479,488 of record OZ020568.1, read on the forward strand.
AAGTTTTTAAAAAATTCATTTTAAAACGCTTCTTCTCGTTTAAACACTTTCTCTCTTCCGCACATTTATGTATGTTTTCATTTTTGAACAACAGAAGTTGATTATTTTCTTTCATGTTTCATAACATGTTTGTTCTTTGTTTGTTGTTACCTTGTTCTTAAATATTCTTTGAATAATAATACAAGTTGGTTTCCATTGAGCATGTATACAACACTTCAATCTGCATGTGTTCACAAAAGCAAACAAACCTAGAGGAGACTACCAAAGGCAAAGAACCTGATGCACTTGTGACACGCAAGAAGTTTTTGTTGTGAAACATTAGTCTTGGTCGATGTCTTGACATGAAGTTCCCAGTTTCCTGAGATGAAGTTATGTAGTCTTGAAGCTGGAGTTTAAATGTTTGTACACTTGCCTGGAATGGGGTTTACTCATGCACTAATGCGTTGTCTCGTTCACGACTGCAGGAATGTATTAAACATTAAATTCTTATGGAGCCAGACAAAGTGTCACGCTGTGAACATTTTCCTACGGCTGTGTTTATTTGCTACGAAGGGATTACCATGAAATTGTACCAAAGTTTAAGTGTTTCCCTTGTAAAACTGGTACATGTTCGTTAAGCCACTTTTATGTCATCGCTTCATCACCAAAATCATCAAAGACATTTTATCATCACCCTAGTTGACACCATCGTCAAGTCAGCATCTTCACGAGTCATCAACAATGTCGTTTTCGTTGACGCCATTCACACAGCATCTTGGGGTTTTGGGATCTTTCCTTTCACGGATAACAAAAACATCTTAAGGTCTGTGACATGCTGTATGTCCAACCAACACAACTTAAATGGCTATAGTCCCTTGTCAATTCTGGGTGTCTGGTGGAAGGCTTTCCGTAAACAAAGTTCTGGCTCCACTGGTACAGACATTCCCAAAAAGACGACTGTGAATCTTTGTTTACATGCTCCAGAAGTTCAGGCATACCCATGTACTAAATCAATCGCAATTTTTTGTGGTTTTCTCTTAACTGATCTTGAGCCAGACTCAAGAAAACAGAGTGAGTTCACTTGCCTTTTGCATACCACAGTAAAAAAACTTGATTGAAATTGTTGTGGTCAAGCAAGGAATTTCCTCAACTAGTTAATTAAAATACAAATAAATATGGGAAAAAGCCTGGCAGGTACGAGTACGTTTCCACTATCCATAGAAGCAGAACGAAAACTTGCTCAAACCTTTCACTTGAATTGGATATACACACGTTCAAGAAGGGGATTTCTTACCTTTTTCGGGATATCAAGATTTATTTCATTTGCAATCTAATTTTTGCAAGCCGAAAAAGGTTGGTGAATGTATTTCACGTTTTATCTAGCTACTTACCATTGAAGATATACATTTAAAATATCTTGATATACAATAACACATCGATTTTATCTTATTTGGAAAATGCACAATGCACAATAACCTAAACCTTTGAATTTTAGTTTTAAAGCTGCCAAGTATAGTAAATTTTGAAGGGAAATAATTGTGAGAAATTAATTCCTTCCCATGAATAGGGTTTCTCATCAATATTCAATCAATGAAAGCTCTACTTAGGATTTCGTTCCTATTTCCGAATTATTCAATATTTACCCATCGATCCCTTCCTTAAAATCATATAAACGTGTCTCTGATCCCATTCCGGTCCATTCTATTCCAGTTTCACTCAAACCTTCACCACCGTTCTTTGTGTCACAAGAAGCAGCTTATGTTGAAGCTTACATACATGTATATTTACCCTGCATTTTGGGGACAGTAAATGTATTCGTAAGCCAATCGAATCGTCCCTCTATATCCAGTAAATATATTTATTTGTATAAAAAGATGAGAAAAAAAGAATAAAATAAATTACATAAAAAAGTCAACATTGAAGTTTAGTTTGTACATCCTAAGCAAAGATTTTCCCTAGGGTATTGATTTTACCACATTCATGTAAATGGCTAACGTGTATCTACACTAGATACATCATTAGTATATCCTTATAATATCTATATAATGGTGTTGAAATAATTCTATTTTCTCACATCCGCCTTTACATGTATATACATTTTTTACAGTGTCCTGTAAATAGCGAATTGAGTGCTACTCGTTCAACAAGAATCCATGGAAAAAAAGGTATCTTATCTTAATTAACTCACCCAAACCTTGTTTGAACAGAACCTTCAGTCTACTGGATTTTATTACACATTTAACATCAACATAATATAATATTAATTCTATTTAGTTGAAATTACATAAAATACAAACATTTTTACATCTTCCTTCCATTCTTCGATTCAATTACTGTTTTTACTTAGAAATTTAATTAAAATGGTCTGTGAGGTATGATGAAAGGTTAATTGCTAGATGAGAATCACGTCATCTGAGGAATATTGATGTTGACATTTTTTGTGTATATTTACGTATTTGTGTTGTGTGTACAACTTAATTTCTGATTCTGATTAATCCTTATATACTGATTGAGACTCTTATTTGCTGTTCTTAATAGAATTGAGATTTCTTCCCACTATCAGCCATGACTTCTGGTATTATGAAGTTGATGGCAGGAAACTTTGGAATAAGGATCTAGAATTTGTGTTTGATTTTCAAGTCCTTTTGAGCTTTCTGTGTCACTTCTGATTTTACTCAAATCAAAGTAATCACCGGATTGACTGGAGGTGTCCTTATGCGGATTCTGTCATATACAGTGAAACCTTGATAAACGCAAGTAAAGGAAACTGTGACTTATGCAATAACTGAAGTTGTTGCAATAACTAAGTCACACATTTCAATTGCTATATGATGATATTTCAGTAATATGTAAGTATATTTCGGTTATCACTCTATCATTACAATGATGTATGGAAGTCTGCCCGATATATTGACATTTATGATTCCTGCTCCGCTCCCTTCGCATGACAATATAAAACCTATAGAATTGCTCAATAAACGAGCTATCTAATACAAAATGAATTGTTCAAATCGCATTAGTAGTTCCTGAGATTATCGCGTTCAAACAAATAAACAAACAAGCAAAGTCAGAAATTTTCAATTGGGTTATCTTACATACTATGTGCTTAGCCACTGATAGTTGTGTTTGTTGAGGAGTTGCGACTACCAAAGGTAGCAATTATCGAGGTTATACTAGGTCCGTTTGTTTTGAGTTCGGAACTGCTCCGGAATACTATATTGTACTTTTAGTACTCAGTTCCGCGTTTGTTTCCAAGTTTGGTGTAGTACCAAACTGTTCCATTTTATCATGAGAAAGTATGAGAGTTTGACGATTTTGTTCTCACTTTACCCTGACGCGTTAGTTACAACGGAACAGAATGGAACGCTAGGAGTGTCAAATTGTAGTGTCTTTTAGTACAAAGTTCCACACTGTTATGAACTCAAAAGAAACGGACCTACGGTATTTTAAAATTCCTGATATAAGTTATATGCGTTCTTAAAGACGATTCTGTTACCTTATGTTCGAACATCTTTAAGCGCTTTTTCAACATGTCAATGTCGAGTATTCATAATGTCATCGAAATAGTCATATTTTTATGACAACATGTTCGTATATTCTTATTTATGAATATTTTGAACGAAAGGATACACTCACGAAAAGGGAAAATTGTAGAAGAATAACACGTGTTTTCTTCCTTTGAATTGCCTTGAATTTTGCAAGTCTTCACAGAAGAGACGAGACACGAAGGATCAAAGGTTGTGTATGAAAAATACCAAATAAGGAAACATGTTTTTTCCCGGAAAACTGGGAGAATAAAATGAAAAAAAAAATCTATATACGATATGTATATGTACGTTTTATGTTTTTATGTTAATGTTATCCGGAATAGTATCTTACAGTACTGCGATGTGGCTCCTTGATTCAAAACGATTTTCTTGAAATCTTATTTTGTCACGAAAATATACAAAAAACACGTGTTTGATGTTGTTCCTTTGCTTTTTATGTTAGGAATCATAGCAATCGTCATTGGTCGGAATGAATTTCAATGAATTCAAAGCTTTCGCTAGGCTTTCACCTGCTTACGTCGTGAATATGTGAAAATAATACAAAGTACTTGTTTATGTCAGCACAAAATAGGGACGATATCTTATCAATGATTTTCGCTGAAATTTAATTTCAAGTGCGAAGTATTCAAGGAATCATGGTAAATTGAAAATCCTTGAGCTTTCAGATTTTTAAGAAATGAAATTTTGCAAAACATTATTTATCGGTAAATGTTACATATTAACTACTAAACATCTCTTCAAAGAATTATTTGTTGATCGCATAAACGCATATTTCTGAAAACAAGGTTCCTAATGTTGCCACAGTGTTGTACATGCGGCAAAATGTGCGCCGTGGTCGGGTCTTGTGCTTGCCGGACAGATTTTTTCTGTCTCGAGTTTTCTCAAGTCACAAGTTATGGAAATATGAACGAGAAAATGTTGTACGCTTCATCAGCGAATCGAATCCAGGTCTTCTGCTTTCTGGGCAGATGCTCTTACCACAAGCACGTTTTCTTCGCTCATGTTCCATGATCATATTTGAATCGCTGCAAAGTGTTGCACGCAGTGGCGTCTATGGAACAACTTTGAACAAATCGTAACTAATGGATTTATTAATTGAATTGTTTCACTGATTATTTTGTCTTATTGATATATTGTTCAAATAGAACTGGTAGCCTTAAAATTTCAATTTCTTAAAGCTTGTTCCATATTAATTGGTAAATTGAAAAAATGAGTGGAAGCCAAAGCTTCAACAGCTTAGAGGGGTTAAAGACGAAATGAATAAACACCAACAGCCTTCAGCATTTCTTGGTAATTGAAATCGATTCTCGATTGGAATACAATACTGATTTTTTGTTGTTGTTATGTTTTGGCTCTCCAACTCTCCTCGTTGTTTCCTCTCGTCTCTTGCCATTCTAAATGAAGTAGATTCGTTGCTTTACAGGGCAGCTCTATGAAAGAGCCAAGTATCTTATTTGCTTATCCAAACCAGAATCTTCCTGAGATTTCTAATGGCAGGATTCCTTCCAGTAGGAAGTGGTAGAGGTTTGAAGAAGCAGGTGGTGTTTTCGATTTTAAATTAAAAAGTTTCTTTTTCTGGTTACGTTCGGTCGCATTAACCTAACGTTTGACTTCCAGTTGCTTACGTGATTGTTGAGAGGCGAACTAACTAAATTCATAGATTCAATCGTTTTGAATGTAATTTGCATAATTGTTAAGTGAGTACTGAAATTTTTTTGTTTTTTTTCCGTACATTTCTTCCATCAAATTGAATCTTTATTATTCCTCCTTCTGATGAAGTGAATTCTATTTTTCCTTTACACTCCATGAATTTTAAGTAGAAATGCGAAATTGATTGAAAAACGTTCATTAAATGAATATGCAAATTAAAAACCTTCAATTTTTATTTCTCATAGTTTGGAATGTACGCAAACATAAGTGAATTTAACCTTTTTTTCCAGTCGGGTTTACATTTTTTTGTATTTCCTACTTCCGATTCCATATCAAAGGATGAAATATTATTATTTTTTCTTTCAAAAATACATCAATTTTATGTCACTTGAATAATAATGATTGCAACGCAACGGATGTGATTCCAGCTATCAATATTATACTTGACCACTCCGTTGTGTTTTAAGGTAAAAATTTCAAATCACTGCAGCAGGTGCGATTGTTTATGGCGGAAATGTTGTTGTTTACATGATACAGGACAAACTAATTGCAATTTTATGTAAAAATTAAAAATCAGCAGACGTTGTTTTCATACCGAACACTCGACCAGTAGCGACAGTTTTATGGGACACTACACTACAAGATCTTAGATCGAGAGGTTACTCGTCGAGATAACTTCTAACCTGTTTTTTCCAATTCTCGCTTACGTGGAGAATGAGAGACAGGAAAAATATACGAAAATCCACACAAAAGGAAGATGGCGAGCATTCTTCATTTCCTCGTTTCAGTTGCAACGCATATTTTTATTTTGACTATTATAGGGACAAGGTTTGATTCAAGTTTATGTCAATTAAAGTTCACGATAGATAGCGTTATCGCGTTCTAGGAGAATTAACACTAATTGAAGTTATTTGAATTAAAGAATTAATTTTTCACATTCAAAACAAAGTGAATGCGTTCGTAATGGAGTACAAATTTCAGACAACATAAAAGTAGAAACTCTTAATCTGAAAATAATGAAGTGAAAATACAAATCGGATTAAGAAGCTTTTCATTATCCTTAAGACGATAAGAGTGTAATGTTAAGAAAAAAATTGTTCACTTCTTTCAAGAACTTTGAACTTTCATGGATATTGAATTGCTTAATCAACTGAACGTCTTGAGCAACAAATAACATTTTTTTTTTCGTTTGAGTTATCTTAGAACCTTGTTCAGGTTTACAAGTTAAAACGCCATGACATTCAAAAGGACCAATTCATGGAAGTTTCTTGAAATTGATCCAGTACTTAATTGAGTCAGTATCAAGTTTAAACTTCTCACTGTACGAGTACATGCTGAAATATTTTGTAAATTGTTTATAAAAGCAATTATGGAAATGTTTTATGATCTAAGTCAAGTTTTAATTGCTACCAAGGCAACTGAATAACGAGCCCGTGGGTTGAACGTGTGCAGGTTCTTCATATTTCATAAGGCATTAAATCAGTTCATATGAGATTTCCTTCCAAGTTTAATTTGTCAATCTTTCGTAACGCACTCGAAACTAGTTTTGTTTATTTATAGAAAACTTTGTAATTTATAACTTGTTAACTTGAATAACACTTCATTTGTCACGTCAGGTAAGTGATATATTTTTTTAGGTTCGATGAACTTAAAAGATGTTAATCTTGCGAGATCATGATGTCTTCGAAAATATTGAATGACTGGATCTTGAGCTGGTTCACTTGAGATTTGTGAAGATACTTGAATGATTGGTTGAATGGTGAAAAAACCAGAAATCAATTCGTACATAAAATACACGAATAATTGCGTTTTTATTACCGGAACTTCCGTTAAATAAAAGTGAATATTAAATTTCAAACTTCAGGAAATTATTACCAGCTTGAATCAAAGGAAGGAGAATGGACCGAAATAATTTATAAATTTATTTCTGTTGAATGCGAAGTTGGATTCAAGGCATAATGATGCTAGAATCGTATCAACTCAACAAATAATATTGTTCAACAAAAATTCAGGGATGGGAATAAAACTAAAAGAGCCTAAGGGATGAAATTTTTCCCATCATGAAGAACAATTGTTCCCAGAACTGAATTAATGAGGCAATTTCATGTCTATCGGGGAAAGGTGAGAAGGCAATCTTGTCGGGGTTACAAGTGGTCTCTTTTGTAATATAAAAATTTATGAAAATATTTCCCCATTGTATCCACCACTTAGACCTTCATTAAAGAATGCGGTAAAGGACCCAACCTCCAAGTAAGTGCAGAAACCAAAGAGATTTGAATTTTCCACTCCCCTTCTTGCGTCTGTTCTAGAAATTGTTATGTCAAAAAATAGAATCTAGTTTCATTATATGTATTCTCCATCTCCATACCTCATTTTTCCATTCTTAACCGACTGCGGGTTAAAAGCACGGAAATTGCGAAACTTTTCGACGAGAATATTCCAACTGGGAATCAACGAAACGTGCACAAGAAGTTATGTTAGAATGGAAAACAATGCTCTTGGTTCTTCACCTTCTTAACTCAAAAAATCTCTTTTGATTTTTTAATTTTACGCTGAACCTAACCAAAGAAAATCCTTAAGAAAAGTTCATACTTTAGTCTAAAACTTTTCCACTAATTCCGCACTGACTAATCATGGAACAAAGGAAGAAAATCTCTTCCGAGGCCATGGCAAACACCAAGTTTCAACATTCCCCAGACTTTATGGAAATTTTGCAGACATTTTCGTTAAATTTTTTGGAAAAAATTTTGCGACAAAACTGGGAATTGGGGATGTACAAGAGATTAAATAATTTTGTGAGTTTTCTGTGGTCTTATAAAATATGGTAATATAAAATTATTATGTATAAAATATTAACACTAATAACAAAGCCGACGTCGTTTTTATCTCAGAATATTAAACGGTAAAGTTTATGGTGGAATACTTGGAAAAGTGTGAAAAGGAAAATGTGCAAGCGTTTTATCTCTCTCATTACGTGTCGTCACTGGCTTAGAGAATTAACGATTTAGAGTTCTCGTTATGATTTCTTTATTTTCTGTAACATCTTGGAGGACACTGAATCGAAACGATTTTTTTGTTAAAAGAGAAACGAAAAATTTTCCAAACAATTTGAAGTGAGTAACATATTTATGTGCGCACTTCAACAATGCGGTGAGTAAGAAAGAGATGCGGAAAACTGGTTCATTATAATCCTGATTTTCACTTTTATAATTTTGTGGTGTTGTAGAAATCAAATCATTGTTTGTGCGAAAATATGTATTTTTCAAATGCGAACAAATTTAATTTCATTATTACAACGAGTTTGTTCATAAAGCCTACTTTGATAAGAAGCCAAGGATCATACAAACATACAAGTTTATTATTTTTTCTGTTCGTTATTATCAAAAGCTCTCAAAATTAAAATTCATCATTCGAAATGAATTGGAAAATAGGGTGGAAAAAAGTTCTTGTTACGTTGTTTGATTATTTTAATTTAATTGAAAATTCTCCCTTAGGGTTTTTCAAATGAATTCATCAACTTGCGGGCTTCGTTACAAAAATATTTTTTGTTTCGTTATGGGAAAGCGTTTCCAAAAGCAGGCTTTTCCGAGTAAATCATGTTCTTTGGTTTAATGAATTTACTGTGAACTGAATTTTTTTTCATGATTTTTGTAATAGAAATATTTTTTTCAATCAATCTAAACAACGTTCATAAAATTATTCCAATATTGCTCCCATCAGCGCCATCTCTACTTCACCAAACGCATAAAACCTGAAAACTTACACTTTTTGATGGTTCATAAACAAATACTTTTTAATCATTAATGCCTGCACTTGAAAACGAACTGAATTTATACGTGACAGAGATACTCACAACCTTGTTGGAAATGGGGTTACACTCTTTTGTGTCTTATAGCGTATGTGGGTAGAAGTGATGTTTTGTCTGGGTTTAATTTATGGGAATTTTGTGACCTGAATTTTCTATAAAAAATGAGAGTCTTTCATCCCCTAGGTCACATATCCTTATAACGAATTTCCGTAACTTCCGCTCGGTTAAAATTTTTTCCTTCGGTTAACTTCCTCCAGTTAGAGAAGTTATGACAAAATGTTGCAGCATCACACAAGTTTGTGTATGTGTTGTGTGGGATTTATTTTCCAACTTGAGCTTACATCATATTACATAAAATTTTCTGAAGCTATTCATCGAAATACCTGCAACTAGGAACAGCTGCTAAACATTTAACACAATCCAATAACGCGTCATTGTCAGAGATCGGATGTAAATCAACTTCCGGTTAAAATAGCTTTCGTGTCGTTCATTTAATTTTCACCTACTCCAATATTCCATTGTTTTTTCGTTCACAATTTATTTGTTTTTTTTCCATTTCATTTCCGTATGAGAAACTCTGTGAAAAATTTCTCGACATTTTCATTTTATATGCTGTTGTTGGCATTTTCAAGAAGGGTTTTTCATTTGTCATCAATTCTAGAAGGTTTTTCCCCATATGTTTGGTTTTATCCACCGGAAAATTTGAATTTTCTGCAAGAGAATGGAAATTTGTTTTTTGGTTTGTTCAAGCGATAATCGAAACTCAAATATAAAAAAGACATTCTTACCTATACAGCAGAAAAAGCAGATCATATTCCTTAGCTTTTAAATCATGTTTTGTTGAATAAGGTCCTTGATGAAAGAATTAAATGATCATTGTCAACTTGAAACTGGAAAATTTTAAAAATTTTGATGCATCCCACCTTTAAGCATGGCAGGAATTCAAAAGGATCGCCATTACGAAAGCTTAGATATGCTCAGGAGGAAAAAGGGAAAATTTCGAAATTTATATATACACAATGAGCCTTTGTGCTCTTCGAAATGAGAAAATTTAGGGAGGACTTGAGCTGTATAATTTAAAGTATCATATTTTTCAAACAAAAAAAAAAGTTATTTAGTTAAAATGTACTTTAATTTATGCAGACCACTGGAAATGAGTTTGTAAATGAAAATGCTTATCGCAATATCCGGAAAGTTTTCCAGTTAGAAATTTCAAATTTTTATTATTTATATATATCGTTCAAGTTCTTTCATTAGAAAAACCATTACGACCCTTAATCTTACATTCATTCCCATCTTATTAAATATCCTTTTATCAAGGACCTCCAAATGATTGGTTGAGGAACGTTCCATGCCATTCAAAACCGCAGTCTTGAAACCACAGCTTTCTGCAGAACCACAGAGAATAATAATATTTTACAATGATTCAGCCAGAGGGGCGGATATGCACATTTACAGAATCCCTTTATGCATAAGTCAATGATTTCTATTGAATTTTTTGTTGGAAGTTTGCTGTTATATAAATGTGGTTTAACCATACCCATTCTTGACAAACCGCCGTCCATTCATTTCCTTCCGGTACTTTATTTATGCATCACAGAGACATTTGTTGGTATTCTCAAAGGACGACTTTGTTTCTCTTAAAAAGGAACGCTAACCACAACGGGGATGTTTGGAAAAAAAAACAATAAAGGCCGCAGCCGTTGTAGAAGTTACTTTGATACACAACGTTCACAAGTGGATTTTTAATTAGTTAGCAAATAAACCATCTACTCTCGCCCACAAAGGTTTCTCGTCTCATTTACAATTGAAACCTGATTGTGTTTATTTATCCTTTTTGAGCCGAACGCTCGATGCACCACAGAGGTTAAAGTCTTTCATCGGGGCATAGCGCACGTCCATTCGTAAATAAAATAAACAATACAGCTAGCCAAATGCATTTCAACTAAACTCAGTTACAGCAAATACAGGACGACACCCTTAAACAGCTGTGGTTGTTATAAAACCCATCTAAGGGATGGAATCAACCACGTCATTGTTGTGTGGTTAGAGGGACTTTGTAAGCCTGTACATTGTGGCTGCCAAGGGTGTTGGTGGCAGCAAAGGGCGGTGACACTATTGAAATTGAAATAACAATCACCGAAGCCTTCCTGCACTGCACTTGATGATATAGAACTCATTAAACCACCGACAAATGCAATATTTAAATTTCAAAGTGTGCTAAAAGGATCGTAAATTGAAGGTTTTTATTTTGCTGTTGCTCCTCTTTCTGCTTCAACGTTCTAGGGAGAAGTTTATTTTTTATAATCTTTTTCCGCCATATTGAATTACTAAACTATAGAGGTATCGGTTTAAAAATAGTGAAACAAAGCAATTAATTAAAAATGTCATTTGCATAAGCTTTGGTGTTGAAATGAAAGAAAAATAAACATCAGACTTGGTATGGATGCATCGAATTTTGCAAAGTTCAATAAACAGACACATAACGATATTTCACGTAGCAAAAACTGTTATACATAAACAATGTAAATATTCAGTCAAATATTCTTAATTTACTCTTGAAATCTCTCAAAATTCATTCGACGGGTGAATAAAACTCATTCAATGCGAGAACGGAGAGGAGCACAAAGATGAAAGTCATCATGAAGATCAGCAATTGATTCAAGCAAGAGAATAAAACGTGAAAGCATCACTGCTTCAAGGGTAAATGGAAACAAAGTTGTAGAAGACACTACATCGTCATCTATAGAGCAGTTCTATAAAATTTTACGCGTTTTGGAATCGGTTCATGAGCAATAAGCAATAAACAAACTAAGAAAACAGCTAAGCAAAATGGTGGTAATAATAATAGCAATAAACAAGTTGCCTTCCAGCGTTTGTTTGTCATACAAAAATGTATACACACATATTCAAAAAAAGATGAAAAATAAAGAAAACACACACCCGCTGGGTCTCCAGGATAAGACGACTCTGGGATTTGGTCAATAAACTTTGATCGATGAAGGAACAAACTTTTCTGTAGACATTTTGCAATTTCTATGAATTTTCGAGGGAAAAATGTTTTTTAAAATTTCATAGCATTTCGAAAATGTTGCCAATGTAAAAAAGAAAGTTTAAAACATAAAATTCATTTTGTTTATGAAATGGTTCAATGAGCATCACGTCATGTTATTCGAGTATTTCTCTATGGAAATCAATTCCTCTTGGGGATAATTTCAGACCGTCAAACCTTTGTGATTTGGTCTTTGAAAATTTTGTGTTTAATTAATTTTCAAGAAGCACAAAGTTTATTTGTACTAGTAGAGCAACGTGTCAACGACATGACCACATGACCTTAATGTTGTTCCTCATTACTTTCGCATCACAAATGATTCCACTGAAACTTTTTGAAATATTGTACAATGATTCAAAAACCATGAATTACCTCTTTACTCACTAGCTTTTAAAATAAAGAAATAGTGTTTCGCAGAAAAATAATCGACAAAAAAAGCAAAGGAAACACGAGAAAAAGCTCTCAACATCCTTTTCGAGTATCGTTTATTGCGCAATTTCTTTTAGAGAAAAGGCGCCAGGCATGCAAGATGGATGTGTTTTGAGCTTTTTGTTTTTGTAAACTTCAACTGCCATTGGGGGGAAAGAAAAATAATTTTTTTTCGTCAAGTTGTTGTCCTGAAATGGATCAACGGCGTTGGGAGGAAGTAGTGGAAAACTGTGAAAACCTAGGAAAAATGTAAAAGTTTATTATATGTTTTTTCTCGTTTGCTTACTTTAAAAACAACCGAAATATAATGCCAGGAAAAGTGTAATGTATTCGGCGAAGGGAATTGGAGGAGTCAATGGTAGAAAGAAGAATGTTTCCTTGTAAATGTCGCCGTAAATTCTACAATTTTTCTTCCCAGACTGAACGGCGCCATCTATTTGAGTGAAAGTGAATGAGTAATTCTTGGCATTACCGTTTTGCTATTCGACAAAAGTGCTGCATCAGTTGAATTTTGTCGATGTTTTTTTGAAACTTTGTCACGTTGTTGTCATGTAGGAGGAAGTTATGTTGTTTAGTTCATATTTTCGTTATCATCTATCTATGGAAAATCAGCACATCATCATCATCGTACGTCTTTAGTTTGTTTGAAAGTTCCTTAACTGCTTGCCTTGTGGAAAGAAAGAAAGTGAGTTTTTTCACTTTTCTGTCATCATCATCATCCACTAAACAAAACTGCTGATTCCCATTCATCTAGAGAAGGATCCTACTTTCCTCTTAGTCAGTCTATCATCCAGGATTCACTTTGCTTTCTGTGTTTTCTCTGAATCCATTAAGATTTTCCACCAGATACGTTTTTGAGCGGAACAATTTGCCAAAGGAATCTTTTGTGACAAAATGGAAATTATTTCCGTTTGTATTTTCCTCCACTTTTTATGTTGTTGTTTAAAAAAAAGGAAAAATTTATACTTATTTTTTACACCCTTTGGTGTGCGTTTCATCAACTGCGGCTGTATTTTTCCTTAAGGACATCTCCTTATTTTACCTTTTTTAAAAGCTTCTGTTAAAATTAACATTTTTTTCATTATCTTTCCAGAAATCCTTGACGAGTTTCAACTGAAAACTTGCCTCCACGCGAAATTGTCATCAAGGTAAGATTTTTAATAACCCTATACTTTTCCTATGGGAAATATCATGTGGAACAGAATTTTAAGCAGCTTACAGGACATTGAAAAATGAACCGTCTTTGATGGGTTACGAACCCGGGATTCCCTGTCTGAATAAATTATATGCACGGAAATGAATTTTCGTGATTAATTGTTTACGCTTTTAAAAAAATACTAACTATTTACTTCAATAAAACATTTTTATCGTGATTTTATGGCGACGAGATTAAAAAGCATCTAAACCAAGCTTCTTCTAACACCCTGCTGTATTATTTATGTTGAAGAGTTATCTGTAGCTAGTCGTTTGATGCTATTAAAGCAAGACTTTCTGAACATTTTTGAATCTTCTTGATTCCATGGTTGATCGTTTCCAAAAACAATAAAATAAAAATCTTTTGGTGAAATTAATATTTCAAACAACATATGGACCAACAAATCAATTTCAAATATCAATAAATTCCAATGAAAAATTAATTTTAACAACCAACGAAAAACCACACAACCTTGTATTCCATAATATGTAGCTCAATTCATAATCCAGAAAAACGAAAAATAACTATCATCATCACAGCATGATGCAGAACAACCACTGTACAGCACATGAGGAATTCAATATTAAAGAAACCGCAGGATACACCAGGATCCAATATCACGCAAATTATTTATTACGTGAATTTTCAACAGAAGAGTTTAATAAAAACAAAGAAATAAAATATTAAAACAGAAAACCCCGTAAACCAAAAACCTAAAACCTAAAACCTAAAACCTAAAACTGTTTTATTAACATCAGGCACGCAATATGTATGTTCCCTTTGAAAAAATCTCCATCGACCCAACACCAAATAAACTAGGACTTGTCCATTAATTTGCAAGGATTCTTGAATTAAACAAGGCACTCCTAAGGACTTCCTGTTTCCACTACATTCATTCACGTTCAGAATTAAAGTGAACTTTCTGCTGGTGATAATCACCATAAAAAATTACGCAAGAATTCATTTAATTACTAAAGGAAATAGCCCATTTAACTGTGAATATGTTTTGAGTTGATTGTCCTTTGACTAACACGGCCGGATTGTGTAATCACGTGATAAAAATGATAAAGTCTTATATCATAAAAATGATTGAACACTTTAGTAGATAGCGATTATCTTTAGTGTTTTCCTTAAGGATATTGTCTGGGACAGTTGGTCTTATAAATCATTTTGATAAATCTGTAACTAATAAAGATAAGCATACATTACCCAAAACTACGCATTACCAAAGAAATGTCAAATGTCATCTTTTAACAAAATTGAATAAACCAGAAAAGATGGTACGCGTGTATCTCAAAATACGATATGGTATTCTTAAGACACCATCCTTGATCTTGGTGCCAGAATACCTACGCAAATCGTATTTTCAATGATCACATTTTCAGCCTATTTCCCAAAAGATTTGTGGAGTCTGAAAGAAAAGCTGAACGAAACATAGCATGTGCTCGTATTTATTTCACTTCCATGATTTTTCCATTTGGATGACTCTCAAATCGATTTTCCTTAAGAAATTCTAAAGAATTTCTCTTGTATATATTTTTTCCTTCAGTTCTGTTTAGAATACTAAAAGGACCTTTTTGATAAGTATTTCAATGATAGTATAAACACTTTAAAAAAAAAGTTAAAAAGGCTCTCGTCCATACTGTACATTGCTTTGAAAAGCTTTCAGTTTCTTGTATTCTGATGAATCGAAAACCTTCCCTTGTATATTACATACCTTTGAGTTTCATCACAAAATAAAAAATAAATAAAATTTTAAGCTTAGTCATGGAGAAATCATTGGCGATCGTATCGAAAGGGCTTAAAGGAAAAATTTGTGATAAAAAAGGCAGAAATTCAAATCGAAATAACAAAATGACGGAATTTTTTCATTCTCGACTCAACTTATGATGGGATATACGTAAGGAGCTATGATGGTTTTAATGGATTTATTGAAGCGCACTTGTTGCGTGGGTTTTCAAGAGATTTTATCGAAGCCATTTCAACGAAGTCACTGTAAATCGTTATGAAGCTGTATGGCCACTTGAGTTTTTCCAAACGGAATTAAGGACCTACCATGTTCCCACTAGTTCGCCTTCGCATGCTATAAAAAGAACATCTTCCTGAGAATGAAAGAAAATTTCTCTTCTCTATCTCTAATAGAATAATGAACTTTCAGTAACAGGAATTGTACCAAGTTAACCAAAATTAAGAAGTGTTAAATGATAAACTGTTCCTGGAAATACGAAAATTTCAGTAAGTTTTGTTTGATTTCACGGAAATATGAGCATTCCATGAAAATGTACACAAATAACAACAACAACAAGAGCGACAAGAGCGACAGCAACTAAAACATCCGGATTCCATCCAGTGCAGATGCATTTATTTATTCCATAATGTCAACTCGTTCACATGCGGGTTGTCTGCAACTAACCCGTATTCCGGAATGCCTTGTATGTTTAACTAAATCCAGTTTACATACTTCGATAACAACATAAATGCAAACTTCCTCTAAAGCCTAGACTTTATATGGTATCGCCTACATTAGCTACAAGCGGACGCGTATTTTGTGGTGGCATCCCATGGTGGCTTGTCAGTTTTGTGTATTCAGTGTATTTTATATTTGAGGAGATAATCGGGATGAATAGGAATCACAAATATTTACTTAAATTTACTGACAGATTTTGAGTGATTTATCATTTGCTGGTGTTGTATCATTTCGGGATTGGATTGGAACTAATCTTAGTAGCAATGCATAGTTATGCTGTTCCTTCTCCTGCTTCTCCGCCTCCTGTGAATGGAGCACTATTCTTGTCATTTGCAGACGAACCGAGTCATGTGAATACCAGCAGATTCCAATGTAGTTTATTTCTATTTTTATAATGTTCAGCTTGGTTCTCAAGCACATCAAGACACAACTGCATGATTGTTTGAATTTTTGATAACTGAAACTGATTTTGATAAGATGAATTAGAATTAGTTCGTTTCTGGGTCACATTATTCAAAACTTGATGCAACTTAAAGGACTACAGCTGCAAGAATGCATGTCAGTTGTCAGTCAACTGAAGACACATTTCAAGTACTATTTTGAGAATTTACTTGAGTTGTTGTCCATTCATTTGGTTTTATTTTTATTAGTGACTTTTCCTAGGAAGATAAACAAAAGTTAATTTTAGTAAATACTCTGATACTACAGTTTTGAATCGTTTCTGTAATTAAACCTAAAATAAATCATTTAAATGTTATAAGGCCAGACCGAAGAACTGAAACTCACACGGACATTGCGAGTCACATAAGGAATTTCGTTTTAAACCACCCTTTTAAGAGAAATATAATTTTCTCTTAATTTCTCGTAATAGCAGATACACAATTTTGCTTAGTGAATGCATGAGTCACTCGAAGGTTGTTAATGCTTTCACTGTTCGTCACTCGCAATTTCAAGTTCCTCTGGGGTAGAATGAGATTTACTTTAGGCTTGGACTTAAAACCTTCAGGCCATATTGAAATAATTCTAGTCCAAGCATGCACAATCAAATTTTCGCCGTAGTATCATCGTGAAGGAGGTTTTTATTTTTAAACAAAAAACATCAAATTTCCGGTTTGGTTGAAGCAATTTTTCAGAGAATCTCGTTTCCGGTTGTACGGTGTCCAATTTGGCACTGGAGCTTTATTCAAAGCGTTCATGCTCTGATAAACTGAGGAAAAAAATGCAGAAATAAACAAACAAATTCTAGTTTCAGAATTTGCAGGATCACGAATCTCCTATTTTCAGGTTGTACCTAACAATTTGGTCACATCCTTTTTGCACTGACGTGTAGAGTTTGGACAGAAAAAGGAAAGTTGCACATAGAAGTGTATTAAGCTAGAAAAAGTTCGGGTGGCTGCGTCCAAACCAGATAACATTGCGAATGCATGGACGGCTTGTTTGGCATTGCAATGACAACTTCAATAACTCATCCATGAAGTTTTACGTTACGTTTTGTTATATATGTGTATACTATATACAGCAGGCCTTAGCTTAGTTAAACCGAATTAATTCAAGAGTTGGACACAGCTAGATTTCTCTGGGAAATTGTTTACGAATAAAAATTTTCGAAGCATAAATCGAAATTCACGTGAAAAATAGGACACGAAACACTAACGAACAAAAAATTTTTAACTCTACCTGTTCAACATTGTGCCTAGCTCAAATTCACAACCTTATACTTTAAAACAAAAAAGGTTAGTTTGAATGACATATAGCCCTGGGATTTTCAGGATACAACACCCCATAGCCGAAATTGAAGGAAACCCACTACCTTTTTTGAATATAATCCTTTTGCTTAGCACTGAATCTCCACAGAATGAAGGGCAAAATGGACCATGGACCATTGAGTAAGCTGTGATCCTTTCAGCTCCCCTCCCACTCCTTTTGTTTTATTAACAAATGACTGACAATTTATCCAACGTGGTATCATGGATTTGTTAAAAGTGATAATGCCTTTTTGCTCTCAAACAATGGAAGGGTTTTCGGATACCAATTAAACATCCTGTTTTCGGGACAAGTTTGGGTCTTTTTTATTCACCGGGGCATTCCATCACAAATTGGAAATTTTTTAAAACTTTTTCATATACTTTTCGTTTCACTTCAATTATGCAGAAAGACTTTTCATGAATTCAGTCTATTAGAAAGGTGGTATTTGTATCCATAATGTGTCTTCAGAAGCTAATCATATCGTCATAACGATAAGCTCGGTTCAAACATAGTTAACACAATCCAAGCCCTTCTGTTTTTCAGTAAGTATATGAAAAGAGGGAAATATGAACTCCACATAACAAAGCAATCACATTATGAGTGATAAAATTTGATAATCCTTTTTTCTGGATAACGCAAATGTCAAACCAAATTATATCTTCAACGTGACGCAAAGGGGGAATTACCCCAAAGCAGAAATCATCATAAAAACCCACTTCTGGGAATGACGCCATTTCAAGACTCATTTCACATCATTTCCCTCATAATTTCTTAACTTACATTTTCACATTTCAAGCTGGGTTAATGTAAAAATTTAATAATGCAGGATTTCCCGGAAAAAACGCCCGTGTGCTGTGTAAGATTAACAGGATAATCCAAACTAAACAGAAACGGATCATTGTTGAATTTTTCCCAATACCGGCTTTCATCCATGTACAATTTCGTACCGAATGTTTTAATATTCTTCTGATAAAATTGCAATAAAGGATATTGTTATATAAGAAAAATCCCATTCAATCGCGGTTTTTACGATTTTCGCGATTTTCATTAGATCCTTTGCCACTTTATTTCTTTCAATCGTTTCACTCAGTTATCCTGGCGATAAAATGCGAACAAAGCAAGGAAATGAGGAATTTTTCTGAACAGCGGGACGTTCTCAAGGCAAATGGGAAAATGATTAAGAAAAATGAACTTTTATTACAATCTATTGAAAATGAAAAGGACACTTGGTGTTAGGGAAATGTTGTTCTATTTTTATTTGAAACGAAGAAAAGGAAATTAAATATAATGTCTTTTAATTTTCAATTTAGGAAAATACCTACTGAAGTTCAATTTAATTAAACTTAGGAATTTGTCTTTAAAATCAGCTAAAAGGAATTTTGAGTTTGGATAAACTCTTGGAAATCACCTGAATAAAGGAATTTTTCGAATTGTCACAAGCCTGTGTGAATGACACAAAATAACTATTTATACAAGAGTCCTTCAGTATTGACGGAATGTTTGAAAGGACACGAAATCCTCTAAATTCAAGGGAGTTGAACGAAATGAACCACTCATTTACACTTTAATATGCTTTCTTCCCTTCCATATCTCGAGAGCTTAATTTTGATCAGTGGCTCCCTTGAGAATGCCAACTTGGAAAATGAATCGATTTCATCACATGTCCAAAGGGTTTAAGCCTGTTCCCAAAAATGTAATTTTCACCCTTCGGTTTCAATTTGAATTTGGCACCGTTTCGAATTAAGATAGTCCTTAAATTTTCCATGGAATTCAAACCCTCCCTCACAACTTGAAGAATCCCTTTGAAATGGGTGATATGAAAATCCTCCTCGAAATGTTGACGTCTTGTCTGTAAATTATTCAAGGAGCCATTATTAAAATTTCGCCTCATCCAACCAAATCCGGATTATGATTTCCTAAACTATAAGTTAAAGTCATTGACTGTAAATAATTAAACAGGAACCTTTTGGGGAATCAAAATTTTGAAGACAACAAGTTTTTGTGTTCTACATACTTTGAGAATCCCCATCGACATCCTTCAAGATGCAGCATTAGGGGACCATGAAGGACCATAAGATGGTTCTTAAGACTATCTAAAATTCAAGCAACGTTACAGGGCTCAAACCCATGTGAAAAGGATGTTGGCTCGTATCATGATTAAAATCTATTTTGAATTTCATAATTTCCTCAAGACGTAATGCGTGTTTTGAATATGTTAAGAACGTGAAGAGATTTTGAAAGGATCGTTAAAGAAAGAAGGTACTTAATGCAAGAAAACCCTCGCTTTTTTCTACACTTCTTTTCAACAAGCGAATCTTATCTCTCTGAGGACTTGGAAAAACAGAGCCGATATGAATTATCCATTTTTGAAAAACTGCAAAAAAGTGAAAGAACTCGGATCATATAATAAAATGTCTGAGCTTCGGTTTGAGAAGCTTTGCAAAATTATGGCTCGTAATCTTTTGGAGTAGTAAATATTGATGCAAAATCTACCCTCAAAAAAAGGACCATATCAAATCTGATCCTAGTTCGTGTACAAGAATAATCTGAAACCACCTCCATTTTGTTTAAGTTTACAGGCATCCTTGAGAGCTGTCCCGCCCGACACAAGTCATCGCAAAAGGCATAAATCTTTTATGAGTGCGGGTCGTTTAGTTGGCTTTGAAAGCTTCTTTTCTGCTGGATAAACTACAATTTTATCCTGACGATGAACGATGTGCGAAAAGATTTAAGAATACTAAAAATCCTTGAAGGATTCTTTGCACTATCGTGGTCTTAAATATATCCCAAAAAAATTTTTTTTTACATCCATTTGTCCTTTGAATGATGGTTCCATCAACACGAGCTGTTATTGAGGTTCGGTTTTAGTGCCATCATTTCGAGGAGCTTTTTATAGGGAAGATAAAATCTACATCGTGAATAGAATCATTTAATGCTAAGTCAACAGTTTATTGTAGAACTGGCTGTTCTGTGATATGCAGATATGAGGGAATGAATTGAACCAGAACACTCAAAGTTTGCCTTAATTCAGAGTTTGGGGTGAGCTCTGGATTTTTGGTTACAAATTTATGTGACACTTTAGCCATAATCCTTTGGTCATTCCAGTAGAGCATACATTTATCAAGAACACATTAGCTCTCGATAATAACTGCGCTTAATTTACTCCTTTGGATAAATAGTTGACCTAGAATATCCACAAAATGACAAATTCTTCAAAACTTTCAGTTAATGTCATCTGAAAATTTAAATTCAAGTCATATGTGAGGAACTTGTTTAACCGAGTTTGTAACAAAATATGAAATTCTTATTAATGTGAACTCAAGTTGGTTAAAGTTTGTAATATATTGAGCGCAAGTCCAGTGTGTTCTTTTGCTATTGGGATTTGCTCTCTTTAGCGTTTACCAAAAAAAATACGGCTTTCATGTTCCTCTCATCTCACAGTATGCTTCTCTCTCCTCTTTGATCTATTATCTCCTCAATACTTGCATTATTGAATGCTCGCTCTATATTGAAAAAATTTATTATTTCGATCACAGATGCCTCTGCATACAGCAAAATCTTCCATTTTGAATAAAAGAAAATTTATTTGGTGGTTTTCATAGTTCTCAACGATTTCAATCTTTCACAATTTATATTGAATTTCCTCACAAAGTTAAATTCGCCATTATAACGTATCCAGTAGAAGCCATTAGAAAGTTGATATGAGATGAAAAGTTGTCGTGTCATTTTCAAAATGAAGGTGGCTTTTTAAATTCCCACAACTTGGTAACGAAATCGTTTCGAAAACTTTTCGGCATCAAGAAGGATGAAAATTCACCTTACTTTGTGTTATGTCTCCATGATATTTAAATTCTCCACGTATCTTCAAGTAAGTTACTTCCGCGGAATTTAAATCAGGAAAAATTCCTCGAATGCTTATAGATCCACTCGAAGAAGTTTTATTGGAGAAGGCTGTCGATGTCACCGCCGACGACGTCGGCCGGATATTCCCTTTTTGTGTTTTTTGTATTATTCGGTTTTACCTTACAACGTATGTCATGTACGGAAAATGTTTCTTGGAACTTTACAATTTCATCAGAAATTGCCGTTTCCTTTTTCTCAAACCAACATTTACCTTCAAATTCAGATACGAACTTTACCCAATCGAAGAAGTTTCTAAGTTTCATTGATAAAATTTCTTTAAGAAAACATGACAGCCAACCGGAAGAATGTCTATTTATTTTTTGTTTCGGAAAAGTTCAAGTTTCAATAATCGATTTTCCATGGAAAGTGATTTTCCATAAAACAAACATAAAAACCAAATGTCGATACTTGACTATGTTTTATTTAAATGACTTTTGAAAGTTACTCAAAATTAATTCTATTTCCGGTTTGCGGAAAATGTTTGTGAACAATTCCGATGAAATCGAAACGAGGTGATTATTCTTGGAAATATTCACAACGAATGGGGGAATTGTACTGAATTTATTGTTGGGTTCCCGGAAGTGATATAGGAAAATGTGAAAAATTGTCGTACTCTCTGGGGATATTGTTACCAATAACACTTCATCTTGAGACTTATGTTTTCATTTGTAGTAAGGCTAGTGATCAAGAGATGTCACTGATACGAGAATGGTTATGTTTCCTTCGTTTTGAATCTTTAGAATATCTCATAGTTATCATTTTGAAAATTGAAATACATATTTCATAACGAAAATACACCCGCAAAAGAAGTATATTCCATACAATATTACATGGACAATAGCAACTAACCATCAGGTAGTGAAGAGGGTGTATCACCTAATGCCAAGGTTTATTTACACGTTCAAGTAATTTATTTCATGACTTTTACTTTGAAGTTACCAATTTCTAATGAAGTTACACCAGCAAAATTCAATTATCGTTTAACTTTTTCTGATTACGTTACAAACGCCCTGAAAACTTTCAAGAACAAGAAAAAGTATAACTTGTATATACGAGTATATACGAGTATATAGTAGCTGCTCGAAATATTATCTTTGAAGAAGTTGTTGTGTCTTTCATCTTATGAATTCCATGAGCGATTGTTGAAGTTCATAAATTTAAGGAGCACATCTTATTATGTGCACAGTGTAACAAAATTGAGTATAAAATTTCCATCAAAACACAATTTTTACTAATAAGGGAATTTAAAACAGCACAATTTGTGTGCCACAATTTTAGCGTCTTTCACTTGTTTTTAAACAAGACTTGTTGCTATGCAAGACGTTTTTTTTATATTTATATACATATCTTACATAGAAGTAAAATCGATATCAGTTTAACTAGATAGAAATTTGTATTTATAGATTTATCAAGAATCTAGAAAGAACATCTTAGTTTCAGTTACGTCAGAAAATCTGTCGTGATTCAAGTTGAAGAAAACTCGATTTTTCCCATGATCTGATAATATCTTCAACCGGGATGAATCTCGAACTTATTTCGATATGAAATTCTTAACATTTTAAGAATAGTTTGCAATCCCAGTTCAATGCAACACTCATCCCATGGGATGAACCTTGCATTCGTCCAGACGGAGATGATGCTATAAAATTGTCTGGAAATTCAATATTTAAAATTGAATTTTCTCGTCGTTCAATAACAGCGGAAATCTCATGAATATTTTATAAAATTTTTCTGTAAATTCATCTGAAATTCCTTCTAGTTTTTATTACTCTGTGTATCTATAGCTGCTTGTGCATTCTAACAAAGTTCAAAAACTGACCAAAACGTAGCCAACGTGATAAGGTTCCTGGCGAAAATCTAGTCTCCTTTCGAATAACTTTCTTCTTTCTTTATACATATTTGACTTTTGAAAAGTTACTTTCTTCGACGAATACATTATCAAGTGTCATAAAATACTGTGACCGGAAGCAGTTCTTATATCTAGAGAAAATTTTCATAAGTTTCACGTCAAGCAACGTCAGGACATCCATATAACGGAATGGGAAATGGAGTCTTTCGGGATTGTTATTTATTAACTTTCATATTAGGAATTCAGTTACAGATGGTGGGGGGGGGGGGATAAATGACACAGGATGTTAGATCAATTGAGTCGTAATTTATTATCAATGAAATTCATAATAACTTTATTGAGTTATTTCAAGTATGAACATTTGGCGTTTCATATCAACGTGAAAATTTTCTTGCGTTACAAAATTACGTCAGATTGCAATCGCTAATAACTACGAGACTGCGATAACAATGGTTGAGGTCACAAAGGATAGAGAATGTCTGGACGTATTTATCGTATTTATTGGGTTATTGTACCGCCCACGTGTGATTGTTGTAAATTAGAGTTGTGTCTATTTATAAGTAGTAAATATGCGCCGAATTGAATAAAACGTAAATCAAAGAATGCTCGGATCAAAAGAAAATTAAGAAATCTACATTGTCCAGTGCCGAGCAAATGTCAGAGCTACGGCAGCATCGAAGAAGAAATGAAAAAACCGCGCAAAGCGGTAAACTTGTGATTTATCTATTCTGTAACCGTAATACCCGTAATATTATTAATGTATTAAAGAGATTGATCAAAGAACAAACTAATAAGAAAAGTTACGGAAATTGTACGGCACGGACCTAAACTACGTCTTTCGATTTTCTTTATATAAAATTTTACCAAATTTCAGAATTTTAATAACTCGATCTGTTATCACTATTTTTTTGTAATTTTATCGTTAGATAAAAATTTTTCAATAACTTCTGTACTATCAAAGGGACGCTTCGATTATGGTCAAGTCTTTGCCACATTTTAAGGAAGATTTTTATTGCGAAATTCAAATGAAATTGTGTGGCATAATTAGAAGAGATCCTTTGTAAAAGTACGACTCCAGTTCAGGCTATTGCAACCTTTATCCTTGCGCTTTCACCACATTTTCAATATGCGTTTCGAAGGAAATTCAATTAAACTAGATCCGAGTCAACAAATAATGTGCCAGTTTCATTGCTTTTAGCTTCAGATATTATAGAAGGTACTATGAATATCGAGAATTAGTCCATATTGGCAGAATATTGCCTTTCGCCTTTCGGCTACTTCAAAAGCTGAAGATCTCTGCATCTACGGAAATATTGAAATATTTGAGTGCACTCCAATAACCCTTCAATTCTTTATTAAAGTCTGAGGCTATTGATGACTGCACCAAACTTCACTTCAAAGTGTAGCTTATGTGGACACGAATGTTATACTTTCATCAAAGTTCTGGTAACTTATTTGTAACAAACAAAAATTACGAACAAATGTTGTGTGATATTCGGTTTAATATCAGTGGAAATGCATGATATTTGAAAATTTCACGTGCAACGAACTCTTAAACTTTTTCCCTAATTGAACTTTAAAGCTCATAAAATATCGGCGGAGCACTTAACAAGGAAAACCGGGTGTGGATGACTGCCATCGCAGTACTTCTTCTGCGATTCTTCTTTTCATGGCATTCGTTATGTTGGCAAGCCTGCTTCGACTGGAATGGAAGTGTTTATTGCTGTGATGAATATTCTCGGATGATATGGACAAAGGGATGTTAACCCATTACGTAGAATGTCTCTGGGAACTGGGAAAACATTTTCAAGTCTGAGAGACGAACATGTAGTCTGGTTGTCGTGGAAAGTACGAGTATATAACAGTCAGTGTACCATCACGAATCCATCAAGTTTGTTGAAAATCCTGCACTAACCACATTTACTGCATGATTTATGCTCGGGATGTGATTCAGAACTCAGGGTTCGGGATTGTACTGAAACATAGAGTCATGACCTGAGGCAATTCTATGAGAATATGAAATCAAGCCACCTTCATATCCCCTTGACTTTATCACCAACAGATCTATCTTTCTGGATATGACCTTTTCTAGGGTTTATTTTCTACGAGCAGAAAACTTTTATTGTACACGACTGCATACTCTGGACTATTTTCAATGTATTCTAGCTTTCAGTGTATAAAGCTCTCCCTTACAGACTTTGTTTTTCATATTTCACTTTCATATTATCACAGCTTTGATATATCTGTGAATAATGGTGCCCTCTGGGTTGGGTGTCTGATACCGATTCGACCATGTTACATTCTGATGGGTTTGTTATCCCTCATTCCAGTATAATACAAACAAGATGTCATAGAGTAAAAAATTAGCCCTGAAGATGTTTCTTGTTTTGGTTAACATTCCAATGAACCTTTGAAGTGGAAACTTTGATTTAATAAAGTTAATTAACAATTCGACAAATGCAGATGAGCCCTTAGGCTAGTAGACGGATTGGTTTTGATAAGACTGACCATAGTCCAAGCAAATCCCCAATTTTCCCTTTTTTTGACTCAATTCAAAAACCCTAACATCCAAAATAGAATTTCTCATTTTACTTTCAATTTTATATTTGAACTGGATTTTTGTAAATTGATTTTCATCCGCTTGGGAATACCCTTTACTGGGTTTCGAAAACATAAAATGAATAAAAATATAAATTCTATCCCTGAGGATACAAATTCGATATGATTGGATTGAGAAAATGTCAAAAAACCCTAAAGAGAACTCCCTGAAATTTTTGTTTTTGGGTTTCAGATTGAGCTCAATTTTCCAGCTAGAAAGTTTTATTTTTGAATCGTTAAAATTTCGGCTCGTGCGTATAACATTTTTATTAATTCAACAGATTTGTGGAAGTTTGATGGAGTTCTTCCATATTTCAGGAATAGGTACTGAATTATTGATTAATTGAAACAAACATTATTAATAATTCATTGAACAAATGATTTTAAAAAACAAATCAAAAACAAGACACGTCATACCATGTCGAGGAGGTATTTAATATTTTTCCAAAAAAATCGGTATTACATAAATGTAGTTTATCATATTTTATAACAAGTGCAAAATGGCCTGAAAACGCTCGAGCTCGATGTTGAAAGTTGATATGAACATTTTAAAAAACCATTTTCTGCTTTATTTTAAACACATGAAAACCGATTATCATATCCTGTTGGAAGTCATTACGAAGTTAAATTTACTTTTAAAAAATATTTTATTAATTACACATGATTTTTTTAATTATCGTTTAATAAATTTTTCCCTTTCGCTTTTTGCTTACAGACAGAGCAGACAAATTTTTCCAGCAAACTTATTAAGGTAATTTTATTAATTTTCTTGTTGAAATGGTATCATGTCATTTGGTCACAAAGTTGAAAAAAAAATAAAACATACCACTTTGTTAAACAGATAATTAAAAATTACATTTACACATTTTTGCAAAAAAATTATTTGCAATATCACCTACGTGTTAATGTTTACCTTAAAAGCAATACCACTCAACGAAAAATTAAAATGGATATTTTTAATTCAAAATGGAATTGGAAAACATGTCAACAACATTTTGTACTAATAAATCAACTTTCATGTATTTGCTATTATTATTATTGCTTTCGTAAAAATTTATTTCGCTAAATTATTTCCTATCAGCAAATGGATGT
Organism: Chrysops caecutiens; assembly: GCA_963971475.1. Taxonomy (NCBI): domain Eukaryota; kingdom Metazoa; phylum Arthropoda; class Insecta; order Diptera; family Tabanidae; genus Chrysops; species Chrysops caecutiens. The sequence goes on from OZ020568.1 coordinate 74,506,804, forward strand.
AGGACCTGCACCACGTTATGTGTTATTGAACATGAACATGTCGTTGGCAGGAATGTCATTCAATCACTCGTGGGAACACTAACTTTTATACCAACATTTAAGCTACAAAATTTTATGTTTTTTATCTTAGAGAAATGAGTTATAGAACATCTTACAACTATACAATAACTCATCAAAAACCGCGTACAAGTGATAAGAGGAAACAATTTTCATTTTTGCATTGCAAATTACAGTAGTAAATTGAGGATAAAGTAAATATGAATGTTAATAAACAAAACTTAACTTATTTTCAATGATAGCACTTACATTATATAAAGAGAAAAATTCATTTAACTTTTGTCCACATCGTGATATCATGAAAAACTTTCGTGAATAATTCATAGAAGAAAAAGTTTATATATTTTTTTTATGAGAAAACTAAATTTTTGGACGTGCTACAGGCTAGAGGCTAGAGGAAACGGATAACTTTTATGTATATAAGATAATGTTTATAATGTGGAATAGTGTTGTGGGTAGAGGAAACGCTACATTTTTCTATGATATGATATAGTTTTTCAAGAGAGATTAGATGTTTTATTGCTTTGGTGATTTATAATGCTATCCTGAATCGTTATATCTCTTATCACATGAGGGTTTTCGTATGTATTTATTCATAAAACTGTTTTGCAGTTTTGTGATATAGAAGCTAATGAAAATTAAGTCTCTCTTGGGCTGGAATTCATTCAAATAATTGCGAAATTTGAGTTTTATTTTGTTTCTAATACTTATGAAAATAGCGAATCGAACTCTTTAAAACCTCGTCCCTTTCATATGTTAAAAGAATTTCATCAATTCCTTTGGTTAATCAATTGCTTGAATTTCATCTAAAAAATTCAATTATGCTTTTGTGTTACAAGGGAACATTTACAGTGCTTTCATGGAATTTTTAGCTTCTTGGGTTAGCCACAACACGAGCAATAAAAATGCAATATCATGTCGAATGGATGTTTGTAAGATTGTGATAAAAAATGTCGACGCCTAATAAATTCTTAGGTGTGTCCCACTTTACATAGAAGTAAGGAAAAAGGGACGATTTGGTTTAACAAAAATATGTGATAAGTTTTGTACAAGGGGGCATTGACAAAAGGAAGTAGTTGTGATGAAAATTATCTAATCACAAAAGAAATTATACAATAAAACTTCTCCCCACACCAATGAGGGTTTAACAATTTTTATTGTTTGTATTTGTTTATTTTTTTTTTCATTTTATTGCTACTAATAAATTTCCCACACCCAGTAACATCCTGGTTCTGGTGCTTTCTATTTTCAGGCACATAAAAAAGGCAACTTTCAATCTTGGTTTATTTATGATGTCAATTTTCATTGGAACTTTCCCACATTTCTCTGGGAAATAATAAATTATACGATATTTTTCGTCACTGCAATATAATAAAGAAAAAGTTTCATTTTGTGTCCTTTATAAAATCGATGGGACATCGTCCTCTTTTGAAGATATGTAAACACTATCGTTAGCGTTTAATTAGCATAAGTAATGATAGCATGTTAACGTAACAAATGCCAATGTCAACTACACCTTGATATATCGCCAACGATATCCTATCAATTGGTCCATATCACGTTCAAATTGATGGCGATTAATTAATCCCAAACGAATTGACATTGTGATGTGATTCTTAGTTTTGAACGTGTAATTTGTATTGATTGAAATTTGTTAAATATATTTTGCAATTTTTTTTCTTTATCCCGAAATGATTGATTGATATCTTGTTTAGCTAACAAATAAATCATGATTAATAACCAGAGTTTATTTAGAAATTTGATGGATCATAAATCTCAATGTAACATCAGTATGGATCTTACAAATGTTACAAAAATGTCACAAGATGCTCGTCGCAGTCGTGGAACATTTGTTATATATTTCCAATTATTTTTTCTGTCATTTATACATTATAGTTAATCGAGTTCAATGTAAATTGTTTTACAATAAAAACATCTTGATAATAAATGATTAAATGACAATACTGAGATAATGTTATGTTGACATTCCTTCAATCATATAGTCTGTGACCATCTGTTATCATTTGCATACTGTTTGATGAATTTCTGATTGATCAAATCAATTGTGACTAATTCTGTTCATTAAGAATTTTATTCTTCAAACATGAAAAGCCATTTTGAAACGGTCTTGCACAGAATTATTATGGATATGATACCGATGAAACTCATTATTCCACTTCAGGGCAACGAAACCAACTTCATAATTTCCCTGATGTCGTCACTCAAATTTATTTCGTTAACTAGTTGTCCTTTCAAGGACTTTCTCTAGAATTGCTTTACGAAAATGTTCATGCTAAGAATCGACAATGAAAAATTTTATAACAATCTTAAACATAAAATATAATTCCTTTTCGTCCTTGAATTTTTCATTATTAACACTCGAACTAACTTAGATGATGGTCCCCGGAAATACCCTTCCCTTCCGGTCGTATTTCACAGTTTATGAATGAAATTAACATAATTCCGGTTATCACAGACCTTCTCTTCATTACACCAAAGACAGACTTTTGTTTTAGCAGTGAATTGCTCGTTTTATTTTCACTTTAAAAGTAAATTTCCTGAAAAGTTTTTTTCTTCCCTTATTTAAGCATTTTATTTGAATAATTTTCTTACAATTTCTCCTTGAATTTGAATTGTTTTCTGTACTTATTCTCAACATAATTGCGTTGTGAACTTAATTTTGCTCAAATTAAGAATTCGTTGGAATCCTACTTCATTAATCATGGCTTCGATAATATTTTTTTTTTTGTAATGCTTCCAGAACTTTAAAACGAAAACAAACAAAACTTTCATGGATCTATTCTGCGGCTTGAGATACTTGAATTATCTTGAACCACAGAATCCACAGAATCCACAGAATCCATTAAATTTTCCATATAAATGTCGGGTTCCACCTGTTTGTATACAAATTTTGTGCTTTCGTACAAATATTTTCCTAACCAACATAAAGTTTGACGGAAAAAAGGGAAAAAATTGTTTTAACTTTGGAAATTAAATTTCAACACTTTTGATTACTTACGTTAATCGAATGGAAATTTCTTTTTCTTTTCGAAGAAAATTTCAAGATGATCAAGGGGTGGAAGAGATAAAGGAAATTAAACGAAAGTTTATATTAAAATTAAACAAAGTTTTGAGGAAATTCTTTCACCATAAATTTTGTTTCGAAAATTAAAAACGCCTTGAGATGAAACTTATGGTTTTCATTTTGATGAGACTAATATAATGATGGTGAGGCCTTAACCAAACACTTTGTCTTCATTTTATCAAATATTCTTTCAGGATCCACTTGCTAAAATTAATATTAGAAGGAATATGTTTAAAACACACAACAGAAGTGTTTGATTTTATTAGTCTTCAAGTTTAAAAAAGTTTGTTTCTTGAAATTAATTTGAGATTTGCGTAAATCATTTGCATGAGAATCGATGTTTCTAATTTAGGAGGATAGTTTTGAGAGTCAACTTGTCGAGCTCACAAAATCTTGTAACCGTATGCTCAAACGTAAAGAGACGGTGACAGACAAAAAACACGAAGATTCGCACAAAGAGAAGACGCCAAGAACCAAGATTTTCCATTCCTGGAAATTGTCATTGCTAATGCGTTAGCATCTGGCTGACGCATGGTATTTTATTGATGGTTTCTGTGAAAGTTTCCATACGGTTTTCTTATAAAAGTGGTAAACAGACTATATCATGAAACCATAGACTTACCTAGCGTTATAAATCATATTATGTAGTTTCAAAATCAAAAAGAGATTTAATGCCAGGCTCATCTGGCATCAAGGTTTGTTGATTTTAAAATGCATTTCATTTTAATTTTATTAAAAATTCCGTTTTTGTCGAACGAGACAGGAAGTACATTTAAAATTGATGGCCTCAATTAGAGTGAAATGAATTTTGATCAAAGTATAAATTCATTTTATATTGAATGAATTTACTGATAATGTACTATTGCAAATTGCAGTTTATCAATGCGTGAAATTGTGTAAATAATGCTATGAAATGTATGCAAGTAAAGCATAATATCCAGTTGATTGAACCGAAATAATGTCGACCAAATGAATTTGTATTTCTGTTCCTGGAAAAGCATTTCTTAGGCATTCCTTGAGCTCTATGAAGTGTTAAATCCAGTCAAGTATAGATTGTGTAATAGCTCCAACCTAAATCATGATTATTTCGAATGTAAATTAGCTATGAATGTACTACGCATATATGTACATTTATGTATCATTCCTTCCACCACCTGAAATATATATAATTTCCCATAATATGTAATAAAATTAATTTTCCTAGAGAAGAGCAAACCCAACTGAGCACGTACGGATATTACCATAATCAAAACCACAACTACCTTAGCACGAATTCATATTAAATCCACCATACCAATTTACCCGAAAAAAGTGAAAACTCCTAAGAACATCCTGTTCTTTAGCATCATCATATCTCCATACAATAGCACATCTTCTCTATATGTTATACTCATATTAACGAAAATGAAAATAACACAAGCGTAAGAAACGTTTTCGAGAGGAAATACTAAATGTATATCTTAATTAGTAATTAGTTGGAAAATGTTCTTCACTAATTTAGGTTAAAATTAAGCATTTCTTAGAGCTAACCGAAACGTAAAGGCTTGCTAAATATGAAAATATTTCATCATCATCACCATAATCCTCATCATAATCGTTATCATTATAACATCTCTTCAAGGGATATCCTTTAAGGCATTTATAAAGAAAGCTCAACTTTAGATACAAATTTTTGAATTATTTTATTGCACAGATTGGGACATGTGTGGGATTATGGGAAAAATGCCAAATTTATTCTAGTTAAACGTTTTCAGAATCTCTTCTGAGAATTCATTTTGAACACATTTTAGGGATATCGTTTATATTTTATTCGAAATTAAAAAGTAATTGCGTTGATTTAGAAGGAATTGTGGTTCGTCCTGGTAATACGTTGTGGCGTCGAAAGCTGATAGTTAACTATACGTTAAATGACATGGATAGGTGATATTAAATCCATCAGTTTGCTTGTGGTAAATATTTGATTTAGCTTGCAAATATAATATCACTACGATTGTATACTTAGCAACTACGAAAGTTAATCGTGAAAGGACAATAAACAAGTTCAAAGTGTTTGCTAACGCTTTACGCCAAAAGCTCGTGTTGATCTCAATTGTTTGCTAAGTACTAAACTGAAAGCCTATTTATATATCATGTATCGGTTAATTTGATATCTGCAATTTCAAGAGTCACTCGTTGTCATGTTGAATAATTGACGAACGACTTAGTACAAAAATTAAAAAAGAATCATATGAAAGCATCATATAAAATCTGGGTATGGCGTCACTGGGTTCTCTATTATATGCTGGCCGTTGTAATTTCCGACGACATCCAATCATTTTTGATGGGTATCACACTAACTGTGACTGTAACAATATTATCCCTTGTGTTGCTTGTGATTTGCACTTCACTGCGTTAATGATGTCAAAAGGTCATCGATGTGAATGTCACAGTGATGTTTGAAACGTACATGGAGATGTTGAATCGGGACAATTCACAACATAAAACTCTACATTGAGACATTAAATGAGACATGACAATGTCATCAAGTCACGGTTCTAGCAAGGCTCATTTCACGTTATTGGCTCATTAATGGCTCAACGATGTCTTGTTTTAAAAAGTGATATTGCGCAGAAATTAACAAAGTTACAAGCAAACAGTCAATAAAAAAGTTAATTATATTGTTTTACCTAAACAAACTTGTTAGAATAGCTTGTAGCTTTAATGTTCATTCACAAAAGGTATCAAGTCTTGAAAATTTGACTCATTAGCACTACTATTACTAACATAATAAATAAGGAAAACTTTCAAAATAACCACCAAAAACTTTGAATTTTGGTTTTAATTGTGGAAAAAGTTTTAATGGTCTTCTCCGCTAAGACCATTGTCCTTCTGGGTCAAAGTATTTGCTTGCAATGGAAAATAATTACGTTCTAAACATAGAAAGATGATGAGACGGGACAAGGACGAACTTATTGTTTTATTTAAATTCTTCCTTTTCACTAAAGGATTACACAGACTTCTTTTAAATTGTTCATTGTTCATTGTTTGTAACAATGTAACTTGAAATGCACCTTTGCAAGATGCCAAACAAGTGGCAGTTACAAGAACGATAACAAAATGTAACAACTAATTGCCGGAAGCTTTACTACTTTAAGAACACGTTTTACAAAAGTAAAAAGAATGGATTGAATTGTATCCTTTTACTGTTGCGAAAATCCTCTCAACTACTGCTATATTTGCAGTTATTTTAAATCTACCTTCAGGTTACTAGACCTTCACAGGTACTTCTTACTTTTTAACAAAAGGTTTTCCATTGCTGAGTTGTTAGCAAAATGTTAAGATCCTTTCAAGAAGCGTAGACGATAGTTTCTATTTTTGTTTTATTTAATAACAAGAAAGTCGAGAAAATGTAATATCACCTTTCCAGTTTATATTTTGCTTTAAAGCTAAATAAATCTGTTGCCTTTAAAGTTTGCTTTGAAAAATAAAATCTCTTAAAACTTATGCAGAAATGATAACCTAATCTTTACCAGATACCCTAATGAATCATCCTGTTCTGTTGCTGCTAAAAACTATGGTCGTTGAGCTTTTTGTGCATGCTTCAAAGATCAGTTGATGGCCATAGAACACCTAATTTCCTTCAAGGATCCTTATTTCAAAAATGATAAAACCTCGCTTCAGTATAGTAATGAGGATAATTTGTTTGACTTTTTTGTATATGTCAAGCCTTACTCCTTGAAGGAACAAACGTTTGTGAAAGGGACTGAATTGAGCAAAAACGTTGAGGACTGAAAAAATTATTTTCTAGGAATCTTTCAAGATGTACAAGAGATTCCCTCATTTCTTGTAATTAATTACGAGCTAATTTTTTTTGCTTCGAGAATTTCAGAACATTCAAGTCTCCTTTTTTTGGAATCTAATCTTAAGAAACAGACAGTTGTGTTTGACTGCCCTTTTTTGTTGTCGTCTGTTCCGAAGAACTCATTTCTTCGGCGCTTCTTATGTTTCTTCATCACAATATTAACACGCCTCAGTTTGATGTCATTTCATGAACAAATATACGAATCCGTCTAACCAATAACAACTCAAGTACACGAATTAATGAGAAATCATGAGACAAAACTCAATTTTTCTTATATATACTTATCGGTTTGTTTTGTGGTTTACCATTATCACATTTTGTGTTTTTGTCATTTCACCCTCCTACAAACATTTTTTGTGAATTTTTTCCAAATTGTGGGTGGTAATTTGCACAAACAAACATGTGGTTATTTGTTTAGATGGTTCAACAACATGTCGTCATTATCCCAAATGACAAGGTTTTGTAGATGACATAATAAAACAGACAAGATTGAAGATGTCAACAGAAGTGGGTTTCAATTGATTCAAATCCATCGAAACTTAGTTCTGTGGAAACTGCATTTTGAAATTCAAACTAAGAGAGAATTCACAGATGGCGCTCTACACAGCAAATATGTTGCAAATGCATGAATTCAGGTTTTCTTCGTGAATTATTCGTGACATTTGTCACAGAGATATGTTGCATGAGTTATATCATCTAAATTTGTCTGTAATACAAAAGTGGATAAATTTAATTATATTTTTCTCAGAAACGAGAAAGTCACAGCAAATTGAAATACCTCAAAGGATTTCCATAGAAGCAGCACAATCAAGCAGTGAAAGTTCAAAATGTCCTTAGTTTGCATGTGAGAGAGTTTGCGTTTTTAATTTACGTTGGGATTTACAATTAAATGACTCGCTAAAAGCTTAATTATGCCGTCTTTAATGTGGAGTCCTTAGCATAATGGGGAACTTTCTGTAGAAGGACATTTTTCACAGGACTTACTCGATTTCTTTATTTTTTGTTCAACACAAGGGTGCACTCGGACTTTTAGTATACACATAAATATAAAATACGCTAAGCATAAGACAGAAACGGGACCCGTTTGATGAAGAGGACGACCCGGTTTTTGTAATTACGTTATTCAATTTCGAAGGATTCTGTGAACGAAACAGGACGAATTTTCTGCAATTTCAACGTTGCATGCGTATAAGTGACACAAATATACATGTGAATGTTTGTGGAAATGCAATTTTCCATTCTAATTGTGCACTTTTCCGAGTATGTGGAATTGAGTCCATGAGGAATTGGATTTCTCAGCAGTACATACGTCTAAGCTATAGAGAAGGATTTTTTGTTGTATCTAAAATTTGAAAGGACACAACAAAGTTGACTTTATCATTCGTATTTTACTTTTTGCTTGTGTTATGTGATTTTTCTCTAAATGTTTTTCGACTTAAACGAAAACGTAAACTAAAGAGATATTCCACGTTAAAATAAAACTTCGAATAATGCAAAGTGATTTGATTAAACAACATCTCAAGGGGATATAACGAAGACGGGTATTGATTCCGACTTGGAATTCAATTCAATTATCCGAATTTCCCTGCGTCTTCTTTTCGGATATACTTCGGGGCCATTTTATACCCTTGTGATTCAATTAAATCTTATTCAAGTACAAATAAAGTTTATAAGACTACAACAGACATGAAATCCTATCTAGTATGGAATGCATTTTGTAAAGTATCCTTTCAATTTTACGATACACTCATCAGTAACGTCCACCTTGTCTGAACGTGGTTATAGAACGTTGTACATACTACTATGTAGATAATCAATGGAATTATTTCTATTCAATACATTCCTATCAATTTCAATGATACTCTAATGCACTCGGTTGAGTTCACCTCATCATTGTTCTTGAGCCCAACTGATGTTTAACAAAACCGAAAGAATTCAATTCAAAATAAATTTACTGCGAGCTAATCGAATTATAGTAGCTCATCCATTCTATGCCGTTCAAAATAGCCAATAAATGGTTTTGTGCATATCCAATGCAGAGTTTAATAGATTTTACAAAATTAACGCATTACGTACTGTCGGCCTAGACAAATAGCGAATATCCAGTATTACAGAACTGACAGGATTCTGGTGGTGCCCATAAAATGAAACTTCCCTTAACCATGATCCATTGGATAACCATTATAGTTGATAGTCAATGACTATCACAAATTTGCTGGGGTTTTCTAAACCCTTTCATGTATCCTCTCTTGAATTGGTTATTGGTACAAGGATTCAAACTTAGCTGATTACGGAAACGATTTTTCAATTTTCCACTCGATATCAACACGAAAACATTTCAAATGAAAGAAAATGATTATTCACTGAATTTTCATTCCAATGCATCAATAACTTCAGTTATATCAAATGTATGGTTCAATACAACACATGACATAGCTATCAATTTTCATTTATAATATACGATTTTCGATGCAATTGCTCATCGTATAAAATTTCAAATGCAATTAAATCATTTGAACTGGTAATGATGTGTTGCATTGTGTTATTCATACCTCTGTTTTATATGGCTAATCTTTGAAATTGAAACATGTCCATAAAATAGTCAGTCGAAATAGTATCATTTTCATGATAACACAATAAACTTGGAAATGTATAAATTTTTATTGACGGAAAAAGAGTAAAATTTTAAATAAGTACAATGAAATTTTCAAAATACAGTACAGACTTGATAAACGCAAATAAAGGAAACTGTGGCTTGTGCAATAACTGAGGTTGTTGCAATAACCAAGTCACACATTTCAATGGCTGAGAAGGAAGAAAGAAAGAGAGTACTCGTTTTATTCATATATTTCTGCTATCCTCTACATATCATTTACTAAAAAAGTCTGAAATTTTCAACTGGGGTTTCTTACACTCTATGTGCTTAGCCACAGCTGGTTGCGTTTATTGATGAGTTGCGACTGTCACGGGTTGCAATTATCGAGGTTATACTGTAACTTGACTATTTGTGGATTTGCTTCATTTAATTGTGAATTAGTGATATTTACCTGCCATCAATTTCAAGTTTGTAATACTTTGAAGAATTACGTTGAAATTAATGGAAACATCCTGAATGCACACACGCTTTGATCCATCATCCTTTAAGAATTTCAAATTAGGAAATTTTTAATCAGTCTTTCATCCGTAAAGGTTACGCATTTTTAAAATCGTTTGGAAGGATAATTCCAGTTATAAGAAAATAATTAATTTGTGTGTATTTCCGTAGTTACTAACTACAAAATTCTTGATTACCATTTATCCAAACGAAGGAAATGACCAGTCAACGAAGTAATTTCCAATACTCGACTGATTACTTCATAAACTCATTAGTCCTACTAAATTAACATCTAGTTAAGTGTTAATGAGGTAATTTTCGGATGGACTTATGAGCTGTTATAAATTGACAGTTTCATGGAATTTATTAAAACTCAATTTTGCATTAATAACTAATTCATTAATTCCATTTCCTTGTCTTATATTATCCTCGAACGCGTTTCAGAAAGATAATAAACTTCTGAACTTCCTCATACTACTAAGGACAACAAGGATGAGATTATGAAATTCTGTCGATCTTAAAAGTGATTTGCATACTTCAAAATATAATTGAAATATTAAAAATTCACAACAGATAAAGTTATAAAAGGAAAAAAAGAAAAAGATTATTTATATTTTCCTTAAGAAAATATGTTGCCATCTTGTTGATGCTATAAAACTTCCCTTAGGCCATTATAATTAAAGTTTGATTGGCATCAGCGACATTCAAATCATTTTCAATTATCCTGAAGGGAAAATGCAATAATAATGTTGGAGAAAAAATAAAATTACAGTCAATCAAAATATGATTGGCATGCACGGAACGTAAGAAAAATGATAAAATTAAATTGAAGAAAAATATTCAAGGGAAAACATTTTAGGATTGCTCTGCTCTATGTCATTTTGCATACGTTATTCTGTTATTCTTATTAAAAATGAAGTTAAACTGGAAAGACCTTTTATATTCAAAACTCATTCGCACGGAAATGCGAATGTCTGGAACAGGAAACAGGATTGCTATGAAGTTCCTTAATATCCCCGTCACAATATGCTATGCGAGTAGGTGTACCAACAACGCCGAATGGTTTTAACGAGTTGCAACGGTTGCAAATTTTAGAATTGTGGTATCCTTGCTAGTATCTACCTCGTATATTCGCTACTAACACCTGTACGTGACTTTAATAAGTCTTCCTGAATTTAGAACGTCCTTCAGAGCTAAAACGGTCACAAACTCCTTTAACTCATACGTGTGTAATAAGGACATTCAAGACACTCAGGTTGGGGTGAACTCATTTTATAACTTCTGTATCCGTTTGAGCTCGTTTTTAAACGTAAGAGCAAAACTTAAAATAATAATACCAACTTATTATATGAATCGTGATGAATGTATCCACCATGATTATTACGAAAATGGAAAGAAATTACTCCTTCATAATCACATAAATTTAAGAGTGAAATGTGAAGGCGTCATTTAGTAAATTTGGTTTTCTTCTTTTCAGAATCGTAACAAGGACAACTTGTAAGAGTTCAGGTGAGTTTCCAAAAGATTTTCCTTACATTAAAAAAAAAGAACAGAAAGAATAAAAAGAAACAGTGTTGCTTTCATAAATCTTATAGTAATTTGAATAATGAATTTAAATTCGTATTTGCGAATATGTAAGTGATACCCAATAAATGTGATTTTATATAGATATATTTCATACGGAACCTTAATCGTGGTTATGAATAACTTAAAAGGTTTTTGTCTCAAGTAGAAGGGAGATTATGCATCGTAGTGCATCGAATGCAACCATGAAATTGAATTTTCTCATCAATATTCAATTCGTTAAAGACTGAGTTTTGCAGATATCAGCAAAGAAAGAATTCAATTGAATATTGTTACAAAGAAATCTCAACGGACATCTTAAAGACTCACTCGGGATTTCTTTATCTTTGAATTGGAACCGTCACAATAATCCTTGGAAGGAGTTCAGTCCAACCAAGATGACTTGCAAAGTTTCTTGAAATTTATTTATTTAAAGTAGTAAAAAGTTTTTTTGTTTTTAAAACGAATAAACCATTGAAACCAGTAGACTGAATTTTCGAAGGACATTCAAGTAGCTAAGAAACTTACAATAACATCTTAAGATTTTATTTTCAAAAGTAAGAGTTTCTTTTCAACTGAACTTGAGTTGGTACGGAAAAAAGGGATTCTTGAATTGCAATACTATCTTGAATAAATCTTAAAGAATTGCATAACATCGTAGTGTCAAGAAAACAAGGGTTGAAGTAGGGTTAAATCTTGAGAGTCACTTCATATCTTTGGTCCAAAATCAATTATAGCAAATTAAATTCAAATATTCAATTGAGAAAGTTTTTCCCAAAAGAATAAGTTGTTTGGTGTTAATTCCATTAAACTGATATTTTCCAGTTTATCTTATTGTGTCATCATAGCCTTTGACCCTTTTTCGAGTGTTTGTAGTGACACCCTTTCTAGAGTTTACTTCAAATTGATTCTTGTGTTCTTATCATTTCCACACAAACACTGTTAATGTTGGGTTTTCTGGATAATGTCACTATGAAGAATAAGCTTCAAAAGTTGAAATTAACATTGGACACAATTGAATTTCAATTAAAAGTCTATTTAAATTTAAATAATTTGAAAATGAAGAAAAAATTCGTTTTTATTTTTCACTTCATTCTCGTTAACGACATCTTTATTTCAACATCAGCACGAAATCGATTTCGTCTCAAACTTACAGCATAGTGTCGTCTAATGAAAGCAGTATGTGACACATGATTCGACTCAAAATCGAAAACACACTCACTGAACGAAGGAAAAAGGACGAAATTTAAAATGAAAAAATCCAGGATGAAGGAAGGAAAATGGCGACACCTTGGCGTCAAATGGAACTGCAAAGTGTCAATTTAAAATTCTCAAACTTCCATAAACCCAAATCTATCTCTTACGTATATGAAGCATACAAGCTATTGAATGCATGTGTTAAAAACTTATATGATTGCCTGCCAATATCACACAGTGGAGGTTTGAAAAGGTAAGAAAGGTTGTAACGAAATGAATATTAAAATACAACACGTGCTGAGGGATGCAATTTAAACAAATATTGCGAAAAATGTCCTTTGGCAATGCAGTGGAAAAGGAAATTTTTTAATATAAAACTTTGTCAATGTCATATACACATTTCTCGGAAGGTGATATTGATGTGTTTAAAGGAATCTATTTTATATAAAGCCCATGGCACCATGTGGTTCATCAGAAGGATCTTTCGTCTAAAAGATTGATTAAAAATTTTACTTTTAAAATTTGTATAACCTCTTGGACCTTTTCGTACTTTGGTCCATCAATCTCGTCGAAGTATTCAAATTAAATTTCTGCGAACTGTGATCAATTACTCGCAGAGGAAAATAAATCTCTAGGAGCATCAATATGCAAACAAAGTGTAACTCATTACAAGGATATTATATCATTTCAAAATAGATGTCTTCATGGCCTTATGGGATCCGAATTGTGAACGATTACATGGTAGCTTTTAATTATTCACACCGACGTTATTGAAAATGCCAAACAAAGCCCCGCAACAGGCATCCATACACAGCGGCCTACGAGAACCGCTATGAATTGCCACAATCCGGACTAAGTGCAAAACTGGAGTGGTAATTCAAAGTGATCATTTCAGTGGTTAACAGAAGACCCGAGTTCATATTCCGGCCGCAACGTACAGTTTTCCTCATGCGCTAAATATTTAAGGACTCTTTATAGCGAAACGACCATATCAATAGTCTTTAATCAAAAGTAGGTTCAATCAAGTGTCACATCAGTGTCAAGTTAGATTTAGAAAAGCAATGTCATTTGAAACGACATCTTGCGTAATGCACCATGAAAATTGTCTCAGATGAAATTTCCATTTACCTAATTCAGGTTTTCCATGGAATTCAAAGGTCAACATGTTTTAGGGTGAAGTCCTTTTTTTTCGTGCGTGTAAGAGTCATCCTGATTTTTTCGTTTTTCATCAAAGATAGCTTAACTCGATAGATTGTAATGTAGGACTAAAGTAATCTAAGAAAAAAGCTTTTTCAGGATAATAACATTGAGTTGAGGCAAATCAAGGGATTGCGTTGTCTTTCGAATGTAGTTGAATGAAAATTTCACATCCTTAATCAATAAAACAGTTTCACAATAAATTTCATATCTTTAAGGATATTTCTCCCCCATTTGACACGTCTGTAGTATGAGAAGTAAAAAGCTGTATCCTATATCCTGTAACATAGAGTTTGAGGTACTACACTTACATTCATTTGCATAACTTAAAGGACATCAGGGCTAATGTATAACAAATATTCAAAAATGTTGCCAGTTGGGAAAGCTACCAGGATCCTTTTAAAGGAAGTGTCTTGTTGAATATCAACACAGAATAAGAATTGAGTCCTTGGTTCTTTAACTTTTCGTCCTCTTCGTCTCTGGTATCTGGTGTATCTATGTAAATTTCATACCATCAAATTTGCATAGTAAACCAATTCGGACTGTCGTTTCAAGAGGAAAAAGGACTTAAATCGAGGATCATTTATGACAGGATTCTACGATGTCCTTACTCCTTATGCTTCTTGAAAATGTATTTTTCGCATTTTGGTCAAATTTTTTAGATTATCATCAAATCTATTCGTCCTTGGATTGGTCCTGAATGTGTTAGCAAAAAATTCAAACAACTTTTGAATGCATTTTGTATCCTACAGGATCTGGAAATGGACAAATTTTTGCTTACACTCTTTTATGTTATCCTACAGATAATTTTGTTATGATAAGAGCTCATTCTACTGGAAGTATCCTTACTCAATTCGAGTTAAATCACAATTGATACAAGGATATCGCTGTTTTCGTACAAAGATTTGCCCAGAATTGTTTCAGTATTGATTTGAATATCAGGTAAAATCACGATTGAGACGTTTAACCAATATCTATCTATTCAGGATAAATTTTTATTTTGATTGAAATTTTCAAAATCAATATTTGAACTTAACGAATGCCATGAAAATATCCTTAAAGATATTTTGCCATGAATTCTCTTACTTGATATTAGCCACCTGCCATTCACAGACAAATATCTTTTGATGCTTTCCGGAAAATTGCCTTTCATAAAAGCTAGACATCATATCCATATCAAGGTCTTGTATCTTCGTCTGCATTAGCTCCAGATGGACTCATAATTTCAATTAGTTCGCTTCCATTACATATACAAAACTCTATGTTTCTATATTAATAAAGCTATGAGAATCATGTAGTTATGTATTATATATCATACTCTGAATAGCAACAGATAACGTAATGAAGAGTTATTGCTTTTACTGCACGTTTTATCAATTTATACTGTAGAGGAACTCAAAGAATTTTGTTTAAACGTACTAAAGCATCTTCCTTTAGTGAAAATTGTAATATGCATTTATGCAAGCGCTAAAATGCAATTCATTTTCCTTACAACATTCCACTTAGACAAGTTTATAAATTTGCAAGTATATTGAATAATTCAACACATTTTTGGATGCAGGACAGGGCGGAGGGAAGGACCAAACTCAAAAATTTCAACACAAAATTGTGGACGTTATATTACCCCTTGTATAGCTCCAAAGTATTTTGATATTAAACAATATTCCCTCAATATGTATTGCGGTCGATGTTGGAAATACCACCAACAATATCCACAAAAGGCCAGGAGTGTATAGTTGCTACATTCACAGGACCTGGTGTAAATTAGATTTTTCGCTTATAAATCATGTCAGCAACATCTGTTGCTAGTTACAAAACACCATGTCGTTAATTTTCCTTAATAAGATCCTTAATGACAAAAGATGTAAGCACTAACGAAAGGTAACTGATTAACTAGTAGACGAATGGTTTCACCTTTTTTCCTTATGGTTTAGTATTGATTAGTTCTATCGAGTGTATTAAGCGAAAATTGAAGAAATGTTTTTTAATTTTTTTCTAATTTGTCAAAAAAGTTTCTTCGAAAACTTGGAAACAAATCAATTTTTTATTGAATTATTAAACAACTTTAAATTTAAAATGCAATAAAACTGTAGTGAACTTAAAATCTTATAAGAAGCATTCAAGAATCTTATTCAAAATGTAAGAGTATTGGGCGGATGGTGGAGATAACCTCAAAACAAGACTTTTATTACAAAACTTCTTAACATTCAACTTATTCCATTACTCCTTGTCTTTGGCAGATTCTAAGGCTATAGTGATACTGATGTGACCTCCAAGTTTTTTGACGATTCAAACCTTTTAACAAACCTTTTCTCATTCCACCATCATTTTATCAAGCATAAGAATTACTTTATATGTACAGCAAATTGATTGAAAAACTTTTTCTCAACTTGGTGAAAAGTAAAACGACGTAAAACGAAAAACGACAGGACAAAGTTTTTCCAGAGAAAGAAGTGAGACCTACTGGGGATTCCCCGAAATTAATCTTCCCTCTAAGCTATAAAATCAATTTATCTCGGATTTATAATAAATTAGCGAATGAATTTACCCCAAACCAAAACGGAAGAAGATAAGGGAATCCACAGGGTTAGGTGTTGGGGATGAAATGATCCTGAAAAGTCATTTTATATAACAGCGTATAAATAAAGTTTTTCCGTAAAACTCAGAATGCCAGTCTTTTTTAACTTTGAGATATGTGAGAGTGTGTCAGATAACACTGGTCTGAACGACGATGTCTTCCAGAAATGTCCAGGAAAGAAATAAAACTAAGACGCTTTTGAGATTTTGAGAAATACGTATACCAAAAGAACAACAATTGATAATTGGATATGTGTCGATTTGTGATAAAGAAGCACTGAGGGAGTTTCTATAGTCACCCTGTTAAATGCAATAGTGTTTTCTGTTTTGTCCTGAATGTATCCACCCCAAACCAATCTGTCTCTGCCCTGTTTCGACAAGATAGTGTTAAGACGTTTTTGACGGTAACTTCCCGATAACATGGAAAACACAAAATGAAAGCAGTCACTTGTGAATGATAACTCAATTTTTATCTTGAGCTTTGTTTAATCAACAATTTTCGTTTTTGAAGAAAACATTTTTTCACCCTCTTGCTTTTGTTGGTGTGTCAATATCATTCACTCTATAAGACCAATGTTGGAATTCAGGATACTCACAATTGATAGAGTCTATTTAAGCTTTCATCATGACTATGGTTGGCGGTGTTTCAAACAGAATATCCTTAGATAGTCCTATCCACTTAATTCACACTCAATCATCCTGTACGTGTCCTGAACAATAGCATCGCCTTTCCACAAAGGATGCTAGTGAAACAGGAGCACACAAAAATACACCCTAAATCTAGATAATCCTTTGGACAGAATAGGAAGAGCTGCTTTAAAGTACTTTATCATACTCAGAGTGCTATATGTCTTGGCGTCGATTGTTGTTAGTGTTTTGAAAATGTTTTTATCAGAACAGTTGAGTTGGAAAACTGCAGGTTCCAAATACGCACAAATAGAGCATTAAAATGGGCTAACAATGGCGAAAAGTTTTCCAGAATTCCAAAATTTAGTCATTTGAAATTCGCTAGAATTCCATTTCAACAGACTGATATCACTTCAAACCGAATCAGGATAAGAACGTGCTTAGTAAGGATTTATAGAACAAAACAAGGGTAACAAGGACAACGAGCTTATAACAACAAATATAGGTTTCTTTCTTTTAAAAATCCTTTCACTAGACGTGATATGAGTTGTGACTCAAGGCACTTCTTCATTTGCAAATGTTGATTCAATTATCCCTAATTCAAGGATTCACGAATTGGGTCAAGGAAATGCTTTTTATAAATTCAGATTGTTTTGATCACATCTAGTTGGTTATGAAGGTGATTATCATATAATGCGTTGTTTTCGTCAAATATCCTTGGGAGGATATTCGTGCAAAAGTTTTAATAATGAATTCAAACTTTTGCATATATGTATATTCATATATGTAGAATCTTAAGAACCTTCCTAGAAAAATATTCACAAGGGTTAACCATGTTTGTTTTTCAAATTGTGTTTTTAATTATATGCTAATAAGGTAAATTGTGCTCATTAATTAGATTTCGCGGAAGTCAATATAAAATTACACGAAATACACATCGTTGACTTGCCTATATTCACCATAGTGTGACAAATTAGAGAAGAGCTAAACATATCCTTTTACTATATGATAGAATTAAAACAAGGACGTTTTGAACTTTTAACATAATTATAGACAGTAGAATATTTTGATAATTAGTAAATTACAAGGAAAAGGATAAGTGAATTTTAGGAATTTCGTTGTCCTACAAATATGTACACAGCAGGAGAAACAGGATTAGAATTGTCTGGACTAATTAAACTTTTCATTTTTTTTTTGAAACAATGAAATTATCCTTCGTGTGACTTTTATACAAAATGGAGTCATGTACAAAACAGAAAGATAATTCAATTTTGTGTGTGTTCTGTTAAAGGGAACGAACTTTTCGGTTTCAAATTCATCCTGACACAGCGGAGGGTTTGGCATTTAAAAGTAAATTTCTACTTGAGTTACATTTCATTTAACATATAAAATTTGTTTATATTATTATAGTATTTTGGATGAATTTACAAAAACACAAATTTTGACTCTAATATGCCACCATATAAAATGTAAAATACAAATTGAAAATGAAGAAGAAAAATGTCACTTTTCACAGATACCTGATTTTTTCCGTGACACCTCATATATCAAGGATAAAAGGCAAAAGGGAGACGTTAAATGTTCGTGTCATCCTTTTTCATGGTGTAGAATTCCAAAGGTATCCTTAATCAAATATTCTCAAGTAGAGGAATTCTTGCGTGCATTTTAATTTCGTTGTGAAGCAATTTTTTTCAATTTAAATCTCCTTTTTTTGTACAAGGATTTATCCTTGCCCGCTTTAGCATTTCTGTCCCGCCTTAGTTCTGAATCTCCCCAATGATGTACGTTCACACTTTAACAGTTTACTGAACAGACAGGACTTGTTGGGTGATAAAGGACCCTCTGATTATTTTCAAGCTTGGGTACGTTTCCTTGTTGGATGTAAAGTGAAAAAATTTTCTTAAAATTGAAAATTATTGTGTGGATTTGATTTGCACCGCAATAACTTTTCAATTCCAACACCAATTTGTCTTGTTTCCTTTTTTGTATTCTTCAAAGTGAATAAGATGTTTTATTTTATAAATGATATTAAATAGTTTAAATAGCTAAAAAATCCTGAATGCGACTTCGACCGAAACAAGATACGCTTTTTATGCAGTAACTTGCTTCGTTAATTGATTATGAAATTCCATAGAAAATTCTCTATAGAAATGAAAAATTTTAATTTCGTCTCAACTTCCTTTTGCGCATTGCAGAAATCCCTTAACGACACTTCCTAGGGCATTGCCTTTTAAGGATGCGAACATTGTCTTGGAGGAAAGACGTGAAAACTTATTCTTAAAACGATTTTTGTTTTGTTATTAACAAATGTTTGGAGGTTTTATGTACAATACATATATAAAGTTTGAAACTTTCAACCAATTTCAATTTCCGAGGGACATTTTTCGTAATTTATTTTTCTAAATTAAGAGCCAGATCTGGGAGTGTTATATCCTTTTTGAATGGGTAACGATACACTGAGTTTGTAGAAACTTCTTTCAATGATAAATTGTGCAGAAGGCGTCCAAAAAACTTATAAAAAGGAAACAAAACCAAGACTGGAGAAAGGATGTGTACATTTTAATTGGGATAGTTTGTCAAGATGAAAGTTAGCATAAATCATAGTACCTCATTTATTATCATCTCGGTAGCTTGTTCTTGTGGCAAACCGGAACACAAGAGTAGCAATTTAATATGTCACTGTCTGAGAAGGTCCCACGGCTCTTAATCCAGTAGTTATTTATAAGGGATCCCTTCAAGGATAGCAAAATCCATATTTAGATTTGTTGGTTTGATTGAAATCAGAAATTCGATTTTATATTGGCATATCTACTAATAAAATTTTAATCTTTAATGACTCATACGCAATCATACGATAATGGCGAAAGTTTAAGATGTTATAACCCTCTGGGATATTACAACGACATCAATTTTCGATTAGAATAAAATCCAAATTAGTCCATTTATATGTGCCATAAAACTATTGTCCCAAAATATCCCTTCATCTCGGATGAAACCATAAATCGAGTGGATACGAATATCCAACTGTCATCTGGGGTAAAAAGGTTCTTCCAGGAAGCTTTATAAGAGGCTTTTGGGAATATCCTTCAACAATATTCGATATGCACACGAAGGGTTTTATGAACCGAGGATGTATTAAGCTTCATTGGATACACGTGTTGATCGAATGATAATGTTATTTGCTTCGGGTTAATGAATTGGTTTACGAAAAATTTCACTAGATTTCTAGTTATTCTACAGAGATGCTCTTTCTCGGCGAGTAATTTTGATTTATTATGTGCTCTCCGCGACTATCGAAAATGCCGAATTACCGAGCGCCGTCAAAAAAAACTTCACCTAACAGTAAATCCAGTACAATACGAAAATAAAAACACGGTCGACTAGCGAAAAACAATTTTTATCGTCTCCAGTCGATCACGCCACACCATGCAGCATCAGTACCACCCATGAACGAAAGTTGCATAGCTAATGCGTAGTTGCAATACTTGCCAAGAAAAATTCCGGATTATTGAAAGGACCGATTTTACGGTGTTGTCATATACAAAACTGTTTAAAATATTCATTTAAACCAGGAGGAAAAATGAAAATTTTAAGAAACTTCGAGTGTAATTATTCAAGTTTTATATTTTTCACTCCATTAACCCCGAAGTTTGTGAAGAGATATTGTCAAACCAAACTTAACCTGGTAAATTGTTTTTGATATCTTCAACTTAATCGTTTAACAGATTTAATCCTAACTTTAAAAACTGTATAAGCTACAAAATGGTAATGTTGTTGTTTTTGTAAAAGGAAAGTTTATTGCAATGACTTAATGGAACATATGTGGCAAAAAATTGATCGTTGTCCTTTTTCCATGAATCCACAAACTATGTAGCTAACCATACTTGATGTCATATTTTCAAACAAATATTTTTCTTTACTCGAAACCAGCTGAGGTCAGTAGGTCTAGCTCTTGTACACACATATATCACAAAAAGAAATGTTGAAAAACCTATTGTTATACAACGAAACTTCCGTAAAACATTTTATCAAGTTTTAGTTACTGCATTGCATTGCAAAAGTGCCTCAAATACAATTCAAATATTATCCTTCCAAACATATCCTGGCAAAATTTCAAAATGCCACAACCTAAAGGCACACTTGAAAATGGTAAGCAAAGTTTTGCAGCCGATAAAAAGCCTAACCAAAGTGTTCCTTTTTTTGAGTGGCTTTGAAAAACACACATGAATAGAAAATGTACTTTTATAGCTTCCTGCAAGAGGGTGTGGATAGTGTTCTACATTTCCAAAGTCCTGATGATAAACACATATAGGAAACTTCTTTTCTGTTTTATGATCCTTTTGGAAGGCAAACTATTGGAGCCAGAACCAACAACCCAATAGCGTTCAATGAATTTATGGCAAAAGGATCTATATATTTTTTATTATTTCCACGAACACTTGGAAAACGTAGAAAATATTAATTGTATCTGTGTGGAGATAAAGGGAAAATATGGAAAAGCTTGTGGAAATATGGAAAATCTGTTAAAATATTTACATTAACAGCTTCAGTACGTTCCACTCTGAACGAAACCAATTGAGATTGAAATAAAATGTCAATTTGCGTTCATTTTTTATTTGAACGGAAGGTTTGGAGGTTTCTGAACGCAATGATACAAATTTTGTATTGAATAAAATCAAGGATAATGAACGGAACTGGTAAATGTAGAGGTTTAATGAAGCAAAAGGACGAGGAGAAAAAATTAAATCAATAAAATGTTTCATGAAAACCTTATTTGCTCTTTGATTCAGAACAATTTCAATAGAATTAGGATCATCCCATATGCGGAAATAATATGCAAGTCAATGAATAAAAATGCTTTAGTAACTGGACAGGACTATTTGATTTTTGGGGGAAAATGATTTTTAATTAAACGAGCGGAAATTTTCCAAAGAACACAGAAAATATCTGTTCGGGATAAAAATGAAAATACATTGTTAAATTGAAAAAAATTGAAATCATCCCCTTAAGCGAGGGTGTGTTTTCATTAGGGGTTTGGTTTTGCATTAACTATGAGTTGTTTGTTTTGTGTACCTTGAGGCGTTTGAGCTGCTATTCGAAACACATACCTATATATAATACAAGTCATTGGCCGCAGGATGATTTAAAGAATTCCAGGGGTAGTTTCATGGATGTGGATTGTAATCAAAACTTGGAATATGGTATGTAACTGTTTACGAACGGAAGTTCACTTAAATATATTTGTAAATTCTCTCTGATGATGAAGCTGGTCTCTATCCGTTCCATTCGTCGAGTTCACTTATCTCAATACAAGAACTTGAAGAGGTACACAAAAACACAAACATAACTCCTCATGTATCCATTAATGTGTTTTACGATGTTGGGGATAAAACCTCATTCCCATTAGTTGAGCCACTTGAAGTATCCCTATTTTTTGTCCTTTTGTTTGTTTCCATATTTCTGTGAAATACATCGAAATGTAGTTTTATATTATCTTTCATTTGAGTATAGCTTTTATTTTGAATAGAATCATCCTTATCCCATATACATGAAAATATTTTAATGGATCTCCTTGCTAGACCTTGAAATTCTCTTACAGTGAAACGTTTCACATAAAACCACTGAAAGTGGCCAGCAAAGTACAAAAATTATTACTCCTGGAAAAAGGACTTTAATCTTCTTCCTGTATTTATTATAATAAAGCTTCAGAGTAGTTGTGATAGCATGTCTCAATAGCAGCTTTACGCGAAAACCCACTTTATAACCCTTTGAAGACAACCACTTTACAAAACCCTTAAATACTTGAGTAAAAAGTCCTTGATAACTCCTTGATGGCGCTTTGACAGGATAATGCATTGTGATATCGGATATATCTTCTAAAACCATAGAATCACATTTCGTTAATAGCTTCGAAAAACTATTTGTGGCACTTGAGCCGTTGTTAGCCTGACATGTCAAAGGTTAAAGAGACACTGCCCACTTCTGTATGTTACTGAGAATCCTCGAGTGACTCCAGTTCGTCGCAAATTGTCCTCACTTTTAAGGTGATATATCGATATAATCCCTTCATCATTAAAAAATGAACCCAATCCTCTATAGGGACACTATAATTCATACCGCAGTCTATGAATGCTTACTTTGATAGATAAATCTCATGAAGCTACACCCTCATGACAAGGATTGATTGCTATCTTATATAACCCAAATCCAACGTAGATTTTTATTTATTGTTTCGTACCATAATCCAATCCTTGATAATTCCTTCGGACTCATTTTATCTTGTGGCAAATATAAAAGAAAGAGGATATGTATGAGTTTATTCTTAAGTATAAAATACGGCTCCCTAGTGTATGAAAGGATAACAAACATAATTTTCAAGGATATTATGTTTGGGAAACAAGTGAGTCCTTTAATTTCAATTGGACCTTCAATTTGAAGACGATTTCAAGGCGGTTTCTCTAAAAACCACGACATGGTTTCGTTTAATATAAATGAAGACCTTTATTTGAGATACTCGTATAAAGTTTGATGATATAAGCAGCTTTTGTTAGGCTAAACCTAAAAGTTTTCATGAAAATGTTATTACAACGTTTTACTTTCAACACAAAAACTTGCTGACTTAAGCAGGTTTAGTTGGAAAGGAACATAAAATATGTGGTTGTGTTATATCAGAATTAAACTAATTTTATAAAGCACAATGTCGAAATTATTATGAAAATTCTTTAGTGAATAGTTTTCTTGTGTGATAAGATGGAGTAGAAGAAAGTTTTTGTGGAACAAAGTATGAAACATTTAAATTGAATATTAACTTAAATTTTGTTTAAGATTTTATAACAAGACTAGGATTTAGATAACACAGTAAGGGGAGAACGTTTAGAATTCACTATGGTAGCATTACACATTTCATAGTAGAAAGGTGAAATTACCCGAAAGTGTGTAAACAGTAACCACTTAAGATTTATTTTTGTTACGTTTCTGTAGTGTAAACCATATGCTACCATCTACATATATAATATAGCTGTAGGTAATATCTATAAAAGCATAACTTGAACAAACATCTAAAAGAAAAACAAACTTAATTAAAGCAATAATTTTATTTACCCCACCAAAACATAGCTACGCTATGATATTACCACAAACAAGGACATTGTGTAATCTCAGCGCTAAATGGCATTAACTTTGAACAATATCACTTCAGCAAAAACAACAATGATGACACTATAAATAAATATAATTAAAATTTACATTATTTACATTTATTACTAACGAAAATTGATCCTATTCCATGGTAGTATCCTTTGAGATACAAGTACTTTCCCCGATGGTATTGTTTATCAAAATGAAGGAACGACACCCTAAAACTGTGACCTCTATTCTATGTTGTATTTGTGTTATCAGTTATACTTGTATACAGCTACAGTGTCATAGTAATTATTCAATCAGGATATACATTTTGACTAAGCAATGCAAATATTTTACCAATCATTACTACTTAAACATATCAATATTTTATATCGTTCCCATTAGTAGGTGTTAATAAAATGATAATATCTTATCGGAAACCATTTCACACACACAGTGAAATGGAAATCTTAAATGTTTCAACAAATATAATAATTCACTATAATAGATATTTATTGAAAATTATCTTGTAACTTCTTAGAATACCTAATTCCAAGGGTTAACCCTTAATGAGGCAGATCATTGTTAATTTATTTATGGAAAAGAGGTCGTAAAGGATAATGTTATATAATATCATGTTCACTTATACACGTGCCATACAAAAATAACTGACGCAATTATAGTGTTGTGTCATGTTTCTAGCCGGAAGTGAAGTTATAATATGAACTCTAAGGACGCACTGGCTTGTATCTATAGCTACCTAAGCCAAACATAAACTTAGTTTTAGTTTTGAAGCAGGATTTATTTGTCTTTAAGATTCTCAACAAGATTCTGAAGCAACTGCTATAGAAAACATTTAAAAGTTTATATTTCGGTTTCTGGAAAATTTTTGGTAAAATGCCAAAAACGTTATCCTTAGCAGATGGAAAGTTGCCAAAGAGGTTAACACATGAATTACGAAATTTACAAACGAATTTATTTGAGCTTCAATGAGACGATCATTTTGTTTGATTTGAGGTTTAAATTACCTAACTAATATCCTGAAATCCGTACATGAGGTTTACGAAAACGAAATTTTCTCCCTTTCAAATCCACCGGATGTAGGCTTTATTACATCGTTATGTTAATATAAAAAAATCGGATAAAGGATGTATTTTTAAGGATACAAAAAGCTGACAGATCGATAACAGGCAGAGTTTATAAAAATCATTTATTTTAGGGATTCAGCCGAAGAAGAAAGTAATGCTTAAGACCACAAAATCGTCAAAGGAGTCATCCCTCAATCAATAGGGGAATGATGATGGAATCATTTGTCCTGTATATTTTTTCTCATCTTATTTTTATACTGTTTTGTGTCAATATTGATTTTTGTGGTTGGGATTGAATATTTTTATGTCCATTAAATCCAAGTGGAATTTGTATATACGTCGAATTATAGTAATTTATTGTCTTTAGATAAAATCCTATCCTCATGTCATATATTGGCAAAAAGTGAAATTTTATCTCTAAGAAACTTCCATGACTTTGATTTATGGTATGTATATGCGAAGTAATTTTCACAAAATTAAACAGGACGAAAACAAAATTTATTTTCGATGTATTCAATAAACCATCATTCTAAGGATTAGCACTTCCTAATGATATTCCAGTTACCAGTAACGGCTATGTAATTATAAGAAGCTTTGTCACTGGATAATCTGAAATGTCAGCAACAGATACTATCAACATTTTGAATGACATTTGAATGAACTAAAAGTGAAAATGAAAATTTATGAAAATTTCAACCTCTCGCTGTTAGTTTGTTGGTTCGGGTTTTCTATACGATATCCATAACCACTGGGAACCTTTCAATTAACATCATGGGATAATTTATATGTTATTTCGTTAGCCAAGCCTATCCATGATGCGAAACAAAGGATAATTACATTGAATATCTTTAATGGTTAATAGAACTTTCAAAACTACGTGATGTACTAAAGGATGCTCGGGATTAATCGTCTATATTATGAGCTATATCAGCTCAATGTTTTTTGAAAATCATTATATTCATAAAAAGTTCGTAAGCTTTTCACAAAAATGACATCCAGCGGAAAAACTGTCCATCAGCTCATGAAAACTCTACAATGAACCAAAATATTGGCTTTTAATTAAACTCATGATATAACTTTGCATGAAAACAAGATCGTTTATTTGTTGGAAAGTCACACAATAATAGGATAACCCGACAAACTCTAATTAAACAGAAATTAAACTAAACGCATCCAAGTGGAAAACGAAGTGTTAATTAAAAGAATTGAAAATGCCTTAAATTGAAGTGGTTAATAATTTTCCATTTTCTGTTTTAACGCATTCTTGAAATTCCATTTAAGGGAAATTTGGTTTTGAAAAGATGGTGATTAAAATTGCCAACCTCATACCATTGGGAAAAGTGGGAAAACCAATTGATTAAAGAAATGAGGCTAAAGTCGTTAGGAAAATTCAATTTTCAATAATCAATAAAGTTAATCATCCAAAAAACGCCTACTTCTGAAAGTTAGGGAAAAATTCTAACGACAAATCATTACCGCTTAATCATGGTTATACAATTTGATGTTGAGTGAAGAACTTATTTTTGAAGTGATTCTCGTTTCCATGAAATGTGCATTTTTTCATATCTCATTATGAAACAAACTCTAATTAAATCCACTTTACCTGTTCGGAACAGAAACAAACAAAAATTTCAAGGATTCTAGTATCACGGACTCAAGAGAAGTGAAAAATTTCTCATATAAAATAAAACTTAGTCTGGATTTTTGTTTCAACTTTGACATCAGAAAAAGTCTGAATTACGCCATAAGGAGTGTACTAGAAAATTCATTGAAGTAGTGAACTCTCTTGGATGAAGTTATAATGCAGATGGAAAATGCACTTGTCATTTTTATGATGATAACTCAATGGAGTTTCGTTCATTGCACTATGGTCGGATAGTACCTGGGATTTTCGGATTTTATGGCACTTGAGACGTTTGAAATCGTTTTGATAACAAGAGGATATACAAAATAAATATTCTTATAGGAAGAATTTCATTGTTTATATACACGTCGTTCAATGTCAGAACTCCGTTTTGTTATAAAAGAAGGGTGAAAGAAACATGAATTGATAACTTTAAGAAACGAAATCAGACGGTCCCAAGACGGTATTTGGTGTGAATGTGATTGGAAGAGCTTTTCAGCTGTTGTTAGTCCTTTTTTCATATGATTTCAACAAAAGCATTTCATTTTACAATTCGAGGAGAACGTGGAACCCATGTCTCAGTCAGTTTTCTTCAAGTTTCATGTTAATGGTCAGAATATAAACGATGTTCATACTTTAACTTTCACTTTTGTAAAAATGAGAATACTCAAGGAGGGTTTGCATGCACGAAACTAAAAACTTTCTTAATTAATCCACCCTTTGACAGGATAAAAACTTCTCAGACAAACGATTGATGGTGGAAGCCTGAAAGCAGAAAACACTTTTCCAATTCATGTTCAGTTTATGCCAACAGCAATTAATATAGCTGTAGGAAAAAATTATTTTTCCCCAACAATTTTCCATAGATGTTTGTTTATGTAAAGCACTCTACAAAATTAACCAGACGATGTAGCGTATAATAACATTCACATCCGACGAGGAATAAACTTTGCACTTTTGCAATGAGCATAGCAACAAATGGATTCAGTGGATTTAGGGTGGAAAAGCTAAAAGTAGATCTACATCACAACGCAATTCAGTACAAAAAGAAAAAACAAGATCTCAGGTGATATCTGACAAGAAAAGTGATGATGTCGAAATGAGAACTGTTAAAAAACAACTACAGAACGTTTACCCGGACTGGGTAAGAGCTAATGTAATGATATCCGTTTCCATTCTGGTTATCATGGCTTCATTCCGCTAATGTAAAACAAACATACGTTTAAAATGAAAGTGATTGATTGTAAAGGAATTTCCAATGATATGAGCATTTCCGGAGTGATTCTCTGGTACTGGTACGTTGAATCAAACAAAAGATATTGGTAATGAAAAAGGAACTTCCATATAATGATTAATGTTACGTTTTTCGATTTGAATAGTAACAGTCCTCATAAGCCACATACCTTGAATTCATGGTGATATAATTTTTTATAATTTATTAAATTCTAAACCTCATAATTATCAAGACAACCCGATTGAGGCAATCAAATTGAAAAAAATTTCCAGTGAATTTTTCTTTTTATCTCGAATGAAAAACGAAGTTAATGATATCAGTTAAATCATCCATCTAACGAGAACTGAAAAAGAAAAAGCAGAAAAGGAGAAAAAATATTCTAAGATTCTATTAAGACATTCGTCTTTGATGTTGTTTTATGCAAACGAATTCGTTTCCAATCAATGAAGGAATTTTCTTCATAAATATTTAGTATTTCCTACGAGATTTCAATATCTCTTTCATCTATCTGTTAGCGTATTTGAGGATATCTCACATTGTATAACATCAAAGTTATTTGATTAGATTTCATATAATCAGTTGTGTATTACGCGCAATTACCGCTAAAAGGGAAAATGATTTATCAGTAAAAATAAATAAATAATTTTCTCGATTATCTAATAAAAAATTTAATAAAGCAATTTTTTTTTTGTTTCTTTATAGAATGAATCTTCTTCTGATATCAATCTTATCAGTAGCTTCACTGTCGTTATTACCAACAAAAACTCATGGAACAACAGAAGTTCAAGAAGCACCTCAAGCTTTGCCATTATCCTCACAAATACAACCAGCAACTAGCGGTGGTGGTGGTGAAATCTGGCAGGAAGATGATCGTGAAGTATTGATACGCAACGAACGTGGAACGAAAAGTAATGGAAATGGTTCTGGTTCTGGTAAGCGTGGGAAAAACCGTAGAATAAAAAATGCAAATGAAAATTCAAAAGTACATAACCTACAACAACTAAAACAACCGCAACAACTACAACAACAACAACAACCAGATAAACATCAAAATAAACCCTTAGAACATCAAGTACAGAAACTACATCATCAGCATCATCAAGGCCAAGAGAAATCTTTGCCCCATCAGCAACAGAAACAATTAAAACAACAGCCATCGCCTGTTCATAATAATAATAAACATTTCCATAAGAAAAATAATGGTAACAGTAAGGCTGATAAGAGTGATAAGAGCGATAAGAACGAAAATTGTAAGTACTTCCGTTTCCTTCATGTTTGTAACTGTGTTGGAATGGGTTTTGGGAGCATGCAAAGCTGATGGATGCCACTAATACATTTTCTACTAACCAAATCAATTTGTTGGTAATTTTACTACTACACTTGCAATTTCCGTCATCACAGAAATCGTTTCGAAAACAACAATAACCAGAGCAATGCAAAATCAACAGAAAACTTTAAGTTTTAGGCTAATAGTGTTTGGTGTTGACAGTTCTTTTGTGGTAGAATCGAAAAGAACCAATAAAAATTATCGGTTTGACAGGTTGATGACAGACAAAAACTCGATAGATTCATATTAACAAAATAAAAGTTGTTAATTCGCTTTACTCATTTATAGTGAAGGCGTTAGTTGTTTCCATTCCTGTCGCTATTTGTTCGGTAGGAAAGTGAATCGAAAGTTGGATTTTATTCAAAGGACAGAGGAGCACATTTCAAATAAATTGTACTGTTTAACCCACGTGAAGTAAGAGTTAATTCCTATTTACCCGTGAGCCTACCCGTGAGCCTTGCTACAATCCTTTTGAAAGAAGTTATTTTAATTTGATCCGCCCCTCATATTATCATTCACGTTTCGTTGGAAAAATAATGGATATCTTTCAAAATAACACAAGTCCATGGATATAACCTTTAACGCAAATGTAAAACATTTTTCTTCGAAGCATCATTATGTATTTTATTCTAACAAACTTAAATCCTTTGTGCGGATCCTGTTACCCATCAAAGTGGGCATTCTATATAAGTCAATAAATTTGACATTTTATTAGCAAAATTTAATTTCTCAACATAATGGAAACACTTCTACGAACTGAACTCCGTTCTAAAATTTAATTACTTGCATCCTTTGACTATTATTATAGACAAAAAGGACATTTCGCCTTGTAGCTAGCTGTAAATTGTTACTTCTCTGGAAGAAATTTTTAAGACTCAAAAAGCCGATTTTATTGGTTCGTTTTAAAGTTTTCTGGATTCGTCCTTTAAAGTCTATTCGAGCTGAAGCAGCACAATTTTCGATGGCACTATCCTCATTTACTGAAGTCAAAATGAAGTTGAAAACGGACAAAATAATCTAAGAGAATGAGTCCATTCGATGTATACCCTTTTATAAATTTTATATATTTCTTTGATTTGATCCGTGCATAAAACGGAATTTTTAAGGCTGTACCTTTTTAACATTTAAATTTTTCATATAAAAC
Organism: Chrysops caecutiens; assembly: GCA_963971475.1. NCBI lineage: Eukaryota > Metazoa > Arthropoda > Insecta > Diptera > Tabanidae > Chrysops > Chrysops caecutiens. The sequence goes on from OZ020568.1 coordinate 74,537,581, forward strand.
CTTCCGGTTAAAATGTAAAAGTTTAAATACAATCATGGAAACCTTTCCAAACCTCAGAGAAGTAAAACGATACTCGTTCTGAAATAAAATTTTGTGAAGAGGGAAGTTGTTCAAGATTCAAGTATCAATTTAAGTTTTACGTATCATGAAACGTAATATATCCAATTAAAACAAATTCAATATAAATTGTGCAAGTTTCTCAAGGAATCGAACTAACAAAAAGTAAACAAAATATAACCAGCTTTTAAGGGATTATGATTCCGGTTTGTGGGTTTGGAAGATGGGATCACTTCCCATAAACAAATATAAAATGATAATCAATATAACATAATATTATAGTTGCATTTTACATGGATTTCTGGGGAATATCATGATGTCACATGTGCATCTTCCAGTGCAGGAAGTCTATTGAAACTCCAATTGAGTTTATATTGAGTTTGTATTGTTGAATTTCTGAAATTTTTCTGATAAATTACCACAAATCCGAACAAAATAATTCCTTTCTGAAACCCGAGAGACATTTTAAATACGATATGAAATGTAAAATTAACATTTCCAACTTTCACTCAAAATCTGCTTAAACTTTGTTCTGTTGGGATTTAAAAATGTTCAAATGTACCAAAGTTTTATCTTTCATGTACAGAAGCCAAATAACAACCCTAAAAAAAATTATAAGGATAAGTCAAAATACCGCATCGGATAACCAGCTAAAATATTTGAATAAATTTCAAACAAACCCTCGTTTTAACCACATAAATATTAAATTTTCAGTTTTTTTCTACTGTTTATATGAGTAATTCCACGGAAATTCCTTAGGATTTGTTAAAATCACCTTTTACCCATTGTAATTAATATAACACAAACACAAGCAGCAGCAAACATTCATAAACAGTGGCCATCTAAAGCCACACCTGGAGGGTACAAAAGTATATTACAATTTTTCATCCCTGCCAGGACTAGCATTACTACACAAAAGTCCTTCTAAAGAACACATTTCAACTTGTGATCATCTTTCATTAATCATTTTGTCCTTCCACTAACCTAACCAAAACACCAAAGACACAATGTCCTTTCTACAGTTTTTCTACGTAAAATTTAAGTAAAAAGGGAATTCCAGGGAAAAACATGAGTGGATGTATTTTAAAAAGTACATGAGATCGTGTTTATTTGTGTTATACTGAAGAATGAGTATCGTTTCATGTTGAAATTCGAGAACTATGTAAATGTTGAGGCATGTACCACAAAAGTGGTTATAAAAATTTGTACCATAGAAAAACCACATTTAAAACCATAATAAAATCATTGAAGAATGATAAATTATTGCAAATTTTAAATAATTAATGAATTCCAAATATGTCGGATGATGTAGAGTATAATGAACAATTTGCTTAACCGCAAAAACCACTTTGTATCACATACAAGATACACATAGTGTCAAAATTATGTGCCATATTGTGTGTTACGTTAATATTGTTGACAAAACTTCAACAGTTCACTTTAATTTTGTTGTGGTATTGTACTGAATTAAATATATTTCTTCACATTTATCCAGGAGCAATTGAATTGTCCACTCTGTTCACTTTCTGTTGTCAATTGGTCGGAAAATCTTGAATCAATTTTCCTGAAAACATCAAATTATCTTATCAAGTTCAAAGTGACTTCTTAACTTGCCGAATACAAACGTAAATGAAAAGAAATGTACTAAACTAAAACTTAAGAAATTCCTGTGACACTAGAAAATTTAGTGCACATACCTTGAGGTGAGTGCAAAGTTCAAATGTCATTGAGAGCACATAACACTTGGACAGAAATGGGAATGTCTCTGAGGAAAATTGTTTCTTTTACAAAACAAGAATTTTCACAAGATTTTTCGTAGAAAAGCGCAGTCAAGTGTAGTTTAGAGGCCAAATAAAAATGTTCAAGTAAAGTACATATAGAACGTATAGTAGTACCTAGGTACCTACTATCAAAGACCAAACACCAAACACTGAAGGCGTCAAGATGGAATACTTCTTCTTTACTTCTTTCGTTGCAATCCCCAAGGTGCATTGACTTTTATTTAGCGATTTTGAATTGCTATTGAATGGAATTTTTCATGGTATGTCTGCAAGTTGTGCAAGTGCACTTCAGTTTACGAGAATGTTACAGTCTACATGCCACATAAGAATTTTCTTATAAACAAAAACCTGATTAAGTTGAAATCGTTTACTTCTTTACTTCAAGTTCAATGTCTTCACAAAAGGTAACTCCCTTAAGAGATAAACTCATAGAAATTGTATGAAAAAGTTAAACATTTCTTTTTCTATTGTTCTATACTTAAAAGGAGTTTCCTCTATTTCGAGGCTTTCTATAATTTTTATGGTGCTGCACTACGTCTTTAAGTGGATAGAATTATAAGAAATAACAAGTTAAGCCAGTTTCTAAGCGTAATACATGAATTACTGTATTTTGTACATCCTTTATCACAACATTCCACTGTAGAAGAGGTGATTTGATAGGAATTCATAAAACTTCACTTGATCGTAGAACCAAAGAAATATCTCCGTTCTATGCGAAGTTTGCGACCAAAGAAGCAATAACACTAACAATAACATCATTGATGGTAGAATGATAGTAATACGTATTATAGTGGTAATAACAATACAAAATGCTATTATGGACAATTGTTATGAGACTCAACCACTATATTATATGTCATTAAAATTTCGCATTCGTAGAGAACATTAATTTTATGAACAACTCTATTTAAGAGGATATAACGAGTACCTACTCACTTCAATTGCAGTGAAAGGTTATTTCTTTGATAGAAGTCATGAATATTCTGTGGTGATTAAGAAATGAAAAACTGAATGGTAAAGAATTTATTATGCTAAAACTTTACTTTGTGTTTTACCTTTGACATCAACTTGTTTCACAGTAGTTTTCTATCTTTTTAATATATAAAATCCTAATGGTCGTGAAGCGGAAAATGTATTGCATTCACCGACGAATGGGATTCACTCTCTGAAAGCGGGGACAATTCATTTTATGTAGATCAAACACAGCATGAACTTCTCTCCTCTTCCTGGAAATGAATTTCATTCACCGAAGAATTGGATTCAGTCAAGCGGGGAAAATTCACTTTCTACATGACGTTATAAATATCTATGGGTTTTATTTCTTAGTAAAAGAAAATATTTTTAAGATATTCAGTCGGATTGGTTGCGTCAACAAATTTTCGTTAATTTACAAATAATTAAAACTCATTTTGTAATAAAATTCACCACGTAACACATTCCAACAATGATAAGTTTTTAAACGGATGGAATTTTTTTAATTATATATAACCACAAAATTCAAAAAATATGATTCGAAAAAGTTTTAAGTACATAAAAACTTTTACCAAATTCATCTGATATGGATATGAGTTAACCATATAATTAAAATGATAACAACAGGATAAATGGAAATTATTCCGAAAATTATTATGAGGATTCGTTTTATCATGGTTATGAACATTATTCCAGTGACTACTGTTAAAGCCAGTAATTAATTAGGGATTTATTACAAAATAATTTTTCATCTTTTTTATTTCAATTCAAAATGATATGAATTAAAAAGTTTTACGAAACATCCAATACCAATAGTAGCTTATTCACAGGTATATTTAACAAAAGCTTAATTTATATAAACGTTAATTAAATATCCAGTTCATTAATATCATGAGTGAATCAGCTAAATGTGTTCTATCTTACACAAAGTTCCATGGAATAGGCTTACCTACTGTGGGAATAACCCTGAATGGCCGGAAACCTTTAGTATAAACAATACCCTCATCGATGTATGTGTTTTGTATTATACACTCATATTCTATAGCAATAAATAATTCAAGAGCATCATAAATAAATCCTTCCAAAATTTAACCTCTGAGGGCAATACAGCCCACTAACAAAAATAACCAACATTGGTCTAACCACCATGGAATACTGTTTTGTTTTAGGGTATATAAACCTACCCATGTGAAATGCAATATCAGTAGCAATAAATTATTTTGTAATTTTAGATACTTTATCAGAACTATTTAGTAAACTTTTGGGAGGTATTAAATTTTAATTGCACTATTTGTATTTGCATTTAATATAACTCGCAAAAAGGTAAATGCTTTTAAAACTATTCGAGTTTATTAGCAAATGCATTTCAAAACAAACAAAAAACTACATTTCTTTGAACTCAGTTGATAACGAAACTTGCATTTTTGTGGTTAATATTTATTCAGGTAAATTTTTAATACCTACATATATCATATACACTAACATATTAACTAGTACTGCAACATAACTAACGTAGCTATGTACTTTTGTATTTAATATCTAACGGTTGCTAATCACGTTTAAGTAAAAGGTTCTGCATTTGATAAGAGTATAACATAACAATTGTAGCATAATTTTGAATAAATTTAAATTATAACTCTGATATTTGCAGAAACTTTACCATATTTAAATATGATTCTATCTTTATCAATTAACACAATTATTAAACTAATCATTTTCATTCTAGTATGCAAATACGTTAAAAGCCAATGGACTGAATGTGATGCTCAATCAAATACTCGATCACGTACATTGACATTGAAGAAAGGACAAGATGGTTGTGTACCAACCCGTACTATCCAGAAGAAGTGTAAAAAAGGTAGAAGATCTTTGAATTATCTTGAGAAAAATTAATTCTACGAATTAGTATCATCGTTGAAGGATTTTAATTAATTTTCCTCTCCCCAGTATTAATTTTGTTTCTTATCCTGTACCAATTAATTATTTATGTAAAACCTTCGATAGCCGCCTAAAACGAAGGTTTGTGAAGATTAATCCGTCAATTTGTAAAGTGTCAGTAACAAGGAAGAAGCATCGTCATCTTAAGATGATATGACGTTGCTTCTGATGAATGTTTCCACCATTTTGCCATTTTTGTGCTCCCCTTCTTGTTTGAATTCAATTTGTTTTATTCCACCTTCAATTTCTGGGGATGAAATATTCAGTAAAATCTCAAGGAGAACGTAAAATTAATTTGGAAGAATAATTTTTGAATAAAATGAAAAAAAAATATATATTTATTTTTTCATCATTCAGCTTAAAATTTCCAAGAAAAACTTTCTCATGAATTCTTTAAAAAGCAAAAACCTGTTAGTAGAAAAAAAATTTCTTTTTCGAGTGCCTAGACTCAAAAGCCTTGAGGAAAAATTTTTGAAAACAACTTAAAAGTATCAGAAAATTCGTGGGTTTCTCATGGCGTTACTTGAGAAACGTAACAAATTCGGTTTTGGACATGAATAAATAATTTTAAATGTATCTAACATAAACATATTGTGAAAAATGCTTGAACATTTCTGGAAAACATTTTTACATTTTCAACAAAACTTTATTCCATTTAACTTTTATTCTACACTTACAAGAGATATCAATTTCCATTTTAAGCGTTTTACACGTTTCTTCATTTTTGAATATCCACATTTGATGAAATGTATATCTAATGATAAAATTAAAATCAACAAGCAGGACACTAGCTTCCATGATATCCTAATAAAAAAGATTATCAAATAATGGTTATCTTCCACTTTAACATTTCGTTCAAGGGACAGTATTCATTTTTTGAATCATCAAAATATCATTAACCGTTCCGAAGGATGTCAAGAGGTTTCTTAAAGTTTTACATTGATATCAACAAAAAGATACTAACCGAAATTTCAAGATCGTCGTCAAAATCAAAAATTTCTCAAGGTTTTCGTCAACTTGCTTTAAAGACAGTAACAAATTGATTTTGTATGATTAAGGACCCTTGTAATGATTTTCTTGCGTTATTTTTAATAACTTTTTGAAACAAAATACAAAACACAACCACAAGTAAGTTCAATTACATCACAAAAATATACAGAAGTCCGCCAGAAGCGAATTTTCTCCTAATAAAAACTACGCAGCTATAGCCCGTATCTTGAAAAGGACAACTCAAAATGAGGAAGTAATTTTGACGTATTTTTTTCCATTACATTTGAGCTGAAACATGTTGGCTTCATATAAATGGGTACTTAAAGGGTAAAAAGGAAGTTTCCACAAAAGTAACCTTTTCACAGGGCTTCCACTGGGTGATTTTGGGCTCTTTGTCCTAGAAAACCCAAAAAACGAAATACAAGGAAGCTCCACAAAAAGTAACCACAAAATCACATCGTCAGTTGATTACATTTCAGCACAAAACCGGGTTAGGTGTCTTTTGACATGTAAATACTGGTGTTTTTAAATATGCGCATTAATTAATTTAGAAAGGATAAAATTTTGATGTTTTTGTTAAGGAAAAGGACACAAAATGAGAGAAAATTGTTGGTATCCGTGATGGTGAAAAGAATAATTTTCCAGGATGCTTATACTGTTGTACCATATATCAAAAGTTTGAAATCGCATAAACTATTTGTATTTTATAACTATACCTAGGCTAACAATCGTAAAGGATATTCAAGAATACTTATCTTGAAAAAAGAAGATAATAAAATTGAACCCTTTCTCATTGACATTCTCATTTTTATATAACATATTTGATAACTCCAAAACTTTAACATTCCTTAACTCCTTTTATCTTTTAATAAAAAATATATTGTAGCTTGCCGTTATGAAAAAGGAGCATGGTCTGAATGTGTAACTGGTCAAATGTCAAGAACAGATAAACTGAAGTCAACAAGCGATCCAACATGCCAAGAAACACGTGTCGTTAATAAAAATTGTAATCAAGGAAAGTCCAAGGACAAAACAAACAAGGAACGCAAAAATAGAGGTGATAAAGGTGAGTTGAATTTTAAGTAAACCAAGAAAATATATTATTGTATGTATGTACATATACTGTTAATAATGCTTACTATGTTCATTATTATCACTTTAACCTTACTACGGTTACGAAATCATTTTTCACACTTGCCCTCCCAAGTGGCATCTTCTAGCCCCAAGGATTGGAGTAACTATTAATAAAAACAAAAATAAATTTGTTTAATCAAGACCAGTTTGTTCGTCGTTAAGATAAACTTATTTAAGCTGCATAACAACCATTAAGAAGAAAGCATTTCTTAGTATTTGTTATGTTCAAGAATGGGGAGAAAAATTGTCAAATATTATGTAGGGAAAGGAAAAAAAGGGAAACACAATACGAATGACATCCCTGAGACAGGACATTTTTTTTCATACCAGCAACTTGTAGTTGTTTATCCGACGAGACTCATTAAAGGATTTTATTAAAGCAACAAAACTGAAAGAACATTAATTTCCTTCCAACTCCTTCTGTCTTCTATCATAAATTATACAATTATATGTCCTTGTAGACAGATACACCATTGACTGACATCATGATCTACATTGAGTCTATATAGTTGTTGTAGATATATAGAGTTATATTATAGTTTACCCCAACAGTAAGAATCACTGCAACATAATTATGATAGGAAACATTTGTGCTAGCAAGGATACTAGGATATCTTACACAAACGCAAATATTTTATAGCTTCTGCCTCAATGGTGCCATTAAGACGATTTAATTTATGTATTTAGAGTAATTATGACTGGAATTGGACATAAACAGAAACATTTTCTAACTTTACGATCCTTTCAGTTAATTTATGCTGAATTAATTCCGTCAAAACAAAAGGACACTGTCAAATGTTTCCTGAACGAAAATTCAATAGAAACGCATATAAGTGAAATGAAAAAGAAAATTCATTTTCTCTTCAAAACACAAATATATCAAATTCATAAATTAAACACCATCCAAAATCCAGGAAAATGTTTTATTTAATAAATTTTATCAAGTCATGTGAAAAATTTTATAAAATCTATTGAAAAATTCATTTCACCATAATTGAAATACTAAAATTGCATGCAACAATTAATTTTCATGTGATATGATAATTAAAATATGAAAATAAATTGAGAATTTTTTCATAAAATAAAACATGTTTCATTATTTCGAGTATTTCCATCATACTGTGATGGATATGACAAAATTGTAGGTAGATATCAATATCATTGATTGTTTCGTCTCGATGCAGTTCATGGAAATTCATTGAAACTACAAGAGGTAGCGTAATAGTATGCCTCTTGAACGTAATTTAATACTTTTAAAAACAAACTTGGTAACATATTTCATCTTCAATTCTCTCAGACAAAAGTCAATGTTTGTTTAAGTGTTATCATCATGAACATCTCATTTGTTATGATGTAACATTTGGAATAAATTAACATCAAAAATTTATGTTCATTTCAGAGCTGGGTGGACATTTCCATTAACATATCTTTTAAAGCTATCACAAATATAAAACAAAGTAAATGCAAGTGTTTTTGTTGAATTACCCTAAATTCCATTTGTCTAAATCCTAAACACACAAGCAACATAATACACAAGTTGAGCAACAAGAAACCTTAGAGATAACAAAAATTATTATAAATTATTTCTCATACATAAAATGATACCACTCGCTGGTGTATGAAATAAATTTTGAAATAAGAAGCAAAAGCAAAAACATATCCTTCGACTATATAAGACAACATCTTTTATGAACATAAATGCTCTCGTAATTTACTTGCATACTTAAATTCATACAACACACACAAAAACAAATATACTCGGGTTTATTTAAACATTACAATATTATGTTTTCATGTCCTTAAATAAATTTCTGTCTTTCTTTATATCCGCCACTCCTTTAAAATAAAAACGCTCCACTTCGTAATTTTTCCCGAATGAAAAAGCTCTGAAAAATTATGAGTAACATAAGGAAAAAAGCACCTTGGGGTGTCCTTGTTGAAAGAAAATATGATTTCTTTTGCGAAAACCTAGAAATGGCTCATAAAACTATAAAAGTAGATTTTGTCTTCTTATTTACTATGGAATTTCACATGTGGATATTTCTACATTATTTTCAGAGCACTTTGTAAATGTGTGTGCAAATATCAAGTTTATGTTTTAAGACCATGAATACATATCTTATTCTAAGTTCATTGTTATTTTGACATCAAGAACATTCTATGCTTTCGTAATCTCAAAAATATTTCAATAATCCTATCAAATTCGGACTAAGTATAATAAATAAATTTCATTAAATATTATTTTTTTATTTTTAGGTGCCCGCAAAGGACGTGCATAAGTTTACTGAAGGAGATACTTCAACAAATAAAATTTTTATTAATTAAAACAAAAGTAATGCAGATACAAGAACCCTGGCAAACAACACCGCAAAACAATACAAATATAACTGATGATATTTTGCCAATATTATGTAGTTTTATATTATAAAAGTATAATTACACTCGATACAATATCAAATTGAATAGGTCAATATAAGTTCAGTGAAATATAATACTGGTTATGATTTTTTATGTTTTATATGTCCACTAATTAGTTGTTAAATAATTTTTCTTAAATGTTGTTTGATTTTTCCATTTTCAATTAAATTACGTTATACATTTCCTGCCTTCATACTTCACAAAATTTTTCCATTAAATTTTGTTGCAAGATATTATGTATTAAAGCACAAATCATTTCAAAGTGCATGTTTATCATAAACATGTCAAATATATACTTATGCTTTCAAAAATTAACGTAAATATTTCTTTCGAATCACATATACATAAATGAAAAAATTGCCAAGTATATAAAAATATATAGGGAATAAAAATATAATTGTAACTACTTACAAACAATAATAATAATAACAATAATTGTAGTTAAACTTAAAAAATGCACACACTTTTCGTAGGGTTAAATCAGAATAAAATGGTTGAAGAAAATATTAAATAATACAAAAAATTCAAATTTTAAAAGTTGAAAATTATACTGGAAATTTTTCTGTGCAAAGTTACATGATGAAACTAGACATAGAATCTCATAAAAATAAACATAAAAATATATGTAAGGAATATAATGCAAAATACTTAAATCTAAAAAAATTACACTGTAAGTTTTTAAATGTTATAAATATTATGTGTTTGATGGTTTAGTTTACTTGTAGATTATGAGCAAACATATATAAATGATACAGAATTATGAAGTACATCATCATGAAATTGTGAGAAACATCCTGTAATGGCTGATAGTACATAAACTATACGGAGACTAATCCTAATAACACATCTGTGAACATTATTATATAATAACGATAAAAACTGAAATATATAAAAATAGTATAAAAACAACTGAAAATTAAAATTTATATGTAAAAATTTTATCCGTAAATTATGTAAGAAAAATTATATATAAATTTAATTAAATCTTGGAGTAATTTAAACATTTCATTATTATTGTTATTATTATTATTGTGCACACAAGTATTTATTATACCTGCATTGATATGTTTAAACAAAAATATAACACACAAAATCTTTTATCTATTGTAAAAATGTATTCCAAAATAAGAAAAGTAATTATCAAAAACAACATTCGTATAGAAGATACACAAGAAAAACAAGAAAATCATCAAAATGAAAAGGAATTAACATTAATTATTTATAAACATATGATAACAGTATGATTTAACATTACATTAAATAAAAATTAATAAATATTCAATAATCATAGATATGTAACTGGTAATAACAATAAATAAAACAAATTCGGAAAATCGATGTTAGTTTTAATACATTCAGAGTGTCATGTATTTGACGAAAACATAATACAAAGATCATTTTAATAAGATATTTTCATTTAATAACCATTTACTTAATGTCTAAATTAAATATTTGAATGACACCTTATTAAGTATTAAAATTACAATTTGAGAACGAAAAAAATTACATAACAATAAGTTTTGTAATGGGACGAAAGTTAAATTTCATTTATATACAAGGCGACAATGGAATATAATATAACAAAATTAAATTTAAAACATTTCCAATTATTATTGTCTATTTAGTATATATAATAAATAATACCTGTATTACTTCTATTATCCGTTAAACATCGATTCTATATCACAATCAAGCAAATGCTTGATTTTATGAAAAATCACAGAATCAGTAATCTGAAATATAAATTCATAATGTAATATTTATAAATCATCGTTTATTGTAACTTTTTAATGATTATTCATTTTTTCCATCATTCTAATTAAATTTTTTCAGTTTTTATATAATATTGACTTGCAAACATAAACTTATTTGTTATTTAGCATGAAACAAGTATATTTCTGAAATATGTTTAAATCTAAGTGTAAAGTTGGAAAGACCCCTCAATCTTTATTAATAGACACAAAATAATCTTACTAAATCCATATAAGAACAAAATGTTTTTCCATCTTCAAACTGTATCCAAATTAAATAATTAAATACAGATTTATGTTTGCGGTACAAATACATAAAGAAACAAACTCAATTGTCTTTGAATTATTTTGTGTATGTTTTCATATAAGGACTTCATGATCCTAGTGATTTTTGTGGATGTGTTTGCTAAATTCTTTTCATTATTGTTTGAAGACTCAAGAAGACAATAAGGGTAGCCGCAAACTGCGTACGAATTTGTATCGTGCTAAAAAGTATGATACTGATCGTACGAATTAAGTGCGCACATAACATTACGTAAGGTTTCCTGCTCCGAACAAGTTTTTTCCCAAAATTGAACAAAGAAACTCGCCCAAATTTCAACTATGTATTCGTGCGAAAAATCTGAAAAAAGTTTGGATTCATTTCGGACGTTGTATATATACGCACGTATACGTACGACTAATTCGCACCCAGTTTGCGCGCTCTCATGGTTACTTGTACGTGTACGTACGGGTAAAATTTGTATGAAAACGCGTCCAGTGTGCGGCTAAAACAATAAAAATAAAGGAAGATCAACTCTTGACAGTATTAATGTTATATACAGTGGGTGGCCAAGATATTAGAGCCACTTTTATTTCTTAGGATTTTTGTAGATTTCTAGCTCTGGTTCATAAGGAAATTATGGCTCTCTCTATTACTATGCAAACTTTTATCCTATATATTCCGAACAATTAGGATTTAGTCTTAGATCATAGAGAACAGGATATGACACCTTATCTAAAATCCGTATACATATACGGGCACAGCAGCGACGTCAGCGTACCAACGAGTTAATGGTGATTAAAAATTTTTCGTTTAGCCGCAAACCACCAGCTCAGGCACACATTTTGTTTGATGACGCCATAAAATTCAAATTCTTTTTTACAGGTTTTTCAAATAGAGTTTTATTTACAACAGGTATAACAAATTCTAAAATAGTCCCCTATACATATCTTTTCTAATTTCTGTTCATATTAATTCAGAAAATTGAAAATAAATTTGCTTGTTCAAGCAAAAACAACCACCATTCTCATCTTCGGCCACAATCATTTTTCATTTTCAGCTAACATGGGCGCCAACTGGTGTACAAAACTTGCATCTAAATTTCTCTTATCGCAAGTGAAAATTTGTGGTGGGGTTGGTGCTTGTAAATAAATTGACCATCAAATGTCAAAACAAAGCAAAATTTAATAAATTTTATAGTATTTCATTGAAAGAAATTAGTAATTTGTTGAAAATAAAATAAAGTGAAGTACACTGGAGTGATAGTAACAGTCTTGTGAAGTGACATTCTCATTTTAAGAAAATATATCAGTAATAAAGGAAGAACACGAAGTGAATTGTCGGAAAAAGTGTTCAAATTATATCCTTCAGAGGAAGAAAGTATTTTATTTGTTACCTATGTAAAATTCAATATTTTCTTTAATTATTTTAATTGTTTTCAAAGTGAAAAACATTGATTTTCTAATTAAATTTCAAGTTTGGAAAAATGGAACATAGTAAATGACGCATCGGTTGTGAAATTCGTGTCAAATCCGTGCAGTGGAGTAGTAGCATAAAACTTTTATAAAATTGTGTACTGAAATTTTTTAATAGTTTATTTAATAATAAAGAAGTGTAACATGAGTAAAAATTATAAATAAATGTTTATAAAAGAAAAGATTTGTGTTTTTCAATTATTTGTGTCCAATTGTACTTGTATTATGGTCGTGTACAGAAATTTTCCGACGTCAATGTTTTTCGTTCAAGTGTGTTAGTAAATTTTGTTAGGTTGCGTTAAAATTGCACGCTCATCTGTCATCGTGTCATATCCTGTTCTCTTTTATCTAAGGATTTAGTCTAGCTAGGTTCATGAGTAAGATTTTCAGCCATAAAATCTGGTGGGTATACATATTCATAGAACGAGACTGTACCTTTTTACATAAAAGCTGCTTGTGTTACATCTTCCCCAACGAAGGTTGTTCTATCTGATATCATATGCACATGAAGGATTAACGTTTTGCACCAGAGATTTACTAATCATTATGCAAATTGAAACATTTACTTAATCTTCTCTTTGGGTGTCCATGGTGATAATTAGTTGGCTGATATATGCATTCAAAACTCAATAACCATTTATCCAGTTTTCTATTGACTCCGTTCAAAGTATCCTCTATTCAAAATCTACATCGCCTCAAGTCTTCGAAACCTTTCGAAATTACAATATGTGGGATTGGTTTAGCCAATGCACAATTTCTAATGTGTCTCGGGTTGAATTTACCATCCACACGCACACAGTGCTAGTGCAGTGAGGTTAAGTCGCCAAAGGTAAACACAAGTTGTGTAGTTTATCGTGTAAATAGAATTGAAAAAGTGCTGTAAAGTAAAGTGATATTCCTCAGAAAACGAAGGAGATTGATCAATATTCATATATTCGTGATAAACTACTAGGATAGAAATTGTGGGCCTAGATTTTGTTGACATTTCTGTTTGATATGTCGGATTTGATAGAAGAACTTCCCGGCTCAGAGCTTGGAACAAAAGAGTACTGGGAACAGAGCTACGACCGCGAAATTCAAAACTACAGAAACCACGGTGATGTCGGAGAAGTTTGGTTTGACGAAGACTCTCAAATACGTATTGTGAATTGGATACTAAAAAATGATTCCATTGAAAATGACTCGAAAATTGTTGATTTAGGTGAAATTAATTGGTTTTACTGAAATAATTTTTCACAAAAGTCCTTTCAAGGGTCTGGAAATGGTATGCTACTTGTTGAACTCGCTCGTGAAGGATACACCAATTTGCTGGGTGTTGATTACTCCCCAAAGGCAATTGAACTATCAACTAATATCGCAAAGGATCAAGAGCTTTCCATAGAGTATAAAGTAGTGGATTTGCTGGATGGAAATGCAGTGGAAAGTTTAGGAAAATTCAAAGTAGTTCACGATAAAGGTAATGTGAAGATTATTGCTATGAAGTTGAAATGATTCGAAACATTTCAGGAACATATGATGCTGTTAGCTTGATCCCGGAAGATACGAAAGAGAAAAGGGAAATTTATATTGAAAATGTTAGGAAACTACTGGAACCAGATGGATATTTCGTTATAACTTCATGCAATTGGACGGAATTCGAGTTGAATAAAAGCTTTGAGAATAAGTTTTTCAAACATTGCACCATTCCGACACCAACGTTTAAGTTCGGTGGAGTTATTGGGAATGTTGTTACTAGCTTAGTATACAAGAAGTGTACATAGAAAATGTTAGTTTAAGATTTTAAAGATTTTAATTCAAAATAATTTAAGCTTACAAGGAAATCATCCATATAACTTGAGTTTTATGAAATTATACTTTTGTATCAACCTGTGATGCGTGTGAAACTCGCAACTCCAGCAGATGTGGTTCAGTGGGTTGTGACGTGCCTCCACAAATCACTTTCGGCCACCGTCCGCACACATTCATAGAAATTCCATACACGTGCTTTCTTAATTCTCCAAATTCACGTGAAAGTAAGGAAATTTTTGTCTATTCGTGTTGAAGGATTAAAGGTCAATTGAGGAAAAATTAAAGGATCAGCATTTAATTGAGTAATTTTCCGAGTAATTGCGAAACGTCACCAAAAGAATTCAAAGTATGTTTACAAACACATCGACATAAACCTGCCAAACCGTGAAACGTCAATTGAAATTTGTACAATTGTGTGCGAGTGAAGCAGAAGAAATTGTTTGCGTGTTTATGCGGGTTGCTTTTGTAAATCGTGTGTAAATCGAAGTGTTTTCACGGAATACACTTTCATTATTTCTTAAATCGTCGTGGAAGTTGCAACGTCGTTGATCGCTGCCTGTCGCTGCTATCGTCGTCGTTCGAAGTTGAAGAAACGCCATTTTGTTGTTGTTGCTTTTTCCACCGTTTCTAAATCGGGCGTAGTGTGGATTTTTTGTTCAATATTGAAGAGTAAAAGGAGTCGGTGTGGAAATTTTCATTATTTTAATTAAATTTAACCAAATTAAGGGAAAAATAAATAAATAAAATTATTTAAAATAAATCAATTATAGTGTTGTTATAAACAAAATCGTGTGTGTATTAAAAATTATTGTGTTTTGAGAAAATGAGTAGTGCGCCGGCTGCAGCAACCCCTCCGCCTTTGAAAAAGGGTATAGTTAAGCAAGTAAGGAAATGAAATAACGAAAAATTAAATGAGTTTTAATTAAGTAGATTCAGAAAGTTATTATTGAAATTAAAAAGAAAAATGTGTTCAAATACACCCTTCAAACATTAATGAAAAATTCATCAAAATTGAAAGGACTATTCGACATATTCATGCAAATTTCTATGCTACAGGCACGTGAAAACGTGGACTCTGTTCTGTGATGAGGAATTTATGATGAATTTGTGAATTTCGTTAAGGAGAATCAAAAGAAATAGGCTAGGGAAAGGTGAATATTGAATGCCAAGTTGGCATTTCATTTACCCCTGCCTGTATACCTTCTTACTCAATCAACGGAGACGGTTTTCTTTGATAATTCGGCCAACGTGTGGTTTTTCATAATCAGAACTTCTTAGCACATTTCTTCAATGTTACGTGAGCAAATTATTAGTGTGTTCTTTTAAATGAATTATTTCATTTTAAGAAAAATCACATTTTCAAATTTAATTCTTATTGCATCGTCCACGTTAAGTAGTTGTGAGGTTAATCCACTCAAGGGTGATTTGGAAAAGTTATGGAGGCTTCGTACACGTTGCTCGTCTGCCTGCACAATGAAGAGCACACACTCGAAATAAGGACGCACATGGATTCTCTCATAAAATGTCATTTGCTGGTGTGCAGGTGTTGACATTTTGGTGTATGCACCGAATTGACATACAAAAATATATTATGTTTGAGGTATCACAAAAATAGAAGAAGTCACAACAAGGTATTCTGGGGTAAACTGCTTGAATTTCTCATAATTTCTACATCAGATTTGTATGAAAACCTCTTCTATTTTAGGTGTTATTCCATATGCAAAATGCAGATGATTTGCAATTTTCGTTCCACGTGAAAAACAATATTCTCAACGCATGTCTGTGCTCACTGGGAACCTATCAGCATTGACGACCTGTTATTCTGCATTGAATTTCAGTATGCAGATGTAAAAACTTATACCGCTCGAAAATCAATTTCTTCTCTGTGTTATCAATATCATACCGAGCGGAAAACCCAAAAAATCAGTCTCGTTGCCACGTTTCATCGGAATCGTTCACTTTCTTTCTTCAACCAAAATGGGACTCTACTTCGATTGGCTTTTCGTTGTTTTCTTAAAGTCACCTTTTCTCCACTTTCTTTTAACTTACATTCACTTTGCACTTAACATGCTGCCAAGAGTTACAATTTGTTTAGAGTCATCCAACAAACATCGTCTCTGAAACGATGGATGAAGTTTATGTAACGAGTTTCCTTAGAAATGTTTTGTGACTTGGTTTTCGATTTCAAGTTGTCTTTTGAACAAATCCTTGCTTGGTCGTGACTTACAATCAAAAGCTGTGAATGTTCTTTATCTCAAAAGAAATATATTTAAATCATGTTTCATACGTTTTGTTTGGTTAGATTTGTAAAGAATTGTGAAAACTTAGTCTTTTGGAACTTCTTTTAATTGAAATTTGAAACAAATCTTTAAAGCTTCATTATTTGTCCTCTAATTTTATGTCGTTCAAAGGCTTAGACACTCAAAGCCCGATGTGTTCTCGATAACACCATCAACTGATACTACCCCAAAAGTTCAAAGCAATGCTTTCAGTATCAATATCAATAAAAATAATTACAAAATAATCAAATAGATCTCTTGATTGATCTTACTATTCTAGTTGTCAACAAACCTTTGCTTATAGAACACCAGTAGCTACTGCTGTCGGTTATTTATTATCAATAGTTTTTGACGGAATGTCCTCTCTATTCTGCATTATTAACTGATACTCAAGTTCAGTTGGGATTTGATAAATCTACGAAAAGGAAATCAATTTCAAGTAGATATGATACGAAAGTTGAAGAAAATTTGAGAAGTTATCTATAACATCTCCTAATTAGTATTTGAAATTGATACAAATAATCACAAAAATTGGGCTTAAAATACGATTAATAAAAGAATCAAATCCAAAAATAACTGGCAGGCGGATTACAGTTTGAGGTTATGCTCACATTTCCACGTGCTTTGGAGTTTTGGGTGATAGTGAAACAATTTGAGTGGTGATGGTTAAAGAAGTTTGCACTTGAGATAATAATAAGACAATGTGTGTTAATTGAAATTTATTAAGTATAAAATAATATAATTTTGTGAACAATATTTGCTTATTAGTAATAATGCTGTTGTAGGTTCTGTCTGGAGATGCTGTGGTGATTCGTGGTTACCCAAAAGGTGGGCCACCACCTGAGAAAACCATTTATTTCTCTTTTGTGACTGCTCCGAAGTTGGCTAGGAGACCACAGAGACCGTATGTAACACTAAATTGCATAAAAATATTGTATAATATTAGAGGTTACTATTCACAGTGATGAAGTATCGCGGGACGAACCATGGGCCTGGGAAGCAAGAGAGTTTCTTCGTAAGAAATTGATTGGTGAAGAAGTTCATTTTTCACTAGATCGTCCCGCAAACTCTACACGAGATTATGGTTTTGTGTATCTTGGAAAAGACCAAGCAACTGCTGAAAATGTTGTTGAAACCATTGTGTCCGAAGGTCTTGTCAGTGTCAGACGTGAAGGACCACGCAATTCAGCAGAGCTACAGCGATTGATTGAATTGGAAGATGCAGCAAAATCAGCAGGCAAAGGAAAATGGGGTGATTCACCATCGTCCGATCATGTTAGAAACATTAAATGGACTCAAGATAATCCACGTCATATTGTTGAACAACACAATGGAAAACCGGTTAAGGCTATCATCGAACATGTTCGGGATGGCTCAACGATACGTGCCTTTTTATTACCTGATTTTAATTATGTTACACTAATGATGTCAGGTATTCGATGCCCGGGTGTTAAACTAGATAGTGATGGAAAACCCGATCCAAATGTTCAAGTACCATTCTTCGAAGAAGCTAAGTACTTTGTGGAGTCTGCATTACTGCAGCGTGATGTTGAGATCCGACTAGAATCGGTGAACAATGCTAACTTCGTTGGTACGATTCTGTATCCAAAAGGTAACATTGCTGAAGCTCTCCTGCGTGAAGGTTTTGCCAAATGTGTTGATTGGAGCATGGCCTTTATGATTTCGGGTAAGTTCAAATTATTTACTAAGATTTAATGGAATTTGCATTGTACTTGCACATAGTGTTCAAAATTTAACATTTACTTTGTACACTTTGTTACACAATGCTAGATTAAAAAGTGGACTTCAAGAAATTTACATAACATAATTATGTTTATTTTATTTCACCCCTCTGACATTCTATTCAAATTACATAAGCTTTAGTAAAAAAAAGTATGCAAAATTGAAATTAACAATTATAATATCATTTCAAGGGGCTGATAAATTGAAAGCAGCTGAAACTCATGCTAAGGAGAAACGTCTTCGCTTATGGAAAGATTATCAATCTACTGCTCCTGCCATACCAATCAAGGAAAAAGATTTCACTGGCACAGTCATTGAAGTTTATAATGGTGATGCTATAAGTGTCCGAGCATCAAATGGTGTTGTTAAGAAAGTTTTCCTGTCAAGTATTCGGCCACCAAGAGAAGCTGCTAAGGTTACTGCTACCGAGGAAGATGGAAAACCTGCTGCACCTGTACAACCACGTAACAAGATCTCCCGTCCATTATATGATATTCCATGGATGTTTGAAGCTCGTGAGTTTTTGAGGACAAAACTTATTAATAAAAAGGTACGCTGCACTCTTGATTACATTTCACCTGCCCGCGATAATTTCCCAGAAAAACATTGTTACACAGTAACTATTGGTGGAGTGTAAGTACTATGAAAGAATGAAGCGGTTATATTTAATAAAATTTGTAATATTTCAGTAATGTTGCTGAAACAATGGTTGGTAAGGGATTAGCAACTGTTCTGCGCTATCGTCAAGATGACGATCAACGTTCATCACGATACAACGAACTGCTGCAGGCGGAAAATCAAGCTATCAAGAAGATGATAGGTATGCTTGACGTTACAATTTCCAATGTGCGAAACTTAGAGGATTTAATATTGATTCGCAGGTGTACATGCAAAGAAGGATATTCCTTTGCATCGAATCAACGACCTAACTGTGGATCATTCAAGAATCAAGGTTCAATATTTACCATCATGGCAAAGAGCACTTCGAACTGAAGGAATTGTTGAATTCGTTGCAAGCGGGTCGAGAATACGTCTTTACATTCCGAAAGACAGTTGCCTTGTAACTTTCTTGTTAGCCGGAATTACCTGCCCACGCTCATCAAGACCTGCCACAGGTACTGCACCTGCACAACCTGCCGAGCCATTTGGTGATGAAGCACTGGCTTTCACCAAAGAAAGGGTAATAGAATTATTTTCCAGAGTTAAAAATCTGAAATTTATTATAATAAATTAATCAAAATTTAGATCCTACAACGTGATGTTACCGTCCATATTGAAACAACGGACAAAGCGGGATCAAGTGTCATTGGTTGGTTATGGACTGATAACAACGTTAACTTGTCTGTTGCACTTGTTGAAGAAGGTTTAGCTGAAGTACATTTCAGTGCAGAAAAATCTGATCATTATCGCCAATTGAAAGCTGCTGAAGATTCTGCTAAAGCCCAGAAAAAGAACAGATGGGCGAATTATGTGGAAGAAACCAAACAAGAAACTAATGAAGAAGAAAAAGAAGATGACACTGTTGCACGTAAAGTTAACTACGATAAAGTTGTTGTTACAGAAGTCACCCCTGAACTGCATTTCTATGCTCAACATGCTGACCAAGGTGCCAAACTTGAAGCTCTCATGAGTAAATTGAGACAAGAATTCTACAATAACCCGCCAATTACCGGATCATATACTCCAAAACGAGGAGAATTGTGTGCTGCTAAATTCAGTGCGGACAATGCTTACTACCGGGCCAAAGTGGAAAAAGTTCAAGGTGGAAAAGCACACCTGCGTTACATTGATTATGGCAACAAAGAGGTAAGATACAACTCCTTTAACTTAAACATTTTATACGCAAACTCCTTAGATCCATTTCCGATTCATAAGAAATGTTTGAGTCATAAGTTTGCAAAAGAAACAACTTAAGGAATTTGATATGTTCATTTCGATGTACTATTTCAAACCAATCACAACAAAATTTCAATACAATCATTTGGAAACGTTTTGAAGAGTTGAAGGGTTATCGTAATATTTTTTTGCGAATTACTCTTTCGGCTTGGATAACTGATCTCAATGAGCGTTTTGAAATATGTGATGTGGGGTACAATGTAGATGTGGACAGCTAAACATTCATTGAGTAACATTCAATTATAACAATTTATTGCATTTATTAATAAACATTATTTTCTTGAAGGTTGTACCAACAACCAGCACAGCTGCCCTACCCGCCGGATATGCGAGCGATAAGCCTTATGCGATAGAATATTGCATGGCTTTCGTTCAACTCCCGCCAGACAATGAATACAAAGAGGAAGCATGCAGAGCATTCGGGGAGGATACCCTCAATCGTACCCTGCTACTCAACGTTGAATACAAGGCAAATAACATGTCGCATGCAACCTTGACCGATCCAACTACCAACAACGACATCGGCAAGGGTCTTGTTAAGGACGGGTTGCTCCTGATCGAGAAACGTAATGAGAAGAGATTAAAACCCGTCATGGAAGAATACAAAGAGGCTGAAGAAACTGCCAGGAAAAATCGCCAAGGTATATGGGAGTATGGCGATATTACTCATGATGATGCTGCTGAGTTTGGACGTTAAAACTAAAGAAGAAAAAGAGCAATTCAAATTATTACACATATTTTTTCATTTCAAAATACCTGCTTAAATGTTTTGATAGCATTTTTGTCGAAATTGAGTCTTGAAATTCGTTTCATTCTATTCGTGCTGAAGACAACTAGCAATATAAATTAAAGATAAAAAATTTGTTAAAGTTTTTATTTTCGGGTTAAACGCGTAGCTAGAACTTGTTATGAGATTCCACCAAAATAAACAAACTGAAATTAAAACAAGATTTCAAAAAGAAAATTATTCACATTCATTTTTGGGGGCAATATCTACCTATGGACCTTTTATTTTTTTTTTTTTTTATGCAAAATATTCTGCATTTGTTGATTTAAAACTAAAAGTGGAAAATATTAAAACTATATGATAATACTTACAGTTAAGTAAAACAAAACAAAAAACGAGATTTTATCCGAGAAAAAGTTAATAAAAACGCTATTTAAAAGAAGAGTGGTATATTTCAGACTGTTAGAATTTTTTACAATTTTTTAAATTGATAGATATAATAATTAGCTAAAACAAACCACTTTATTAAAGCGATTTGATAGAAATGGGAGTAAATTAAATAAAAATCCGAAATTTGTGTAAAGAAAAAGACAAATATACTTATACATAAAAGAAGTAGTTATTTTGTGTAACATGATCAGAGACATCCTTATTATCACGTAATAAACAGATCATACTACCAAGAAACGTACAATTCTTCATCTTCATTTCGTGTCTACTAAGAGTATTTCCTGGGCTAAGCTTTCCAAATCTTATCTACAATATCGGAGTAGAGCATAAGTCTTGAAAATTTAACTTTCAGAAGGATATTATGTAAATGGTAATTCTCATATCAAGATGCACTTGTAAGCTGGTAATATGTGCATTTCATAGAACATATGTACCTGGTCGTAAAGTTTTACCAACCATCCATGTTTGCCCTAGTTCTTGTGTTTACTGGAACATGGGCACGATTATGATTTCCGTGGGCAAGTGTCAGTATTACCACTGCCGATCGACGCGACACCTACGTATCGATGGCGGAACTTTGAGAATTTTTAAGTTGAGTGTTTATTGAATTTGATATTCAACGCACAAATACGCGTTGAGTTAGTGGAGAATGCGTTCCTTTGAGAGCCTTCTATCAACACCAACCAATGAATAAAGTCAACGCGTTCTTCATACAAACATAGAAAACTTCGTTCAAATACGCGTTGAGTTACTTGCTTAGAACTTTTTACCAAAACCAAAAAGTCAACGCATTCTTCATACAACCACAGAAAACGCGATGGAGGGACGCGATGGGTTTCTGGAGAATGCGTTCCTTTAAGAAACTTTTATCAGCACCAACCGATGAAGAAAGTCAACGCATTCTTCATATAACGATGGAAAATTTAATACAAGGATGCGATGATTTACTATGGGGAATGCGTTTCAACGATCGTGTAACGAAGCACGTCTCTGTGGACGCGAATTTTCTAGAAATTCACGGAGTAGCGTCCATTTTGCGTTAGATTTTCAATGTTTTCTCGAATTTCGAGTGATTTTTTGTGAATTTTTAAAGAATAAGTCGGAAAATGTACTCACCGAGAGATGAATTTGAAGATCTTAGGAACCTACCTTGAAAACGCGTCTGAATTTTCCATTCTCATGTTGTCTGTAAGTAAGGAAAAGTCAATAAATTAAATTAAATTTGATAAATTAACGCATACTTTCTCAATATATTGGGAAATTCAGTTTAGTTTTCCACATTTTTCACTCTTTCAACACTAGCACAAACACAAACACAAACACTCCTTCTCACACGAAAATCCACTGGAGACTGGCGGACACCTATGGAATGGACGGGAACGCGCCTTTCCCAGCCAAGGTAAAAATGTTTCTTGATTTTACTGTCCGGGAAATTCAAATTTGATATTTCTCTTTCACAGTTTAGAGGAACGATACGTCATGATCTATTTCCCATCGTTCCCGTTTGTGAAAAATGTTTCTTTCCGTGAATTCCGTGAATTTCTAGAAAATTTGTGTCCACAGAGACGTTGCTTCGTTATACGATCGTTGAAACGCAATCCCCATAGTAAATCATCGCATCCTTTTATTAAATTTTCAATCGTTATATGAAGAATGCGTTGACTTTCTTCATCGGTTGGTGTTGATAAAAGTTTCTCAAAGGAACGCATTCTCCAGAAACCCATCGCGTCCCTCCATCGCGTTTTCTGTGGTTGTATGAAGAATGCGTTGACCTTTTGGTTTTGGTAAAAAGTTCTAAGCAAGTAACTCAACGCGTATTTGAACGAAGTTTTCTATCTTTGTATGAAGAACGCGTTGACTTTATTCATTGGTTGGTGTTGATAGAAGGCTCTCAAAGGAACGCATTCTCGACTAACTCAACGCGTATTTGTGCGTTGAATATCAAATTCAATAAACACTCAACTTAAAAATTCTCAAAGTTCCGCCATCGATACGTAGGTGTCGCGAATATCGGCAGTGGTAATACTGACACTTGCCCACGGAAATCATAATCTTCCCGCAACATGCATCTTCCAGTAGCCTTCTATTGAAAGGGGGCGTATTGTTCCTAGATTGTTAAAATTTTTGGAGCAACATTATCGAATCTGAATATAATTCAATGGATAAGTGGATGTTATTTCTTCAGATTTTCTGAACATCCATTCTAAAAATGTGAAAACGGAGATTAATTTATTCCTAAATATGTTTTTCATTTCTTTTCATTTGTTACCAAATCTATAACCAAATTATGAATTGTGAATTTCCTTGTGTGGCATCTGTTATGTACTTTCAAAACCACTGTAGGTTGTGTCAGTCATCAGATGGTAGTACATCTTGCTAGCTGCAGGCTGTTCTTCGTCTATGGCACTACTTGAAAGTTGTTTGACAGTTGTAGACGAAGTAATTTTTGAAAAATTTAAACGACAGCAAAATGGGTAAGCTAAAGTTTTAGTTTAAAAGTATAACAAATATCGATATTGTAATATTTCAGACGATTATCTGCTGTATGAGGAAGTAAGTGATTTAGAGAAACAGTGTAAGTATGAAATCTGGAGGTGATTTTAGTCTACCAAAATTTTATATTATCGCGACTTTTCCAGCTGCAGAATATGATCGTCAATTGAAAATGTGTGGAGTTGATTTGTCTGATCTACCGAATGAAATTGTAAAATTGTTGGATGAGTTAGTTGCTATAAAAGAGGAAACAAATCTACACAGTCTAGAAATGAGTTTCATAGACGAATTTTATTTCACAAAATTGAAAGAGGAAGTCGAAAAGTGTATGATTATATCGAAAATGAAGCGGGAAATCGAGAGCTTAAAGAAGAAAATCAGGAAAGAAAATGAAGATATCACCGTTCTTCAAGAGTAAAATATTTGATGGATTCGAATTCATATCAAAATGTTGTTTTATGTAAATTTTAGGTTTGCTAACTCCGTAAGTCATAAGGTTGTTTCGAATCAAGAGCTGGACGCAACGCAAGCAATTATAGAAAAAAAAATTGTAGATCTACAAAATAGAACAGTAAGTTAAAGGCTAATTCACACAATTTGAAATGTTACTAAATATTGTCATTTAACGCTTTATAGGATTTTCGAATTCCAGAAGACATTAATCTAGATGAACTAATTAGTAAAATGGAAGAACTAAGAAAGACAAGGAAATGAACATGTTCTTTCTACATTTAAGTTGCAGTGAAATAAATAAGTTGTAAAACGATTAATGTTATCTACAGTCAATATTCAAGAATCACTTGTTTTAATATATAGGGGGTATTTGAAGGAAGTATTAGGCTACAAAAATTGTGATTGAATCAAATAAAACTGTATTTATGTATGTTAATGTGTACTTGAAAATTTACGAATTGAGAAGTGGATATGTATCTCACGAACTATTAGCGTAAATGAAAATAGTCAATAATAACATCTTTTTCATTTTTGAAGACTTATCCAAAAATACCCTACACGCGTCTTCATATACTTGTATTGCTACTGAATTGTCCAGGGTTCACAGAAGACACCTTACTACTAAATTTCATCCATATAGTTCCAATAGTCTGAATAAAATGGATGTGACATACAGATATGACGAAACTATGAGGGTTCCGTTTAATGCCATTTGGCTACAGAGCCCTAAAAAGGATCGCAAGTCATATAGTCCCTTCACTATAATATACTCTCTTGAATTTGTAAAATGTGAAAATCAACCGGAAACTATTAAGTTTTTGCGGCTAAAGTACATTATATATTTACTTTTTCGAAATCTAGTACGCTGTTGGGTGCAATTTTTTGATAAACGGATTTATTTAACAAAAGAAAAATACCTTTATGTAGCGTACGTAGACCCCGTGTTCAATGGTATAATTAACTGAGTTTCTTCCCGTTTCTGTACATGAAACGTTTTTCAGAAGTTTTTTCGGTTGCATTCATTGAATCAGTAATAAAAATTGCGAATTCTTGGAAAGTCTCTGTTTTGTTTGCTATTTGCTCAGTTAATATTTTGTACTTAAGAGAACCACTGCTTTAAGAGATAACCCATTGATAAAACCATAAAGACGAGCACAAGGCAGCCGCTTATCGCAACTTGAGCTGCTCATAAAGTCAAAATGATACCGTCGTGAGTAGCTAATAGTACTCAATAAACCACATACAATGACGTGTTTTGTTGCTTTTATTATAAAAGTTTATGAATTTAAGCGTGAGCTTTAGTATCAAACTAACAGTTGACTTGCTCGGTTTCTCATCCGAAGACAACTTTGAACAACTGCTCGAAATGGTTAAAGTGATTAGCATATTGTTTTTCTTGTGCATAGGACTGTCAAAGTCGCAAGCTAAAATTGCGCCTGTTTCCAATGATATAACATCGGTTTTTGACGAAAATGATACTCCAATTATTGGCATTTTATCGCAAGAGATTTCGTATTATTTAAACAAAAATTATCCTGATCAATTCAAAAGTTATATTGCGGCGTCTTACGTGAAATTTGTAGAAGGTGGCGGAGCAAGAGTTGTGCCAATTTGGTGAGTTTATTCGATTTGCTAATAGGTCATGATTTATTTAAAGGTTCAAAGACTTTTAGAACTTTGTGTTATTTACGTCATAGATCATCATTATTTATCATTTGGTAAAAAGTGGCTTAAAATGAATAGGTATTGTGCTTTGTCATCAAGATTAATGCACTATCACAGAAGGTTCCGGTTTGTGAAATAGTATCCGGTTGAATTGAAATAGTTTCGGTTCTTTTTCTCGGGTCTCCAGAGTGCCTTAATTACACGGATCTTAAAACTTGTTTGTGAAATTCTGGGATTTCAGGGATATGGGTTCTTTTTCGTAGCCTCCAGAGTAGTTCAATTGCGCGTATCCTAAAGCTTGTTTGCAAACCGGGATTTTTAAACTTCTGCTGCCAGTTCCGGTGAGTCAAGCTTCCGCTGCAGATTTGCTGACTTTTTGTTGAAAAATTAATATTACACTATAATTATATCATTTTCGAAACGATCGTAGGTCGAAAACACACTTATACAATTGACGTAATGCATTTTCTAACACTCTAAGTGCCGATTTAATATGTTGATAAGGTGATCAAGATTTTTAAACTTGCAATGCAGATTAAACTAAAATGTCTTTGTTTTGAGATATAACAAAGTAAATAAGCTTGTCAATAAATTTATTTGAAGACCATTCTGCTTATGTTCATAATTAATAAAGATTAAAACTTTTGTACCTCTTTTGATATATAAAGCTGTTAAGATCTTAATTGCACACAAGTGACTTTCACATCAAATTCTAAAGTAATTGGAGTAAATACACATTTTGTAAATATGATTTGTTGTAGTTACAAAAGGATTTCATCTCGTTTAGTAGGTATTTGATCTTCTGTTAAACATTTCTTATGACTTTTAAGTCACATATTTAAGGCAAGTAAAGCTTTGTCTGTACCATTGTCTGTAATATAACAATATCTCGTGATAAACTTCTAGGTAATACTTTATTTATTGTAATAGAATGATAACGAACTAGAATTGTATAATGAAACTGAGATAGTGAGTCCAGATTTTTCAAGTTGAATTGCGATAAATGATTTTATATTGATATGTTCAAATTGGTTTGTTATCGAAACTAATATTTGATTGAAGAACAAAAATGATCAAACGACGTATAAGATATATTCCAAAAGTTTATCTGCATCTTGAAATTTATCTGATTTTTGACACAAACAATTTCACAGTAGTAATAATAGTACACTTATACAGTCTTTATCGGGAAAAAGAAAATGTGGTTTGCTTATCCTTGTTCTGATGAATATATAAATGTTGTTTTCTAAACCGATGCTGGAAATCATATCTCATTTTCTATGCAATTTTGAAGTTGGTATTTACAGAAAGTGGTATTTTTACTACGTAAATCATATCCTATTGTAAAAAGTAAACAACGAGTGATTCACGGAAGTTCAATAGCATTCCTGTAGATGATTTTGAACTGATATGTGGAAGTAGCATAAAATACACTTACAGAAAGTGGATTGAATGAAATGGTACTTCCCCAACAAGATCAGTTTGCCACTAATGCGAATTTATTGAAAAACCACCGATTTCGAACTTTATTTGAACTAAAAATCAAATTTACATAACATTTTAAGAGATTGTCATGTAATACTTCCGATAGGCTGTATAACATTCCAACTTGGGGTAGAGTACACTCTCGCGGATTTTTTATTAGTGACTTTTTTTAAAAAATTCTTTTTTATTTAGATATATTAGACTATTCTGAGCATTTTAAGGTGAGGAAAATTTTTTGACCCTCCGCACCCCCCCCCCCCCCCCGCATCTTTTGTAAAAGGCAAATGTGTATGATTTGTACTAGAACTTTGACAAATGTCAAAATTTTGTATGAGCGTCTCGCGGAATAAAATTGAAAATTTAGTGTTTTGGTGCGGAAAAACCTTGTTTTCCTCACCTAAAAGTAAAGATAATAATCACAGCTAACTAAATATGTGCTTTTTTTAAAAAAAAAAATCTCTAATAAAAAATCCGCAAGAGTGTACTCTACCCCCAACTTGTTTTTCTTATATTTCTATATATGAGCTCATCTCATACATAGGTATATCCGAGTAAATCGAGCTTGAACAGCATCCGACTTTGCTGGCTAATTGAAAAAGTAATCGATCATTATACAATTCAAGGTATTAGGTCTGTTTCAATACTTCAATATGTTTCGAGCAGGGAATTGAAGTTTTCGTACTCGCTCAAAAAATTGTTTTGAGAGAGTTTAAAGAAAAGTAACAGGGGGAAAAAGCTTGAAAGTCCTAGATGCCACTCGAGTAACTTCAAGCTACTAGGAAAATGCGGTTCATCTCACAATGTCAAATGTCAAATTTGCTTATATTCTTAACTTAGAAAAATCCTCTTAAATCGCTCCTTTACAGCCGAGTAAATTCTGGTAAACTCAAGCTATACGTGAACAGACCTATTATTTGTTTTGTTGATCATGAAACCGTGATGGTTATATGGTGGACATTAGAATAAATTTTAAAATTGATAATTTAAAAATATAGCTAAACATATATTTAAATGCTCTTAGGATCGACCAACCAAGAGAGTACTATGTGGATATTTTAGGCAAAATCAATGGGTAAGATGTTATTTTAAATTGGTAAGATACACATTTTAATGTTGGAAAAATGTTTAAATTGGTAAAGGGTTTTGTTTCCTGGTGGCGCAACATTTTTTAATTCATCGCGAGGATATGCCGAAGCAGGACGATATATTTACGACATCGCGGTGGAAATGAATGAGAATGGCCATTACATGCCAATCTGGGGGACATGTCTAGGATTTGAATTATTGACGTTTCTTGCATCTGAAAATAATGAGCATCGTGCACGTTGCGATTCTATGAGTCAGTCTCTTCCTTTGGAATTCAAACAGGGTATAAGGAGAGCAACTTTAGATAAATTATGTATTAATTTTTTGATAGGTTTCAGAAAAAGTCGCTTATTCGGTGGTGCTCCCGAAGATGTCATTCAGATTTTACAGAGTAAAGCTGTGACTCCAAACTTTCATCAGTTCTGTGTCACAGAACAGGTCGGTTATTTGCTTATCTGAGCGTTTTGTTTTTAATTCATTAACTATTTTCTGTAGAATTTCACAAATTTGGGATTAGACGAACACTGGATTGTGATGTCGGTCAATCGCGATTTGAATGATTTTGAATTTATATCGACAATCGAGCATAAAAAGTAAAAATGAGGCGAAAATAGAAAGCTATGATATAATACACTATTTCCTTTTAGATATCCGTTTTATGGAGTACAATTTCATCCAGAAAAAAATATCTACGAATGGGTTGGAAATAAAAATATATCTCATACACCAGAAGCTATCCGCGCAGCTCAGTACTTCTCTGAGTTCTTTATTGATGAATCTAGGAAGAGCATGAATCGATTTTCAAATAAAAATGAAGAGAACGATCATTTAATATACAATTTTGCACCAAGTTTCACAGGACGAAAAGGATCATCGTTTATACAGTCATATCTCTTCCCAAATGGAGCTGACTATGGAAATTGTCGTTCAACCGGAAATACAAGTATGCCTTTTGCTTTTATAATCGCCTTATTATATATCATACCTTTATTTACGATGCAGTTATGATGAATTTTGTTGTTATTTCAAATAAAGTTAAATTAAATAAAATTTTTGATTTTTCAGTTGAAAATACGTGTGTCCAAAATGTGGTTTGTTAATGCATTCTAGCTGTGTTACAGATCCTCATCATGACATCCATACGCTAAAATAATACAAAATTTGTGTTCGAAAACATTATGCTTAAAAATACTAGCCATATATCATGACTTTGTAATGTTAGTTTTAATACAAAATTGTGATTGTGAAAAGTTATTTACTTTTTTTGTACGAGTCAAGTAGTAAAAGTATTACAAATGTGACTGTCCTCTCTAAGTACATATATGTCCTTAAATGTTTGTTCTTGTATCTTATGTAAAATACATTTTGAAATAAATTTCTTTTGAAAGTCTCATGTAAATTTGTGACTTGTTTAAGAAATATGTAATTTGAAAATTAACAAATGAAAGTTAAGTACAGGACCTGCGAAGCAATATTGTGATCATTTTCTTTTGTGTCATGTATAGTACGTTTAACATGGTAATGTATCATCCTGTTGTAGATCAATGTCCTGGATATCAAGAGAACATAGGCAGACAAAAGACAATTTCAAAAACCCACAAATTTCGATATGTTTATTCACAAATTGTAGCGCCTGAAAACAAGCTATGAAGAGAACGCTTTTCCAAATATACCGAATCACGACTCAAAACATGAGGCATTTTCAAAAGAGTGAGTCGACTTTAGAAAGTTGATTATCTTCTGGTTGACTTCCAGGCGATAGAGTTTGCATATTAGATACTGCTGCTCTTTAGACTCATTGTAAACAAAGTATTACTCAAGAAAAACTCACGAGACTCATTGATAAGCAGATACAGAAAGAAGAAAGAGTTTAGTGTGTTTCCGGGCCTTGTGTTGTATGGGGTCGATTGAATTGAAGTCTTAAAAAGGTTTCAATGAGTACACTTGATTTTAGTTGGAGTGCTTAAATTTTACAAAGTTTTTATCGATAGCAAACAAAGTTCAAACAAATCATCATAAAGTTTGAGCGATAAAATCCATTGAGGAATTCCTAAAATATTTGTTTTTAGTAACCGATAATAAGCAGTGCGTTTTAAGATAGAAATAGAAACGGTGTCGCCTTGGGAAGAAATGGCCCACGTGCGAAGTTGCCAGAAAGAAATGAATTTCATTTGATTAAGTTTGTGGCAAGTTTGTGGTAAGTGTCGATTAGAAATTAACGACTACCGGAAGCTTGTATTGATACAATATAATTGCAAAGGGGAAGAACCGATTTGATTTGCTGTTGAAATAATGTTTAACCGATTCGATATTTGGTTAACTGAATAACATCTGATTAAAAGTGAGTTAATCCAATGCCAAGCTACTTCCTTATGGTTCAAGAACAAATGTTATACATTGTAACTAAATCACTAGATTGAAACAGGTTCTAAAGTGCGAAGCGATAATATAATTTATTCTTATGCTAAGATTCATATTCAATTTTATAAGCTTTGTGTGATTTGCAAAATTCAAATTGAATAAATTTTCCGTAAATAAACAAGATAAAGTAGTTGTTCGCTGAAATATTATTTGTTACCGTTTCGAATCGTTTCTAGTTCCCAGTTTGACTAAAATTCTCTAATCACTATTTGAAAATCATTAGATTTTCAACAATTAGTTAGAAAATATTTAAATAGCTTTGTAATGTGATAAATTAGTGAGCAATGTTTGGTTTCTTTGTGAATTTATTATACTCATGTGGCTGCAATCTGTTTTACAAGACTGTCGTTGCATTTTCATAAGCAAATATGCAAATATACATGCTATCGAAACTAAACTTAAGATACAAAGTGCATTTGGATTCTTAGTATCCACATAGCAACACCTATTGTAGTTATTATCTTTAGTACAGATTATTATATTATTGTTACTGTCCAAAGGGATGAAAGTTTAAGTGTTTTGTTGGATACGATTTGAAACATAATTAAATCTAGTGACGGTTTCCGAAAACCTTTGGCAATACCCTCTGCCGCCAGCTATTCGTATGTTGAAAGTTCTAAGAAGCTTTTCGCTACAGTTGTCAGTTGTGTAATGGTAGATTTTTCTGAAACATGCGCACATTCTTGGTATATTTTTATTTTTGTTTGACAAGTTCTATTTAAATTTTCTGCATTTCATGAACTTGAGAAAAGTCGACGGATTTTCTTAGATACTCAGATGATTAACAAGTGCAACGTGCAACAGGTGAAACATGATTGATAGTTATTCAAAATAATTCATATAAGTTGTTAGTAATACTTAAAAGCCGGTCAACAGCACTAAGCAGCCTGCATAAAACCACGAGTGAATTTATTTTTGTATGATTTTTGGGTGTATCGAATAGTACTTCTTTAGTTGATTCTATTTCAATTCAGTTTAACCTTGTGCTGTAAAACGCAATTTAACAATAAGAAATTCTAGGTTCCACATAATTTGAAACTAATAACTAGAAGTAAACATGTCAAGCGTTAATAATCGTCCAGTTATTGGAATTCTTGCTTTGGAAATTGCCAATCAGTTGCGGGTGTTTGGTGATAAGTACACGAGCTACATTGCAGCATCTTATGTGAAATTCCTTGAAGGAGCTGGAGCCAGAGTTGTTCCCATATGGTATGTTTTTTACTGTTTTTTTTGTAACTGCAACTGTTGTAATTGCATTTCATAGTAAGTTTGTTTGTAACGCTTACATACAATGTGAATGTACATATATTGAACGAGACTTAAATCCAAAACTAATTTTATTTACGATTTTATTTCCATGCATGCAATATGTTGCCATTGACTATTTGAGTTGTAGAAAATATTTGTATTAAAACATTTCTAATACCTCCCGTGTGTTTGTAGGATATCCAAAGGGCGAGAGTATTACGAGGAAATACTGAAGTCGATCAATGGGTAAGAGCTTATTCTGTCATTTCTATGAAAATACAGATTTCTAACGAGGATCTTCCAAAGTGTCCTTTTGCCTGGAGGAGCCACATTCTTTACAGCAAATAATGGTTTTGCTGATGCAGGTCGAATCATATACGATATTGCAGTGAAAATGAACGAAAATAAAAGCTATTTTCCTTTACTTGGAATATGTTTGGGTTATGAACTTTTGACCTATGCCTCGGCAAATGGTAAGGAACATAGACAAGACTGTGATTCAATTGATGTATCGAAACCACTAACATTCAAAAACGGTTAGTTGAATTTGTTCCTATTGAACTGTTTCTATAAAACATTAAATTTTAATTTTAGATTTTCGAAATAGTAAAATGTTTCAGAATTTACCAGATGATATTGAAAAAATTCTTAAGACTGAAAATGTGACTTATAATTATCATCGTTACTGTATAACTGAGGATGTAAGAAGTTTAAAAGTTGATAATAATAATTATTCATTATTATCCTAAAATTCAGGATTTGATAAACTTTGACCTAGAAAAGGATTGGAATGCCCTTTCCGTGAACAAAGATAGGAATGGACTGGAGCACGTATCAGTCATCGAGCATAAGAGGTATGAAAAAGAGTTGTTCCTAGTTACAAATAAATATCACACACTTTTTTATATATATCTAGATATCCCTTTTACGGACTCCAGTTTCATCCAGAAAGGAACGCCTACGAATGGTCTTTGGATATGAGTATTAGTCATTCGGCGAATTCCATAGAAGCATCGAGTTACTTTGCAAATTTCTTTGTAAACGAAGCGCGGAAAAATGCTAATAAATTTACTAACACTAACGATGAAAGGAAACACTTGATTTATAATTTTCCTGTAACATCAACTGGATATATTAAACATTCTCATTGGATGCAGTGCTACCTTTTCACAGACTCATGTGATTATGGCGTAGAACTGGAAAATGGTATATGAAATTAACCAAGATAAATATATCAATTATGTGATTCTATCCAATGATAGGGTGATACTAATTTATTTTGTATGTTGTTATTAAATGTTAACATATTTTAAAACGTAAATGTGTGTTCAATAAATGTAAACTTACTTTTCCATATGGTCAATTTAAATTACAACCTGATAAGTCCAAACGTTAAGTTCCCTTAACCTGATAAGTCCAAATGTCAATTCAAAGGTAACCTGATAATAATAGTATTTATAAAAGGAATGCTAAGGAATTATACTTCCGAAACCTTTTTTGAATCTTTTATAAATTAAATTTTCCTGTTTTCAGTCCTTGACTCCTATTTCCAAAAATCAATTTCTATCCAGAATTGTTACTGTTGTCGACTCAGCAACAAGAAGTTCCATTACATGTTATAGTCGAATATTAGGACATAATATTACAAATACCACATAATATTAATTTTGGGTTTGCATCATTTAGTCCTGATTATATTGTCCTGGTAAAACGGATATCTTCTAATGTTCGTGGTACACATCTATGTATGTTGAAGAAAATTTCTCTAAGGATTCAAATATCACTTTTGGAGAAAAGACACCCTAAGGTCCTTTGATGCAGTTAAAAGTTATAAATTACACTAAAAAGACTATATCGCTTTCATTAACATTGTATTGTATTTATAAAGCTTGCTTTAATAAGTTTCCCTTGCCAACAAGCTTCTATTTCGTAGATAAACTTAACAACCGCTTCAAGGATATTCTGGTGATAATCCTCTTTTCCAAATTAAATAAGGTGAAAAAGCTTCCTTTCTTCTTTAACATGTTAATTGAATTGGGTGAAATTAATTTTCATAACTTATGTCTTTGGTAGGTTCAGCTAGATAATTTGGTCAAGGTAATTAGATAATTTGTTCTACCAATGGAAATATTACATCAACAGGTTTCCCTTATCATCATCTCATTTCTCGATTCGAGGCTCTTTGTCAACACAGTTTTTTAAATCATGTGCTCCATAAAAGGTTCAGTACCTACCTAAGGACAAATTATTTTTTTTTAAATTTAAAAACTATCAAACAAACATTGATCTATTTTTGTAGCTGACATAATATTACCAAAAACCTGGTATCATATAGCCATTATTATGTAATGTTTAAGTATAAAATTCATGCAAATCAAAACATTGTTCTTGTTTACAGAAATTCTACCAGTTATCCCTTTTACGACAAATTATGCCCAGCATGTGGCTTTAAAATTCGATGTAGGTCGTGTAATTGAGTTTGGAGTTAAACCATCAAAATATGTTTCTAGAATTGTTAGGATTGCTCATATCATATACCAAAAAGTCGAAGAAATTGTAGTTAAGTTTGGATTTTCTGGGAAATTTTTGAAGTCTTTAGAACGACCAAAAACCGCAAGACGAACATAGAAAAGGATTTTGTTTTGATGAAAATTATTAAATTGTTTTGAAAATCCTTGCTATATATACAAGTTCTTTAAGGTATCTTAACAGTATCTATGAGGATTGGAACTCAATCATATTGTAATTGGAAGATAATTGCAAAACTCAAACTATTCAGAAAATCCTTTTCCAATTCCATTAGATGTTTTCAAGAAAGTGCTCCTACTGTTCGAGGACAATTGCTTGAGGATTCTCTTCATTGGTTGTGATGACAACAGAATGAAAAGGAGCGCATAATTCAATGCAGTTCTTTGTAAAATATATGTATAAATTATTTTCAAGGATTGTTTTTTAATGAAATGTCCTTTCATTCCATAGCTCCTTGAGAAATTTCTTTAGAAAAAGGTCTTTCGTATCCGTACTTAATATGGCTAGTCTTCTGGGGAATTGGTTTTCTTGCACCCCATCTCAAAATCAAATTCTTGTTATATTTTTCTTTAACAGGATAATAATCAAATGAACTTAATTACTATTTATAAGGATATCTAGGAATACTTTTTTCAGAAACACTTCTTTTTGGAACTTTTTAAGGCTTGTTTTCAAGGATAATTGATATTTTGCGATTAAACTTTCGGCGAGTGTTGATGACATATTAATGGTTTCCAATTACCATGTTGTCCTTCAGCGTAACTTCGCAATTCGATTTTCAATTTTCATAGAATTCTCAGCAAGGAAGAAAATTATTTGTTAATTGTGAGTTATAAAAATAATTAACAGTTTCAAAGGGATGTTATTTTCCCATTTTTAATTTGTTGTACAACATAGTTCTAAGAAATAGGTCCTATTCTTCGCATTAGAAAAATACTTTTACGCAGAAATCTAGCCTTACAGGGTTGATTTGATTAACTTTAAGAGAAAATAAAGCTTATCTTTACCACGAAATTTAACACGAACTTGTATTCATAGATACCTATTCGTACATAATTAATATTTGTTAGTTGTTCTTTCAAGGTCCATTCTTTTCTGAAAGGGAGCCATTTCCTATTATAAGAAATTAAATCTGTTAAATATGACATTTTCTTTTGTATTTGAAAATAGCGTTATTTACTTCTTGCAGGTATTCTTCACTTTATATAGGTGTAGATGATATTTTGATAACCATTATCATGAAAATGAAATTGTAACAAAAACAGGATTAACAAATTAAATATTTTTTAATCCCTGTCATTATAAGAGACGTATTTTCGCTCTTGGGTCAAAAGTCTGTTTAATCACATTAGCTATAAAATTTTGTTTCGGTTGAACGATACTTCTTATTGTTACCAAAATTTTCAAAGC
Organism: Chrysops caecutiens; assembly: GCA_963971475.1. Taxonomy (NCBI): domain Eukaryota; kingdom Metazoa; phylum Arthropoda; class Insecta; order Diptera; family Tabanidae; genus Chrysops; species Chrysops caecutiens. The sequence goes on from OZ020568.1 coordinate 74,574,032, forward strand.
AATTAAGATCAAATAACCTCAAAATTTTTTAATTGGAAATATTACCTGGCAGCAATAGATGAGGTCGTCGTTTTCTGTAATTTGAGATAAACTTTTGGAGTTCAATCAACTCTTCATTCTACAAAGACAATAACGTGGAAATGATTAGGATGTTTAAACGTTAATGTAGAAAATGTTTTCGTTTAGTTCTCATGGAACCTGAGGGTACAGTCCTTTATTATTGAATTCTTCCAGATAAAGCTTTACTGTTTAACTTGTAGCATCTCAATAGATGATGCTGAAAGGAGAGTTTATCAACAAGTTGGAAATACTGATTGAACCATCAAGACATGGAGATTTAGTTGCTGGTAGTTAAATTATTCAAAACAAGAAATATTTATGTTCGCATTCAGTTTATTTTTGAACTTTGGAAAGTTGAAGTTTCTTGAGTAGGACTCAAAACATAGAAATCATGTATTCTTATGGAACTCACCCCAACCATATATCCAAGAAGACATCACGCACAGTCATAACAAAACTTATCGTCTTTTGGTAAAATATGAAATACAAGAACGTGTACAGGATCATAAATGTTTGTTTATATGAAGAAAAATTTTCAAAAGAACGTAGAGCAAGTCACAAGGGAATAACATTATTTGAGTGCAATGATATCTACGTATTGCGTTTATATTCGTAATTGCTGCCGAAACCCTCTTCAAGAGGTGATTATAGGATTTCTTATAAACATGTAATATCCAAAAAGTTCAACACGTGTCTTAGGGATTTATTTGTCAACATGAGTTGAAGTACTGAATTTGGAGTTTTTGTTGATTTCCGCGATTTCTGAAGAAAAAACAAAACGGTTGCGTACAAGTGTTTCAACTTTACTTTGTTATTCCACGTAGAATAAGGTTTTCAACAACAAAACAAGATAATCACAACAAATATGATTTGGATTTTATTTTCGGTGGCAGAGTTGTGGAGTGAAAATCTTATCTTACTTTGAAATGATAAGCTTTTCTTGATATTGTAAGAATAATTGTTTTTCATAAGCTTTGAAAAACCTAGTGTCTGTCCGGAAGATGAATTTCATTCAAATGTTTTGACAGTTGTTCAAGCGATACCCGCGAAATGTTGACCGTTGAGAGAAGTGTTTCATTAGCTTTAGCTTCACATTAGCATTAGCTTTAGCTCTACACCATGAAAAACAACGATTTTGGGCTTCGTGAGTTAATATCACGTTGGGTTCCACAATTGCTCCTTAAAAATATAAACAAAACCCACTAGTTATTCCATAAGGAAAGACACCTCCTTAATAAGTTTCTAGTCGATACACAACACCATGTTTGAATAGGTTCGTAGGTAATTGGCCCACGTATGAACGTGATTAGTTCAATTAAACTGTTCAATCATTTCAAGGTTCTGAAACCAACGTTTAGCTGAATTCTATGTACTTCTCATAATTACAGGATTCCGAAAAGCCTTAATTAATTGAGATAAGAACAGTTACTGCATTTAGGAATTCATATAAATATTACTCACATTTAGTTTTGATTTTCTTGTTAATATATGATTCTCTAGAATTTCCTACATGATCCTATTACAGCCTACATTTCGAAATTTCCTGTCTGGTTTCCTCCATTGAACCTTTTCGTGTAATTGTTCAAAATCTTAATGAAATCAGAAGAATTCATCCCATGCTGACGTCAATAACAGATTGAAACATAATTATTTCCACATAATCAATTCAATATGTCTTAATTTCTAAATTTAACAATTTACGATTGATTTTGGAGAAACATTTGAACTGCGGGGAATTTAATTATATTAAGTATTCAAAATCAATTGGGAAACCTTTCAAAAATAGCCCCTTAAGATAGAGGATTTGATGACATTTGTTGATACCAAGAAATTACATTGAAGGAGTCCTGATTTCTTTAATTCTGCACGACTTTCAATCTTGGGATTTTCTCAAAAATCATAACAATTTTTTACAATTCCAAATAGGATTTCTAATAGAAAATACATATATTTTGATACAGTTCATAGAGCGATGTCCTTATATTAAAACCAGGGCATTTCTACGGTTTAGCATTTTTATTTATCTATAATTGAAAGTGTTTCCGTATTCAACAATGGAACATTCGGGCATGGCTCTTGCATGAACGGAAAAATTTTTCCTTTTTTGAATCAATTGGTAACCATCGGATGTCATAGTAGAGAATGGCAATAAGTCTATAAGTTTCTGTACCGAAGATGGTTCTAAAAATAGAAACAAAAGTCCTAAATTCTGGGGTTGAATATTCCAAGAAACATGACTGAAGACAATAGGACTGTTGGGTGAAATTCGTGTAAACTTTCATGGCTCCAATTTCCCATTAACTTTGAGTATGATATCGGGTAGCCACAGACTACATCGTGATCAGGGTGGTAGGTGTTCTTATCTTCTATTGGCAACATGACACCAACCAACAACATCATTGAACCCAAAGTTAAGACAATTTAATGGTGTCCTAATTGTAGTTATTCAAACTTGATACATTGTATCTGATATGAATCTTAAGCATAGCATGTTGAATCCACCATGAAATCGGGGATAAGGAAGGATTACAAGGACCAAGAAAATTGCCCATAAAATTTTAGTTCGAGAATTCTCATTTTATAAATTAAAATGTTTGCTTCCACCTTAATGTAATTAAACGCACCTTTTGCGGGTAAAGTTTAGCCACGTGAAAATTTTTACAATCAAATTTAATTGCGTAATACGACGAAGGTGGTAGGTGTTGTGAAGCATTTGAGTACCTATTTGGTTTCTTAAGGAATAATTTTTCAATAAACTTTTAGGTTAAATATCTAGAAAACACGTGACAGAGGGTAACTAAGTGAAACGAGGGTAAACGTGCCGCTGTGTTGCAATAAAAATTAATGAATCGTCAAGGAAGTTAAATAATTTTTTGGTTCTAGATACAAAACCTTGAAGTAACCATCCCTATTGTCTTGATTCGTTGAAAATTCCCTTGTTCTTGTGACTTAAGCAATTCTTCAAGAGATGAATGTCCTGAAGAATGACAATGAAACTAGAGAGTATCCTCGTGAATGACAGAGATGGCTTATTTCAGGTGAATGTCCTCTTGAGGTTTTCGTACCTTGTGTTATTTGTACAAGATAGAACAAAAATAGATAGGTCACTTATAAATTATGAAACGGGTCGTTACCATTAAGATAAGGACGAAGATATTTGAAGGATAAGAGGATGTTACTAACCCCAGTTTGTATCTAGTAGATATTGCGGCAATGTCAGTGTATTTGTCCGTTCATTGTGGGAGTCGAAGGAATAATCATATAACTATAATAGTGAATTCTCGGAATGGTCGTTGATCTACCACCTACTATGGTGCACCAAGTAAGTTCCATGCGAGACCTTATGATGGGTAACTAGAAATCGAGCCTTCTGATTCTTATGTTCAGGCTGGACGGGCACATAGTCTTAATGGACCGCTTATGAAAGATTTTATGGACAACCACTTATAACAATAGGAACACATAAAACGCGGTAATAACAAAACAAATCTTGCAGACATATTTTGCGTCACTTTATTGAGCTATTATCAGTTCTATGAATGGACATTATGTGCATCAGATCACCTACACAGTATATGGCTAGTCATCTATAAGAAACTTAGGTCGGGGTCGACGTCTTTCTTTAATAAGTTTTTATGTCTTACCTAGAAAACATTTTAAGATGGAACGATTGAAAGGTTCTCAAAATATGAAAATCATTTCGAAGCATATTAAAATATGTATTGGTTCTTTGACAGAACTGAAAGAACACCTTTTGATTTAGGCATCCATCATCTATGAGAACTTCCAGTCGTTGAACTAAATTTTATGTTTTTGTCACATTAAGGTTTTGAGAGTCTACTTAACATAAGTAGAAGAAATCAGTCAAAGTATTCAGACGTTTTTAGTCGAAAACACGTTTCCTACAAGAGTTCTTAAAAGTTCATTGAATTTGATTTTCCTTTTGACATTTGAAAATGAAAATTTGCTGTTTTTCTCTGAAAGGTTAATAATTCTTCATTTTAAACGAGAAACAGATTAATTTTATCACAAAAGTACTGCGACATCAATATCATGTTGTCATAGAAAATTTACGACTATTAAATTATGTATCTACAACACTATGATTTTAAGAGTCCTCATAAACACTGTTTGTTATCCTTTAGCAGAAACAAATCCTGTGCTGTATCTACGTTGTAAGTTAACGTCAATAAATTTTTTAATTGATCTGTTCTATGAAATGTAAAACGGCGACGCAGATTTGTAAAAAGGCTGCCAGATAAAATTCGCTCGTAAACGTTTTATGTAATTTCCTGAAGGAAGAATATTAACACAAAGATGTCCAAGTGATATTCGGAATTAAGAAGACAATATCTTAAACACAAAGTCAGTGTTATGAAAATATTTCCTTGAAGAGAATAACAACTTTAAGTAGATGTCCTTGTTGTCAAACTTGACTGACATTGAACCCTGATAATAACACAAACTTTTGGGATATTGATATACAAATATTTGTTCTTATATTTAATTAGTTTGGTTCTTCAATCCTTGTAACTCATTACCTAACACCAAAAAGCAACTTTTCCTGGAGGCAATCATGATTGGAAATTCGTTTACTTACATAGCACTCAAAGTTCTTAAAATTTTACCATGCAAATTAGGTAAATTATCAATTTCCTCCTTGTTGCTTTCATTAAATTTCCACGAATAAAGTGAAGACGTCTGTAGTCATTACCCATTTCTGAAAAGGACGTTCCAAATTTCGTTCGAAGTCCTTGGTTCGCATAGTGACAACTATTTCTGGGTATCAAATTCCAGTTCGTGTAGACACATTCACTTGGACAAACCTGATTTTCTCGATAATTCATTGATGTGTGCAAAATCAAAATGTCTACCAAATGGCAAAAGTGTATCTGATATACATCGACCTGTCATGAATATTTTCGTAAAAATTAACAGGTCATAAAAGAAGTCAAGGAGTAGGCAAACATATTCGTCTAGACTTATTGTTTTTATAGGTTTCGTTTGCATTTGCAGAAGATATTTTCGGGTAGAAATGTGAAATCACCTGCAGCCGCTTTGCTGTTATCTCTCTGTTGCACTGTCTAATATTAGTTCTGACGTATAACGTTTATAGGTATTTACAACGTCATAATGCAAAATAAGCTGTACAAAGGGATGTAAGATCTTGAAAAACTAATGCATTGGTGAATAATTTAATTCAAAGTGAATGTACAATAAAAGGTTGGATATACTTCAATTGAAAATAACGAGGGACAAATATGAAACTCGTGGAAAATGAGTTTTCGGGCTCGGTATCTTCCCACGTCGTGTTGGAATTAAGGACGACTTCTTGGTGGCATCAAATTTAATTCTAGAAGAGCTATTACCATAAAAGGAACGTGTGAAATTTATAATGATAAATGATATGTGCGAGTCCTTGTTCAAATGGATTCCCTTGACTTGAGCAAAGAGTTGTTGAACTCGAAAAGGTGTTCGAGGCTGCTTTCCTAATTTGGTTATCATGCAGCCATGTATAATTTTTCAACATATCGTCTTTCTTATATCAAGTCTGCTTCTTATATCCTTGGATTAATCACAAGAAAAAATTCAATTTATCACAATGTTGCTCTCAGAAAAGCTAACTCATATGAATGATTACCTTTACAAAAATTGGTTCTAGGTCAGAGGTGCGTTGGAGTAAAACTCAAACTTAATCCCAAACAGCTCTAAGTCGTATATCACCAAGATAGGAATTTTTTTGGTTTTTGGGTCAAGTTCAACGTTCCTGATTTTGGTTTTGTGGCTTCAGGTTCTGTAGGGCTACGTCGGACAGACTTTTCGATTCAGCCTAATGATTGTGATTTTCACTTTTCCAAGTAAAACATCTCACCATCACATCCATTCTCCAAAAGAACTTTTCAATGTGCTGTCGCTAACGAAGTTTTCCATGTCATTCCCACATGACTACACTTAAGCACAAGACCGACTCCTTGATTCCTCATACTTGAAAAAAATATAGATTTTGTATCCGTGTCATATTATCCACGTGGAATAAAAATTTTTAGGTTTACGATACTGTCTGATTTGGAATAGCACGAGGTATAATAATATATTTTTTAGTCATATAATATAATCTCGATGATTGGCGACAAAGTTGTCTGTAAATTAGTAACAGAGATGGGAAAATTTACACGTGTTCGGAATTTATCTGAATTTTATAATTTCAATTAATCAAATCAATAATTTCAATTCTTCTGGAAACATGGCAAATAGCAGCTTTTAACAAATGTGTATAATATTATCGATTGATATTGAGTCCCAATTTTAGTAAGTAGTTTCGTTGTTGCAGCCCAAAAACTCCAATGGTATGAAAGATAAATTCCGAGAAAGTGAGGCGTCTTGAAAGTTTCTAGAATCAAAGATGGTGAGACGTATGGATACTTACCAAGATTTATCAAACTGGAATGCTTAGAAATTTTAAGTTACAGGACAAGGTAGCCCTACCGCAGAGGACCAGGATACATGAAATATGCAAGAACATGTGGTACTGTATTTGCGCTTTGATATCTTCTGAAATTGGGATATGAAAGTCTTATAACTTTTGTTATTCACATATAATGATTTGTGTCAAGTTTATGCCTTTGTAGAATTTCAACCTATTAAAATGATAATCAGCTTACCTCGATGAGTTGTTGTCAAATAGAGTCCTATGTTAATTAATGTCACACGCGCCAAAAAATTACAGACTTTAACCGGAGCAGGGTATATTCCAAGTGTAAAAGTTCTGTTATTCGACAAACTTCTTGTAGCACGTGTCGTCTTGGAGGGTCTCATACGATATCCCTGTGTGAATTAAAAATTAATCAACTGACAAATTGAGCAGCATGACATTTACCTTCATCGAAAAATGTTAGGGAGCAAAACCAGAAAATTCGGAAACTTCAATGAGATATACATAGGTACACAGTTTTGAATAAATTCTTGTGTAAATTGATATGAGTTAAAGGTATGATTTTCAGATTTAACATTTTGCATAAAAGTTTATCATTTTCATGGAGGTAGAACAAAAACCATTTCATTTTGTTGTCTGCAAAATGAACAATTGCACTTCGAAGACTGTTTGTGACAGTCTCCCGTATTGTTGAATAGATCGAAAGCACTACATATATTCCTGCATATTGTATCGTTTAGCATGTACCTTTGACATTTCCGGTAGATCGATATTTCACTTGAGTTCCAATGGTACAAAAGGTGACTGCTACGAGAAAGGGCAGGAAGGAAGCATAAGATGAAAGGATGAACGTTTCTGGAACTTTATCGGCACCACATACCTGTACGAGAGAGATGCGCAAACTGCAACATACACAAATTCATGAAAAGGCACTACATCGGCAATGTCCTTGTACCAATTCATTCTGGCAATTCCACACACCCAAGCCATGTTAAGGTTCTTACAACTTCATGTTCACATCGTTTAAATGCACTGTTTGAATGTGTACAGATATCCTGCAGATATGACGTCATGACACAGAAACTACACGACGACATGTCGTACACGTATATGCGGATGATGATGTATACAAGGATGCAATTGCTTCAAAGCTTTTACCCAGAAAAAGTTTATTGCACTTTTGAACTCGAAAGGATGCAGTTGCAGGCAGATAGGGCAATGAACTTTCAATGCCACATACAAGGTATTAGCTACAGCATCACAACTCATACATCATGTCTCTGGAGTGTTGGAAAAGGATGTTCATCGTATTCTTTCAAAGCATAAAACTTACAAATCCTTGGTGACGCTTTGTGGGGTTTTCTCATTTCATACATCCTTTAAGAGGGAAAATTTTAATGATGTTAAGCTGATATGAATGAGCTGATATGCAGGGCGAATAAATTAATGTTATGCCTCATTAATGAACAAGGCTCATGACGTAGTCCTATTCATCAGATAGAAATTCTCATGCTGAGGATGGCACTCTTGTAAAAAAAAGAAATTTTTCAAAAGGACTATTTTGGTGGTGTATCGAATTGAAGGATATTGACGATGGTATGATATTATATACCAATTGGAAAAAAACTTACAATAGAGATATAAGATATTGGAACTTCTCAGTTTAATTGGGGACAATTTGGAGCATCTGTTACAGATCAAGACAGAATTATATTGTGTTTATAACTTAAACACGCCACAAATACGCACGTACACATATATTTAGCAACCATATTCGTTTCATGTTTAAAATAGAACCAAGGTACGCTGCTGACATATGAATACATAACCTAAATGAATAGCTCCCTTAAATCACATAATCAGGAATTTGAAGAAGTCATAAGTAAAGAATCTTGGGATAAAAAACTCGGAAAAATTCAAAGATATCTAAATATGAATTTCTACAAATTACCATTAAGATTTTCGCAGTATTGTGTTCAAAAGAAGGAATTTTCTCAAAATATACCAGCCGCAACAACTTTTAGTAAATATTTTGTAGATTATTTTGGAATTTTCTAAGATATGTCACAAGGTTTGGATTTGAGAATCAAACATTTTTCAATTTAACTTATTTGGAATTATTGAAACATAAAATGCTTTTCACTAAAATTCAGACAACTTGAACTCATATACAAAGTTTGAAGTTTCATAATTTATTTTGAGAAGTTTTGAGAGCTTTGGAAAGTCACAAATTGGTCCAAATTGAGACCAACAAATACAAAAATTACCGAATAATTGACACAAATTGCTATTAATATAATTTGGCAATTTATAACATATATGTGTCCGACAGGTTAAAGTCATATCCGTTGAGCCATCGAGAATTTTCCAATATCGCCAACGCACGGAAATAAATTTCAATCAAAGCCGAAATCATTCAACCTTAAAATAGTGATTTCTAGAATTTTAGTCCTTCAAGTCTGGGGGATATTCAAGTATTATATATGTTGTTATGGCTTAAATACCCAAGGTGGGTTAATTATGGCCAAGTATAGAATCACACCGAGGCAAAGAGATTCGATGACAATCAATCATAACAAATGACGTGCAATACATCATGAGAACTGGAATGAAGAAAATCCTTTGATGGACGAAACTCCTTGTCTCTGCCCTAGAGGAAGTCTCCAAAATCCAAATACCATAAAATGTCTGAATCTGGGTTGTTACTGAGTGTGAATAACCTTTCCTTTGACGTCACAGGAAGCGTCACAGGAAAGGAAATTATATCGAAAACAATTCACTGCAAAATCGGTAAATGAGATATAACTAACAGGATTCCCCTAGCAAACTAACACAGAACTCATTGCGGGATTTTCTCGTTTCCGAGTGAATCTGGAATAGCTGCGAGGTTTTGTAAGCATTTATCACATTTGAATGGGAAATGAATTTCCAAATCCTTGTCAAATGTGTTTATCGTATTTGCAACCTCTTGTATCCTTTCATCGGGATGTTTCTGGGGTAGTGATGACGCTATAAACTGAAGAGTTCATTGACTTCCCGTGGAGTCGTTCTTTGTGTTTTAAACGGATAGAGACGAGTTTTGTTTGGAGTTAAATGACGACAAATCAATAAAATTTTGGAAATTTCTGAGTTATTTTTATTGAAAGACTCGTATCGAAATATATTGAATTCAAGGGGCGTGAAATAGCTTTCATAGCTGGAATTCAAAAACCCATTTCAATTTTCAACAACTTTGATTTATTTCTAGGCTAAGGCCAGTTTGTCCTTAGATTCATTCATCTGGAATTGTTGAGGTTATTGGACATACCGTTTCAAGCTCATACAGTTGTTTGAGGAAAGTATCTTTACCTTAGACGAATTAAGTTACAAACACAGTGCTCGAATGGCTATAACCAAGGATATTTTCAGCTATTGGTTAATATAAAGACAAAGGAAGTGCTTGATGAAACTTAATCTTATCATGTGTTTGTTGTAACGTTCGAAATCTTTGATTAAATCGTGAAAACAGTCAATGTACTCGGACCATGAAGATGTAAGTGCAAGAGAATTTTTCTAATCGAATAGGAAAAGCAAATTGTAAATGAAACCAAGTGCGTGTCGGATACGCATAAGCGGTATGGCTTCCGTAGAATGCCGGTATAGTATTGAGTTAAGGTTGTAAGTTTGTTGGTAACTTAAAACTTCGAATATCTGATTAACGATAAGACGTTCATTGTTCAAACCAAAAATCGTTTAATGTTTTTATATAGTTTTACTATCTTCAACTTTTTCAGATATTTCCGCCCCGTCGCTGAAACGAACTATTAGTGTAAATGACAATAGTTAATAATAATTTTTTTTCATTGTTGAAGACCTATGCAAAAATACCCTACACGCGTATGTGCACTGAAAAAACAAATTTTGTGCCTCAGGTACATGTATGGAGTGCCACCCTTAATAAAACTTTTTTCGGTACTTTTACTACTGCAATACACCTTACTTCTAAATTTCATCCATATAGTCCCAATAGTCTCCGATAAAATGGCTGTGACATACGGACAGACGGACGGAAAGGCAGATGAAAATAACGAAACTATAAGCGTTCCGTTTGTTGCGATTCGGCTATAGAACCCTGAAAAGAATATTTATGGATTAACCTTTGTCACTATGCCACATTTTTATTTGCTTATCGGAAATAATTTAATGCTAGTCGCGAATTTCCTGCCATCAATCATGGGCTATCAATCTCTGACACGATTTCCTGCAAATCAAGGATATCTTTGAACACTGTTGTTCACTAGTTTTCAAGCATAACTGAGGGATATTGTCACTAAGGGATGTATGATATATAATATCTAGATTATTTAATTTATATCTTAATGTTCCAATAGCCAGTCGCATAAAACTTAAACTAACTAGCTTACTAGACCACAGATTTGGTTCAGTAGGACGACGGACAACAGTTCTGGAGTAAATTGAAAAGCACCCCCATGGTGCGGGACAATCAAATTTGGGCCTATTATGGATTAGAAAAAAAGTATTAAAACGAAATTCCCGTCATTCCTGTAAAAAAACACTGAATTAACAGACGAATTGACATTTGTGTAACGAAAAAGGTTTCAGGGTGTTAGAGCTTTTCTCGATACCATATCCTTTTTGTGTACAGAAATTCGTGAATGTGGGGCTTGGCTTATTTATTTTTTATGAAAAATAATTTATTTTAATAATTCTTTTACTTAGAACTTGTCGATCAACACATTTTTGATAAGAAACCCTTGGAATGTAATTTTTCGTCTACACGTGTTCAAAGGAATTATAAAATATTTTTTCGTTATTTGTTCAGAGGATTTTAAGATTTGAGCGTATACTTTCCGTGGAATATAAGAACAAATTCGCTTCCATAAACCTTTTTCACCACACATTCATTTCTAACATACTATATGATGTATTTCAGAAAACTTCCGTTGATTGCATGATTTGAATTTAGTTGAAATAATCATACTAACATCATGTTAATAATAAGGGATATTGTGTCAGATTTTAGTTACAATTACTGACCTATATTTTACTGAATACTAATAACTATGAAAACAAGACTTCCAGCATGTATGTAGGTTTGTTCATAGTCATATTATATAGATGATCAATACAATTCGACCTATTTATGAGCCTAAAAATAATACTTCGTTCTATTTATAGCCTCATAGCATCTATCAACTCAATTGTTTCCATCAAGAATTCCGAAGTTTTATACTGTGATACATAAAAAATCCATCTAGACGTGATACTTTTCAAGCATAACCCAGTTGAAGTACATTGCCCCATCCAAGTTTTCAAGAATGTCGACAAAGATAATAAGGACATACAATGATGGTGTGTGTTGTTTTTATTTAAGGAACATATTCCCTCATAATGCCAAGCAGTTTGTGCTGAGAAGGAACATGTTCCTGAATTTTTTATGAACTGAAAATGACGAAAACTTGATAGCGATATTTGCGTAAAATAAATGTGGTTTACGTAAACGATGGCTTTTATATCAACGAATTAGAAATGTTGGTTTTGTTTATTTTTAGAGAGCTCAAGATGCGAAAAAGTATTTTTAATTCAATGTGCATGAGGAAACCACCACAAGACTCGAAATCCACACGTGGGATAATAAGACGATACTTTCACTTTGTGACGTCGTGTTAATCACGTGCCACATTAGCTTTTGCCATGTTAACAGAATAAGTTGGACGGACTGTGATGTAGATGTCAGTAGCTTCTTAATTGGAAATGTTCCTCATGCTTATGTGTATGGATCATGGATATGTTAACCCACATTAAACTAAAATTAATTTCAGCTTCGCTTAAAATTAAATTTATTGTAAAATAGGGACACATTGAATTTGATTTATGAATTTGGAGCAGGTTACTTGATACTCTCGACTACAATACCCTTAAGCCCATCGACCCACATTTTGGATATATTTCTATAAATATAACAGATATTAAATTTGTCCGTTGAGGAAATGTCCGAAAGTTTTATGAAAGATGTTCCTTGAATTCAAGATAAAGAGCAAACTTATTAATTGTGTTACAAATTTTCGTTGCAAAGAAAAACTACTCAACAGTTAATGTAAACACCTTAACTGATCCTTGGTAAATATTATATATATAGCCACGTGTACTTAAGAAGTTATTCCGAGCCACGTGTTAGTTCGAGATGTTTGTGCGGTTTAGGATTTACACTGAGGTCATTTGAGGACAAACGAGTCCCTATAACACTGCATAATGGATTTGTAAATGATAACAGATAGCACCAAAATCAATAGAAACTGTTTCCTCATTTCCATAAGGGTTTCTCGGAAGGACCAGTAGCTTAGTTGTGTTGTAACACTCATTATACAAATTTAATTTCATCTGAAAGATTTTCTTTCGCCAAATATCCCATAGTGTAAAAATAGGTTTCGAGATAATAAAGGTAAGGGTAGCATGAAATGAGGGTAAAGCTTTGCCTTGAAAATATGAAAGTGATTCTACAAGGATATATAAAACATTTGTTGGTGAAAAAAACAGATGACCTTTTCTGCTCCCTTTAGTTCCATCGGATATCATAGTCACGCGAAAGGACAATTAATAACTTTTCTAGATTATAAGGTCAGCTTGTTGAGCTCTGTCGCTTTTATGTCATTTTGGGAAGGATGACTCGTATTGTTAAGCGACACTAAAACATATAGATATACACAATTTTAGAAGAAGTTATGACACTCAAAGGTAATTTGTGGCATGCCGTCACAAATCGATTCAAAACAGTCGTAAAATGCTTCATGAACGTCAAGTGTTCATTTTTTAAAATCTTTAAGTCGCAAATATCGAAAACAATTCAATCAGCCTTCCCCGATACATGACATTTGCATACGTTCTTCTAGGAATTCCTTAGAAGAGTTTTTTGTAAGTATGTTATTTAGCTCTTGGAAAGAGTTACACTCCCCAGAGGCTGTATCTTGAGGAAGTTAAGATGCAAAGCATCTAAAAATAGCAAAGCGCTCCTTTGCGTCAATGCCATTCAATGAATATATCGATGCCATTGTCTTAGATTTCCACTCCAATGGCTATAAACTTCTCTTTTACGAAGTTATCCAGAGACTATGAAGGAACGCTCCATAGGAATGCCATGGTTCACTAGTTGTTTTTGCTGCAGCACACAACTAACACTGATGCAATCCCACCGATTGCTTACAAGCCCAGTAACGTAATCAAGGATGGTAAAGGTCTTTCACTTTCGTAGTAAAAGAAATTTTTCCTAGGTTTGGGTTTCAGGCGAACGTAGACTTATACGTCTTTAAAATTAGTTTCTTTTCAGTTCTACGTGCTTAAGGCTCAAATTCTTTTTATCCTTCGTTCAAACTTGGTTCTATCCATGTCAAGGATAGATTATTAGGTCGAAATGCTTGACATTTGCCAAAGGAAAATCTAGAGTATTCTATCAATCCTTGGTCATAGTTCTCTTCGTGCCTAATTGTTCAGTAATAGATATCTCCATCAGACTTATTATATTTGTGTTTGCTAATACTTACCCCAGTCCAGTCCAATATTTAAAAATAGCTCCGAAGAAAAATAGTACAATAAACAAATTCAGCAAACATTATCCTTCATTAGACCGGCTTCATGTGTCAAGGATTCAAGTTCTGTGTGAAACATGCTATTCCACACAAATCAAATGTTACCATAAATATTTGCGAATGAATCAAAGAGAATGTCCTTCAAGAATGTATCAAATCTTCGGAATGACGACTAAAGTAAATGTTAAGAATAACGTCAGGATTTATTTGTGGTTGGAATGGGTTTTTTAGGAAAGGAGTAAACTTCTAAATGAAGTGAGATTTTTGGTAAAAATAAAATTTGTGGTCAAACCAAGGACTAGTATACAAATCTTTTCAAGTGTTTCGTTTAAGGTTTTGAATAAAATGTAATATACCAAAACATCTAGCAAGTCTGAAGTTAAGAAAATGCGAGAAATGAATTCCACAAAAATTAAAACATGATTTCTACCAATAGCCTTGGAAGGAAACAAGGGAAATTCGCATGGCTTCGTATTTTGTTAAGCTTCCGAAAAGCCAGAAATGATTCTCGACCTGCACGTCTAATAAGGAAAGACTCAGACTTGTATGTAATATCAGAAAAAAGTAAAATAAAAACCAGATACATGTACTGAATGTCCGCTTAATACCATAAGACTATTCCTCGCGCTATGTAGACATCTGTTTCCCTGTCAGGATTACGAGTACCTTGTATTCCGTAAAGTTTTCTCTACGGATAATTCTCGAAATGTGTATGTACTTAAAACACGAGCCACTCAAAATTTTATATTTTCCCCGTAATACGAAACTAATGCACGAGGGATTTTATTGGTCTTATATAAAATTCAGTTGATAATCACAAACGTCCTGTTGGGGTTAAATGGCACAGAGTTATTCGACATAATTTTCCATGATTTTTTAACGTTCTGGAGAAAATATTTAATGGCAAAAGTTGACATCAAAATGATGACTACGGAACAGAAGTCATAAAAATTTCATCTTTAATTATATCGCGAATGTCAGACTGAATTTCAAATCGACGAAGAAACATAATGTATAAACAAACTTTAATCAACTGGTTACCAAAAAACAACATAATCTCATTTGGAATAAGATTGTTGAAATAACATTTCAAAGATTAATTATATTTCAGAAGATTAATAAGAAAATTTTACTTACGCCATTTTAGAAGATACGGTTTAAATTTGTCGGAAATTGTTTGAATTTCCAAAGATCAACAAACAAAATTCAATATGATCGGTGAAATCTGGTACGATTTGAAATGTCTGTTATCATAGTTTAACAAATGGGTTTTTGTTGATTAAAAACCATTGTTCAACCCAGGGTGAGATGCGTGAGTTTGGTCATGTAAACTGAAAGCTGAAGGTGAAACAAATCCAACTTCCGGAGTTTTAGATAATTATATTTTTAATTGTATCATATCTTATTAAAACATTTCACTCAAGGTTAGTTTGTTTAATAACGTTATTTGATAGAAGTGTATTGCAGTCATTCAGAGAAGGACGAATAACCTTATCAAGGATACAGCTCTGGAGGGAAGACGTATACATGCATGTCACAAAATTGCTGTCTATGACCTAGTTTTAATGTTCCTGACACTAACATAGGTTACATGTATACAATTCAATACGAAATTGTATTTTCCGATTCCTGTGACGTGCACATGATGTCATATTTAGCCTAGTAAGGAGTAGAAGGACACTGCATATCAAATTTCGTCTACGGTCGTACAAAGTTGAAGGAAATTTGTTGTGTGATGAGTTGAAAACAGGAACATATTTCAATTATAAAATCTTTGAAGGATTTATCCTTATGCCCCAAAAGTTATTCGTATAGATGTCGATGTACGTATTGTGACGCAAACAATATGTTAAGGTGACAAGCATTTGAGTAATAAAAATTGAGTCTTTATAATTTCAAAGAAAATGATTGATGAACAATTCAACAAACGACCAAGTTGTCGAAAATAGAAAAACATTCAAAGAAAATTCAATTTTAGTCCTTTTTGTTGAGTCAATCGTTTTCACAAAATTCACTTACCAATTTAAAGTTCAAGAACAAAGCAACTTAATTGACAATATGACGTCGACATCATAAGACGATTTAGAGCTTTTATAATACATTCTATATTTCATCAACTATATCCGAATGCCCTTTATAAAATTTTTAAAAGGAATAAATCACGAGGTGCCTTTCACAAAGTCCTTCCCAGCAAATTTTCAATCCAGCATTTTAGTGTTTCTCCTTTTCACGGAGGAAAAAGGGATTCGTGTATAATCAGACGTCATCGATTAATATTAAGAGATATTTTTAGGTAAGACAAGGTAAAGGTTAATGCAGGCATCTAAAAGGTTCGTTGATAGCAAATTGACTGCGTAGAAAGTTCGAAGTGAAAAATGATTGAATTTATTTTCATTATTAATTTATGAAAATTTTATCATTTTGACCTAAAAGGACATTAATAACGTCATACGAGAGTTCGAAATCGAAGGATAATTTAAATTTGAATTGTTGTAGTTGAACACCATACTTGACACTATAGCGTCACAGATGTAAGAGGATTTAACATTGATCAGAATACATGAATTCTGCCAAGGATATGATGGAAACAGAATCAAAACACAGGAGGCGGCGAAATTGTTCAAGGAGTAATGTTTCATTCAAATAACGAGGCGAAAGTCCTTGTGTTGCAGTAAAACTATCTTTGTGTTTGTGTACTGCAACATAAACGAAATGCACTACAAACTCAATCGACCCAGTGACCTGATGCACTATAAACCAGGACGATGACGATGTCTTTGGCCTCCGACAGAAACGTAAACTACAAAGTCGTTGCTCTTTGCCGTAGTATGTACGACGTAGTGCGATAGTACATTGCATGTACACATTGAAACGAACACACTTACATTAACAGGAATATGAATTAACACTACAGAAGACTAGAATATAGTGTCCTTGTAGTGATGACGTTTACACATTCTAGAAGCATTAAAAAGATTTCGACCGTACTGTATGTGCTGACATCTATGTGAGAGGTCGCCGAAGTGTACATGCCGCCTGTAGTTGATCAAGGCTTCTGCTTCATTTGAAAACTACGTATATTTCATTCAAGGATTTTCTAGCACTGTTCCAGTAGAATTCTTAAAATAGATCATTTAAGGACTTTGAATCCTTAGAAGCGTGACTTTTTTAGTAAAAATTACTGATCTAAGTAAAGTATTTGAAATTGTATTATGTCAAAGGATACAACCTTCAATTGCAATCGTTATTTCATCTTACCTTGAGAAGAGTGTAGCCCTTAAGAGAAAAAGGACAACATATTTTTTTATAAAATTTACTGCATAAAATACACTGACGTCATTTTGTGTCCAGGTCATGGACAATGTTTGACCTTATATTGGACATGAATGAATGTACAAGAACTACTCCCGTTCAGTTCCTGTCTACTTTTGTTATGACACAAATCGACCCATGTCTGTTTCTAGTTTATAGGGAACATGATTCCAAAGGACATCATAGTACAAGGATGAATAAATGGAGTTTATCCGTTTGATGTTGTTTCAATTGAACTTTTGTCTTTCTAGCTCTTCACTAGCTAGTAACCTCGATATGAATCCTATTTACTTGCATCATTTTTGAATAACAATTGAAAATAAAATTTGGTATCCACTTTTTTCATCTTCGAAACTTTCTCTTTGAAAACTATATCAATTTGAGTGACTTACAAGAAGATATCATGTTAAATTTCTTGAAGAAAAATTAAAACATGAAATTAAAATGAAATAACACACTTCATTTCACACATTTTGTCTAAGATGAAATGAGACTTAAAGAAGGATCAAAGGGTAGAATTAAGATAATTTCAGGGTGAACGGTACAAAAATGTCCTTTGAGTCAATAAAATGTAACTGCTTCGGATACAGGCCATCGTCCTGACTGGGCCCAATCTTAGCATATCTGGTTTTTATGAGATTATTTCCACTCTAAAAATCCTTTTTAAATACATTCGTAGCAAGTTTGCATATATTTATATGAAGAAACGAATGATAGCTGAGATATCTCCAATGGAAACGAGAATGGGTGTTTTGTTGCGATATGCTTTTAACTTTTGGATCCCTGATTTCACACTGTCCCTTGTTAATGTGTCCTAAGGACATTATGTTCATGTTGAAGATAAAACTTTAAGGGCTTCTACCTTTTTAAATTGATTCGGAAATTATTTTTCCAAGGAAGGATTCTCGCAGTCAATGTCCTGCTCTTTTGAATTTCTAATTTCATACTGAGATGATTTTGACGGTTTCCGAAACAAATGTTTTCAACCGACTTTCGTCGAATTTTTTAGCTCTAAGTTAAGAATAGCTACAAGAGGAATTTTCAATTCTGAAATTCCTTCGAAAATCCTTTGACGGAAGATATGAACATGACCTAGATCAAAGGATGCCCTATGCATGAGTTCATTCAACTGTCAACGGAAATGGAAATGTCGTTTCTGCGGTACAATCTTTTAATTCGTCTCCATTCAATGGCAGAACGAATAGTCCTTCAAGGATGTTGACCTCGAGTACATATTAAATTTCGAGTACGTCAGGAGTGATTGTCCTCAAATACTTTACCTCAATTCTGTGGAATTGAACTATAAATAACAGATTGATATTCATACCTGAACTCATGTAGAGCTCTCATCCGGTTGAAGGACCCCATCATGTGAAGTTAATTGTATTGTCAAGTTGCTGAATTTGTAAGAGAAACCACTTTTGTAAAAGATTACTATGAAAATCTTTGAGAAACAGTCTTGTAAATTTTCTTTCATTGTGAATTGATGCAATTTCAGTTTGTTTGTTTTTGGAAGAATCAATCAATATTTTCCGTAACTGAAAATTTTATACTCTCATATACACGAAAGTTTGAAATGAAAGAATACTTTTCAAGTTTGGAAACTAACCATAATCTTCAACAGAAGTCGATTTCAATTTGCAAACATACATATGCAAAATTGATATCAATGTCAAATTCATGTTACTGAATATAAAGAAGTTTGCTTATAGTCGACTTTTTCAAGTATTATAGATTCCTGGAGTAAACATATAATATGATTTTAAGAAAAATTCGACTAAAAGGAAGGTCGAAAAGTGTCAAGCAAATAGTCAACATTTGACACTCGACATATGATGGAATGTCCTTTGATCCATTAAAGATATCAAATTTCGATGTAATTCCAATTTCGAAATGTTTTCGGTGTCTCATAAAAGCTCACCTGTATATGTTGAATTTCCGAATGTAACGCAATGACTTCATCTGATTTATACTATCTTGTAAGTTTCCACTTGACTTGCTTGTTGATTCTTAAAGGATTATCTACCAAATAAATTTTGTGATATTGGTTATTGGTGCTACGTTCTAACGTTATACTGTAACTTATATTTAATGTTTGATTATACTCTAACGAGCAATTGTAATTATCAAACCTAACGCAACTTGAAAGCTAGCATTTACATTTGAGAATCTCATGTTGACATAAAGTGTCTTGAGGTGATATGTATTTTGTGATACAACATAAAAAGTGTCCATAAGAAAGATATCTGAAATACATACATACCTTTCATGTTGGGAAATCATTTATAATACTTCAAAACACTCTGAAAATTGTTCTGTTGCAATGCAAACGGGTTTTTATTCTGTGAAAAATTGTTCCTTCTAATGAGGACATAATTTGTTCTTTACGCTACATTTAACGTGTCCTAAGATATCGAGCAACTGCTGAGTGGAGTATGCGATATTACGAACAGTCATGAATTATTCATTGGCTATGACGTGTCATAAACGAAGGGAGGGTCTTTTATCTTAACTTTCGATTAGTACTCCAAGAAAATTGTTTCATTAAGATTATTAAAGCTAAAATTGTCTTTAATGCTGGAATTAATTCTTGCGAAATTATTTCGAAAATAAATTTTTATTAGCACTAAGAACATATTTCTCAGATTGAGGGCACTGTGGGAAGTCATTTGAGAAATAGCCTACCCGAAACATATATATAAAAATTGTCCTAATTAAGTTATAAAAGAACTAGTTCAACCTAACCGAATTACAGTGAGAGAGTTAGCTTTAACTGAAATCACGGCAAGTTGACCGGAAAACATTTTGCAAATTCATTGCCCTTATTCTTATAACGATATTGACGTGGATATCAAGTTTGTGTTCCTAAAAACTTGGAAAGACCAAACTTATTTACTTTTTCAAAAAAACAGCAAAAGTTTCTTTTCTTTTCAGTTGAAACTTCAAAAATAATGTATGAAACTTGAGGCCATTAGGGAGATTTGGAAAGTGGACGTTAAGTCTCCATTTATAATATATTACAATAGTGAATGCGGATATCATCATCTTCATATGCATGAGTTCGGTGAACTGTAAACTCACAGCTTGATTTACATTTGTTGTGGTGATACTTTATGTTATTTCTCTTAAACTTAGTACACTCAAAGGATTAAGTGTTGGTCAGTGAACGTTTAGACAAAAGCACATATTGAACACTCCCAAAAGGTCAAGCTACTAGCTTCTTAAATCACTAGCTTAATTGTCGCTAGTATAAGGGATATTTTAATTTACAATGCAACAATCGCAAAAGTTAACTAGGAGAAATATTTATTTTGCATTTATTTATGCTCAAAAATGCTTCGATAGAATTTTGTAAAGAACCTGATAGAATTCAGTGCTCTCAAAGAATGTATCGGCTTTTTAGAAAATGTATTAATTTTATTAAATTCCTGCCGGTTGTGTGGGAGTCCGGATATATTACGAAAACGTTGTGATGGCAGCAAGTATACTTGTAGATATATCCAACAGATCAGATAATGTTTTCATAGTCAAAGTATAGTATAAGTATCAAAGTCAAGGGTAACCAGTGTCATTGCCTTGCGAAGACAAAGGACGAAATTAGCAAAAGAAATGTGGGAGAAATACAGTATCGAGTATCCAAGTGGTAAATTATAATATTGCCTTCGAGAATAAAAAGAAGTCGGATCCCTGATATGTGGAATGGCACTGAAGTATTATTTATATATTCTTTAGGATATCATTCTTATCCTTTTTAAAAAATATACCAGAAAAATATTATTTTTCATTTATAAGACCACCTAGAGGTTCCAAGCCTATCATAAAAATAAATATTTCAAATACCTCGATAATGTATGTGTGCTGCATCATAAGCTATGTGATGTCATTGATGATATTGAGATTTGTACATTTTTATCTAAAAGAGGTTTGATGGAAATGTACTGTGATCTCATTGTGAATGATTTTTTATGATAGAAAGCACATTGGAATGTTACATTTTTCTGTTAAAGAGGAAATGTCATTGTGATGACGCTTCGATACGAGGTGTCTATTTAAGTGAACCAAGGTATCTCATAGCTTTATGAAATTTATCTCATCATCATCAATGGTCATGTACATATACATCGTACATCATAAAATATCTTGATAACACGTTGCCATATATGTGCTCACGTTATTGAGCAGAAGATATAGATAAAAATAAAACTTCCTGTACCTTATTCAAAACTAAATTTAACCTATAAAAGCACATTTTTCACTTGATCCACATACGTGGAAGAGGCTGTTTAATATCTAATTGCGTCTTATCATAAGCCGTTTGATTTTCAAGTTCTGTTTAGGAACACGAATAGTTTATTAACACTTCGAATAACACGCATCAAGTTGACTTAGCAGATAAGAATATCATTTCGGAGGGAGATATGTGGTGCCCATTTGAAGGTATATAAGAGAAATCAGGATATCAGGCAACAAGTTTTCGGGAACTCCTACACCAAATTGAATAGATAAAACAAATAATTTAATTTGATATAATTTCATTTTATTTTGGATTTTCATTTTTATATATCATTCATGTGTGTGACAGGTTTTTAGTTAATATTAAAATACTTCCAAAGTAACTACAAACGTGCATTGAAGTGTTTTATGTTATTTCCATAGGAATTGAAACGTATATTATTAATGTGATATTTTAATAGAGTAGATGCTTCAGTGAGAGTAACTTTAAGTGTTTATAATATGAGTTCGTTATATAAGATACATAATTTTAAGCTAAGCTAAAGAGTTATCGCTTTTCACCAGTTCAAACTCAATAGAAGATGATGGAGCAGCAGCATATTAGGTTTTATAAGCAAGGACTTTTGTTAATTTGTTTTCCTTGACTTTCAATCAGGTGAATGTTTTCTTAGATTTGTTACTAGCATTTTATTTTCAATTTTTCCGACAATTTTTATAAAAAAATTTTGATAAAAAGTCATTAATTTTAATAATCTTCGCTTAAAATTTATTTTATATATAAATTTGAAAGTGATTTATATATTCATCTCATTATTTTTTAAATTAATTAACTACTCCATTTACAAATTTGTATAAGTAAATTTGGATTAATAACAATATAAAGACACTATACATTTCGTAATTATCGCAAGTACTTTGAAAATTGGGAGGTTCAAAGATCCTATATCATGTTATTCTTTTGTTAAGGATGCAGTTTGCCTGTGTTTGGATAAATTGAAAATTATAATTGCAATTCTATTTACATACGAGTTACATATTGACATGTTATATATTATACTGTTTTTTCATTTAACTTTACACATTTCTGTTTATGAATTTTTAAAGTGGTACAAATGAAATTACGTTATTTAAATGATATATTTATTTGAAATGTTATTATATGAATTCCAATATATTCGATACCAACTTGCTCGTATCTTCTTCGAAGGCACAATAACTTTTTTTCTCTCATTAGAATTTGAAATTTTCGCTTTCGATTGATTTTGAAAAGTTTTTAAAATGAAAATTTAAAGTTTAGAACAAAATAAAATATCTTATACGTATACATTTTCATAAATATATGTCGTCTACATTTAAAACAACAGTCTTTTTTACATATTAAAAATCATTAAATTTGGGCCCTAATTTAAGGAATTGTTAAGACTTAATTGTAATTTTAAAGTTAGCCCTGTTTTTAATTTTAAATTTAAGTTAGAATTTTCATCATGATATTTACTTTGAAAATTGTTTGACAATTCTCAAGTTTTAAATTTATAATACTCGTAATTATTATATATATTTGGTTTTATCGAATATTTTAAGATAAAATATTATTATAAATTTTAAAATATTAAGTCCACTGAAATTGGCGTTGAAATAAGTACGAAATCGAAAGATTCTTCTAATAGAATTATCGATGAGCATAATGACAACATACTGCACTTCGTGGTACTCTTTGGGTAGGTAATCCGGACATTCCTTTAAGGTAAGTGTAAGAAACAGGCTGCCGGAGTATTCTTTGTGGTTGTTTTTTGGCTTTTTTCTGTTTGGACTCCTTGGATGGAGTACTACTGCAGGATAGGGATCTAGATGACATTGAGAAGTTTTCTAAGGCTCGACGAATTGATGATGTTGAACGTCTATGAAGGCGGCTTGTAGAATTGCTGGTCTTTTCTGTTTCATCAGCTGAGATACTGGAATCGCTTGATGCACAGGATAATTCCAAATTTGAAATGTGTGCCTCTTTACGAGTTTGTGGTAATCGGCCAGATGTTGATGAGCAGGAATCTGTTGATGAACTACGGGAATCCTCTTCAACATTAAATATTAAATCATCATGAGATCGTCGTCCAAATCGTCTACTTAGAGCGTGGAAAAATCCCATATTCCTTTCCCGACAAGATGTTGGTGAAATTGGTGATAAACTCCTGGATTTAGTTTCTGGTATTTCTATAAAACACACACGGTTTTCTTCCATTGTCTTTTGAATTTTTGTTTTTATAAATTTATTTTTCAAAATTTTAAAATGTCTAACTCGTTGATGAAATTATCACTTTTTTTCAAAACTTATGCTTCTATAATTTAGAAGATGTTCTTTTTAATCAGTATAGAATACAGTTCGTAAAATTATTCAGTTCATATACTTTATTTAATTTCAATCACTTATCAATTATCACTTTGAAACAGTAAACACCTGTTTGATATATTTCAAGATTTGAATGTTCTCCAAATGATAATAATCCAATAGCTGGTAAGAACAGTTTTAGTCACGTACCGAAAGGCTTATGAATCTTTCGAGGCTGTTTATCCTGCTTTTATACCTTTCCTTAAGGATATATCTAGGCTTTTGAGAGGGAAACTAACGCAGGTCTTGTCTACCACTCATGGAGTCGGCGCACTATATGAAGGGGTATCTCACTTGGAACTTCATGGAAACGAAACAGGATGTAAACATTGATATAATCTTAACGCGGATGCAACGTACCAAAGGTTATGTCGTGTTATCCTGGATATTGCTGAGGTATATTCTTTGACGTGGAAAGTGTGAAGGTAATCAAGGTGCATGTAATTCATAAGTCAGGTGTCATGTTTATGTTTCGGTAAGGCTTCATTTGCACCTGCAAATTTCTGCACGCTTCCAGCGAGTCACATGGAATAATTTTATGAAATTTTATTTGAGAAAGGGAACTATACATAAATCAAACACATTCAGCTGATGAATTCGTGATGATGCGGAATGTTAATCATGTCCCAGTTTCTACAAAATTTGTGATAATTTCACACCACAATTTTATGAAATCAGGGGACTGCATGTTTGAAGGAATTACATACTGAATATATGAACAGGATTTGGTTTCCTTTTAATAAACTAGTCATATATGTTATCTAAACAATTAGAAAAAACTAATATGACTAATATGATATTTTATAACTCCTACGTTTTTTATTAAAATCGCAATATGTTTTTCAAAGATAAAATGATGTAACATTAAAACGCAATTTTGTCATTAAGTCCCTTGAATAACTATTACTCTAAGGCACAGTAAGAACTTTCTTAAAAATAAATCTGCATGACTACTTAAACCCAATTTCCTACAGACCTTGTAAACTAATTTTGAGTTGTGGAATCACGTTGAATTGAAAATTGTTGTATGTTAACTGGGAAATTCCGTTTCTTTGAAATATCATTTATATGATTTAGACCTCATAACCCTGTTTGCCATGAATGTTACATGCGGAAGCCTAGTAAGGACGACATGTTCTTCTGGATCACGTGGAAATGTGACTTCTAACTTCTCGAGTTATAGGAAACTGTAAAAAACTAAAAAGTAAGTTTTTTGTTAAGTTGAAGCACCTACAATTTCATCCTTTTGCAATATTGTAAAATAAAATAGTTAATGCAGCAAAACATGCAGGTTCTAGATATCGATTTGAGTTCGCACACTTTAGTTATTTAATCGAAAAATGTTTCGAAAGATTCAAACCAAGCAAACGTTTTGAAAATGTGCTTAAGTCCTTAAAATAATGAAATATTTCTATAAATAAAATTCGCATCATTATTCACGTTTCTGGAACGTATTATAGTAGACTAATACTAGGGCATATAGCACATTGTCATATTCTTCTAACAGTAACATTTATATAACCCTTTCTCAAACAATAATCAGCAATATAAAATATAAAATGGTTTGAAAAGTGTTGAAATAAATATGCATATAATATTGTTGTGATCGACAACGATGGGTCAAAGGGTCTACATTACGTTACCTATGTTACATCCCATAAGATTAAATCATTGAATTCCTTCAAAGGAAATTTTACACTTAAGAATTTATTTGTCATTTAAATATTTTTAGAACTATTTCAAGAAAACGCATCTAGAGTGCAAAGATCACATGAAGCTATGCAAGACGTGGCTAAAGTCAATTGTCCCAAAAATAGTCGTTGGGAACAATTACAATTGTATAGATAGGATGTGACACCTTTTGCCAAGGATGTCTCAGGTGCGTCACAGACATTGGGTTCAAGATAAAAATGACTTTTAAAAGGCAGCATCCATCAGTTTGCAATGATAAATTTTGCTTACACTTTTATAACAGATACCTATGTATTCGACAAAGAGAATTAGTACAATTGGGTTGAAAGATTTCTTTCATCCCTACTTCAGATGTATTAGAGCGCGTAGGAGAACTCAAATCATGTGAAATACATCCTCCTTGCTATTTTAGTTAAAATTTTATGCAAATCTCAATTGAACTGAGAATCATTTTGTTCGTTTTATCATTTTACGTTTTGAGTACACGCATTCGAGTACGTGTTTTAGTTAATAGCACGTTGATAAACATTCACTCATGCTTTTGAAGAACGTAATCGAACTGAGAATGGATTCTGAAAATAGATAAGTACACTTTTATTAACAAAGATATTCAAATAATCGCGGAAATTTATAAGGGTTTTAGAATAATATACAATGTTTAATGGGATAGACATCAATCAAAATTCAAAATAACAGAGCATAGAATATCATGTTTCCTTATTGTTCGAAACTGTCTCAGAGAAACCGTTTTTGTAGCACACGTTCAAATCACACAATAGCTTCTTCAACACATCGCGTTGTAATACACGTGTGTGATATTTAACTGTTTTCGCGAAGCCGCGCGATTGTGTGGAAATTTTCCACGGAACATGAGACATTTTAAGATCTTAAAATTTTCGAATATTATTATTATTTCTTGAGAGCTTTGCTATCAAACAAAACTTTCCACCGGCATTGTACTCATGATGATCAAATCTATGAATTGCCTACTGCACGGCGATTTCACTTGTAGTCTTTCTTTATTTACAGCGGCTAATGAAACTATTAGTCTCGTACAAAGTGTTTCAAATTTTAAATCCAGACTTTTAGAGTTATCTTTTCCAGAATTGGTTAAACATCCTAGGTTATTCTGAACCACGTTAAACTGAAAATCAAATGCTGTATGATTTCATACGCCAGTAAAATTTCATCATACAATTTCGTAAGGAAGTGTTATGATGTTTTATGTTGTACCATTATACGTTTTCCTTCACACATTTCACACGTGAGTACACCCTATAGGGTATGCAAATCACATTTCACGCTCTGTTGACACGAAACATATCGAAACTGGAAGGATTCAATAGTAACGTGTTGAAATAGCAAAATTATAGACAATATCCTTATGAAAATTTGTTTTAAGGATTTTAAACCCAATGACATTTCAAATCATGTTACAATTCTCAATTGGAAACACGCGTCATATTCTATAACAATGAGGTTTTGTATTTGATTTAAATTTGAGCATAGCGTGTTATTGGAGTAATGAAATGAAAAGTTCTGCAGTTAAAGTAGTTATCTTCTTTATCAAATATCAAAGAATTACAAATGAATCACTATATGTGGTTGTTTCAAAATCAAGGAAATTGGGAATAAGAAGTTCAATGGTGCTGAGATTTGAAGTTTGTATGACCCTGTAGTTTTCAAAATCCAGTAGGTATTACCTAAAGTATTAACTAATAATGTAAAAACACACCCTCAATAAGTTGATGCGTTCTGTAATGAGCAAATCTACCTCCAGAGAAATGTGTGTTTCGCGAATCTTATAAGCCTAATTACACTTGTCACGTTTGACAATGACGTCAATCGGCTTATCACATACATAAACGTCGTATGTTGAAAAACTTATTGTCCACAGATTACATAAAATAAGCCGAAGATTTCATGAAAGATGTAATTATTACGAACATTAAAACGAATCTAATGTAAGACAGCAGTGAAAGAACGTTTCGAGAAAGAATCCTTCTTTCAGTGTATAACATCAACGTCATATCTTTGGTCATTCCGTTTTTGTAAATGTAGATGTGAATCTCAGGCGGAAAAATTACGAACTACAGAAATTAGTTTTATTGCAATTCATAGTTAGGTCTGCCAGAGGGTTGAAAGTTCAAACGTGACTTCAGAAGTTATGCGAAAAAAATCATTCTTCAGGTAGAATGCTGAATGTGTACGTCCATTGATCCATATGTAATTGAGATGACTTTATGGAATTTCGGAGGATGATTGAAGCGTTTATCTTCTCCGTGACATATAATACCAAACATGTAGTTTCATACTGTAAAGAGCAAGAAGCGCATCAAAAATCTTACAGGTGTCACAGATTCACGTGTTCATTTATTTTTCATTTAGTGCTTCATAGTGGGGTGGAAAGTATAAGTTTCAACGTTTTTCACTTTCCTGACGTATAACTTGTTGTAATACAATTATGGGGTTGAAAGAAGTTGTAGTGATTGCACAAAGGTGTAAATGTTGTAATACCTTGCATGTGTTCTTATCAGAGTATTGCGTGGTCCATTCATTAAGGTGGTGGTGTCGTGATACGTTTGCTTGAGAGTCACGCGGCAATTGATTATTGAAGTCATAGAAGTACTTACCAGACCTACATCATATACTGACAATTCAATTACTTACTTATTTCTTAGCATGTGTGAAGTTTTCACTGAAATATTATATTTCACCAATTCCATATTCCTACGTTTCGATGCATGAATTCGTAAAAAGCTTGATGAAAAAATTCTTTCAACCATAACTTGAAAATAACATTGAATATCACAGTACCCAATTGATCCGAAAATGGAAATAATTTTATATTTCAAAATATTCAATTATGCAAATATCTTGTAAGAAATGCCGCAATTAAGGATATTAATTTTTAAGATACAATTTCTTAGATGTCCTTCATGTCTTATATTTACGGAACGCAAAAGCTTGAAAGTAAGTAAAAGATTTTAAAGATTGTGGTTTTGTCCTGACGCGTAAAACCCTCATAACATTTTCGAATACGCAGTTTGTTGACGTTGTAGTTAAGCCCAAAACCTGGATTATCCGCATTTCTCAATTCGATGCAAATCAGTTCTTTGTTGTTTTTGGTTGATATCCTGGAACATCTTTCGACAATCTATTCAAACGAGACAAGAGATATCTTGTCTTGTACTTGTAACGAAAAATGTTTTCAATATCACATTACTACACTATTTACTAGGCATCTATTGATATTCATAGCTTATAGGTCATAATTTTTACAATGTTGTAATCGAACATGAGAACTGTACATGAATTATTAAAATTATAGATTGAAGTTTTATTATCACGCTATAGAATAGTTTATGAGTTCACGAAAACCAAACTAGTCAGAAAGGTGAAAGCAGGATTATGATTAATCCCCTATTGAAATTGCTGTTTCTAAGGGACAATCGCTTTGTTCAGATGTGATATTCTGGGAAGCTAATTAAATATTTTATGTGTTATGCAAAACATCAAAACATAAACTTTATGAGGCATATTTTCTAACAAGTATCTACTTACCACAGCTGTTATTAAAAAACCCTTTTATAAAACAGGCTAATTAGGTTGGTCGATTGGAGATTTGTGTAATTTAACACAAAAAACCCTTTTTTCAAAAACGGTTAACAGAAAAAGACTGTGAATATTTTAGGGATACATAAACATGTTGTGGTGATGAAATTTATTGCTTCAAGCTTTTGAAAGGACTACGTGAATAGCACGTGTTGAGGCCTCAAAAGCGAAAAAGAAATTTATTACCTACCCTTTTTTTGGGTATTTTCCACGTATTTGGAGCTTGTCATATTGCTCCATCGCAACATCATTGAGATGAAAATCCTCTTGATTGCTTTTTGAACTGTTTAATATATCAAAAAGTCCCTTTATTGGCATTCTCATTTTAATGTTAAGTTGAAAGGCATTTATTATTGTAAGTACCTTTATTGGACTTATTTGCAAGAGACTCCATCGAAACAACCAGTTTCACCTCTGTCTATTGGAGGCGTTGTCATGCAACATGCAGTGTATCTTCTCACATGAAGATGATATCAAGAAGTTATCTGTTGTAAATGCTGTAGAGTGGGTTATTTTAGCATCAGCTAGAACCTTCAACCTGATTTTCCCAACCAACAGAGTATAAAGGGCATGAACGTCTACTCGAAAAGCAGATTGTATCTTTGTTGTCCTGACGCTCAAATAATTCGCTGACGCTAAAAAATGCTGAAATTCGTAAGTGTGGAAAAGTTCAGACTGTTCGGTTTTTGATTCATTTTCCTCTTCCAGGTAATTTTCACAACTTTACTGGCTTTGACCTCAGCTAGACCAGGAAATTTGATATCCAGTCCAGCTGTGTATGCCGCTCCTCCTTTAGCTGCTCCAATTGCTTTGGCTAGTCCGGTTGCTTATGATGCTAGCTATTACAAACCACTGACATACGCTGCTCCATATGCCTATACTTCATTGGGATCATACAAGGCTCCTCTGTCGTATTCCTTGCTATAACATCAGAAGGTCAGCTGACTGAGTCTTCACTTTTGATTTTTAAATTTGTCTCTGTGTTTGATGAAATAAAAAATTCTTGAATAAATTTTGAAGTTTCTGCTTCTGGAAAATCACTTAACAAGTTATGAAATTTTCTTTGTTATTTAATAAGTTAACTTTAATAACATTTGTCATATTTTCATGACGGAGGTGTCGAAGTGAAAGTGGTACACTTTGACGCTCACGGAACAGGATAGTAAAAACCAGAATTTCAATTTCATTGTTCAATTCAATGTTCCTAATCCTAAATTAGTTTCAATTAGAATTTATCTATGTCTGTATCAACGACGGAGAACTGGATTTCAATGGGACAGTGCCATCCGGATCCTTGTGGGTGTCAGCAAAAACTAGTTTCACATAAATGTCACCTTATGTTCCTGATTGATGGAATTCAATTTGGGAAATATTTTCAATTACTCGTTACAATAATAATTTCAATTATCTCAAAAACTAATTTCTTTGTTTAATACACATATGGTGGTGGTGTTTGCTTTAGTTGAACAAAAAAACATGTTTTAAAGAAATATCAACATTCATTCCAAGAGGCTTTGAATGATCTGGTTCATGATTCTAACCAAGGTTAACATGAAGACTTTTGTACTCGTTGTCGTCTTTTACTCCATCTTATTTCCCATACAAATCTTAAGAAATAAATCATTTACATGAGTTACATAGAATTACAGGACTGCCTGTCTTGAGCTGTGAGGAACTTGATTTCGAGCACGTTGGGTGGATGATCTGGTATTTGTACTTTTTCTGGTTTGAGGCACATAAATCTATATCTTGAATTTCTTAATAACATGGATAATATTAAAACCTTAACGAGTTGTTGCTCATTTTGCAGTGTCGGTTGATTTCAAAGGCTTCGGCATCTGATAATAACATCAGACAAACAGTTGATAACTTAATTTTCACAATGGTCGGTTGTTATGACGCCAGGTTAATTGTTCAATTTGTTTCGTGGACAAGCTTGAAGAAGAAGAATTTTACGATTTGGCTTATTGACAAATAAAGATTTTGTAAACAACAACATGGAAATCCTCACATCCTGAAAAATGTCTACAATCTGCGCGAGATATGGTGTTATCCTTCACTATGCAAGTATTTTCACAAGATTTCTTAGTCACTCTAAGAAACTATCAATAGGGTAATGAATGGATATGAGGAAAAATTCAATATTTTTTGGATTTTGTTAGTTTTATTTGTCTATTTCTATAATAATCAATTCATCAGCGGTTTTCGTCAGGTTATCATTCGCAATGTTTGTTCCACTTCCAGGCCAGCATTATTTTTCAGGTTACTCCCAACTATTCAGTTTAGTAAACGTAGCTGCTTGGATAAGCATATGGAAGAGGACGAACTAAGCCATTGCTGTAGGCTGAATGGTAGGCAACTGGTGATGAGTATGCTGAATAGGCCAATGGTGCTGAATAGCCAAATGGACCGGCAGCTGAGTATGTTGAGAGAACAGGATCAGCATACAAGGAACCTGGTTTGGCAGCAGCAAAAGCCAAGAAGCAAACGAAAATCAACTGAAAAGTTAAAAATTAAAAATTAGTGAATCAATTTAATCTTTATTGAATAATATAACTTACGAATTTGAACATTTTGAATTGGATTTGACTTGTGGTTTCAAAGGCACAACAAATTGTACTGTGTCTATTCGGAAGGAAGTCATCTCTTTTATAGTGGAATTGAATCTATAACTCTTCGATGTCACGTATAAAAAATTCATTTGAATATTCTATAATTAGTCTCAAGTACTTACTAGAAGCCACAAAACTTTCAAATCCATGTTCCTAAAGGAGAAAAAAAATTATGCCGGCTAACCTGTTAAGTTAAGTTGTATCTCATTGTTTTGAGTTGGTGATTAATTGAATCATTCGGAGTACCATCGGTGGACCATGAAACCTACTCCACTAGGTGAGATTGAATTTTCTCAGGTGCGCATGTAATCGGCTCAAAAATCATATTTTTTCAATGCTTAATAAGTGGGTCTCAATTTGATGTTATGTAATTCTTAGTAATGTTTTTTTTACATAAACAATTACAATATTATTATTTATAAAAATATTTGATGGTCATTAGTGCGGTTGCATGTACATGACAGTATCGAAAAACTTCGATTGGAAACGGTCGGCTTCTGGTTCTCTTCCGGGTTCTAGCGAGCTTCGAAGTTTTTTAAAAATTTCACAAATCATTCGAAATCAAAAGACATTCAATACTAAACTCTGTAAAATTTTGTCCATGAGGAAAGTTCATGAACTCTTATGTGGATAAGAGATTTCCTTGTAAAAATTGCCTTGAGAAAGGCAGACGTAAACCGATAGGAGGCTATGAACGCAAGTCGGAATTCAGACGGAAAAAAACGACTTTTCCGACTGGTGTTCCAGTGCTTGGGCATATCTTTTGTTACAAGAGTTGGAAGTCAGACGTAAAACGAGCGGATTCCGATCGCCGACTCTTATTATGGGTGATAAACTGGGTGTTTTCAGTCTGCTAAAAAATTTCCGACTGAATTTCCAATTCAATTTTACAGATAGATTTTCGACTGAAATCAGATTTCCGATCGGATTCCGTCTGATATTTTCACCCGGGCTTTGAATAAAAATAATATTGTGAGATGAAGATTAAACAACAATTGAAGATTCTCAAGCTAGAACTCCTTTTCTAAATTGAAAATTTTGTAGCAACACCTAATATCTAATTCGGATATTATTGTTTGTCACGGATGGGAAATTGATCCGCTTTTAATTCTAATTAAGAAAACTTGGATTCTTCCTATGAAAACATTAAGAATTTCCAGTTCAAGGATATCTGTAGAGATTTAACATCACAAGTCATCATAAATCACGTTTCGAGGGATATGGAAGTTTCTAGGGACACGTTTTGTGTGTTATTTCCTACACGTGCCCTTGAAATCCTATCAAACGCTTAGCGACATGTAGGAATAAAAGTTAACCATGATAACAAGCACTTGATGTAATTAGTTTGATATCTTAAGCAAACAACTTCAACTCAAATAAGGTATCGCAAGTAATATCCATTAATCCAACTTCAATATTCCATCCAGCTTCAAGGAATGAGTAACTTAAGGTAAAGCAGTTGACATCAGAAAGTGAAAGGCAAGTTCAGGGTCATTAAATCTGCTTTACTGAATGTGGGTCTACGACACGGTCCAAAGACGCATTGAATACAGTTAATATAATGTTAAACATCTTCCGCTTTTTTCATGCTGTTGGTATTTTTGTTAAGAAAACAAACTAAAAGATGCACATGCACTTGCATCGTCCTCAAGGATAACTGGATTTAGTATTGCATGTTGAAGACATGAAGATAAAAAGGAGTTTTCATAGTTAACATACAAGATAATCTACTTTAAGTGTTTTTAAGATGTTATAAGTGACAAAAAGTAGACCATAAACATGAAATCAATCAAACGGAAACGATAATAATCCAGCAAAACTCAGAACTCATCGGGTTATGGAAACTTTGGAGACAACGATGCAACAACTTGAAGAACCATTAAAACGCAATTGAAAAACAGAAAGCAAAACGTGTAATTGAAGACACACCTCTTTGCGTCTTCTACATGTAAGTGATATCATTTCTTACTTGCTGTGTTTAATAAGATATCAAGGTCTCACATTAATCGTTTTGTTTATATCTTCCTGACAGCCCTTTGAGACTGAATTCGAAAGGATTTGGGTATATAAAGCGTACGTCCTCCAAGAATTTTTATCAGAACTCACAGTGTACTCTCAAGTGTTAACAACAGCTCCAACAGAAACTACCCTCAAAATGTTCAAATACGTAAGTCGATTAAATATTTTGAAAAACTTTGATTCAATACAATTTTCTATTCAAATATAATAGTTCGTATTCGCTTGCGTCTTGGCTTTTGCTGCTGCAGCTCCAGGAAATTTGATTGCATCTCCAGCCTATGCATACTCAGCTCCATTGGCAACCCATATAGCTCCAGCCTATCATTCACCAATTGCCACCAGCTACTCGGCACCTCTTCTCATCAAATCACCACCACTAGCTTATGCCTCATATTCAGCACCTCTTGCTTATGCCAAGCCTTTGGCATACTCCTACTATCATTGAGAAAGCTGGACCGGACTCTAGACTTCGCATTGAAATTTAATATTTTGAACTTGAACTTTCGAAAAATGTCTTGGACGTTAATGTGAATAAAGTCATATTGTGAAATCTATCTGTCTATCTATCAATTTAAATTAAGGAAATTTTTACGGATATTACTTCAAACTAAGCAACAACATGGGGCCAAATTGAAGATTACCTAACTTTCATTCTGAAAAATGCTGATTTTGGGTCAAATTTTATTTAGCTTTTCATTGATTCTGTTCAAAACAGACGTGTGTTCTTCTTACCAGAGTATTCTTGATCCCAAACCCAACTCTATCGTTTTGTTGAAAAAGCATTCGAAGTGTATATTGCCCACTGTCTGGATCTTCACAGAGATGCATGTGTTTTGTTTCATTACCTTACGTGGCAGCAGGTTCCACATGGTTAAGTCCAAATTCGGGTTATGTCCTAATTTATAACACATAAATAATAAACATAATAAAATTCGAGATTTTCAGGTTTAGAAATTTGCATTTATTTCATCAAGAGTGTTTCTAACAAAATTCAATTTAAAACAAAAAAACAATTAAATTCGATTGATGTTATCTAAAATAGAATCTATTTGCGTATCACGTTCATCACAGGATCATACATATGTTTACAAGACGACTGGAGCAGTATAAGCAGCATAGGCAGCTGGGGCAGCAACGTATGGGGCGGCATAGGTCAAAGGATGAACGAATCCGTTTCCATGATATGAACGAGACACGAGAGCTTCAGCTGGAGCAGTATAAGCAACTGGAGCGCTGTAGGCCACTGGAGCAGTATAGGCGACTGGAGCTACAAGTCCTGGTTTGGCGAAGACGCAGGCGAAGATAGCCATGAGAACGATAGCGACAAACTTGAACATTTTGATTTAAGTTGATATGTTGCTTTAGCAAGAGACTCTATAGAACTGATACCTTCCTCAGGCAGCTGCCAACTATATATAGTCGCCAAAATTGATATCATCCTTGAATTGACTCAGATCCAGGTGGAATTGTCTAGGTCTAGTATCGTGACAGCTCACTTAATCGTGGTACCACATTTCTTATTATGTCATACGCGTGCGTACCTCCAAGGTGTAAGTGAAGTTTATTGCTTAGCGCTTCATTTGTAATTGTGACATACATGACACACATTTTTCGACTATGTTTGGTATTCATATTATGTGGCTTGGATATATTTTCCATGAATTATGTCATTAACTGCTTTGACGCGGAATACTAATGAGGAAACCACTTCGAATTGTTTTGGTTTCATTCTCACTTGGTTCTGGACAATCCACAGAAGCCGAGATTTGGCTGATACGCTTCCAGTTCCAATTGTATCGCATTAACAGAGGTGTGGGAGTAATTTATAACAATTGAATGCAACTCATGAAAAATTTGTTTTGTAACGAAATACACCTGGTGGCCTGGCGTCTTCCTTCATTTTTTAAACTCGATTCCAATCATTCAAATGCGATGGCGATTTTATTTCCTATGCAAATGTGCATTCAATATGCACTCGAAGTATTGCTTGAGACACTTGCACTTATACCAATATGTATCTACCTAATTTGCGTGCTCTATATTATGAATATTACACAATCGTGTCTGTGACATCCTCAGTATGCACAACAGAACTCCTGGCGAATAACCAAAATATTTCAAAACCAATTGATAAGAGTTGTTTTGATGTTATCAAACTCTTTGGCGTTATCAGATATCATACATGATGAGTGCTATAATAAAGTGTTTGCAAAATATATGCGGGCAATTTAAGAGCGAAAAGTTGGGGCAACCTCTACAGTCTTTCCTATGACTTTATTTAATGATGAACATTCCACGAACTTGTAGAGAATCTGTAGACAAGCCAAAAAAAGTAGTTGTAGTTTGTACATTCTTTCCTCTAAGTCTAAATATGCTTTTCTCTATCAACAAGACATGTAGTTCACATTTTGATTGTTTGGTTTATCTTAGAGAGATTAATTGTATAAAATCTACAATACGTGAGTTTACGTGAATATAATCTTTTTGATTATTGAACACGAATTGTGTCTCTAAACTATATGTGGAACCATGATCTTATTCTAGAACCCATTGATGAGTAGAATATGAAACTTCCAAGCAGTGTAAAGGTTGCACTTTTTCGGAACATATTTTGAAGCGACCAGTAATACCTTGAATTCAATTTGCAGAGACAACATATGTTGTCATGTTGGAGTTATCAGATATACGGCTTTGAATTGGCAAACATGAACTTATTGGTAGACAGTGGTAGAAAAATCATAGACAGTAATTTCCAGCAAAACAAAAACTAAATTTATTTTTACAAATATTGCACAAAAATGTTAACAAAAAACAATTGGACTATTCCATGTAACAGAGTTCTGAGGTTTCCATTTGAGATGTCGTCAAACCCGTCTCAGGCTCTTAAAAGACGTATGAGGTATAGGCAGCTGAGTATGGTGCATAGGCGAAAGGAGACGCTGTATATGCAGCGGCATATGGGGCTGTGTATGCAGCAGCATACGGTGTGGTATATGCAGCAGTGTAGGCAGCTGGAGCGGCTACATAGGGTGCTGAAACTGCGGCAAACAATGGTTTGGCGGATGCACTGCAGGCGATGGCCAAAACAAGAAGAGCAATCTGTAAAGACAAAAGTTTTGATTAATTCGACCTCAGTTGACCTGAACCTCGATTGACTTACGAATTTGAACATTTTTGTGTTGATTTTGAGGTTTTTTCTGTCTTGGACTGAAATAGATGTTTGAGTGTTGAAGACTCGATTGACTGTGATTATCACAAACAATCGATCACCTTTTATACAGTAAAATTTTGTTCTAGAATTTCCATAATTCAACCCTACCACTTACAAAAAGACCTTAACACATTGCCACTGAGAAGTTCAAACACTAATTTCAATTTCATTTCAATAAACTCAAGTTGAATCAATTCAATTTCAATATAAAATTATTAATTAATATTCATAGTACGAACCGTGTATGTGACCAAGCTTTTGTCTCAAAATTCGTAGCAATGCGGTTTTTGGCACAGAAGCAAATTTAAAGTTTTAATTTCAAAAATATTCATATAACTCGTCTAGAAATTCATGGAAGATATTAATTGCTTTATCTTCTTAACACCAGAACCTTGGACAATATTGTGATAAACATGGCGTTACAAGATAAATTCTTCCCGAGATAGAATTGGTACTACTCTGAGATGTGTCTTTCAAAATGCCAACGTTTTCCATATCAAAATACGCCTGATAACACTTACTACTAGAGTAGTAGTATGTTACAAATGTTTACCATGGCGTATTTTTAAACTTTCGTATGATAATATTAACAATTCCTCAAATATAACTCGCAGTTTTGATTAAAAACACCGGAAATTCTCATATTTTTGTAGTATATATCTTTTGCAGATTAGAAGACACGAAGTTATGTTTGGTACATATCTCATTGCAGAAATGCATTCTGAATACTATTGTTAAGTTGAAGGCAACATGATAAGAAAGCTTCAATTGCATTTTATATTTTTCACGAGAAGCTGTAGTTTAGTGAATCACATAAGGCGCTAGGAGCTGCTGGTTGATTTAAAGCTGTTCGAGTTAAGCTATCAGAATGACGTGTTTTGGGTGATTTCAAAGTAAATGAGTTATTATGGGCCAATTTATACATAAATTGATTTATCTCAGGATTCTGGTGATAGTCCTGGTTTTCGTAAATCTAACATCCGTCAATGGAGGCGAGGTTTATCTCTATTGCGACGAGTTCAATAGACCAGAGGAGCAGGATATATACTGCACCATAACAGGGCTGAACGTGGTACATGGTCAGGATCTGAAAGTACAAAGCTATGCGAATCACAAAACGAATTCGATCAAGACAATGACATTTTATGGATCAACGATTCTATATATTCCCTACAAGCTGTTTGAAGTCTACCAAAAATTGACTAGTCTTGATATCTCCTACTGTGGGATACTTGAAATAACAAGGAACTCATTTGCAGGGGCTGCAAGTTTGACATATCTCAATATGAGTCACAACAATTTGACCGAGCTTTCGACATCTGTGTTTGTTGGAGCCAACAGTTTGTTGCTTATTGATTTGAGTGGCAACCTTATTCGGGTAATTAGCGAGAATGCATTGAAAGGACTGCAGATATTGAATCGAATAGTGTTATCATCAAACCTCCTCACAAACTTACCCAAAGACATTTTCGTGGATAACATAAACTTGCAAGCAGTAGTTGTGGATAACAACTTAATTGAAACTCTTGACCCAGATATATTCTCAAGACTCACTCGTTTGCGGGAGGTGAACTTTGTTAACAACAGACTGAGTGTTATTGATCCACAACTCTTTAAAAACTGTTTTAACATGGATTCTGTGAGGTTTTCCGGGAACGATTTGAAGAACTTTGAAGTGTTATTTGCCAATCCACTCTACACTTTGGAACTCAACAATAATAAACTGGAAACACTTGTTCTAAATGGAACAAAAACTCTTTCCGCTACTAATAACAGCATAAGCTCCATCAAGTTTCTTTCACCTAACTTTGTCGAAAGATTATCCTTGTCAAAGAATCGTATCAAAGACTTGAGCAACATTACTCTCTGCAGGAATGTTACGGATTTGAATTTATCATTTAACACGATTGGTCAAATAAACACGAAAACTTTTGCGAATTTTACGAGACTTAAACGTCTTAACTTGACACATGCAAATGTTTCAGGGTTGAATTATGGAACATTCTCAAAGCAAACTGGTCTGGAAGTCCTAGATTTATCATATAACAACTTGACACGCATTAATTTGGACACGTTCATTCCATACTTGTCAAGGATAAATGAGTTCTACATTGACGGAAACAATTTGACTGAGATCAATGGGAAAATTTTGTTCTCTTACGCGTTCCCTATGTTGTCCACACTTGGCATTTCCAACAACAATTTTAACTGTTCGTATTTGCTAATGCTATTGTCGCCACTTGCTCTCCAGAACAAGGTGAAGCTTCACTATGGCCCGGAGAATGCACAGGAGGCAGCTAGCACTCATGTACGAGGAATTGCCTGTCGCAGCACCGACCACCATCCACAGGATGTCACTGTGAGTCCGCATGAGCTAACACCATTAGAGAAACTTCAAGCCCATGAGCGTCAGTTGGAGCAGCATCTTATTCTCATGAAGTGGTTCATTGGAGGTATGGCACTTGTCGCTTTATCCTTTGTCTTATATAAATTAATACAGTTAGTAAAGAGACGACATCAGCCTTTGGTTCGAAACATTATGTTTAGGTCAACAGCTACAGTGAATACTCTCCAAACAGGCATCGACAGTTGAGTTCAGAAAGGATTTGTCAAAGAATTATTGGTTTTGTAATAAAATGAGTGATACAAATATGATGGGGTTTCAATTCACTAGAAGAAGATTCCTCCCAAATCCAGTCGATTAAGGTTTCCAGTTGGTTTCCCAAATGACGCAAATTAGAAACGTTTAGTATAATTTGTTTTGTATGTGATACAGATTTGTGATATTACCAGGCGACCTTAACCTTCAACTAATGTCTGAAGTGGAAGTCCTTCTATATTTGGTTGTGACATTTTTTCAATTATTCGAAAGACGATGTAAGCTCTTGGGAGTCAGGTTTGGAAAACCGAAATTAATTTTGGTTGTTCGTGACTAAAATTGAAAATGACAGTATCACATGTTTGTGTCATATAGAAAATTGAAAGACAATTTAATTAAATATTTTTATATTTTTGTTTTAATTTTTTCGAAAAATCAGTAATTATTGAAATTTTTAACGTTTTGCATTTGACTCTGAGCTACAAAACGAAATGTTTCGAAATTGTTTACGAAAACTCTTCATTGCCAAGAAACGGCAAATTGCAGTGGGAATATCGTTTTGTTGAAAAGAGTAGAGGTATGTATACTGTGCACTTGAATGAAATGCATTTAAAGTTATCATGTGAGCCAAAAATTGGGAAATTTTATATGAAAACATAGTTCTATACCATGATATATGTGACACTCGTTGGACGTATGAATTTATTATTCAATGTAGTGTTTCGAATGCGTGCTTGTTACGTCACAAGTCGCATTTTGAGACAATCAATTACTATAAAATGCATTGAACTGTAGAGGAATGTATTCATAAATCAAACGCTTCTTCATCCAACCAGACCAAACAAAATCCAGCAACAATGTTCAAATTCGTGAGTTCTAGAGGAAACTAAAGGAGAAACTAGGAATATCTTGAAACATCCAAAATCTTATCATTTCAGATCACAGTTTGTTTGATGGTTATCGCCTCTGTTGCAGCCAAGGCAGGAGTTGTTGCTCCGATAGCAGCCGCTTATACAGCACCTTTGACAGCTGCCTACACTGCTCCATACGCTGCTGCTTACACTGCCGCCTATACTGCACCTTATGCAGCCGCATACACAGCACCCTACGCTGCAGCATACACAGCTCCATATGCTGCCGCTTACTCAGCACCTATCACCGCCGCATACGCTTCACCTTATTTAGCACCTTATACCGCATTCCCAGCTGCTTACTCAGCTCCTTATGTTGCCGCTGCTGCTCCAGCTCGTTTGTTACTTAAATAGGCTGGATGTGTTGCTTAAATGTACCTGAAATGATTGTTGAAATATAATTTTTATTATAATATGAAAACTAAATGTGTGTTACTGTTCTTGTAATAGTCCCTTGGAAATCCAAGAAAATTTGAATTCGAGATTTCTTCTTCAACCAAAAGATTAATCGAGGAATATTGTGACAGGCCATCTATTGCACTTGTTTCGCCACAGTTTTTCAAGTTTCGATAAATTTATGTATGAACATTCACTGACCATGACTCGGAAAATTTGTATATTGCAACAGTTCACCCCTTACTGAAGTGCATCTCGATAGCGATAGTTATAAAGTGAGTGCTATGCTTAACAAATTATTCACTTCACTTGCCATCGTCGAATTAGGTATTCGTTGCACAAAATCAGAAAATGTTCAAATTCGTAAGTTTCTTCATCGAGTTCTCTGTCAAGTAAATCACATAAACCAAATTCCATCAACAGGTCAGTGCTTTCTTGATGCTCATCGCTTGTGTCGCTGCCAAGCCAGGAGTTGTAGCTCCAGTGCTGTCGCCTATTCCGCCCCAGTTGCCGCAGCATACACCGCTCCAATTGCAGCCTACGCCGCTCCAGTTGCTTATGCTGCTTTGACTTTTTATAGCAATAGAGAATAAACTTCCATGAATTGCCTTCATTGAACTATTGTGTTTCTTTCCAAAAATTTGCTACTTTGCGGTACATCTCCCGGTAAGGAATAAACAAACGTGGACCAAACCACAGTAGACGTGGCACTGGCTTTCCAATGGCTCAAGCTTGGATCAAGTCTGGAATGATGTCCAGGGACCAAGTCTGGAAAACCCTTCTCTATTCTAACTCTTCTCTAATTTTACCTGCTCTGTCGAATATTACCCGGGCTCTTACCCGACCAACCAAGACTTGGCATGAGAAATAAGGACCAAGGGTGGCCCGTTGGTCCACTTTGGCAATTCCTATCTGGGCTGTTATGAATATTCCTCCCAAAATTAAAAGAGGACGATGAAGGATATCATAAAGGATCCGGATCCTTGAACTTCTTCTAACTTAGCCGTAAAATCCGGCAATGAGACGGACAGAAAACTTTTGGAAAACTCTAGGGCCTTGATGGGCTATTAATAATATTAAACTATTAAACAATAAGTGTATCACAAGAATATTCCCGATTCAGTATTGGGGAACATCACAACCAAGAGTCCTTACAACATTCCGTTCCTTTTAATATCAGTGACTTCGTCTGAAGGCACGTGTAATTTATCTCCGTTCTTCTCGGTATCGACGCAAAAAATGTCCTTCGGATTCTCTTGCTTCTCCATTTTCTAAAAATTTTCAAAAATTTCCCCGGTTTCTGGTTCCACGGAATTTGGTCTGAGCTAATGAAGCCCTGCAAGGATCAACCTGGTTACAGTCACGTATCAGATACATTAGAAGATGTAAGATAAATGAGAAGATAATCATGTTACTTTTCATAAAATTTTATTTATAAATAATTTTTTCCAAAAGTCGGTGTCACGTCTACTTCACAAGGAAGCGAGCTGGAGCGGCAGCAGCTACGTAGGGGGCGGAAGCTGCATAAGCTGTGTATGGCGCTACGAAAGGAGCTGCTACAGCGGCGGGGAACGCTGCTGAATGTGCAACAGTGTGTGCATTGTAGCTGGATGCATATGGGGCAACGTAAGGAGCAGCATATGCTGCAGCGACTGGAGCAGTATAGGCAGCGGCAACTGGAGCAGTATAGGCAGCGGCAACTGGAGCAGAATAGGCAGCGGCAATTGGAGCGGTGTAAGCGGCAGCAAATGGAGCGGAGTAAGCGGCAGCGACTGGAGCGGTGTAAGCAGCAGCGACTGGGGCGGTATATGCCACTGCACCTGGAGCCACAACTCCTGGT
This sequence comes from Chrysops caecutiens, assembly GCA_963971475.1. Classification (NCBI taxonomy): domain Eukaryota; kingdom Metazoa; phylum Arthropoda; class Insecta; order Diptera; family Tabanidae; genus Chrysops; species Chrysops caecutiens. The sequence goes on from OZ020568.1 coordinate 74,616,931, forward strand.
TTGGCAAAAGCGCAAGCAATCAACATGAAGCAAACTGACACCTAGAAGAACATATTTATTAGGTTAATTTAATTAATAACTAAACAACACTCACGAATTTGAACATTTTGTTTGGTTTGTCTGTGGCGTTGACTGAATCAATCAAAAGAAGTAACAGGTGTGAATGATGGTAAAGGCTTCACTGTAGCTTTATATATCCAAAGCTCGCTTCATGAGTCTCCGGTTAAACCTCCCCGCCCAAGGTAGGCGTCGAAATATTTCATTTTCTTTGCCAATTTTTGAAATTTTTCGAATGCATAATAGTTCCTGAAATTGTATACGTTTTGTCTGGCTAAAGTAACAAAAACAAATTTCAATTATTTTTTAGATTCAAGATAATATAGTTGATAAATAGTCAAGGTTGTAGGGTTTTCAAATAATTTCGAAATCAGAAAGGTGAGTCTGCAGAGTTAAAGACGTGTCAATTGAATTCTATGATCAGGGATGCATATATATATATATATATATTATAGTTTTGCATTGTGATCAAGAGATTTTCCAGAAATTCATTCATTTTATCTTTTATATGTTTTTATAAAGTTATCTTCAATAAAATTCTTAGTGGGCAAGGTCAATTATGTCAATTGGAGCTAGCCTAAATATCCAATTAGTTTCGAAAAACATAGAATTGACGGCAATTTGATTTTTTTATCTAAAAAACGTTTGTGGCTGCTCATGAAGATACAAATATCTCTTTAAGGTTGAAAGACATTTATTGAAACATTTAATGGGGAACTCACTACGAACACTCAAAACCAAAATGTAGCTGACACAATTTACTACCCGGGTGAAAAAATCAGACGGTATCCGATCGGAAATCAGACGTAGAATTGATTTCAGTCGGAATTCGATCGGAAATCTATCCGTAAAATCGCAGGCAAGCGGGAATCGGTCGGAAATTTTTAACCAGACTGAAATCAGACGGAAAAATGTTCAATTTTCCTTTTGATTTCCGACTGAATTCTGAAATATCAGTTGGAATTCAAACGGAAATCAGTCGAAATTGTGGACGAATTTATGAACATACGCTCGACTTCTATAGAACGCCAGTCGGAAAACGCAAGGTAATCAGTCGGAAATGTAATTTTCTTCCGTCTGAATTCCAACTGGCGTTCACTACCTCCGATCGGTTTACGTCTGCCTTCCTCTAGGCAATTTTTACAAGGAAATTTTCGTGAATTTTTTCACCCGGGTATTAATTTGGTATGTACTGCATGATTTTCATCTAGTTCAACTTAAATAACAATAGCGCATAAATATTCAAATGTGAGTGAAAATCGCAGTTGAGAAGATATTTTCGTGTTTTATAGAATATACAAATTTAAGATATTAGTCAAAAGTAGAGACTCTATTTGCGTCATAACTAATATCAGTAAAAGCATTAACCGATATTCCAAAGTGAATCAATTGCTACGTTCATTTACACTAGCAAAGTACTTGGCTGGTGGCAATCTACCCTTGTTCATGTTCTCGAGTACATTGCCGGTGGTAGTTTTACCAAAAGTGCGTTCCATTTCACAAGTACTCGCAAGTACTTGGGAACGAAATTTTTGGGTACATGAACCGCAGCATATCAATATCAATTATCATATATGCTCGCATATCGTATATCAATTTGTCATATTTGCTTTGATACATACATATTTGATGTCATGTTTTACCCAAACCTCTTATAACTCATTATAATTCAAAATGGATGTGTTGTTGATACTCGTATTAAAGCCAATTTCTTTGGTCTAAATTAAATTTTCGGGTTTTGTGTTGTGGCGTAAAAGGATTTGAAAATCATGCGATTGGTAGGTGTCATAGCAGCAAGGCAAAGTATATGGATTACAATACGTTATAGTATATACATGGATTCGAGAACCAGATAATGAGCTTACAGAAACAATAAAGTCTTAGCAAAGCATGTTTCGTATAATTACTTCAGGTAAGGAAATGGGTTAGAAGATAACCTTCCTGAGCTTCAAATAAGGATCACAAATCGTTTGGGATAACGTCAGCATTAATTGAATAAATGGAACTGGACAAGATCATTTCGTGTGAGTTAATAAGAAACAATAATTTTTTTAAACAAAATTAAATTTATTCATAGTCAACAAAGTACGAGTCACGTTCACATCCTCCCCAAGTTTACTTTACAAGCAGGCGAGCAGCTGGAGCGGCTACATATGGAGCAGCAGCGGCATATGTTGCAACTGGAAATGCAGCTGAGTGAGCAACAGTATGTGCATTGTAGCTAGTGGCATAAGGAGCGACATAGGGAGCGGCATAAGCGGCAACTGGAGCTGTGTAGGCGGCAGCAACTGGAGCAGCATAAGCAGCGGCGAATGGAGCAGCATATGCCGCAGCGACTGGAGCGGCAAAAGCAGGAGCTGTGTAAGCGGCAGCAAGGGGAGCGACAACACCTGGCTTAGCAGCAGCACAAGCGACGAGCATCAAGCAAACTGTGGCCTGAAATAAATCCTTTATAAAAAAGTCTGATCCTTAAAATCCTGGTAAAGACGACTTACGAATTTGAACATTTTGGTTTTGATTTTGGTGTACTTAGTGACTTCACGGAGAAAACAAGCTAAAGTGTGCCGTTCCAAAACGCGTTTTGCGTCTTATAAAGCGTTTTCGCATTCTACTATGCCCACTTAGTTTGAACGCCCCACTCTGGTGGAGCTCATAGTTGATTGAATCGATTGCAATATAAAGTGAAAATTTTTCAAAATGGTCATGACGCAACTCTTTCATCCTGTTTTTTGCGGCGTCACCAAGACAAAAAGGAAGCAGTCATATGAAATCTTATTCTCCAATAAAGCAAACAATTCTGAAATATTATCCTTATAAATGAAAATGCGAAATGTGTTGCGTAACTTAAAAAGTTAGCTTTACAAGTATCAATGCAATTGCAACCGTACATTGTTATGTAAGTCGTAATCGGATTGATTGTACATACTAACAAACTAAAACATACTATAACAAATCAGAATCATATCAACGCAATAAGGTAATGGTTGTGATGGTCAGCAGACTGATAATTAACGTAAAAAGCGGAAATCCGGAAAAGGAAAAATAATCTTTGCGAACAAAAATCCTGTAAATCCTTTCCTCCTTTTAAAACAAGTTTTTGCAACGTGCTTGATCCTTTCGAACACCCCAAAATAATAAGATTACGAAACTTTCACGAAGGATTTGCGGATACAAGGATTAGTGAATGCTACAAAAACTCCATTTCCTTGTAGAATGCCTAACAAATGCAAGAATTCCAATTGAAACAAACTCCTTCTAAGGGTCGTCCTCTTATGTGATTTACTACGTGAAACTGATATAGTTTCGGTCATCTTTATGTGTTCACAAATTCATATCAGTTTATCACTTAAGGAGGAACACAAAATTACTTGGCAACGTGTTAACATAAATATGGATAGACAAATTCCACGTGACCAAAATGAACATTATCACGTCCCGGTTACTGACCTCTAGATTCTGTATCACCTGGTCCAACTGTTTCCAGTAGAAAGACAAGAACTCACAAAGATTACATTCACATCACGTAGGAAGAGTTATTCGGTTGATAGAAAGAGGATAGTTCCAATATCCATCTTTGATTGATAACACTTGAGTATATTCATGCTAGGAAGGTGTTTTGGTTTTTATCACATGACATCTGTAATTGATGACGAGACTCATTAAGGATAGTGCCGGAAGAAACGAGAAAAAGGAAAATCCTTTTTACATATCGTATCATTCCGAAGGGTATATGAACTCTAATGATATATTATCACATTTAAGGATATTCGGAGTGATATAATTTCCTTTATCACTTTTTCCAATTCTTTTCAATTAATTATCAAATTGAATTTTTATGTGCTTATGGAAAAAGCCGCTAATATTGCAATTCCGTTGTTAGCCAAATATTTATGAAAGTTTTTAGAGTGAAACACAGACCAAATCAATAATGGAGTGTCTTATCGATTTCCGGCCACTTTTCGAAGGACTACAAGGATTCAGTCACGTAACACATCCTTTGTTTATCCAACAAAGTTTGATGTTGTTGGTCAATTTAAGAATATGACACTTTAACCAGACTCAATCCTTTCGATCGATGAAAGTTTTTGTGGAATTTTTCGGAACTGTGACCTTGCGAAAAGCGATAAGTAAACTTAAATAATTGCATTAGTCCCGTTACATAATTAAATTAGTCGCCATGGTCTCATTGCGTAGCTATAACCGAAAATTAAGTACTCAAAACACCAACGAATGTGAAATAATTTGGACGACTTGTTGTCATAAACGTGCGTGGAATTTCTAATTACATTTAACAAGAATAGTTCATAAGATAACCAACTGATTGATTGGATAATATCTGATGCAATATATTTTTCATTTTCATTTAGATTTGCATAAACGAAGACGTTGTGCATTTGTGATATGGCTATAGCCCAAGTGGGCTTTATGTTATTTATCGGTTACATCGATTGCGCTATGGAGTTTTCATACCAATGTCATCAAGTTCCAGTTGTAGGGGATTTTACGTTTTGTATAAATAGTTTATGATCGTTTGGTTTAAGACATACCAAGCTTAGTCTTTCATCAAGCAAAACCCAAAACTCAACAAACAAAATCAAAATGTTCAAATTTGTAAGTAGATATCATACTAGAGATGATATCAATTGGAAAGGATACTAAATTTTTGTTTCTGTTTTTCAAGGTTGCTATTGTTCTTATGGCCGTTGCTGGAGCTCTCGCCAAGCCAGGAGTCTTATCACCAGTAGCATATAGTGCTCCAGTTGTTGCTGCTGCTCCAGCTGTCGTTACCGCCACCAGTTCACAAGTCGTTGCCAGAAACTATAATGGACTCGCCGCTCAATTAGTAGCTGCTCCTGCTCCTGTTGCCTATGCTGCTCCTGCCGTTGCTGCTCCACTTGCAGCTGCTCCAGTTGCTGCACCATTAGCATACAGTGCTCCTTTGGCTAGATACGCCGCGCCATTTGGATATGCTACTCCATTTGCCAAATACGCCGCAGGTTACTCAGCACCTCTTGCTTATGCTGCTCCAGCAGCTAGATTCGCCGCACCATTCGCAACACCTTTCGCTGCACCATTTGCCGCACAATACGCTGCAGCACCATACGCAGCCCCTTATGCTGCTCCTTATGCTGCTCCTTATGCTGCTCATTATGCCTCTCCTTACACAGCTGCTCCAGTATTATTCTAGGTCATTAGGAACTTTTAGGAATGTATACATATTGACTAAATTCACCTAGTCAAGACTGACCAATTCGCATCCATCCTTGCGGAATCAAATCTTAATGTTAATAGCATCAAATAAAAAACATTTTTTTATATTTTAAATGTGACTTTTGATAAGTTTTTGGGGAGGTTTGCCAGCTTTTAAAAAATTCTTCGCTACCAGCCTTTCCTGATCCTCACATATGTTTAACAGCTGCTTTTCCTTTTTCTTATCTAACTGTCGATAAGTTTGTTCACGTACAGCTTGAGTTTAGTGGGTTGTAAATGAGCAATTTGAGACGATTTTTGTAAGCTCTCTCTCCTTACTCAAATAGTACAAAGGCGCATTTCAGTAGCCTAGAGCAACTTCATAAGCGCACATAAACAAATTTGACATTTGAGATTGTCAAATGAACCGCATTTTCCCAGTAGCATGAAGTTATCTAGCACTTTCAAGCATATTTCCCCTATTATGCCATTACTAAGAGATGTTCACAATTATGCTCTGCAAATTTAAAGGAAATTACTTTTATTTTATAATCAAAATTCATGCACGATCACATTTCTGATGACGACGTGTTCTCAATTTATCAACAAGGACGCACAATAATGCTCTAAACAGGAGGGAAGCTAAAGAAAGCATTTGTGACGTAGACATAACGTCGCTCTGTGCGACTTAGATTACTCAAAATCTCTGGCATTTTTGCTGTTAAATTGTGAGAACCTCGCATCATTGGTTTATGTTACCAAAAGCATGAGTTATCGATAACATAACAAAGTGTCCTTCGTTTGTATCCAATGTACGTACTGAATGATGATACTCAAGAAGGGGGTTCAGATTTAAAAAGCTCAAGGTTTCGGTTTATGTGAAAATCAATAATTTATTTTTTCTATTTTCGGAAGTGGGTATAAACATGAAATTGGCATTTCTATATGACGGAATATTTAAAACACATAGGAGCGAGCTGCATAGCCGAGAGGAGCTCCATAACCATAAGCACCATAACCATAGTGAGCGGAATAGGCAGCAACTGCTGGAGCACTGTATGCAACTGGCGCAGCATAGGCAGTTGGGGCGGCATAAGCGGCTGGGGCAGCATAGGCAGTTGGGGCGGTATAAGCGGCTGGGGCGGCATAAGCGGCTGGGGCAGCATAGGCGACTGGAGTAGCTAGTCCATTATAGTTTCTGGCAACGACTTGTGAGCTTCTGGCGGCGACGACAGCTGGGGCAGCTGCTACTACAGGAGTGCTGTAGGCGAAAGGAGCAACAACTCCAGGCTTGCCACACACAACCGCAAAGATGGCTGCAAGGACGATTAAGGTCTGTGGAGGAAAGTTTTTCAATTATGATATTGACGTGATATTACATTGACTGATACTGACGAATTTGAACATTTTGAATTGGATTGGTTTGCTTGAAGTTTGACACTTGAATGATTTGACTCCACCGTCAGAGAAGTATTTATACAAAAAATCTTTAAAAATTCAAACTTCTGTTGTCAAAATTTTATCTCTTTAAAATTAGAAATGCATACCGATTTTAAATCTCCCGGTTTTTGGACCAGTTCCAATGTGGGTTTCGCCAATGTCACTGAGAGATATTTACAATTGTCGGAAACGATTTCAATTGAAAAGTTAAAACTTTTAGTTTTGTTGATATTTCTCAAACTTATAGTATGACAAAGCCATCAAGTTATGCTGGTAATATTCACAAACGACATGATTTAATCTGGTTTAAATATCTCTTGTATCTTACTTAATTATATTTAGTTTTCAGTCTTCATATATAAAGGTAGGTACCTAAGTAAATATTTTGTTATTAGACACAATGAAATCATCGCGTTCCCTTCGCTTCCTATTGCTTCTGAGGTTCGTTAAAAGCATTTATCTTTTGAAAATCCACATCCCGTTTCATATGATCCATACATACTATATCAGTGATACACCATAAATTTTCTTATGGAGACTAACCGATGCGTTAAGATACAAAACAATGAAACTTTCAAAATATTTTCAAAAACCTTGTCCTTATCTTCAATATTCCGTTCGGATTTAAACCATAGTTTGGTGCAGACAAAAATGAATTTATTTCGTTTCGTTTCTTACAAGTTTTCCGTTGTGGACTCACAAAGGAAACGCCAACCTACGCCTGCGAAGATTGTTTGAAAATTGTTAAATTTTTTGCATAAATACTTCTTAGGCGGTGGAGTGAAATCATTCAAGTGTCAAACTTCAAGCACACCAATCCAATTCAAAATGTTCAAATTCGTCAGTATCAGTCAATGTAATATCACTTCAATATCATAATTGAAACACTTTCCTCCACAGACCTTAATCGTCCTTGCAGCCATCTTTGCTGTTGTCTGTGGCAAGCCAGGAGTTGTTGCTCCTTTCGCCTACAGCGCTCCTGTAGTAGCAGCTGCCCCAGCTGTCGTCGCCGCCAGAAGCTCACAAGTCGTTGCCAGAAACTATAATGGACTAGCTACTCCAGTCGCCTATGCTGCCCCAGCCGCTTATGCCACCCCAACTGCCTATGCTGCTCCAGCCGCTTATGCCGCCCCAACTGCCTATGCTGCGCCAGTTGCATACAGTGCTCCAGCAGTTGCTGCCTACTCCGCTCACTATGGTTATGCTGCTCCTCTCGGTTATGCTTCCCGCTCCTATGTATTTTAAACTGTCGGAACTTGTCAAAATTGTTTCGAATCAACGCTCGAATCAATGAATTGTAAAAAAATAAATTATTGAACTTTCATACAAAACTTATTTAAGCTTCTTTTCAAAATCTTGACTTAAAGACTGTTTCAGCCTCTTCTGTGGAAAATGGTGAATAAGGACTTCTGAATTCACAATTCTCCTCGTTAGGAGATTTTTAACAACAGCTAGAATGGATGTGGATTATGTTGAATTAAGGAATTAAAATCATAAAAGAAATTATTTGAATTTTCGGAGTTTAATACACATCATGCACCTCTTGAAAAAGATATGTGTCCATTTAGTGCATACGTTATACATTTATGAGTTTTCAGAATTTTGAAAAGATCATCAATAAGGCTTCCAGGCTCAACAGGGAACGATTTCTTGGCTCTTCATCTCTAGTACCACATGTTGATATACATATATGTCTTTTTATGGCAAACATCTATAATTTGAGAGGATATTCAGACCTTAGGGCTTTTAGCAATGATAAGATGCGCAATGTGTTTCTGATAAGAAAGGTCAGAGAGAGAATCATGCTCAGGGGCGAGGATGTAATCCAAATTAACCAATTACAGTAAAGGAATCTGTGGCTTGGGCAATAACTGAGGTTGTTGCAACATGCAAGTAACACATTCGAATGGCTAGGAAGGAAGAAGGAATGTGAGAAAAAGGAAGGAAGAAAGAAGGAAAGTACTCGTTTTATACATATATATCTGCTATCACTCTATATATCATATATATGTTTATATCATACATGAATACATGTATCATATCCCTTGCTAAAAAAGTCTGAAAATTTCAACTAGGTTTTCTTACACTCTACGAGTATGTGGTTGGTAACAGCTAGTTGCGTTTATTGAGGAGTTGCGAATATGAAGGGTTGCAACTATCGAGGGTATATTGTACACGACTTCTTTCATAAACATTGTTTTGTGTTTTACTTTATAAAGAATAACAGAAAAATGTATTTGACTTCCGTTTATTGATTATTTTATGCAAATATGTACATGATAGCGGTCCGAGTATTAAATTTTTCGCAAAAATTAAACCAGCACTGATCCAGCGGTGTATTTAGCAGTATAAGTCAAAGGAGACGAATAGGCGAAACGAGCAGCGAGTGGAGCAGCATATGGAGAAGCATATGGAGAAGCATATGGAGAAGCAACTACTGGAGCTGAGTATCCAAGATGAGCACTATATGCCAATGGAGCAGCTGCAACCACTGGTGAGCTGTACGCAACGGGGGCGACTACTCCTGGTTCAGCGATAACTGCCAAGAAGACGGCAAAAAGGAAAGCGATCTGAAAATTTGAGATTTGTTTTAAAAATTTGCTTAAGAATGTTAAAAATATAAAACCTACAATTTTGAACATTTTGGCGGATATCTTGCAAACTTCAAGAATTGTCTTGCAACTGATGCTGGCACCGTGGAGCACAATCGATTTTATACCCTAACTCACTCGAAATTCAAGTTCACCTTGTGATGATCATTTGACACTATCAAGATTCAAGTACTTTGCATAGAAATAATTATAAATAGTCAAAATCAAATCAGGATATTAACAATTGCTATTAAATAATAATCTTCAACGCATTTCAATGACAATTTACATTCACACCTCGTCGTGAATAAACGAAAGTGATCCACTTTAAGTGACACCGGCCAAGTATTTTACGTCACAGTCAAACGAATTTTTCAACGTATTGTCTATGAAATTTCAAGGTGCTCTTGTTGCAAAAATAATGAATTTTTTCTATTATTAACAAACTTCACCATTTATCTTCTTGGTTTCAATCAGGAGGAAGTACATACAAAAACGTAAAACCTGAATCTTGTCGATCGTGGCCCGTGGGAGTGTGTCACACTTTTGTCACTAAACATTACCGTCATTTTGAGATGCCTATACTTCTCACGGTGAAGGTTTGCGTGAATTAAAATTATTAAATCCACGGAAAATTGGCAAATTTACGTGGAATTTTAACGAAATGAATTTTATGATTTCGAATTGAAATGAATTAAAAATGAACGAAGTCTGGTGAAGTTCGGGTATTGTATAAAAGGTTGAATTCACTTTGAAAAGGGTATCAATTGTCTTTAGCTCTTCAAACAGCAAACAAAAAAACAAACCAGTTCAAAATGTTCAAGTCTGTAAGTATTTTAAGATCTTGGAGGTGATATCATAAAGATGACAAGGATATCTTCATATCTTTCAGATCGCAGTTCTTTTCGCCATCGTTGCTTGTGTTGCAGCAAAACCAGGATTAGTCGCCCCATTGGCTTATAGTGCTCCAGTTGTTGCTGCTGCCCCAGCTGTTGTTACCGCTACAAGCTCCCAAGTGATCGCCAGGAATTATAACGGACTTGCTGCACCTCTTGTTGCAGCTGCCGCTCCAGTCGCTTACGCCGCTCCAGCTGTTGCTGCTGCTCCTTTGGCATATCATGCCCCAGCTGTAGCTGCACCATTGGCATACCATGCTCCAGCTTTTGCTGCTCCTTTCGCATACTCAGCACCATCTCTAGCTGCTCCTCTTGCTTATAACGCTCACTTAGCTAGATACGCGTGGTAGGACAATTCATCGTTACTAGGACTAAAAGCAACAAAAGTGTTCAAACGATAGCATTAGTAAATAAATAAATAAATTTTTAAAAAGTAATTGTTCATCATCTTTTCACTGAGCCGATATAAAATACTCTTGAACTGTTGACTAAACCTGACGCAGCTTTCTCAGAAATTCCTTGAACTATGTGTGATGTTATGATGTTGATTACGTACACGATACATGAGAGAATTGTACAAATCGAAATTCAATCAACTTTTCTGTGAAAATGTACATAATTCGGTTGCATGTGTAAAATTCCGCAGTAGTTGAAAATCACGTTGAATCACGAATCACGAATCACGATCCAAGTCATATTTCAAGGCACATAAGAAATTTCTCAGATCCTTTCCCGGAACGAATTATCAACAAGAGTCTCTGAAAGCTAGGGGTTTCATTTTCATATAAATCGTACATTAACTATATGATATATACCTAAACTTTAATTGATGAAAAAATCTGTAATTTGTGAATCTAAGGACCATACCCAGCATGTCACTAATAAGAATCTCAAAGTCAAATTGTTGAAAATCTACGAAAATGAAGACATTGAATTCGTACATAAAATTCAGGAAGATTTATCCTTTTAGTTTCTTAACTTTGATTGCTTTTAATCATGCATAAGCATTCATTGTATAATTTCTTAAACATATTCTACTTATTTATTTTCAAATATTTTTCTTCCCAATTTTCAAACAGCAGATCTCATTAGTGACAGTGAACCTGGCAGTGAAACACCAAAAGTCCTGACAGTCCCTAAATGTTTCCTGAATTGCAATTCATTCCTAAGTCTTAGAGTTGGATCATAAGACGTGACCAAAACTCCATGTATTTAATACGAAACCAGAATCATGCAAAATGATGGCTCAGTAACGTATTGGCTGGATGGCTCAATAACTTGTACTAGACTCATCATCATAAATTATATTCTTAACAAAATCAGTAACTTAAATCAAACGTGGTACAAATAAATGACCATACTTTCCAAACTATTCGCACATTTGATGCATATTAAACGAAATCCATCGCCATACGGACGTGACCGAGCGTTGTTTGGACACGAAATAGAATTGGAATGTCTGAGGAAATTATGGCAAGTGGAGCAGTAAACAAAATTTATAACTGATACTAACGAGTTTTGTAACCTCATTTCTGAAGCCAAATAGTGTATAAAAGTCACTGATAATTCATAAGGCAATCAATAACAACTCCAACTTTGCTGTGTTACTATCTCCGAAATAAATCAAACCAAAATGTTCAAAATTGTATGGTTGCAGGAGCAAGGATCCAGGAAGAAATTGAATTTAATCTTTAACCTTTTTCATTAACAGGTATTTGTCGTACTTGCCATGATTGCTGCAGCTATGGCTCGACCAGGATTCGCCCCACTCGCTTATAGTGCTCCTCTTGTTGCAGCTCCAGTAGCATACTCAGCACCAGTGGTTGCAGCTGCTCCATTTGTCCAAGCTCCAGTATCATCTAGAGTTGACTCATACGCAGGATTTCCATACAACTATGAGTCCTCTTTGACATTCTACTAAAGATGCATTAAGAGAATAGCACCAAACTAGGATTATCTACTTCCATAACCTCTCAATAAATTCATTGCTGTATAATTTATCCCTTAGTGTTTTTCATATTTTGCGAAAGGATTATGAGGAAGTGTTCATAAAATGATTCGTCACAAACCAGATCAGTATCCTATGATACTATCAACTCCATTCTGTTTGCATACTTCATCAACGCAAGGTGATGTGGTAATTGATATTTTCCTTGAAATTCATTATCCTTTGCCACATCGTAACTCTAGGGTACACTCACCGCTCAATCTCATTTTTATTAGCATATCTTACCGGATAAAAGTGTTTCATTCATCCTTTTTAAAACGTGCTGTTTATATAAGAATTTTATAAAGGAATTTTTCTGTTTATCACAAGGACACGAGCCGGGCTCTATTAGGACGTCATAATGGAATATCACGTTATTTGGAAGTTACTTTTGCACTGGTTCTCTACGTACTTTTAAGTGTGTACAATGTTGCTTAGAAAGTCCTTGTACGAGTAGTATTTTTTTCCACGATTTTGTAAAATTTCAAATTCTCATGTATGATAAAAATTCCCACGAGACTATACTGTGCGTTGAGCACACAATTCAACGTGAGTTTGAGCGCTTTTGAACCACGTATCCTTTTTGATTATAAGCGCATTACTGACACGAGTTGCAAACTGTTCTGTTTGGGGTCATTTGAATCTAAGTTTAAGGACACTTACCTTCATATCCCTGAACTGTAACCGTTGGCAAATGTTATGCCACTGACATATCCTTGACTGTTAAATGTATATGTATCATATTAGACAAACCCAAATCCTATCACTCATTTGATTATGATGTGCCTTAATAACCATTGAGAAATTATAAAATTTTAACACAAAGAAGTAAATAACAATATATCAGGGTTATATCATGATAGCACTAAATGATAGATATAAATATCTACAAGATGGATTTTCAATGTGATATTATCATGTCATGTTGAAATGAACTTGACTTTACTGTTATGATTACTAATGCAATAAAATAATTTTAAAAAGCACAATTCAAGATAACAAATACTGCATTCATTTTTGTCCATAGTATATTATCTTGAAAATTTGTTACACAAGAAACCGATGAATGGAAGTTATTTAGTTCCAGGGAGATATAGAATGAATTGGGGTAAGACTTTATATAAACTTTTGTGATATAAAGCAGCAAAGAGCTTTTGGATCAAATTCTGTTAGTGACATATTAAACTCTTCCTGCCATACATGATTGTATAATAAATCAGTTGAAGATATGCTTGCGTAAACAGTATTCATTCATGAATTCCACTTTCAGGGATGAGAATAGTCAAATTTACTAGCAATGGGTTTTATGTAAAAATTCTCGTAAACAAATTCATATTGCACAATTCAAAAATGAATCTCTTGTCGGCTTAATTGTGTACTCGTTGGATGTATTGCGTTTTGCCAGCTTGTATAACACCAAGTCTTAAACGATATTGAGTTGTGAAGAACACATGCAAATCCACGTGAATTTGGCCAATAACCGTTTTTGAACTGATAATAATAAACGGTAATTCATGGATACCCCGTAGAGTCTGAGAAAATTCGGTTTAGTATTTTTATCGGAAATTCTTCGGTTTTCGAGCTTCCGGCAAACGGAAATGGAGTCAATAAAAATTTTGTTTTTAGCTGATTTCCATACAATCGGGTTTTGTACCTGCGTTCTGTTTTCGGGATTTAAAAATTGCACTTGCGTAATTTTTACAATTACAACTTTTAGAAATTTAACTCTTCAATTTTTGGTAAATTATTCATGTCTCGTGTATTGATTAAGTATCGATGGATTTTAAGTAGAAGATCGTGATTAAACTTCTTGTTTGAAAAAATTGTATTTCAATTCGTGGTAAACTTTTCTTTACGTAGAAAGTGAAAAGTAAATTTCTTTCAGATTACTGGCAGTATAAAAGCGAATGAAAATTTTAATAATTACGCAGTCATTAGAAGATCTTGCTTCCTGTTTGGTGATTTCGAAGAAACTAAATAAATTAACAAAATGTTTAAATCGGTAAATATTTTAAAATCGAATTTTATAAAATATTAATAATTTAATTTTTTCCAGATTATATCAATTACAATTCTTGTAGTTTGTGTTCAAGCCAAACCAGGATTTGCACCATTCGCTTACACACATCAAGTTCCAATCCCGTGTGACCCTCCATTTGTAGGACATCCGGATCCCGTCATAATTGACGCTTATAATGCACATTTCCTTCCACCTACACCAGCTCATTTCTACACGCCCACATTTAAGACCCACATAACTCCAGGATTCTATAGCAGTCCTCTGACGAAGGTTTCTTTTGGGACACCACTTTTTGCACGAGCTGCTCCTGCATTCCCTCATGCTCCAACACATTTTGTGCCGAGAGCTGCACCGGTTGTCGTCAAAGCGGCTCCATTTGGATACTCCCCGCTGCCTTCCTTGTGGTAGATCGTATTGTATTTCATAAGACTATGACGTATTTAAAAAGGTTTCAAAATTTAGCATAAGACTCTGAAAGTTTATTGAATAAAGTGAAATCAAATGAATTCGAAGCCACTAGTAGAGTTGTGAAATTTCTAAGTATCTCAAGAAGATCTTCAGGTTGGTTCCTTGTTTTCCTTAGAAGTTTGATTAGCAAATTAAAGCTTCCATGAATTGTGACTTTCGCTCAAGAGAATAGATCGAAATGGGATTCGTAATCCAGTGAGCCCAACTGAAACCATCAGGCCCCATGCAATTTTTGTAAAAGTAAATTCCTTTGCAACTCTCTCGCTTAAATTTACATTGCGTAAATCTATTAGCAAATAAATTGCTTTGTCCAGGTAAGAGTGGCTTCTTTAATTTAATTTTGTTCCCTTATTAATAAGACGTGAATAATAAATGCTTTCTCAATAAGGAATACCAAAAAACATGCTAATTTTATTTTCAGCACATCCAATACACCGACGATTTTAGCTCATTCACAGTTGAGAAGTTGGACAGTGGTTTGTGTCGGAGAAATGGCGAAATGAATACAAAATTTTGCAGAATATTTTACTATAAAAGAGTGTCGTTAATAGGCTTAGGGTATCAGTGTCTTATCACCTCTCTATCGTTAACGACGTGGCTGTTAATCTTGCAAACATGTACAAACTGGTAGGATAACTCAAAGGCTATAAGCGTCTGCTCAGTCATTATCATGTATTACTGTTTTGCAGGTTTTAGTATTTGCTGCTCTTTGCGCTTCCGCCTATGCCCGCCCAGGACTTTCTCATTTTGCGTACAGTGCATATGGAACTCCAGTAGCTTATGCTGCTCCAGTTGTAGCTAAGGCAGCACCAGTTGTTACGGCCTACAGTGCACCAGCGCCGTTTTTAACTGCTTACAATGCTCCTGTCTTCGCTAAGGCTGCGTTTGCTGCTCCAGCTCCAGTTGTTGCTGCTTACAGTGCTCCAGTTGTGGCTAAGGCCGCATTTGCTGCTCCAGCTCCAGTTTTAGCTGCTTACAGTGCTCCAGCATCATTAATTCCATCAGTTGCTTATGGTGGATCGGTTGTTGCTAGGACTCCTTCTTTCGTAGCTGCCCCAGCTCCAGTGTTTGCAAAAGCCGCACCTTTAGCTTATGCTGCTCCAGCTGTTTGGTAAATTTTCTTACCATTCTCACTACGTTTAAAGTCTTGTAAACAAATTTTTTAAAACAAAAGTAATAAAATAAGAATTTGCACAAAATCAAATCATTTTTAAATATTGATTCAAGAATGTGATCCTTACAAGATCAAGGCACTGATGGTTCCCTTATTATGCTCACCTCCTCACAAATATACTGTTCTAATGTTCCATTGGCCATTCGAAAGTATTTTACCAAATGCATTTCTAACATACTACTCTCACAACTTCTTTTTTGATCATGTTATTGAGAAGACATATGTAGCTTCCTGTTTGTCCAACGCTAAATGATTTTATTGAACTGGAAAATAATGTAACTAACTGAAGGTAAAAAAATTAGTGGTAGACTCCCACACGGAAATATCTGAAGTAAAATGATACAAACTCCTTCTGCAAATGCTCCTAAAATAAAAGTTTTGTTGGACATATGACGGAATCTACTATGACCTTCTATTGTTTGAATCCAGTTTGTGACATTTTGAAAAATTGAGCCACAACAATCTCATCAAGCTTCTCATGGAAATAGTTACAGAAACATGATATGATTGAAATGGTGTCCTTCTTTAACTTCATTTGGAGATTATCTATGTCATTTTGATAGATGCAAGTCATGATTTCCACAAGGTTACACAAAAAATAATTGAAAGAAAAGAATGTCATTTGTGTCACGGTGGATCCATGTCTCGCTATTGTAATTTCCATGACATCCTTACACATCCTTAAGAAAATATAAAATTCATATAAAAATGCTCATGAACCAGTGAACCAGCTTACAAAATTTTAAATAGTTTCTAACATTTCTTTTCATAACCAAAAATTCACTGAAAATGTCTTTTGGCCGGCATTCGAAATGAGCGCAGGTTAGGTGTCTCGTAGAATGAAGACACCAAAAAATTTGCGAATGCATTTCCGATCACTAGTTACGTGCTTTATTTTCGAAAGTACCACGAAATAGACACGTATAATAGCAATTAGCATTTTTTCCAAATAATCTAATTACATGTCATTTGATTACAATTATTTTCCTGCTGTGAATGTTGATACGTTTTTGTTAGAGAATCAAAGTTGAAATTTGTGACAGTTTCTTAACTGAATCTACCACAAGATGAATCCTTTCCCTTAAGAAAATTTTAAGCACCCAACAACTTTATATGCACACCTTGAACTCTGAGCTGGTTGTACTCATTACCATAGATTGAAAAGTAAAGACAGGCGTAGCATATTCAGTACTCCTTGCATAGAAAAGTTAATTTCAGCCAAAATTATGCGAAATAACGAAATCGATTTGGTAAAATAAATGTAGCGGATACTTGTAAAGGACAGACCGATAAACCTACGAATTTTTAAACAAGTTCACGTGATTTAAGACGAATAATAATTAGATTTAGCAATGCCTACAGCCAATGAATGCTTCCCAGTACCAACACCAATACCCCAAGGTGTGCAATGAGTTAATTTTTTTGTCAATTTTTCTTGGTACCTTCATTCATCTCAGTTTCGCAATTACCAACTACGGAATGGGTTATACTACTGTATAATGATGAATTGTTTGGTTTGTATATAAGAAATGACAATTCGTCCAAAAGATATCAGTCACAACAGCTCAGTTGTCTCACAAACAACAACAGGAGTCACTTTGATTCACTCATAAGTATTAGCAAAATGTTCAAACTTGTAAGTTATTAAGAGTGATTGTTTGATTAAAGGGTTTAATTAAGATTTGCCCTTATTTTCTTTGCAGACAGTTTCAGTTTTCTATGCCATCATCGCTTGTGTTTTGGCAACCCCTGGAGTTGGACACTTCGCTTATAGTGCACCTTTAGTTGCACATGCTCCACTAGCTTATGCTGCTGCTCCAGTTGCATATGCTGCTCCATTTGCCTTCGCTTCTCCAGTCGCTGCACCAGTAGTTGCTAAGGAGACTCTAGCCTTCTCAACTCCATTGGCTTCTTCTGAACCTTTACCTGAAAATGTTGCTGCCAGAAGTGCTCCAGCCAACGCTCAACCTGCCCCAGCACCAGAACCTGTTCTCGCAAGGAATGCACAACCAGCCGCTCCTGCCCCTCAACCTCCAGCTGCTGCCAGATCTGCTCCTCCAGCACAACCCAATGAACAAGTTCTTGCCCGCAATGCTCCTGCTGCTCCAGCATTAGGCCGCACTGCCCCATTGGCTGCCCAGTTTGCTGCACCAGGTGCTCCTGTTCTTGCCCGGAATGCACAATTTCCTGCTCAATTTGCAGCACCAGCTGCTCCTGTTCTAGCACGCACTGCACCATTGGCAACTCCATTCGCTGCTCCATACGCTGCTCCATTCGCTGCTCCATACGCTGCTCCATACGCTGCTCCATTCACTGCTCCATACGCTGCTCCATACGCTGCTCCATTCGCTGCTCCATTCGCTGCTCCAGTTTCCCCACTTTTGGCTCGTGCTGCTCCAGTAGTTACTGCCCCTGCCCCAGTGTTGGCTCGTGCTGCTCCAGTTGTTGCTGCTGCCGCACCACTCGCATACTCAGCCCCATTCAATGCTCCACATTCAGCTGCTCCCTTCGCCTCTCGTTTTGACTCAGTTGTGCGATCACTCTACGGATATGCCACTCCACTCGTTGCTGCTCCAGTCGTCGCTGCTCGTGTAGCTGCTCCATTAGCGGCAGCTCCATTGGCTGCTGCTCCAGTTGCCAAATTCGCTGCACCTCTTGCCGCCGCCCCAGCTTGGTAGAATCGTAACACAAGTTCCTGTGATCGTTTAAGTTGTACATATTTCTTGAAACAAAGTTTGATACAAAATAAAGTGACAAAAAAGCATAAAAATTTTCTTTAATTATAATTATTTAAGAATCATATTCCACATTCACTAGATTTTCGATTACGACTCTCAGTCAAAACCTCCTTGAATAAGATTACTACTTGGAGCTTTTGCATACGTCAAACCTTGATTTGACGCAAATAAACTACTGCAATTTAAAGGGATATACGGACTGGAATAAGGAATACGTTTATAATAAGGTACCCAACACCAGCTCCAAAGACATTTTAAATTCAGAATCTGAAATGCTTATACAAATTTAATCCATATATGCAGGGCTTATGACAATCGAATGAGACAGAACTTGATTTAACCCGGTGCGTTTCAAATGATGTGACTTGAATGTTGATTCGCAATTTTTCTAATTGACATTCACATGACGAAGAGATAAAAAAAATTTCACTTTCAAGTTGAAACAAAAATTGTATCTTGAATTAAGTACTTCATTTAACTGTCATTAAACTGCAATTGGTAGTGACTTCTTGAAGACGCACTGATGAATGACGCTTGTGGTCAAAAGTGTGACAGTATAGGAAGGTTGTCCTAGTTTAGTTTGTACAACCCACAAAATGCCATTAGGTAATGTCATGTCAACCGTGTTTTGTTAATGACATTGACGGAGAGCATGTGGCAAGGCAATAGAAATTTCTTGAGTAACTTGACGCCATTCCGCAGTACTGATTGATTTTGAAATCGATTAACTGTTCGACTAACATTGAAGCTCTGTAACCACAGCACATGATAATAATGGCTTTTTTTAAAAAAAAAACACTGGTTCTGCATGTGCTCAGTTCGTGAAAGTATTCTGCGGTTTAGTAGGTGGCTTCCTGTGGCACTTGTTGTGCGGAGTATGGATATAGGAAGCCAGGCTATTCGGTGAATAATGGATGAAAACGGATTTTCCTCTGGATTTTATTCAAAACCCCCTTGAGCGAATGTCCTCATAAATGAACACTTCCTGGGAATACATTCGTGGAGGTGAGAATTTTGTTTTTTATTGGTTGTTCGGAAAGCTTGAAAGTGAAATGTCACGACATATTGTGTGTTGTGTGGATAAACATTCATTTACCGATAATATCGGCTACGAAAAAAAAATTTCCGACGATTCCTATCAGAAAATGCCCAGACTTGACTCACTGCTTCGGGCAAGGAATTGATTGTTTCTATTTCGGATAGACATGGCACAATATATCTCTTTCTCACGACAACATCACGTCCAAAATGTCTCTCACAATAACTTCCAAGCAATAAACAAAATTCATTCTTAATTGCCTCATAGACAAGTCTGCTTGTTGCTCAAAGTTTGTCCTCGAAAAATCCTTTAAACACAATACAACTAAAGTCGTTGTGAGTCCTTGTTTGTTCCGTCTACACGGAATCAGGGCTCCTACCATCTTATGTAACACACGTGTGAATATGATATAAGATCGTTGGGAATAAATTTCTGAATTTCTTAAGGGATGCTACTCGTTTGAGAGAAAGTAATTTTAAGCAAATAAATTTCAGAAAACATTGCATAAATTTGTTTAAATATATATTCTTCTTAAAAAGGTTCATTACAATTGTAACCGTCCTTTGATATGTGAATAAAAACGAAATGTTGTTTTTGTGTTAACTCAGCTTTTATGTGGAATTATGTTAAGGGCAAATTATACTGTTATTAAAATTATATATTTTTTATAGACATCTAACGAAAGGGAGAAAATTTTGATATTCAGAAATTCCTTAAAATGTGAACAAGTAAGATTTTTCGAGGAAACCATCAATGATAGCCGAGAAATTCCAGGTATATATTTTAGAGGTAAAAAAGGTTTCAAGAATACTGAGAGCTAACTGAATGTTTTATAATTTATTGTTGGTAATTATTAAAACTACAGATTGAAATGTTAAATAAAGTATTCACGGTATTCTGAAGCCCCTAACAAATTCAAAGGATCACGCTTTAATGATGTGGCAACAGTGACGAAAATATTGCATACGTTAATAGTACCAGTAAAACCAAATTCAATTACAAAAGTTTGATTTGAAGTTATATAAGTATTCGACAAATTTCCAACTTCCAAAGGGACATTCATTCAGGATGCATGTGGTAATGCTCGATTCAGTATTGTGAATAACATCACATCAATTCCGTACCTAAATATAACCAGCTATTTCTAACCAACCTTATGCAAATATTATTGACCAGAATAACCAACATCTGATGTAAGATATATAAGGGAATGTTACACAAATTGCGACTATTCTATTTTCACGTTATGATGTTCGAGTATTTTATGGATTTGTAAGTGTCTACCAATGTCTATGATTTTATGTCCAACAATTGCTCTTCCCCCAGAACGTTTTGTTACGATATCCTACAAATTGTTTTATAATAATTTACGGTTGTCAAAATACAATACTTAGTGGTATAACTTATTTTTCTTAACTGTCATTACATTATAACATTTAACAGTAAGTTATTTACATAAATACCGTTTTAGCAATTTGTATAAGACACATCCGATTGTCCTCAAAATGGCAGACATTTGAAAATATTATTATGTAAGTGTGTCACTTCCTAGTTTGGTTGAACGTGCATAATTATTTACATTTTCGACACGTGCCCTTATGTGATAATAAAACCGTCTAAAATTTTTAATTGCAACAATCACAAAACCAACGCAACATTGTTCAATTGCTTTCTTCAAACTTTCAATTTCAAATCGAAAAGAGATATCACTATGAGTTAAGTGAATTGTTTCTTGGACACTTTAGCTTATGGTTAATAATTTAATAATTAAAGCACGTGAAATTATTTTCTTTCCTCTTTTGAATTTTTGCTTGTAGTTTCGAATGATATCAGGAACTACAAGTGAATCTAACTAAGGTTTGGCTACCACCGCCTCAAACATGGTATCATTTTTGTTTTGTATATAATCAAGTGATAAATTTCAATACAGTATCACTTTAATGTTAGAAGTTCAGCGATTTGGATCTGCTTTGAGGATTTATTGGATTAGTTTACGACAAGGATATCGTGTTAAAGATGTTGTCATACAAAGCGGTTAGTAACATGTTTGACTATGCTATAAATTATTCTAAATTTGTATTGTTACAGATACTTTCTACATTGCTAATTGGATTCTGCAGTTATGTTGAAGGAAGCCTCTTACCTCCATCTATAGCCCCATTTCAAATAGCTCATCCGATCAATGCTCCTCCACATGTCTGGGAATCTCGCTATCATAACACACTTATTCCGAATCCAGTGTTCAACCCATTCCATGCACATGTGACACCATTTGCTCCTGTTGCTCCTGTTGCTCCAATAGCTCCAATCGCTCCAGTCTTACCAACTGCACCTTTGGCTCCACTACCTGCATTCCCGGAACTCGTGCCATGGGTACCGCCAGTGGTCAGACCACCAACACTGGCCTTTCCGCCGTCCTTCAAAGAACATCACCATCATCATGTCTCCATTGGATTCGCCACTCCTGTTCTGAAGCCAACTATTGAGCTGCATCCTCTTTTTAAAAGCCACGCTCCATGGCCTCTTCCAGCTACACCAGTTGTCAAACACGTTCATCCTCATGGACACTTCGTTAAAGCTTTTCCACCCGCACCTGCCACCCTGACAGGATGGTCTCCGTTTCCAGAAGTCATCGGTTGATTATACACCAATTCCTCTTGTAATTAACTAGGTTATGACTTATTTATTACGTTAAAGTTTCAATTTACAATTTTTTCTTAATATCACTACAGTTATTTATTTATTATACCGAAATGCACAAGAAATGTTCAATTTAAATAAAATCACTTATTGTTTTGTAAAAGATTTTTGTTTCATCTTTGGATATTAATGATAAGTATAGTTGAGAAAGTTTTTTCCATTTCGATGTTCCCAGAACCAACACAAATTCCTGAAAGAAACACCTTCTAGAACATGCTCTTGCTTGTTAAGAGCACTTCAAATGCTAGATTATCTGGAATTCAAGCTACGGTTCTAATTATCAACATCGGTTCAGGTGAATATTTGCAAAGAAAAAAGGAAAATAAAAAATTACCACATTTTTGATACGAAAATTTCTTTGAAGAGCTTTGATTGAATTTCCAGATATTTTTCTAACCTTCACTCCAAGAATATCCGTTCTATACTCTTTGTAGAGCATCCATTTTCTTGGTAAAAGGAGTTCGAATACCGCATTTCTTTGAATTTATGTCAAAGGCACAAAGTGAAGGTGGCAATGTCACTGATCTTTGAAAACTAGGTATCTTCGATACGACTATTCCCTCGGAAGTTATTTTCGCTAAAGCTTCTTAGTAGAACAGCTATCAAAGGTTGGTTGCTCAATGAATATAGATGAATACTTCTGATATCTTATATGAGGTATATGTTGTTTTCAAATTTCTCTGGATGGCAGTCCATACGAATTATCTTGGTAACACCTATTATTAATCAATTTTAATGGACGATTCAACTGTTCGGTGTCCACCGGCAATTGGGAGATATATTGTATAAAAGACAAAATGAAATCGGCAAGTTGTTCCACAATACCATTCAGGGAATGATCTGCTGGATAGATGCAAGAACCATTTGTTCATTATATGACACCACATATCTCCATCTGTTTCAATTAAATTTTCAATTCATGTCTTTAACCTGCCCTATTTGTTATAATTTTATTAAATATTACATATTATTAAATAAACATGTTCCAAGCCATTTTCGGCGCAGCTCTTAAACTGATCGATTATCTAGTCTATTATTAACAATATCTCATCATCAAGCAGATATATAAGGTGAATGGTATTCAGACAAGGTAATCAGTCAACTCGTCACGAAAAGTTACATTGCTCCATGCAAAGGTGTCCACAGAGAATGGGCTTCCGAAAATAAACAATAGAAAGTTCACGTTCAAAGTATTAAAAATAATTTGCATTATTATAAACCATATATATTGTACAAGTGTGTGAATCACTTTCGATTTTATTTTGAAAGTTTATTAGTATTCTATCGATGTTCTTTGGCAAACTCATCGGCCTATATAAGCTGAATGCGTACTTGACTTGAGCATCAAACAGCTGTTAACGTTTTCTGTGTAAGCAACGTAAAAATACGAAAAAATTACAAACAAAATGATGTCCAAAATTGTGGTAAGTTCGATTTGTTACATAAAGTTTCTATATCTCTAAATATATAACATGACTTCTTCTAGATCTTCCTCGTCCTTGCCATCATTGCCTTCGTACAAGCCGGACTCCTGCCTGCAGCTTATGTAGCACCATACGCTTCATCATACAATGCACATCACATAAACCATGCTATTGCTACTCCACTTGCTGCTGCCCCATTTGTTGCAGCTCCAGCACCCTATGTAGCTGCAGGTCCAGCATTTGCTCCAGCTCCTTTCGTTTGGTAGATTCCAAACTGGACTTCATATACAATAGAAAACAAATTTTTCGTTGCAAAAAATAAATTCCTATAGATGAAAGCTTTTACACAAACAAAGCTTTTGTAGATAACAAAGTTGACTCATCAAAAGCAAATAAATTTCAACTGCAGCTACGAATCGTGTTTTAAGATAAATTGAATTTTGTTGGTTAGTACACACTTGCAAGCGACAGGATACACTGGCGAAACCCACATCCGACGTTGTATTCTATTATGGAAATTTTTGTTCTGCTTCCGTTCAATTTACTCTACGTTTTCCTTATTTCCCGGCACGTGGAATGGAAACAGTATGATCTGAGAAAATAAGTATATGGAAAAATTGTGAAATGAAAAAAAAACTTTTACAATTTTGTTTTGAATTTTCAATTACATATGTTTCTCGAAAACATTGAATCTTTGCACACTTTAGGTGTTAGTACTCCTATTATCATTTGGATGATCCTTGTAAATGAAACACGAGGACACACTCTGAATTCTTAAACGATAAACAAAATCCTCCCTCACTGTTTTGTTGAGGTAGTAGGCACTAGGTTTATGCAAAAAGGTGTGGATGCTACCTACTTTTATTTATTCAAATTACGGATTTATGTAGGTGTGCAAGGTGTGAATTTTCTTATTACGAAGAATCATTCATGACTTTATAAAGATACTGATATAGGCGAGCTGTCCAACAAATGTTCAGGGAAATGGTATGAATTAAAGAATAAAGGCTTGATTTGTTAGTAAGCGGATTTTGGCAGTTCTTAAGAATTCTCAATAAGAGTGAAACCTATAGCTTAATTTATGCATTTGAGAAATGTATCATAAAAAGCTTTGTGTTTACGGCAGCAGAAAAGCTAAAACAAGTTAAAATTAAAAGGTTATCTAGAACAACAATTAAATTAAAAATTTAAAAAACCCCCAACGCAACAAACCTTAGCTCACACATATGTTCGAAAGTAAATTAAATGTAAATTAAACCGATTTTGATAAAACATATCTACGAACCACCGCTAGAAAACTTGCTCTCAAATAAAAAAAAACGCATCCAAATCGATTCACCCGTTTAAGAACTACAGTGCCATAGACAGACACACAGAGCGGTCAAACGTGGTCAGACTTATAACACCCCTCTTTTTGCGTCGGGGGTTAAAAACAAAAAACGGTCGTACTGTTGTCGTACCTTCAAACATTTCAACCGAATTGAATCAAATATTCACACCAATAAATATTTTTAAACGCCAAGTGTTATGCAATTAAAATCAACAACGTTCTTGGAGCCATTGAAAGCCACAAAGCACATCGTCTGTATAAATGCAATTTGTTTAGCAAAACTCATTCTGTTCACGACCGGAACTTGCAAAACACGTGAGACTAAAGTGCAGAACAACTTCAATTGAAGCATGTTTCTGTTGAATAACATTTGTTGAAACGATTTAATGTTTCTGTCGATTAGATTAGATGGTAAGGATGCAGATTAAAAGGATTTTCCGCTTCCGATAATTTCTTCATTTCAGCGTTCCAGATTTATTAATGGATAATTAAATAATCTAAAGAAGTTACGGAGTTTCTCACTTGTTATTGGATCAGTTTACAAGTACGTGTCGCTCGCTTCTTCGAAGGATATTTTTATTTGCTCGTGGCAGTCGCTTATTGCTTTCATCACGGAATCTTTTCCTGAAAAGTGAAAATTCAGGATGAAATTCAACAATTCGCATTGTTTATGTTTCATCTTTCACTAGAGTTTTGTGTACTAGAGATTTTCCAGGAAAATATTTTATCTTTGTTCTGTATTTATTCGCTACACGTGGCGCCAGGAGGCAATGATTAAGTTGCGGTGAAAGAGCCATAAATCAAGGAAGGTTCGTAGTTCAAAGTTAATAGGATGGAATTAAGACTGCCACAGAACGTTAAATTTGGGGAGTATTCTACATTGTAATACAATATCCTGTCAGTGTTTAATGGGAATAAGTATATACGGCATATTGGAGTATTCAATAACACAAATAATTCCCGTGAAAATCAATTGAACGCCGACATTTAATTGAATAAAATTCGGTTTCTCAGAATAAGAGAGCAATGGTTATTAGCAGGGACACTTGTCTTATACTTCGATAGGTTCAATAAAACATTGTACGCATTATAAATGTTTTAAGAATGTGAACCCGAATTCCACATGTGGCTATCAGTTCTTTAAAAAATCAAATTCTGTGATACAACTTTCCAATGTCAGATATATGACAATAATTTGTGATCACTATTCGAATTTGTCATGTTAGTGGTTGAAATAATCGTAGATAAAATTTTTTAGCTGTTATTAATGATAGAAAGTGAAAGTTCATTTTGGCACTGTGTAGGCTTCATGAGTTTGAGATTTCGTTATAGATTTCCATGATAAACAATTAAGCTTTAATGACTAATTCACGTTAGATTCTGATCTATTTGATATTTAGTTGATTCTAGCAACTCCAATGTGAAGTTGATAGGATATTTTTTCACGAAACTTCCGAAAGGTCAATGCTGAATGATGAGGAATTCATCAAAATACCAACAGCTTGTAACGTGTCGATAATAATGTCACAAAACGATGTTCTGCAATTAATAACATTTCAAAGAATGAGATATCATTTCATTTATTTGTGTTCAAATCATAGTATCGACATGAACGTCTTCTTTACAACACTAATTTACTACATCTCTTTATTTTATCACAACCACGAGCCGCAGATGTTTCATCTTAAGTTGCAGCTCATTATTTAGAATGATATATCACGAACGTTAATTGCCAATAAGTAGAGACTTGATGGGGATAAATGATGAATACAAATTTCTGTAGAGTCATTGAATGGAGAAGAGTTATGTGTGAATTTTATGTTAACATTTTGTGATCTTACACGAAGCAATAAATAACAAATTATTAACGCAAAGTCATGAATTTTAGAGCCTACTACAGATGTTTGGTTTTATCTAAGGCTGAGGGGTCAATTCATAAACCCAATTCTTGCAGATATTTTCGTATGGTTTGTTCATTTCAAACGTCGAGATGCCAAATTGGGTTATAGACAAGTGTTAATTAGAGACCATTTAGAATTTCCCACGGCGTAACAATTTTTAATTAAAACATTTAAAATTTTTTCCAAGATCTAAGCGTTTCCATCAAAGGCATAGTTTGAAGCACGCTTATAAAGAAATTTCAATTTTCAATTCTTCACAAGTAAAACGTCCATAAAGTGTCACGCGTCTTGCGCGTATTGAGTCAACTGGGACTCAAAAATTCCATAATTGCGGCTCGTAAATCACAGAAAATCAAGTCACGAAATCAGACTCAATGTAACTCATTTTGTGCTGACTTAAATTACATGAAGTGCTATCAAAGCAGTTAATCTGGAAATTTTCAGAGCCTCATTAGACATCTGAAGGAGTTTTTGGTACTGGAATGGAGTAAGAAAGAAGTTTGCCGACAGAGTAATTAGTACGGCCACTAGACAAGGGGTTGAAGGTTAAAGGAGTGGATATAAAGAAGCATAGTTACTTTATTTGTGTTATATAAAAGAAAAATGAGTTAATATCGCGGAAAAGTATATTATGCAACTTGTCTCGTTCATAGTGGAGAATAATCGATAATATCTGAGGAATTTTTCTCAAGATTCCTTAAGATGGGAAAAAACTAATCGATATTGTGCTATGTTCCACGACATATCCACTTGTCAATGCTGTTAAAGGTAAAATCGACTTTCCACAACCCACTGGAGAAAATAAATCAAATTTTCCGAAGAAAATGTTGACCAAGTGGACACTACATTTCTTCACCTGCGACTCATCTACTTCAACGACCTGCCTTTTTTCAGGCCTACGTTAGTATCTTTTATGTCATTCATCTGTGATAGATTAAATAACATCCATAAAGAGATAAAAATTATTCCATAACATTGTTTCCGTGATTTTTGTCTTCACCGACTTGATTCTGGGAATTTTCCGTAAAATAATTTGTTAAGCTATCGACTTTGTTAAGTATCGTCAGACAAGATTTTCGCGAAGACGCCAAAATATGTTGAAATTCCAGCAGGATATCGCGAAATCAAATATTTCACAATTTAGATTGGAGACACCAAATAGAGGAATTATATCACGCTGGGCTCATTGTCCAGAACATAATTTTGTCTAAACTTGACAAACAAGCTCCAAGGTTAATGTCGAACATTCAATATCCTTGGAAAACCATCAGGGTTCTTATGTCACTCAATATAATGATATCCGAATTGAATGAAAAATGAAATTTTCCCAATTTGTGTGGTCGTCGGGAAATTCATGACGCCAAATAAGATTAAGAAGCTGGAACAAGTGTTGGGTTGCAATTGGTTAAAGTTTCTTAAGAGGTAATGAAATCGAAACCCAATCAACGAATCGCAGTGTTGAAGAGCACTTGACAATAAAATGACAAGAATTCTTTTCATATCTAGTCTCCCCAAAGCTAAAAGTTGATTCAACTTGCCAGATGTATAGTCATTGAAATTATGACCTGGTTTCATAATAACTCTCTTTCAAAGATCACAGACAAGGCAGCGTAGGCATTTTCCAGATACTGCACTCGAGTCATTAAACTTGAATAAATCATTAGAAGTTCCTCAAGGTGTGTCTTTCTGCTGCTATGAATAGCCTATGCACATTTCTATAATCCGTGCTGTCAGACAGTCCAAGATATTTCTCTGTCAATTCAAAAAGTCAAGAAGTTTCAGAAGGAGCCAAATATGATAGCATTCAAGCACCTTGTCCAAGAAGTGATTCAGTGTTCTCAGGCAGTTACGCAACGTAGTTGCGAATAACTCAAAAGTGCAACAACTTATTCACAAAACTGTACTGAATAACATGAACCGCAAAGACCAGACACTGTTACCCAATCGCATTTAATCATAAGAAATCAATACACCTGGACAGAAACTAATGAAGCAGCTCAGAAATAGAACGGATTTTTCCTGTCCCAGGTTTTCAGTTTTCGATTTCAAGTTTTCAAAGTCTACCAAAAAATATTGTCTTGTCCAGCACAAGCTAGTTTTAGTACGTTTGAAATTGATATTATCTTATACATGTTATTTGATTTATATCACTAGCAAAATAATTTCAATTGCTAAGTGAATTATGGAATGCATGAAATTTATGTTTTCCTGTTTGTGGTGACAACTTTCGATTCAATCAAATCGTTGTCATTAAGTTAAATGTTACGTTCACTGCGAAATAATTAATTTGACAGTTGAAAAGTAACTCTAAAAACAGACGAAACCATAATTTTATTAAATTTTCTTAAATATCTGATTCTTAAACATGTAACCAAAGGAATGGTTTCAATCATACTGTCAAAATGTTTACAATTGAAATCTGCAAAAACTAGAAATGTATTGATGAGTGGAAGGTGAATTTTATATTTTCAAAACTTGGCATAAATATCATGATATCTTAGAAAAAAAACTAATGTGATTTATAACAATCATGTGATATAAGACACATGGGGTTAAATAATTGTTACATATGTTTTACTACACACGTAAAAACCACTTGATATACTCGTATTACAATATTATACATATATTACAATTTTACTTACTGGTACCTACATAATATCTCAGACTTTTCCTCAAAACGAAGAAACAGTTCTACATGAGTTCCAAAAAGGAATAAAACTTGTTCCTTATCAGAATGCTCTCAGCAAGACAACTGAGTTGCATTCGAGATTTGCACTCAATTTAGTGATAAGCATTTAATTGGTGATAATGAAAGATTAAAAAGCATCCAACCGAGTCGCAGTGTCATGTTCAATGAAGCGAACACTTTTTAAATTATTCCGTTCCACATGATAATTCACTTAAGCCTCAAAGGTAGGAGCCAATTCTTGTAAGACAGCCTTAGCAACTTGTTATCAAGTTAACGATTTTGAATTACTAACAATTAAGTAATAATTAATAATAAAAGGAAGATAAAACAGTCATGATTCTAGTTTATGACTTTTCTCAACTTTTTGAGGATTTTGTGAGCGTAGAATCTTTCAATGATTTTGATAAATGAAAAGAAAGTTGTTATTGCATTAAAAAATAATTTATTATTAGCCAAATGCAGCAGATTTGGCAAATAAATTTACGTATATTTACAAAATGATGATGTTTGACCACGTTAAAAATACACGAAAACGTTCTTCTTCTTCTTGTTTTTAGAATGATGACATCACAAGTGTATCGAAATTAATTTGTTGCCACTGTTGGTTGATAAGAAGTGTTTTTTCTCGCACAAAATAAAGTTTAAAAAGATAAAACAATTGTTAACAAACAATAAAGATAAAATAAATAAATTTTTCTATGTATGCATTGAGACGTGTGATTTTGACGCGCTTTTTTTTCGATGAAATTTTCAATTTTATCTGGAAATTCGAAGGTAAAGAAGAGGTCCTTCGAATTTCGAGATAAGATTTGAAAAGATTTTTTTCAAAAACTCCCACATTTTGATGTTGGCTTGAATTTCACACGATTTTGCTGCTGGTGTTTTTTGTTTTTGATGATTTGGTTTAATGGTAGTATCCATGACCAAAAGCGTGTCCATAGGCTACTGGAGCATGAGCTACAGCATGGTATGCTGGGGCAGCATGGTAGGCTGGAGCAGCAACTACAGCTGGAGCATGGGCAACGACGGCTGGGGCATGGGCAACAACAGCTGGGGCAGCATATGCAACTGGAGCCTTGACTGATACTTTGTATGTGTTGGCATATGAGGTGGCAACTGGAGCAACGGCCTTAACGACTGGAGCAGCAACAACAGCTGGTGCAGCGTATGTCTTTACAACAGCTGGACCATGAGCGTATACAGCTGGAGCATGAGCGTATACACTTGGAGCATGGTATGCAGCTAATGGAGCATGGTATGCTGGGGCCAATGGAGCTCCCAAATATCCAGCTGAGGCAACAGCGATGAGGACTGAGAATACGCACTGGAAAAATGAGTTAATTGATGAAATAATCCAATCCAGATCCTGACTGATTAGTGGAATGTTTGCTTTAATCCCAAATCGTCCTTTTTTAAACTTACCAATTTGAACATTTTGATATGTTTTTTAAGGAGTTTTTGGAAAAGCTAAGAAACTTGTTTAATTGCAAACTGTTGTGGTTTGAATGATTTCCTATGACCCTATCGAGTGTATTTATACTATAAAATCCATATTGAGTTGATACCCTCACTCCAAAATCTATTGAACTGGCGATTGAGGTGGAACAGCAACAACAAAAAATAAATTTTTATATGAAAACTTCAACTTCACTTAGGCTGTTGTGCAGATAAAGAACACATTAACAAGAAAAAAATTGTTAATACACAAATGTTGAATTTATTTTTTTCCTCTATAAGCTCAACTTTAACACATTGAAAAACGCATGCAAAAAGCAACAGAGCAAAACAACTCAAAACACTCAACATTATCCATTTGCCATTCATTGAGCCACTGGCTATGATTTTAAGTTAGCTAGTCATGAGCTGCAAATGTGTGCAGTTTAGCACATATAAATACCACTGTCACAATATCACCATTACTCTAGTATGTAGTTTGTGATCAAATCTTGTGATTTTGAGCCATTCCACTCATGAGCTCCAGTCGTGAGGTACACTTAGGTCTCGGCTCAACCTGGGCTTTGCCTGTACCACTGTGTGACGACCTCGGAGTTTCTTAATTTTGTGTTCTTTGACTTTCAAACATCCAATTCAAGTATATTTTGCAGCTTGAAGACTCACATTTCTTGCATAACACTTAAAGGCACCGAAAGCAACACAAAAGTCTTCTCAAACCCATTCTTTTGGTCAAAGTTTTCATATCTGAACTTTTAGTTCATTATGATTTTAAAGTTTTAATTCAATTAATTTTTCTTACCATTTCTGTGATATTCATCAGATCTTTCGAGTTCGGTCAGCCGGTTCATGGTAATATCTCTTTCAAAACCCACATGTATCGCGTGTTATTTGCGAGAAACCTGAATCCAAGCCCAGACAATACTGCCAATCAAATCAAGCCCTTGGGGATTGTAGTTGTTATTTTTACTGTTTGCTCATGTTTTCATCATTATCGGATTTGTGGAATTAATCCAGAGAAAATTTAACAAATTAAAAACACCACAAGTTGCCTTTTAAATAGAAGGAAGGAGTCAGGAACCACATTTGCTATTGATCAAAAAAATGTTATATACAAAAATCAGCTTAAGTGATAAGCAAATTCTGGATATTAAAGTAGTTAAGCATTTGCAAATCAAACGTTTATTTCCGCAAAATTGAGCCCTCTATAATTGATTTCATTTTCACTTCCTCTTCCACTCAAAAACGAGTCAGAAAAAATTATTATTAAATTTAATTTGAAAAACAGGTTGACAAGTGAAGGTTATCTGCATATATTTTTTAAGTTAAAATTGAGAAAATTTTAAAAATCCATTGAGGGTTAACAGTTGTTTCAATTATTATTTTACACAAAATATAAATTAAAAATTATGGGCTCTTCACGGGCTTAATGATCGACATAGTATTTAAATTAAATTTTTTAAATTACAGGAGTTCGCCTTCGTTATCACAAAACCAAATAGCTACAACAATTTGTGCTTTAACGATATTAGTTAACCTGACAAGAATGACAACCTTAATTGTTCATTTGAACGAACAAGGTTGCAAAGATGATTTTCATATGATATCATAATGAAAGTGATATATATTTGACAAGATATGTTTTGAGAGGAACAGATTGAAAATGTTTCAGTGTCATGGTAAAAGTGTTCACCTTAATTACAGATGTCAAAATTGGGTCTTCTTAAAGCTTCAACCTCATACAATAATGATAAATGATATTACTGATTATGTAATTTGACTTATCATAAACTGAAATCAACGAAATCGATAGCAGATTAACAAATGTCAAAGCAAATCGATATTTTCTTAGATATATCAACATTGCCTGGTCCAACTGGTCTTGTAGAAAGTGTAATAACTGTTTAAGTGAATGTATTTATTTATCTAATTGAAATCTTTATAGTAGTTACTTGAAATATGTCAAATATAAATTATATCATCTCAATTCAGTGGACATCTTGACATGATAATTTTAGTAAATCGTTCTGCGTCGTGTATGTTGTTATTGCGTTATTATATTCTTGTAGCATGTAACCAAGAAAATTGATTAATTCACTTGCAAAAGTAGACAGTTTAACCAAATGATTTCATTTTATAAAATTATCAATCATTCATAAGTGCAAATTCAAAGTCCTTGTAAGTGTTGATGCTTTGAAAATTGAAAATCCTTTGAATTTGTTATAATCTCTATTCGAAAATATTAGCAATTTTGCTTCTTAGAAGTATATTTATTGAACATTTCCTCATTTCATCGAAAATAATTTAAACGAGAGAAATGAATTAATCCAATTCAAATGGAATTACTGCAACATTTTCTACTCTAAAATACATATTGGATAGAAAATGTCAATTTCAACCTTTACTTGTTGAACAACAGTTCACCTGGCGACGAGGTAAATACATACAGTTTGCTATTTCGTAAGACTGAATTCGGTTTCGGATAAATTTGGTTTGACTTGCCGCAATCAGGTTGCTGTGAAAATCCACTCAAATTGTATACAAAAAGTGTCCGCAGAAGGTACTATGATTACTTAATCTGTGGAAACCAGGTAAACCTATAAAAAAATTGTAACAAAAATTTGCAAACCTGAAGAACAATGCATGGAAAATTGTTGATTTTTACATACCACCAAGTTGGAATGCATACTAATCTCAAACCGACAAAAGTCTCAAGTACTCATGACCACCAAATGTGATACATATGATTACTGTCCACATGAGGTTAGCTTTATCTAGATGTGTCCAACGTTGAAGCTCAAAAATTCGAAAATTTCATTTCACGCCTAATGCTAGTTGCATTTGTGGTGCAACCTATGCATTACTCCACTGCTCTAATGAGTGATTTACGATAATGTAAATTTAAATCAAATCAATTTTGAAAATGTCTTTTCCTTGCAATGAAATTTATTAGTGAACTTCTGGATTTAAGTTCAATTTCTAAAAGTAAAATGCACAATTGCAACTTGCATACTGGTGAAATTTATAGAAATTGTATATACACAAAGTTACTATTTATGTTTGTTTAATTAATTATGGCACATTTATAGTTGTCTTATACAGGTTATCATTTCGTAATCGTGAAATGAATGGACTAGATCCAGTGTGAGATGTAGCTGTTTATAAATCAGCACGTGCTGTTAACAAATGCGTTACACGAACTGAGTATTATGAGAAATTTATAGGTTACTTTATTTTAATACATAATTTTATTCAAAAACTGCAAAAGATTTCTGAGGATTCTAAAACACAGGGTGACTGACACAAATCTGTGTGTGGGATGAGAGTTCCAATTCGGCTTGAATTTTATGTGGTAACAAATATGTCACAATATCTACTGTTTTAATTTGAAAGCATTAAAGTGTCATAGATTTTATTATTGATGACAGATTTTTCATAAAATGCCTTTTGGCACAAACTCGTAAACTGGTCAATGATTCAATCTAATTTTGAATCGCCTCAAGACTGAACTATCATTGCGCCATGATAAAAATAGCTTCAAGGGGCAGAATTTGGAGCGACACTTTTTAAGTGTTATGCGACTAGTAAAATGTTCAGAACTCATATCACATCATTGATATACAAGATGAACCTCGAAATTGAAAAAGAATCAAACAATTATATATTTCAAATTGCAAAATCAAATACTTCGATTGACATAGATATAAATTAATTGTTTCTCATGCATACCCTGAAGGTTGTGTAGTAGGTATGTTGAAAGTTATACTAGTCAGCAAAAGTGCGTGAAAATCTCATTCCAAAGCATAACAAACAATGAAACAAAAACGCAACACGCCCCAGAATCCGAGAACAAGAGCTTATTGTGCAGTTAAGTTTTCTCAGCTGCACTTGATGCATTGATAAGGAAATGAGACTACTACTATAGATCTATCACAATCGATTGTCTACGAAATCCATATTTCGCAAGAGTTCCAACTGTGATTTGGGGCCATACTTGACAAGACTCACCGACATGGGAATTGCGGAAGTCTATCAAGCATGCCGATTAACTTGAATCATTTTATAACACGAGACGTTGTAGGTGTGCCCAGTCGACTGAGTATTATATAATAGATCAACAGATCAAAGCCCTTAAACGGTTGATTAGTTTCATGTGACACAGGTGCGCTATTTCGCGTCGCGTCTAGACCATTTTCTCTGTTTCAATGGGAGAGTCTCACGAAGAAAAGTGAAAAAATTTTCTGTTTTCTTATAAACAAAATAACTCCAGATTTAATTATATAACGACCATCGGTATCCGGTGGGTAAATTGAATATAACGAACCATTCACACCTGTGAGAGAACTGGTTCCAGCTAACGACCATAGCAGTTACTTATGACATGTAGAACGATTTGAATCCAGTCGCCATTTGAATTTAGATCAATATCTCCTTTGATATGAATATAATATTTTGTATCGTTTTAATTACATACTAAAACAGACAAAACAATTACTTCACATTTCTTCGTGAAAACTATGTACGTTTGCATAAATAATTTTAACATTTTCAGTCTGCAATTTGGTCATATTTGGAGCCGTGGTGCTGTTCTTTTGGAGCACATAATATGAGGTGCATTGTGGTAAGCCAGCAACTTCACATGAATTGGTTAACAATTTCATTGCAATTTTTCATGCATGTTGTGTATGATCAATTCGTGTTGAACATGTTTCATTCGGTAGGTTTAAATAAACTATTTTCCGCTTAGAACCTCTCGTTTGTTAAAATTGATCTCTGTGAGCAATTGAAAATTCATGGTTATATAACACAAATCACCACATATTAAATCGAAACATAAAACAGCTAATCACGTTGAGTTTCATTGGTATTTGCAATTGTGATTCATATTTTCCACGTTTACGTATATCTGAAATGAAACGCATCTTGCTTAAAAGTACTTTTTGAAACTCACAATACATTGCCCAATTAACTCAAAATTACGCAGACAACACCGTAGTTTTGCCGAAAGGTTTTACCCAGTATAACATATTAATTTCCTCTAAACGACAACTTAGTTAGTAACTAAATATGTTCTGTGAGCTACAAGACAAATAACTTGCCGTTGCCGACATAAATTATCGAGCCTTAGGACGTGTAGTACAAATTATGTAACGAAAACCTAATGCGAATGTGTTAGAATAGCGGCTCAATTGGAAAATAACAAGGCACCACTAAATATGATTCGCTGTCTTGTTAATCACATCTTATAAGGCAAAAGTTTGAACCTAAATTGCGGTTAGTTGCACTCGTACAACAGACACCCTTACAAAACCACCAATAATTTTAGATAATTATACAAAAATTTCAAATAATTATTCATATGGTTTGTGAGATATTTCAGGATTTGCGAAAACGGCCCTTAAAATAACACATTCACTTAATTCTGTGCCGCATTTTATGGCCATGCAACACAATTTTGAATGGTACGACTTTATTTTCAGTAATCCATGCGTGCAAGTCACTACGGAGAATAGTACCCGGCTAGTACAACTAGCTAATTAAGCAAGACTTTGATATGCCCACAGGGTAAACGTTTACTTCACACAATTCTTCTGCAGTGACAATGACACTGCAATATTCGTACAATCCGGTACAGTCTAAATATCTCGTTGAGGTGTTGCATGATACACCTGCAATATGTGCACGATACCCACCTGAGGCTGGTATGAGCCTCAATCAAGACGTGACTTAAAATTTGTTCTTTCTCGTCCCACGCTCGAAGCTATCAACGACTCATAACTCATAGAGGTGTCTATATGATATCATAAGTCTTATAGATGAGATACTCGACTCAGTAGTTTCTTTCTAGAGGAATTGGATGAAAGTCTAAGATCTTTTACCACGGTCAAAACCAGATCTGAGGTTACCGTAAAAACAGAAATTCCACATGAAGAGTGACAGTGAATTGTAATAAATCAACGGATTGCGCAACTCTTGACCTGTTCAAC
Source organism: Chrysops caecutiens (assembly GCA_963971475.1). NCBI lineage: Eukaryota > Metazoa > Arthropoda > Insecta > Diptera > Tabanidae > Chrysops > Chrysops caecutiens. The sequence goes on from OZ020568.1 coordinate 74,654,017, forward strand.
TGCAATCCTTGTTAGAAAAATGCATTCACTATTCACATGAACTACCTCTGCTCTTTCTATAAGACGACATTAAATAATTTTGATTTGTTGCTTCGAATGACTCTATCCTGTTGAAAGCTACTGAATGAAATAACCACTTGACTTAGTTATATCAAGTAGTTCATGTTTGTCGCTAAAAATTCAATTTTAATTTTTAATTTAATTATAATTTTGATCACAGTAAATTATAGTCCATATAACTTACCAGTGTTTTCTTAAGAAACTGGTCGTCAATTTCAAATATTTGTCGGCGCAAAGTTTTCGGAGATATACACTTTTCACAATTTGATATCACGTGCAAAGTATATTTGTTAATAAAATTATGGAATGATAGATACTTGAAATTGTGTAGGTATTTATTTTTGTCCGTTTCAATAGATCCAAAAGCTTAAGGCTTCCGCTGAATCAAAATTATTGATCTGTCGGTTCGATAAATTTTCTGAAGGTTTTTTGTTCGAAAAGGTTTTGGCTCATTTCTCAATAAAAAAAAAGATTTTGAAATATAAATATATTTGAATTCATGAAAACAATTTGATATTGCGGAGAAAACATTAAAATCTATCATACACGTGGAGGATAAATTCAACTTATTACCTTCAACTTTCCTAAGATGTACTAAATATTATATTAGAAACGATAAAATTTACAAGCAACACGTGTAACACGAAAAATTCTGATTTTACAGCAAATCAATATCAATTACTCAAAGATTAGGTGTTTTTGATGATATCAAGTTGACTGATAACATGATGGCGAGCTTAATCCCGGAACGCAAAATTTATGGTTACTATGTAATAAAACCTCCACATCAAGATGTGACCAAAAAATAAAATATTTCATCTTTCGAAGAAGTTCAAGATTATATCACGTAGCACACAAAAATTATGAGAAGGGTTGATGACTACAACGCAAAATTAATTGTCAATTAAACCGGAAAACTTAAGACACATGCGTACCAGATATCAAGTGCTATTAGTGCGAAGAGTTGTTACTTAAGCGTATTTGTTTCTTCCTCATAGCAATCTCATAATCCAGGTATTTCCGTTTTTACAGAGAACAACACAACAAACAACCAAAGGAAACCATCTGTTCCGGTATTTTCCCAGCTAGACAGAGCGCCGCAAAAGGAATTTTATGTAACACACAAACCCAAAGACGATACTCTTTCCAAAAACCTTGTATTTTTAGCTATTCACTTGAACCTGAACCTAATTTGTCAGAAGATCAAGCCTCAAGGAAAATGTTTGTTACTTCATCGGCTCCCTCAGATTTTTGTTTTGTGTGTCACCAGCACGAGTTGTGCCAGAAGGCAGAATCTTTTTTTGGATAAGATTAGGGCACCTTTGGCTGGATAAGGTTTCCCAGGACAATGTTGACTTCATGGGCAGATGTGGTTATTACATTGAAATAATATAACAATGGCATACTTTTATCCTTGACCGTCTAAAAATAGTCCTCAACGCTACAGGTGTCGGAAATAAAGGTTTTGAGGGTTTCATGCAAACATCGAATTGTTGCACGTAATTAGAAGCAAACATCGAATTGTTGCACGTAATTAGAAGATATGTTTCTTATATTGTAGTTCATGAAATCGAACGACGTTTTTGTAAATCTCGTTAAAATTGAAAGACTTATTTCGATGCAATTATTTTTTTTTGTTCATTAAATTTGTTAGAGTCAAGTAATGTCAAGGTGATATATTTTAAAAATTAATGTAAGAAAGCGCAACTATAGATTATCTCATTTTAGTACATCAACAAAGTTGATGCTTTTGATCTAGTTTTTTGTGACTTTTATCAAAGATTTTCCACACGTAACTTTAACAGAACGCACAGCTTGACCTTGTTCACGTGAAAATCGTAAAACGATTTCAATTAACATTATTTACCTGTACTTTTATGTAAATACCTTTCAGATTACATAATTGCTCTTTTTGGATATGAGGCTGAAGTAAAGTTACATCTGGAGCAATAACTTCATGAAAACGGTTTAGAGGTATTCAAACCTTTTTCAAATCTCTTACGTTTAATTGTTTTGTAAACATAAAGTCGTTAGTGGAATCGTTACCTTCTAGCCCACACGAGATGACTTCAAGAGTGGGGCCCAGTCGAAACTTTCCCTTTCACAGTCAAGCATAATATTATCGCTTGATAATGCGCTGTTTGCGAATCAAAGACTGTCCCTCGGATTTAGGTCAGGTTCAAGTGAAATGAGTCGAAGGAAGTGTAGCAGCCTCTGGGACAAAATATTATGAATGGAAAGTAAGTCATGCAAGAATAATGGGAGTGGGATTTTCCGAATTGCAAAAGAGCCTCAGGATGTGGTATCAAAAATAGTATGCGTATTAAATTTATTTTCGGTTTTTGCGTTCAAAACAAACAGAACATCGTAGGACTAACGTTTAGGTAACTTTTTTGGATGCTCCCTTGATGTGTTTTTTAATTGAATAATTTACGTAAACAAGAACTGGGGGACTTCCAAATGTCTATTGGGGTTGATGTCATTTGGCGGAAGTCGTTTTATGTGAAAACATCGTAAGGGTAACGATAGATGATAATTCAAGAGTAGGTGGAATTTGTTCGGAGATTGTTTGAAAATTGAATGACCAAACACTTTGTTTACGTGCGTGTTTGAACGTCATCTATTTATAACATTCTGGAGATTTCTACGTTTTAAATTTGTCAAAATAAAATTTGTGGCGTTGTTCTACCAGGAAATGTCCGTAAAACTAATAAGCTCCTCATGAGGTTTGAATGAAAATTCTGGAATAACAAATTTATCCAGCGAATATGGTTTGATTTAAGAATTGAAAATTCGGAAGAGACTGTAACTTTAAAGTGAATGTATGTATTATGAATGACTTTCGCTTGTTCTAATTTTTAAAATAAGAATGAAATAATTAAACAAGTACAAGTTTTCAAGTAGATAAGCTGAAAAATTTCTATTAAACAACAAAAAACAAACTATAGAGGCCAAATCAATTTTCAAACTTAATTACTCTACCAGCCTCAAATAAATTTCATAAGTAATCAATGAAAATAAATGACTAACAAGTGAATTATAAAACGACTTTCGATTGGGAGGTACTATGATCGAATAGCAGCTAGAGAACAAGGTTTAGATTCCATAAGAGCTATTGATAACAATGAGAGTTTAAAAATCCTTCATAGAGCACGTCAACCTGATTACCTTGTTACGCATCTGTTTGAGAGTAACAAATTTAAAACTAATTCATTTGGTGACATTAATCTCGTGAAATGACCCAATCAGGTGTTGAATATTATATAATAAATGAATTGTAGCTAATTGGTTCTTCAACAAGGTGTGTGTTCAAAAGATTTAAGTGAACTGGTCTAAATTTTATGAGCCTGAAAGCTTGGTCAACGAAGTTTTAGTTTCATTTCGAAAAGAATATGCACAAGAGCCTGTCACAAAGTTGCAACGCGGTATTTAATTAATTTTGTTACATATATGGCTCTAGAATTCGTGTAGAATGGTAATAGTTTGGTCTTTGAACGATTACTATAATTTGTGAGGCAGTCAAACGCCTTTTACTTGAAACGGATCAGACCGAATGTCGTGCTGGGTAGAATGTGACTAGCCGGGAATCTAGTCCATGTAAAAGGGAAAGTTTGCATGAGAATTCAAATGTGATCGTGGTGGATGTGGACAAGAGTTCTAGATCAGTTCCTGCAATGGTCACGACTTGATTACTCACAAACTTGTGTCGAACTCCGATGTTGTTGCTCCGCTTCAATTATCTTGTCCAATCACTCACGGAAGCTTGACTCAAAATCGACGGTTTTGTAATTCATGCGAAACCAAACAAAAAACAGTAACTATTCCGTGTTCAAAGACCACACCTTCTTCAAGGCTGCCTTAGCTCTTGACCTTGTTCCAGCCGCGGTTTACATCAGATAATAAAGTTAAATTACACTTTCGTAACTCAAGATGTCTTAACTCTCGACGTTGAAGACTATTGCAACTAAAGAGCACAGCTGGGATGCAGAGAAGCTAATCCATTGACCATGGCTACTTTAGCAGCAACCTAATCATTTTGATTCCATTTCTGAACTCGTTATCTTAGCTTGTTGAAAATTTTTAGAAGTTGAAAGCCTCTTAGAATAAGATGAACAACTTTGGTTTTCTGGAAGATACTCAAGGTCGGATTTCAGGGTTTCTCCTAATGAATTTGAGAAATTATGCTCCAAAGATAGAAGAACATCAAAAGCTGTGAAAATTGTTTGGGATTTTCCATTCATCATTGCGAAAGAGACGAAAGAATCACTCGTTATTATTTAAATTCGAAAAAATTTCTGTGTTCTTTTTTCAGAACAAAATTATGTAAGATTATGTAAATTCATCATAAAACTACTTTCATTTAACATTTATATGATATATATCAAGATTTGTGAGAGTATTATATTATGTTGTAAATGTAACTTATGCATGAAAACTCCAAAACTCATTACAGCAAACTGTTCACATTCCCTGCGATGAAACAAAATTCTTAAAACGCCTAATTGTATGCAATGGAAGAAATTCAATTTTATTTTGAATTGATGAGTTGAACACAACTGAGTTACTTTCAACTCCCAGTTGAATCAAGAGTCTTTGAGTAATTTCAAAGCTTGTGAGGCGTGTTAGCTCAATAAGTTCTCCAATACATTTTGTAAACAAGTTTGCTATATTTTCCAAATGTGGGTTTATGAACATGTTGGTGTTTTGTCCAGAGAACAGGTGGGAAATAAACATTTTATCCGTAAATTTCCATGCAAGTCTCTATCTTGTTGATGAGGAAAATACACGGAAATGTAGAGATTCATCCCGAAGGTTGAAATGCTTTTTTCAAGTATCATAACAATCTTATATAAACATTAAACGCCCCGTCGTGACTCTCAGAAGGAAGCTTTCAAAACAAAATAACTACTGATATGTAATTGCTATACCCAGAAACCATCATTTTTAAAAAATGTCCATGAAATGAAACTTTTTCCAACTTTTAAACGATTTTGACCTCCAATTAAAGTCGTCGCCAGCTTGGAAAAAGCCTTAAAAATGAAAATTGAATAATTCTATATGACCTCAGCTGAAATACGAAAATATATGCGTGAAATCTTTCGTACTTTCAGTGTTCGCAAGCAATTGGAGTGTTACTAATTTAATAAAATTACATTATTTTCCTATTATACAGTGCAATAAACGCTTCATTTTAACGACTCCATAAAAAGTTGCAGACACTTTTCCTTAACAATCACAAATCTCTAATCTCCAGTTTCATTTCTTAAGTAAAATTTTCTTACTGAGGAAGTTGAAGAATCTCTAAGTGATGTCATCGACGAAAAGAAAATTAAATACATTTTCTATGGACATAATAATCTGAAGAAAATGCTTTCGAAGAGCAAGAAGGAATTCTGGCTTTTCTTAGTTGCATGTCACAAATCCATGACCCTCCGTAACAAAATCGCAAAAACTGTTACGAAATCCGCGTCCACAAGTAACACCAATTACAGGAAGTACAAGTAGTACAGCTGTTTTCAATTAGCATGTCAATTTGATAAACTAATTTTAAAGTGTTTAAAGAGATTAAGGTTTTTTTTGAAACCCAGAAAGTTGCTCAATCGAAAGTCCCCAAAGTGAATTGAACAAATTGCACAAATTCAAAGCGTCAAAATACTTCCAGGTGACAAATTTAGCTTGTTTTAAAATTTTGTCTTATTTTAACAATTATCGTGTGACTTCTGAAGGTCATTTGGTATTGAACAGAATTTAACTGTTTAATTTAATGAGGTTTCTTGTTAAAGCCTTTAAATTTTACTTTTACTGTATGTCAATGACGATTCTGTGGGCGGTTAACACTTTTACTCCGAATCATAACTTATTGGTATTGAATTAAGTTTCCGTAATTATTAAATTTCATTGACACCGCTCAGGTGTTTGAATTATCACGATATTGAAAGGCATCCTCGAAAATCATAAATCATTTATGTTGTAATTTAAAGCTTTAAGGTGTCGCCTTTATGATATAAGATTCTCAGAATATTACCCAATTTAAAATTAAAGAAATGTATTAGTTTTCGTATAAAATTATAGTCGTCATGTTCCAGGTTGATTAAATCTTATTTGTATATCCTCCCATATGATTTCTCCGACAAGGACTTACCTTAAGACTCCGCAAATCTCACGTGTTACATTTAAATTCTTCCTGTTCAAGGCACGTGAATTGAAGTTTTGTTGTTTCCTGAAGTTATGTGACTTATGCTCACAAGACATATGTATCAGAAGTCATGTCATGAATTTGCATGAAATCGAAATCGATTTTCTGTAATTGATTTCATTACACGTTCGAGTAATAACGTTCAGTTCGGCATGAATGATTCGGGAAATTTTTCATAAATGACTTAGCAATTTTATTTCTTGTAAGAATTCCATATTTGCCAAACAATAAGCTACTTCGTATAAAATTTTGCTAATAGCAAAAAATATTTGATCAAAAATTACAGGTACCTAACCACAAATGAGCAGGTGAAATCAACAAAAAGTGTTTTATTAAATTCATTTATTCGTTAATAAATGGTACTCATATCAAATCAGATATTGCATAATCATGATTCATTGATTAATAACTGAATATTATTTATTAACGGGAAGCAATAACACTTTATTAAGCAACTCAGGAATTTTGGTTTTAGACGATTCTTCAAATTTATAAATTTCTCTCCTATTTATAAATATAAAAACATAATTTTATGCTCATTTAAACATAATTCTCCATTTATAATCCATTGAGCGTTGCTAAGCGAAACGCTAACGATCTGAAATTTAGTTATCTTATATATAGTTAATAAATATATTTTATTACATTGAGCTTGAAACGCTAATTTTGCAATATATTTTATGATTTAAGTATCATGTTGATATAACAATCTTGTGATTTTTGTTAATGAATAGCTTGATTGCAACCGATTTTATTGGAATGTGGGAAACTTTTTGTTGGAGCGTCAACTTTAATATGAAAATGAAATTTATTATAGCGCAATTTTCGATCCATTTATGAAACCAACATGATGTCCTTGACGAACTTGTTAGTTTGCGGAAGTGAATCTGTTTGGTCAGATCTGTAACATATCTGCCTACTGGTTTTGTGATTGAGGAGTGGCTATTGCAAGATCTCAAACTACTGCTTGTCCTCTTAACACCGAAACTAAATGAAATGAAAAACATTTTTCTGTTCGAGATAGTATTTTCAAAAAAATCATGTGGAAAGTTTACATCACCCTTGCATTTACAAAAACATTTAAAATTTTCTAATAACTAAAGCAGTCGGTTAAGAGATATAAGGATTTGAATTCTTTATATTCTAATGAAGGTGATGATGATGGTGATCATGGAGATGAGCATATCTTGATGGAAGGACCAAATGTTCATCGTGGTGGTGTACAGAGTGCAAATGAGCTGGGCTGTGTACAACTGTTCTGGCGAAAGGATATCTGTGGACAATCCTGTAATGAGTTGGACCATCGAAGTGAACAGGTTCATGATGGACCACTTTGAGAGGAGCACGGTAAATTATGCGATGGACTGGTTCATGATGGACAACTTCAGCTGGATGATGATGATGATGGAAATCGTGATGAGCATCTGAATGGATTGTTTCGTGGTGGACAACCCTGACTGGTGGTTCTGGTACAGGAGTAGCAAAAGCCAGTGCGAAGAGAGCTGACACGATCAACTGGAATGAAAGTTTTGTGGATTAGAACGCTTTTATCTTCCCAATGTCACTTTGTAATCTTACCAATTTGTACATCTTGACGGTTTCTTGAAGTTGTCCAATTAACAAAGAAAGTGTTTTGGTTTAATAAGCCACTAATTGACTGATGTACTCAACTTTTCAATTGAACGTTTATATACTCAAAAAATTTCTTCATTTTTCGCAATATCTCACCTGAATATAGATATCACTTATTGATATCGTTTAGGCAGTTTTCATTATGTCACCCAACGAAAGTGTTATTGTCTTCTTGCCAAACGTCAAGCCATAACAATTGGAATTTCCACGAGCTACACGTTTAATTTTAATTAAAATTTAACTTAAAGATTGACATCTGATTGATTGTGCAATGTTGGCGCAATGTATTTTCACGCACTCAATGTTGAAGGGACAACTCATTTTCCATATTTGCATCTATGGTTTTGTGTCTGACATTGACCAATTAATATTCATATGGTGATATTGGAATCGAAGTCGTACTCAATTTTCTTTCCAAGATGTTACATGCGTAATTCACACGAAACTGTCGCCTCCACAGGAAGTTGTTTTTGAAATCATTTCCTCAATTAGATACAAACTTTCGAATGAAACACCAATAAACACAAAAGTCCTTTCAAACATTTTTACTTAATTTTAATTAGGAAGTTAAAGGAAGAAATCAAATTTGCATTAAAATGTTTTTAATATTCACAAAAACTTTAAAAACAATACAAGGAATGTATGATAAAAATTAGGTAGCGTAGTATCAACAGCTCCTTCAACTCCATTTTTACCATCCATAGTCCTTCATGCTGTCATAGTTCCAGCCGTAGCTTTTGAGACCATGCAAGTTCAAGGCATTTGGTTTGTATTCCAAATCAAAGTCAGCAGCGCTTACAGATGGGACAACAGAGTGGACACTTGGAACCACGGAGTGGACATTTGGAACCACGGAGTGGACACTTGGAACCAAGGAGTGGACACTTGGGACCACGGAATGTACATTTGGAACAACGGAATGTACATTTGGAACAACAGTGCGGTAGCTGGGCACTACGGAGTGATGGTAGGCGGGAAGAACCTCTGGAACGGCAACTCTTGGTGCCACTCTCACAACACCAGGGTATGAACGGTGAACGGGTGAAGTGTAGTAATGTCCCAAATCGCCGTATGTCCTGTAAGCGTAAGATGTTGGCAGTAGTGAGTTTCTTACGTATGATTGAGCATAGGGATGAGAGTAAACACTGCGTCCGTATGATGGATAAGCCAATCTTGTGACAACTGGGCTCTCATATCTAAAAGGAGATGCTCCAACATGTTCTACTCCAAGAACATTAGCTCCAAGAGTTCTGTAGGTTGGATAAGCTGGTAGCACCGCTCGTCCAGCGACAACTTCTGGAAGACCAGAGTGATGCAAAAATCCTGGTTTTGCAGATGCTACTGCGCAGAATGCAGCTAAAACAAACTGCAAAAAATTAAGTTTGAAAATTTTGAATAATAACCGTCAAAAAATTTCCAAAGAATTGTCTTACAATTTTGAACATCTTGAATTGATAACTATTCCTTCTGACACTGCTGAGTGACTGATATCAATTCCTTCGCACATTGGGATTATATAGATGAACGAAATCTTATCAACTTCCTAATTTCGCCTCGCAATTTGTTCAATTTCGAAAATGTCTCTTAATTGGAAACCAATTGACCTTGACCAGATGAATCCAAAACCGGAGACAAAAAATTGCCCAAAATTATCCAGACTCTCACGTGCCGAAATCTCTTCAATGAAACTCTATTGAATGGTCAATCTTATCTACAACTCGATTTAGTCCGGTTTAGTGAGTTTGTGTTTTTAAATCGCCAACAAATTGTGATTCACACCTTCTAGATGTGATATGGCTTAATGAGAATCATTTGCATAAAATAACATGACAAGATATAATAAAATCAACTGGACAACCTGCATTTGATTGCTTCGAATACAGATGCGAATCAAGACAGTTTTACTTTCAGTAGTTTTACAGAAACATCATGTCTAATTTCCTGTCAGTGACCATGAATTCCTGTATCAATTCACTTTTAGCACCTTTAAAACTGAATTGAATCATTAAGGCTTTTTGTTTAATCACTGTTAAATCGGATTTATTCAACGTTATTCTTGCTATAAAGTTGCTGTAGTCAATTTCATTGTCAATGATTATGTTATATTATTTCTCACATGACATTGATTGGACAGTGATGTCACAAGGAAGACCTTTGGAATTCCTCCTGAACAAAGTCTGGAATACAAAAGCAAAGAACAAACAATGATGTTTCTAGTATTAGTATTTATATCATTATTCTGGCATGTAACCAACAAATTACGTTTTGATATCATGAACGAATGTATATGACCTCATAATGGTTCAAAGGCAGGTCAAAGCTGCAGCTTCTTATTATTGTTATGTTTGATAAAGTTTTGTTTGATTGAACAATATTGTCATGAGGTTACACAAGTAACTTAATCTCCATCCTTACCATGCGTGATAGGAACAAATGAAGAATTTATATTGAATTCTATCTACGGAAGTGCACAACAAGTATCTTTCACAACTTTTACTTAGTCAACGTGGTAAACTTTGACATACAGAAGTTAAACAACGTAATAATACTACATATTGGCTTTCTGAATAAAATAATATCTTCATTAAAAAAGACTTCGAAAGCTAGGTACTTCCTAGAAATTTCATACATTCTCGACGTACTTAGTGGAATTCTCGACGTTTCATATTGGACACAGACTTTTGAAATTTTCCACTCAACTTAGTTTGAAACCTTCAAAGGGATTTGCAAAAGTGCAGCAACAAGTGTTCAAGTAACATTTAATCGAGTTCATATAGCTTCAAGTTAAATGCGATAAATGACAATGAACGTAATGAAATCCGCATTGCTGAACAAAAATTTCAGCAAAAACCGTCAAAACATTGGAGTACATCACGAGGAATAGATGACATGCCCGATGATGAGATTCATCAAAGAAGTTACAAAAAATATAATATGAACACTATAAAAGGCATTCAGAACTCAATAATGGTATCAGTTTCAGTTCAATCTCATCGCTAAGAGATCCTCCTTTAAGAAGCCGAAAAGTATCATCTCAACCTGGAAATCATGAACAAATTGGTGAGTAATCCAACCTACAAAGATTCATTACCACAAGGCCATAGTTTCTGAATAATCATTGAAAATTCATAAATCTAGGTACTTCTTATTCTTGTTGTGAGCGTTGCTAGCGTTTACGCCAATGCAGGCCACTTTGGCCCAGTAGGTGCTCCATACGTTTTTGCCCCATATCCGTGGTACCCGTACCGTGACTACCTGAAACTGCACGAACCAATTGCTGCATTGAAAGCTGGTGCTTTTGTTGAAAGTGTTCCCGCAGCGGTATCTCATCAGAGCTCCAGTATTGTGCATAGCCGAGCCCATATAATCACACCTCCAGCATTCCATCATCCATCACCTATCATAAAAACTCTCTCACCAGCTCCAGTTGTTGTCAGATATCATGGTCCTCATCATTGGTGAAAGACATACTAAATTTCACATTTTGTTATAGATAAATCAATAAATCAATAAAACACTTAATAAACTCAAACCAATCAGTTTTTAATTAAGACATGCTTTTCAATATTGACTTAATCCTAGGTTCCCGATGAAGTTGGAAGAAAAGTTCACGGGACAAAGTTGGAACGTGTCAAAATGATTTGCTCTGAAAACACGAATACCATTAACGATGAGTTGGGAGCGTGGTCATCCTTAATTCAGGATGATATGTTTGGTCGATGAGAAGTACCAAATGCTTTCAACAAAATTATCCCTTAAACGGGATCCAGCCCGCAAGTTTAAGGTTAAGGACACTTTGGGTCGGGCTGATGGAAATGAATGTTAGTTCATCGCACTAGAAATCCAAGGATATCCCCAAGTTAAGAGGACTTTTAATTAAATGGACACTGAGCTAGAAGTGACACTGACATTGAAGCATCATTACCATCAGGGTATAGGCGTTGTGTTGGGGAGTAAAGATTCTGGGCTACGTGCCTTCTTTGAAAGGAAGGAAGTAATCCGTGAAATTTCAAAGTGAATCCAAAATCAATACATTTTCATTGAAGTCGAATGGCGACAGGTTGGCAAGTGAAACAACTTGGGATAAAATTTGTATATTTTATAAATCAATCTTATGTACACGTGTTGGATTGTGTAGGATTCGGGGGCAGGGTTCACGGAAAAGTATCGGGCATTCTGCAGGACAAATTTGTTTATCTTTCAAGGTGAAATGTAAAATATTTTGTCGAAAGTATTTGAAATCAACCATCCCTTTTGGACCCAAAAGAAATCTTGACTTTTGACGTGATAAATACGTTATACAAATTCAAGATGAACCATTGAGATTGGGATAACCCAAATACGAACATCCTGGTTCCAAGACATTTTTGGAAGGAATGAACCTGAGTTTTTGATAAGTTTTGTCTCAAGTGTTCCTTTATTCATAAACCTTTTGAACAAATTTAAAAATTACACGAAAAACAGTTTTATATAAAGTGACGTTGAGAACTCCCGGCTGTGGAGAACCTCTGATATTGACTTTCAACTGGTCCGTAGTACATCACGCCAGAGCTCCTCGAAGGAAAAGATTCGCTTCCTGTACTCGTTAGAGTCGTGAGTGGACTTGACATTGAACTTTGACTTTCCGGAAGCGATTCTCCACCTGTAGTCGTGGTAACCACGATTGGACTTGAAACAGACGTTTGGCGATAATCGTTTCCGGGACTGCTCGAAATGAAGTCTTCAACTGGCCTGTTTTTGTTATTTTCCAAAACGACAGGCAGGTTTGGCGTTAACTGGGGTTCAGTTGGGAGCTGCTGATTAATGGGGCCTATCACGTAAAACTGAGAGTTTTGTGTTGTAACAGTAGTCCGAAACGTTTTTGTAAAAGGTCTATAGTAAACCACACCAGGTGCTTGATTCACCGCATTCGTAACTGGACCTGTTTCCTGACCAATTCGTTGAGTCGGACTGTCAGCAATTTGGATCAAACCAGGTTCATTGTTACCGTGAGTTGTGTAAAAAAATGTTAAGTTCTGAGTTGCGGCATGCTTCTGGTATACATTCCTCAAATTGTCGAATAACTGCTCTCCGACACGGCTTTGAAGTTGAGTCACGATTGGCGTGTTTGTGTCGACACCAGTAGTTGGTGTTAGTTGGAAATTCGAACCCACTCCAGTATTTGGTGCCGATTGAGCCAAATGAGTTGAGACGGCCTGCAGATTGTTGAGTAATTGAATCGGATCAACACCATTCCCAAGCACTGACGAAAACACATGCATTGCTTGATGGGCGACAGTATGGTGTGTTATGACTGGCTGACTCTGGACATCTTCTCCCACTTTAAAAGAAACTGGATTTTGTCCATTGTAATTGTTAGAACTCTGTGGCTCCGCCGAAGTCAACAGAAGAACTGCACCCAACAAAATCTATTGAACGGATTCAATAACAATATATTTAACACTTTAGGTAATTCTTTAAATTATACCAACTTTATCATCTCGTATTAAGCCTGTGCTAACGAACAGTTTAACGTCTCATCAAACAATGATAAAATCAAGTCAATAAATACAGAAAGACGTGTTTTTCGACTCGTTATTGATATTCGCGTACTCAGACTTGAACTTGTTCCAACCTTGCCGCGAATTCCATGAGGCATGCATATATTAAAGATCGATAAATACATCCATAAAGATCGATTCGGCATACATATATTAAAAACGATAAAAACAAAATCTTTAATTCTTTGCTTTTCCATTAGTTCTTAACTTCAAATTTCAAAAAATATTTCTTCTTAATCAACCTAGAAATATATTCAACAATAAAATATATAATACACACCCTCCAGTTCGGCAGGTTTTGCTTCATATTGCATGAATGTGATTAATAAATAAACTTTCAATTGATCTGAAATCATAAACCAACGTCAAAATAAGTTTAATTAGAAGCTTTTGTCTCAAACTCCGCTAACGAGAATATCAAAAAATTTTACAGCTTTGAAACATCAGAAACTGAGATTTATCACACATACATGGTTTCCGTAGAACTTGAACCACAACTCTCGTTCCCCTTGAAAGCTTGGGGCGAAGCAAATGTCAAAGAGATCCTCTTGATCAATCTCGAGCATAATAGTTGTACCGTGTTAAGACGCAATATATACGAAAATTTATATTAGCAAACAAAACATTTTATTGAAATGGTTATAAATGCACATGACTTTCGGCTTAAGGATAATAAACGTATGGCGCGTACGATTTGAGTGTCGCTGGGTAGTGTGTCTGATGGACGCTTGCATAATGTGGATTTCTGGAGTATGTGGTGTACACGCCGCCTGGACTAGTATATGTCGGATAGTGCTTCAGCGATGGATAGATCGGCACTCCATAGCTACTCACAGTGGGCTCAACTGTGTGTCTGTGAGGCGCAACAAGGTCCTGTGGAACCTCAGGTATTGTACTGTGGTATCTTGCATCTACAGGCACAGCATAGCTTCTCACAACTGGAGCTAGAATTGGGGTAACCCGCCTCCGGCTGTGGTACTGAGTTTGACTCTGGTATGAGACAGCTGTGGGTACAGTTTGGACCAATTCTCCGACTTGAGTCACAACGGGCTCATGTACTAGAGCACGATCTAACACTGGCACTCCGGCATAGTGTGGTGCTCCTGAAGTAAGGGCGATTCCAGCTAACAGAACGACCTGCGTTTGAAAATTTTATTGTGAAGAAGTTCTTGCAATATTTTAAAATTCCTTACCAATTTGAACATTTTGCGAATTTCTTAAAACTGCGATTTCCTTGACTTGGAACTTGAAATTCTCCAAAAAGCTTCTGATTTAAAAAGCAAGGAACCAACATCTTATATACTGGTCCGTACATGTTCTGACAAAATGTTCAAATAATACATACAACAATACCGTACAAGTTTTTCGGGTTAATTTCGAGCTTTCATGTTCCCTATACGATGTCGACGAATTAATTAGAGCTATTAACGTAGCTGATACCAAAAATCATGTAAAAACAAAATCAGTTTACACAAATTGCACATAAAATCATTAAATTAACCACAAGTCACTGTTTAATGATATTTTATACATTTATTTGTTCTGATTAAATACAAAAAAATTTGGATACATTTTGTTGTCGTCATAGCTTAATGAGTGTCCTAATGATTGTCATTCATTTTCAACAAAGTCCGGATAAAAGGTTGGTTATCTTGTAACAAGAAAAAGTTAAACGAAAAACTATTTGTCCACTGTAATGAGAAGACAATATCCAGTGAGTCTTTTGGGGCATTAATTTCTAGAGAATTGTAAAACAGAATGTCATCAAATTTTCAGGTCATTAACACTGGAATCTTGCAAGTCATGAAACCAAGTCAAAAAACAGGGTCGACGTTTGAAGACATGTGCCTATTATTCAAAAAAAATCCGAAAGTCTTATGACTACAAAATCTCGGAATCCAAATGGTATAACTATTATGTTCTCATATAACAGAAATTGTTTAAGTACAAATAAAGTAAAATTTAATATAAACTTTTATTTGATTTAGTTATTTTAAATGTTTATTTAAATTAGTAGTGAAGTCCATGAGCTGCGTATGACTTGAGGATGGGACCGTGATGATAAGCACTGAGTACTGGAGCATGTGCAACAAGTGGAGTAGCTACAACAGCAGCATGGTGAGCATGTACCACTGGTGCGAGAGGAGCTACATAAGTCCTAACTGCTGGAGCAAGAACCGGAGTGACCAATTTCTTGCTATGAACAATAGTTTGGCTCTGATGAGATACAGCTGAAGGAACACTTTCGACGATAGCTCCAACTTTTGCCACCACAGGCTCATGGACTACAGCTGCGTGACTCAACACTGGTGCATGTGCATATCCAAAGTGGCCAGGAGCGGCAGCAGCGAGTGCAAGGAGTGTAGACAATACCACCTGTTCGGGAAGGATAGAATCAACTGGATATAGCTAAGACTTCTTAAATGTTCCTTACCAATTTGAACATTTTCCTTGTTGAATTCTTCCAAGAGGTCTGTACTGAATGAAACTCCTGAATGTTACTGATACCAGTCCACTTGTTTCTGTCGCTATATATACCATTGACTTCAACTTAACACGGAGACAAAATCAGTCACAACATTTTCAAATCTGATTTCCATTGCAATTCACAATTGCCGCAATCGTCGGAGTCAGTTCGTGAAAGTCATATGACCTCCAGAAAATCTCTGCTTTATGTCTCTGACCAGTTCGATTTGGTGGAACGGAAAGCTGTTTAGTTCCTGAATCCAGGATTCTTTCACAAACTCTACTTCGAATCAAAGGACTTCATTAAGAGACTTCATTGAAGGATTTCAAAACCTCAATCCGAACCGGTCAACCGCAAAATCACTTTGCCCACTGTTGCAAATTAATCAATTTTCTTACGGTTATGAGCTTTTGAGGCATTTCGAATGTTTGCACGTTCAACTGAGACTTGCCGGACAATTAGGTATTTCTTCCGCGTGCATATTTTATTTAAAACTCTGCCGAGTACTTGCATTTTCAAAATTTCCCAAGACACGGCGTCATAAACTGCAGCAAGTTTTATCGAACTAGGATATCTTTTTAATGGGCAATTCAGCTCATTCTACTACTGGAAGCATTACTCAAGAAAAATTGCTTGTTTTATTGTTTGAGATGGTGATAAAAGATTTGATTCACTTTCTCAACACCTAAAATCTATTCAAGACGTTTCTGCGGTTCACTATCGTCATAATCGTAATACAAATCGTGACTGAAAATGAAAATTTCTTGGCGAATTTTATTGGTCAAATGTCCTTTGAATTGATTGCATCGTTTTCTTTTCAATTAGTAAAGTTATTGTATACATCAATTAATCCACAGACTCCATCATGGATTGCCATCTAATGTATTCTCTATCGTTACATAACAAAAGTAGGAAACAGTAAACCGATCAAATGGGCTCGGTCATACACTTGAATTTGGTTTAGATTTCTAGTAGCAAAATTTTACCAACTTCTTGATTATGACTTATGACATTATCAGTTTATGAAATTTGATTTTTCTAAATCTTATTCAAATCTTTTTGGTATACTTCATCATACAGAATATCTGTACTAACATATTATGCTTCCAATTCTCGTATGATTTCCTTGACCACGTTCTCAAATATCTCAATTATCCATTCATGTGCATAGGCCTATGAAAACGTGACCAAGGTGAAGTATGTCCAGACCGTTCATGAGTTTGTAAGTCAGATGTAGATTTGAATGTCTCTAATAAAAAAATGATAGCGGAAGTTAAGGTGGTACCTTTTGCTATCAAATTACTAAAGCTAGATAGCTCGAAACGACATGATAAATCAATTTACTATTTCAAGTTAGGTCTACTCAAAGTATCATATAATCAAAGAAAGAAGGCTACAACGTGAAATTCATACATATGTCTACATATGTGTCTAATATCTCTAGATTATGATTGATCCCATAGCAGTAAATGTAGGTACGTATCAAATTAAGATAAAAACGAAAAATTCTTTTTGTAAAAAAGGAAGAGGATTTATTTATTAATGAGCTTATCACACAGACAATTTGCAAGAGGTGTTTTTGGTTAACACCTAATAATGATGGTAGCTACCGTGATATCCATGAGCTGAACCGAAGAATGGATCATGATGATACGAGCTTAGAAGTGGAGCATGATGAACCACTGGAGCGTGATGGACAACAGGAGCAACGTAAGTCTTCACGGCTGGAGCGACAACTGGAGTCACGATGTGATGATGTCCATGAACGACAGTGGAGCTTTGGTGGGATACAGCTGCTGGTATACTTTCAACGATAGCTCCTACCTTCGTAACGACTGGTTCATGCACAACAGCTGCATGGCTGAGGAATGGAGCATGACCATATCCTAGATGTCCTGGAGCTGCAGAGGCGATAGCAATAAGTCCACACAATACCACCTGTAAGAAGTTAAACGTTAATCCATGATCAATTCTAGCTGCTGTCTGCTTCTCCGTACCAATTTGAACATTTTGACTGTTTGGATTTTGGTCTGTTTCGAAGAGGTCTGTATTGAGTGAGTAGAGACTGTTGGCTTAAACTGATAGCCACAACAAACAATACCTTCCTATTTATACTAAAGCCCCAATCGTTAATCGTAATGGTCTATTCGCACGGTATACATTCGTGAATTGTAGATTGCAATTACAAGACACCAATGAAATCCATTCGACTTCTTGTAAGATTTTTACGTGAAAGTCAAGAGTGGCCTCGGCGAACATATGCGGCGACTATACAATTTTCGTCTATTTTTCTTATTGTTTTTCTTCGGTTTTTGTTTTATTTTTTGTTTTTCTCTTATTTTACAAGACATCATTACCTTAAGAAAGATAATAACTCATGAAATTTGCTGTAATGGAATTTATCTCGGCACGGATTTTTCTAATGAATGCAAAGAAAGTTATGTAACAGTTGCAGAAGCTGACTCTACTTGTGGTGCTGGTGTTGACAATGAATTGGAGCAGAAGTTTATGGGGAATTTTTAGTTTTTAAATTGGTAGGATTTATTACAAATTCCTGAGGCTTGATCGGTCTCATATATTCACATTAATTAAAATTATTCACAATACCTAAGGTGCTTTTAAAACAAGCAAATTATAACCATTTTGAAGTTTCATAACATCAACGAGCTCTTAATAAACCACCCAACATGCCAGCAATGTTATCTTAGTATATAGTGGAACCATAAAATTTACGTTATTAGTGGACCATTTTTAAAAAATTCAGATCATTTATTACAAGTGCTACTATAACAAGTGCTATTTATTATCAGAATGGAGTCATATGTTTTTCTGAATACCTCACTGAATTTTCCAAATTTCAGTATTGAATTAAGAAATCAAAACAGTTTTTAAGGAAAATGCGTTTGAAATATTTCTTTCATCTCCAGTTAATCGCTTAATATGGAATATCGCTATCGATATTATATCAGTATTCATGAAAGGACAGGACTGCATTTATCTTCTGTATCGCAGCAAGATTTAAGATTTCTTATCAACATAAACACCAGTTTAAATGTTTCAAACAAAACTTTTGAAACAAGTCATGCCTCCGAAACAAAGACTAGTGGCCTCTGTCCCAACGTTGGTCAAAGTTGTTGAGTCATGTCCATAAATGATTTACATGACCTCACAAAAATTAAGATTAGATTTTATGTAAGCATACTAAATTAAAAAAAATATATAATTTAGTAGCTCCAACAATTGGCGAACATGTACTGCGTGTGCCCTTAGGTAAACCGTTGATTTCAAATCGCTATTTTGGAATGATATTGAACTGCAGTAGATCAAAATGTAGATCAATGGAAATTGCAATTCATCATTATTGCAAAATTCTTGTTAAAATTAACACAAAAATTTAAATTCAGTTCATAATTTTATTTTGGCATATAACAATAAAAAATGAGTTCAACGAAATGAGGGTTGTCTAGCGTCGTGTTTTAGTAATGGAATCCATGATGACCGTGATATGAGCTAACCAGAGGAGCGTGATGGTATGCACTTAAAACTGGAGCATGGTGGACAGCAGTAACTAGTGGTGCATGGTGGACAGCATGATGTGCAACTGGAGCAACATAAGTTTTCACAGCTGGAGCAACGACAGGAGTCACAATATGATCGTGACTATGGACAACAGTTGAACTCTGATGGGACACAGCTGATGGTACACTTTCAACAATAGCTCCTACTTTGGCAACGACTGGTTCATGAATAACAGCAGCATGACCAGCATGAACAAGTGGAGCATGAGCATATCCTAAGTGTCCTGGGGCAGCTGAGGCGACAGCAAGAAGACCACACAATACCACCTAGGAAAATGAATTAATGTTGTTATCATGTAACTTCAAAGAACACAATCTATAATATTTCAGAAGTTTAATGGTTTCCAAATCTTACCAATTTGAACATTTTTAGTTTTGAGATTTGTTAAAGAGGTCTGTATTGAGCGAATTGGATGTCTTTGACTTAATGACTGATAGTTAACTCCATCAGACTTTACGTATTTATACAAAATCGACCAACAGAATAACACTCAGACAACATTCCATTTTTTCATTTCCCTACAATTACCTGACACTACCGTCATAGACGAGACTGCTGCTTGGATTTTGCTGTGAAAGTACTACAGAAGTGACCTCGCAAATAAGTATGAATTTTTGTTTATTTATTACCTTACGGTTTGTTAACGTGCATGACTGGTTAAAAAGTGTAGTTAAATTAAAACAAAAAATTATTGTAAATTCGAAATCACAACAATTGATCTGATGTATTTGCGTCAGACATATACGCAGCTGAACAACGAAATCTGACACTTGTCGGAAGGGAGTTTTATCATTTACCAGGTAATACGAACTCAATAAATTCTTCTTAAGAAGTTCTTTATTTTTTGACTCAAATAACTTCCGGATGAAACTTGATCGATTTTATTTCAATAAATTTTTGTAAATCTTATCCATGAAACGTGAATCATCAATGTATGATCTTTCGTTTAGTAACTTTGATGACTTCTAAGCCAAATCATATATTTATTTAAGGAATGTACTCCAAGTGCACGATCACACTTACGTGCTAAAATACGACTAGAATGAGGTCATATGTCTAAATGCAAAACAAAGTTGAGTTTTATATTTTATATTTAATTAAATCTCGATTCTTATACAAAACTTTTGGATATTTTGGTTCCAAAATCTTACAAATGGCCAAACAAGCTGATAAATAGGGAGTATGATATACAGTCCAAGGTGTATCTTAAGCAACCCGTTGTGGACCTGGTATAATTATTTGGGGTGGATTCACTGATGGTTGGCATTGATGAGGCACTGATGCTGGGACTGTCTGAACTACTGTTCCCAGATTGTCAAGAGGAGCCGGATGGACTACAGTTGAGTGGGATAATATTTCTGGTGGCCCATATTGTAAATATCCCGGAGCAGCTGCTGCTACTGCTACTAAAACTGACACTAGTACCTGCCGAAAGCAAAACGTTTAATTAAATTATTTCGGTTCTAGAAGATTTGTTAACATTGACTTACTAATTTGAACATTTTGTGATCGTTGATAATCCACTTCATGTATGCCGCTTGAGAACTGATGTCCAGGCTAGTGATCAAATTGCTTTTATACAAATCTTTTTCACACTTTGTTCTCATATGTCAATAACCAATTGACAGGCGATCGATTCGTGCAAACATTACGTAATTGGGAAAATCACTTAGATCTAAATAACCTCAGCGAATCATCAGATTTTTATCAGTAAAATAAGAATTTCAAGGAACTACCAATTCTTAAATATTTATTTTAACAAGAATGTGAATCAAACCCATGTCATGAGTCGTTATGCTGTTCAAAACAAATTCAATGAAATGTTTTTCAGTGTCATTTCCAAAATTTTCAGTTCAAAAGCATCAGTGACCGTCAACCGATGTTTTATAAAAACTTCAAGATAATAACGCTTGTGACAATTAGCCTCTCTTCAACGAAACTAGCTATACAACGGAAGAAGGCATTCAACTTGTTTGGCAACATAATGGTATATCATTTAACTGACATTTCACGGCTTAACCAGGTCATGTTAAAACTCTTGCTTTCTGTTTCTAAACACATAATGGGTCAATGACTTATTGGTTTCGTACGAACATCAACCAAATGATGCGTCAAAATTCTCTGATGGGACGATTCTCGTGTGACTCAACTGGCTTTTTGGCAACTCGCACGCAACGCGGAAACGTGTGGTTTTGTCAGACAAACCAATAAAATAAACATAAAATTATTGCAATACCTCAAAAATTGATTCACTTATTGAAATGATTTACAAAAGTTATCAGGAACTGTTTCAATAGTTCACTCAAAGTTACATAAAACGCAACAGGGTCATAAAACAGTCAAAATTACCATCTCAAAAGCGGAATTTGTCAATAAGTAGAGAAATTTAAAGTTTATCCCATAAAATCGAACAAAATTGAAATCCGAAAGCTTTAGTTTGAAAGGGAATGTTTTAATGATTGTTTCTTAAATAAAATGACAAAACACATTTAAAATCAGACTGGCAGGTACTTGGTAGTTCCTTTCTTCTAATAATGCCATCCATGAGCAGCATAGGTATTCAGAAGAGGTGCATGATAACTGCTGACAACTGGAGCCACGTACGTCTGCACAGCTGGTGCTACAACTGGTGTCACAATGTGATTATGGCCATGGACTACTGTTTGACTTTGGTGCGACACTGCAGAAGGTACACTTTGGACGATAGCTCCAACTTTAGCTACAACTGGTTCATGAACAACTGCTGCATGGCTGACCACAGGAGCTGCTAAATAACCTAGATGTCCTGGTGCAGCTAATGCAATTGCAAATAAAGCACACAATACCACCTGGAAATGAAAAATTAAAAACATTTTAGAATGATAATCAAATCCTGTTTTCGCAAGTATCCTTACCAACTTGAACATTTTTGAGGTCTGTACTGAGCGATTTGCAAGTCTTCTAGATGACAACTGTAGCTCCAGCTTGCCTGCAATTCCTTATATACAATCAAAAGTCACAGTCCGAGTGACTTATTCACGCATTAAAATCATTTTGTGCATTTCATTCTACAATTACGTCAAAAGTCTTGAGCAATCGAAGGCATATACACTTCTGGTTAAATTTTTATTTGAAGGTCAGTCGAACCGAGTCAACACCTGGACCCAGAAGACTTCCAAGACACAAAAGCCATTTTGTAGGATTAAACTGGAAATGGAACGAGTGGATAAATCAGACCAAACGAAAAGAAAATTGTCCTATGACGCAACCATAACTATCTTGACTATGAGGCATTGACAGATCGTCAGATAGCTCTATTGTTATTCTCTACAGCAAGGCGACATTGCTTTGCAGGTCGGAATGAATGGCGGTAAGTGTTGCAGCGAAATTGTCTTTTTATGACGAAAGGTACAGTGTCTGGTATACGTGACTATTGTGTCTCATGAATTTCTTGGACTTTATTCTGTTCACTTATTGATTACAACTTGCTCTATAACCTACCGAGATTAATGCTAACGATAAAACGAAATTTACGATCACAATTGCAAGTGTTACTCCATCGACAAGTTGACATCATGTGACATCCATCACACACCTGCTAAGGATAAGGATTAAAGTTGTCACTTGTGCAACATTACAATACCATCAATTAGTCAAATATCTGTTAGGTTGGAAACCAAGTTCTCAATCAAGGAAGTTTATATCGAAAATGCACAGTTTAAGTTGAATTCGATTTTTTTATAAATTTTTCTTATACGAGACTTGGCGGCGGCAACGTTGTTCCGCAATCAATTAACTAAAAAACAAAGATTAGACGAAAAAAATACCTTCAAGATTTGTTTAGTCATGCTATTATGAATAACCACATCGAAGTGGATATAAGAAAACAATTTTGTGTCTCGAATTGTTCAGTTGAACTTGACCACGAAACTTTATTACGTGTGAATTGAAACGCCGTCAAGCATTGAACTACTTTTTTTTAAAGGTAATTATTTTAATTGTAGCGGTAAGGAATAAAAAAGAACTTTTTAAGCTTTGATAGCTTGTAGCCACACTTCGTGTAGACACTTTATTTCACGCAATGTTCGACACTGACCCTCAATGTCAGGATTAATTGATTACGTGTCATGAAATGTGTCGCTAATGGAGAGAAAATTAGATTCACTTCTAACCAAGGATTCAAATCTTCTTGTCCTCCAGGATTTAGTAATTGAATATTGAATGTTGTCGTTCATCAAAACCAAAAGATACGTGTAAATATTCGTCAATGATTAACTGGAACAGTACAAAATTAAGATACGGATCTGTAAAGCTCGTAAACTCGAAGTTATTTCATTCAAGTACATTTAAAGTTTCTTAATCAAACTGTAAGCAAATACTTAATAAGTACAAACAGAAATTGTAATCTAAAGTATCTGTTCAATTGCACCATATTCGATAATCACTTCTCAGTATGATATCAAAAATTAATTCGTATGTAATCAAACTTCATTAAAACTATTATTTACCAAAAGCTATCGAGATCTAGAGCAGTTGAAAAATTGCAAATTAATAAGCTACTAACATACAAAATTTTCAAGTAATTATCTTGACAAATTAAGTAGCTGTTTGTACGATAATTTGCAAACCCAGAAAAAATAACTTCATCGTTTACCGTAATTAACAACCAAAAAATTAATTAAGACGAATATGTGAAAAAAACCTTTGCAAAAAGTCCACACCTAATTTGGAGTTCATTTTTGAGACTTAGTTACTCGGAGGGTCATTAAAAGGTCGTTAATCTTAATTTTAACGTTTTAATTTCTCAATTGACTTCAATTTTGAATTCATGTGAGTTCATTTAAAACTGATTTGCCTGAAGATGTTGAAAGAGCTTTTTAACGTGTAAAGGCAAGTTGAAATTGTGTGACACGTGAACGTGCTTCATCCAAAGCCCATGTTCGTGCTTTTATTTGTGACATACTATATGTTCTATTTCTCCCACGCATTTCAGATCGACTTCTATACATCTGGAATTAACCTTTCTGATTTATGGAATTTTTTCCCTAACTTATGGATTTTCATGTCAATTTTTGTCTAAAATTAGTCATGATATTAAAATATATATTTATTTATGAAAATCTCATGCGAAAAAATTTCGCATTTTACTTTTATTTAACATACATGAAACATTTACCTTAGGCTAATTCTTTAAATCTTTCCAAAGTTTTAAGAAATTTTTCATTCATTTTCAAGGCAAAGTTTACATAAAACGTACTTGACTTTTCAGCGGAAGACGTAAATTGGGCAAAAATTTGTAATTTTTTGTCATAAAATCGAACAACTGACATTCGAAATTGAAAGGGAACTACAAACGATTTGTGTCTTTGAATAACACCCAACGAATTGCTTTTCAAATTGTTTCATTTTGTTAAGAAATTGCTTAAGAAAAATTATTGCAAGAAGGCATCAATTATCCTAAGGTTAGGTTTGATGGAAACTCAATTCTTTCGCATTTTCATGAGACAAGAGCTTACAGAAAGATCACTATGTGTTTTCCGTTTCCCCTAAACGGAATATATTTTGAATAGCATGTGATATATTTGCATTTGGAAACAATTTTGGAAACATTCTAAATGATTTAATTTATATACGAATATCTTTCTTTGAAATCTGTATAAAATAAAATGTAGTTAATTATTAAATAATTCTTTCATGGATGAGGTGATTTTATTAACACTCGAATTCCATGATTTCTTAACGAAATTTCATTGCGCAGTAATAAATAAAACAGAAAAATTAATTCCAAGTTATATTAAACGAAATTACATATATAAGTCTACAATGTAGATCACAAGGCCGTCAAAGGTCGTCCGCGAAAGCTGGCAGTGCAGATTCGTTGAAACAAGACGGAGTACAAGACTATTGTGGTTATGAGGAGTAAAACGCAAGTCCCAAAAATGTTAGTATACTATGAAGACGTTCGTCATAATCAACTCAAAATGCATCGAAAAAGGGGAACGCCTGAGATGCTTGCTAAAATTTTATTTGCATACACTAGGGATAACGTTATGATGTGCTTTGTGATATGCATTAGATCATATATCACTTGATTATGGAACAGTTAATAATATGTTGCTTTTATTATAAATAACTTCGTGAAACCGTGGACTCAGTGATGCATTCCAAATAGTCGTTCGTGTCGAAAGGGAATTATGTTGAACAGTTTTTAATGTTTAATATTGTAACTTAGAAAATCCGTCTCTAGATTCTGTAGATTCTCTAAAATAAAGACAATTTAAAATCTTGAACACTTTTACTTGAACAACTATTTTATATTAATACAAGAAAAAAAAGCCCGTAATACGGAAAAAAAATAAAAATTGATAGATATTTATGACGTCATGTAGAAAATGAATTTTCCCCGTTTGAGTGAATCCCATTCTCCGGTGAATGAAATTCAATTCCAGAGACCGGAGAGAAATTCATTCTGTGTTTGATCTACATAAAATGAATTTTTTCCGCTTTCAAAGAGTGAATCCCATTCTCCGAAGAATGAAATTCATTTTCTGCTTCACGACCATTAGGATTTTATATATTAAAAATAATTTCTAACTCATCAACCATGCGATTCGGGCGGCGGACATTGAAATGCAGTTGAACTGACTTAACTTCAGGCGTTTGGGATGGTTAATCAAACAATTTGGCTGCACGCGCCGTGGGAACGGAAATTCGGAATTTTATATTTTTGTGTGAAAAGAATCGCGCGTGTTTCTAAGGTTACATTCAACTAGGACATGTTTCCAAATATGTAAGCTATATAATAATCATTTGGAGAGTCTTAGTATCAATTAGGAGAAACCGAAATTGACACCTTGTGAGTAATCATGCATAATCATAAATAACCTCAATATCTCCAACTTAGACTAAGTGATATACATATGTTAAAAAACTGTAAACAGACTCATCAGAAAATTCTCGACAAAATTCCGATAAACTTTTTTGATGTTTTTATCACCTGCTACACAGAACCGGGTCATCAGACACCAGAACTCATAAGAAAAAGCTGTCAAAGAACTCACGATTATCAAGTCATTGCTAAAAAAATTCAAACTGAATGAGTTACAAATGCGTGTTTGAGAAGAATTCAAATGTCATGTACTTGAACTTCAACGTGTCTTATAACGTTCCAGTTAATTTGTTCCGCTTTTATATAAAAACAATTTTAATAAACAATGTCCATTTAGGCATGTAACTCCCAACAAGTTGACGTCTTGAATTAACTGGATGCAGTACCTCAAAATGCAAGCCATATAAGAAACAAGTAAAGCTAAATTTAGTACTCAACGATGGGTGTATCAAGTTCAATATCCGGCGAATTACTGTAGTGTAATGGAAAAGTAACTTAAAGCAAGAAAATATTACGAAGGTCAAATGTACATACGCTCCATGGAGTCAGTTCATACGTGAACGCGATTATTCCTTCTATTTGCAATGAGTGTCAGTCTTGAAACCACAAATGTAAAATAGCTCCTTCTCGTGTTAGAGATACAGGTAGGTTGACGATACGACGATGATTGGGGCAAAGCATGTGCCAAGAGAATAAAAACTCCACCCGGCGAGTGCTCTGCAAAACACGGAACTAAGTGCGGATACTTTCGTTTTCATTGGGGAGTAAATTTTTTTAGATATTTTTAATATATAAGCAACTCATTCAAAGATTTGGAGCTCAAACGGTTAAAGATTTTAGTTCAAGTAACACAGACCTCCTCAAACAAAACTCAATTCAAAATGTTCAAGTTGGTAAGCATGACGTGATTTTGAAGTTAGTGGGAACGAAGTGATGTCAATTCAACAATTGTAATTTTTTATCCAGGTGGTGTTATTCTCATTGCTCGCCATTGCTGCTGCTCGTCCAGGATTTGTTAGCCCAGTCGCTTATTCAGTTCCAGCTAGTGCCTACCAGTATTCGACCAGTGTCCACACTCCAGACTATCTTAACCATCAGTCAGTCAGCTCAGCTTTATCTCCTGATCCTTACTACATCGCTCCAGCTGTTGCACCAGTCGTACACACTGCTTATAGCACAGTCCTTGGACACCATCATTTATATTAGACAGTAGAAATTGACGAATAATATGAAGAACTAAAATAAAACATTTGACTTTTATAAAAATTTGCCATTTTTCATTCCTTGAAATGTTTCGAAGTTTTGTCTGCAATTGAAATTGAAATTGTCCTTTTGCAAATTTTGTGTTCCTTTTCTCAAACTCAAATTGTCAATTGCAAATTCACAAATTGTTGATTTATCGATTGACAAGATTCGCTTGTTCCTTATGAGCAGGTCACAAACCGAATGAGCCCGGATCAAATGATCTGGAAGAACTCTCGATTTCATAGAGGTAGTGCATTTGATCCCAGTTGTCGAGTTCATGTAGCCATTGTTATTTTTTAGTAGAAAGTCTGTAATTTTTTAATTTACTCTGGATTAGTTGAATATGGCTACACTGAACGACATTGTGATTATAAGACAACAATTTAGATACAGATTTGATCTTTACAATACTGCAAAACCCTGCCATACGTTACTGATCAAACTCTTCCTACAAAGAAAGGATGACTGTGTTAGTGGACATATTATTTTGGATGAAACCTCATAAATGTGTTGTTGTACTCTAAAATGCATATCCGTGTCCTATGTGGCGCAACGTTTATGAAACAGCCACAAGAATTATCACAAGAGTTCCCACATCAGTTTCTCAAAACTTTAAACCAATTCAAATTCCTTCGTCTACCTATGTCATCAAAGTAATATGATATTAAGCATAAATTGCACTTGTGCTATAATCAATAACATCTGGAACAAACTTAGCCAATAAATTTGCCCAATGAAGCATATAATCACAAAATCATGAAATAGATATGAATCCACCACAAGATCAAATCTGTTGAAAATAACAGGAAGGTGGCCAAATGCACTTCCAAAAAATATAAGTTTACGAACAATAAAGGCCACATATCTGTGTTATTAATAGATTCTTGTTAGAGTTAGATACTTTACCTAATCTCAATGTAAAGTAAAGTCAGATGGATTAAATTTCACGGTGGCAACAGTGACAGACGTTAAGCCCGGCAAATGTCACAAGATGGTGCAACTCTAAGGCCCTTGCATAATTAGCGATGGCGATAACATTACAGTACGCAATTTGCGAGCAATGCACTTTGAAGATTTTTCTAGTATTCAGTAAATCATATAAAAGGTACACGATATCAAAGGTTGGATATCAGTCAGCATTTGTGCATTTATCATCAAACAACAATCCAAACGCAAAACTAGCCTTCAACATGTTCAAATTTGTAAGTTCTAGAATTTGAGAACAAGAATCGTTTAAGGATTCTACTATTCTTCTATTCACACAGGTCGTAGCATCGCTGTGTTTTGTTGCTGCTGCAGCCATCCCAACAATCCTGCACGGAGACGATCATTTGGCCAACATTGATCACTTGGACCACATTGATCACTTTGATCTCCACACTGTATCTGCCACACCATTGGTAGGATTCAAAACAATCCTTCAGCCTGAAACCATTCACATCCATGAACCAACCATCGCCAAAGTCGGCGATCTAGTCCAAAAGGTTCCCACATCAGTTTCGCACCAAACCCAGACTGTTGTCCACAACCACGCTGACGTCGTAACACCAATCGTTGCTCCAGCTGTCAAGACCTACACATCTCATGTTGTTAAAGCAATCACATCTCCTGTCGTCTATGCTGCATCAGCTCCAGTCCTCAGCTACCTCCACCACGAGTAGGATTAGACCCATAGGCCCCTGACACATTGGGTATCATCTGATGGATGATCAGAGATCTGCTAGTACTTTTACCTTCTCTTAGTTGTGATTTCTTTTCTAAAAATAAAAATTTTAATTCTTCTCCAAATCAATTTTTTTTGATTCATAATTTTGAGGTTTCTGAACAACAGTTCTAAGGACGTATTTCGAATGCTATCAAGATATAGATTCTGCCAAATTTCTAATTAGTGATGAGGTTTTAGTGCCACTCCAGTTAACACTACTCAAAGATGCTTTGATGTAGGAAGCCTTTCTTCAAATTCTATTTTCAATCGCATTAATTGCTAAAATTTATATTAGCCACAAATCTTTATTTAGATACAAAATTTGTGTAGGAGGTAACTAAAATTTTCTCAGGACCAAAATTAGAACGAAAATAAACTCGAATTTAGTTCAAATACGTGGAAGTTTCGTACCTTTCGTAACTTTTCGGAAAGTTCCTTTTCCTAATCAAAATGAGAAAAACTTAATACTTTCAAAGCAAGAAAGAAAACTTTGAGCTATGAAAGTATAGTTCCTGAGTTCATAAACCAAACATAATTTGGTAAACATTCATGGAAATAAAGTGCACAGAACTTTACTCTTGATGGGTTTTTCAATTCAAGATTATTTTGAATTTGTGACAAGTTGGCCCTAATGGAAAAATACAAATGTATGTATAAGCTTAGTTTAAGCACCTACGCATATTTTCTGAAGTTCTTGGTACTGTAAAAAATTAATATCAACGTCCATTACCTATTCATTTCGCAAAGTGATAAGCATATATTATTTGCGTTTGAGGGACAGTACTTACATAGATTTTCGGTAGAACAAAGCAAATCCCACGCAAAGTAATTTAAAATCGGCCAAATCGAACCAAAATATTTTGACATGTCCAAAACACAGAATAAGATTTATTGACTTAGCTTTTATCCAATTGACAAGAGCTTTGCCTCCCAGGTATACTTTAAAACATTTATTAGCGGTAGGTAATGGTGGATGGAATGTGGATGATTCTATTTTCAAGTTTTTAACCGCCTGGTAGGTGAAAGAGTAGAATTTCACCTAAAGGTAATTTACTGCTTGGTTTGACACACTGGCAACGAATTAAACGGTTACTCACAATCAAGTTGTGCATACCGGTACTTAGAACCTGCCGTAAATTGAAGATTGAAAATTAATTAATGTTGGCCACCTTGAGTTAAGTACTCGTTTCCATAGAAAGTATATTTGTTTCTTGTTCCAGAAATGACAAATTAAGCCTACCTCAATTCCGGATTCTTAATGCACATTACGTGGTGACATTTTCTGCTTGAGTTGTGGCTTTTACTGCCAGGAGACGGAATAGTAACTATACCATATTTGCAAATATGCAAAGGAAGTGCTTGAATTTCACGATGTTTGTAATTTCAGCTATATCTTTTTAATGACTTAACTTTGACTACAGTCGCAATAATTCAAAAGATAACATTTATCAATGTGGCTAGTAAATTTAAAAGCGAGCTCTGACGGGCTTTGGAGAGTGGCCTGGTAGGCACAATGAGCGTTGCATGTGATGGACCAACTACGTTCGAGTCCTTCAATCCAGGAACTGATGGAGCTGATGCTTCACCTTGATACCGGCGAATTGGGATTTGGATCACAGTAAAACTTGGATTTGGAGTTCTCCTAGGGTTATGAGAATCTACATATTTTGGGTCCTTCAAAACAATGGGGATCCTCAAACTCTGTGACGAATATAGTCCAACTTGATGGTGGCTGGCAACGATTTCAGCAGTAGTTTGATTGTGAACTTGGCTTCCTGGTCCTTCTTCTTGAGGTTGGTCAACAGGCTTCGCTGCCACAATAGCAAGGATGGCTAAAAATACTTTCTAAAAAAACGGATATCACTTAAAAATATTCGCGTTTTATCATTCTCACAACTTACGAACTCCATATCAGTATGATTCTTATAGTCCAATTGTTTTGCCAAATTGGAAGTGCACCATTTATATGCGGCTTCTTATCAAATTTGAATATCCAGTTTAACATTAGCCTATAAAATAACTAATGCAGATTGTCTTATCTATTAATTCAATGAATCCCTCAGGGGCTGTGCTTGTTTTTCCTGATTTACATTAAAATAATAAATTATGGAACATCTTCTTTAAAAGCAGGCTTTGAAATGCTTCTAGCTAGAAAAGCACTTAGACACAAAAATCTTCTGAAACAATTGTCCCTAAATGTATAAAAGGCACAAGTTTGATAATCAGCTGACCACAGTGTTTCGAAATCATGAAGCTCGTAAGTTGATAGCGTTACTAAGTTGAGAAATTCAAATACAAATGGATGTCTTTTTCAGACCCTCATTCTGGGAATACTAGCAGTGGTGAATGCTCGACCAAATACATCACCATCCACGTTATCATTTCATCAAGACACTGCATCAGAAGTAGAAACCTTGCCAATTCTGTTTTTACCACAAATGGATGACGATCTCAAACTACCATTAGTCATAAATCCTCTCAAAGAATTAACACAACTGAGTCAGTACATTAGGAGAAAACCTTCTGATCAATTTACTTATGTATTGAGCCAAACTCCTGAGTTACAACAGACAAATGTAGCACAAGATCCTGCCAGAGATCCAGTTGGAACGACTCCATCACCTCAAGTTTTCACAAATCCACAACCTAGCTTGTTAAACCTCGTTAATTCATTTTTTGGTCTATACTTTTTATTCACATGATTCAATTATATAGAAATTGATATACAGTATAACCGACTTTCATTATTATCTAAGTTGACAGACGTTTCGGGTAAATTTCGTGCGGAGGAAAATAACATCGTCTTTTTGTACGAAATCAATCAATCTAAAAACTTGTAATGTAGTTTTCCATAAACAGTTTCATGTTGACAAACAGAAATTAAAATTTTCATCATTATGGTATTCCCACCTCTAACCAGGAAAAGAGTCCCTATTATCCGTCTGTGTTGGCAAAGATACATCTATCCGCTAAAGGCAGGTAATGATACTCTGATATCAACATCTAACTGAATGACCAAATCAGTACTTCAAAGCAACCATGCATTGCAATATGCTTTGCATAAACTGAAATCTTATACCCTTTGCATTCATCTTTGAAATTTGTAATAATTCATCGACAACAAGAAACTGATACTAAATACTGATGTCATGATGTTGTATTGCCGTGTCTGTGGCTTTGAATCGTTAAACGCAATCAATATAGATGCAATGGTAATAAGCAGAAGATTTCACATGCAATTTATTAGTTTAGGATAACAATTTAGTGCGAGAAAGCTATATGAATCCCGGCAAAATGTCAAGAAAGCTTAACAATTAACTTAAATTAAAACCTGGATTAGGTTTGTCGAAATAGTAACAAAGTGGTGTGACAACAATCATGTCGCCACTCACATAGGAACCAATTTAAGTCTCGACTTCCGTGAGTCGCCACCTAATCTCAGCTCTTTAGATGACGCCAAATGTGACGATAATTTCTGAACGAATTTCAATTGAATTGTGTAATTTCGAACTTGTTTTATGGAATGTCAAATGATTCAGTGATGTAATTAACACAAGTACCGAAATTCTATACCTAAAATAAATTACCCGCCAAATTACAATTCCACCATTTTTGGAGACAATTTAAAACGAGTTACGATGTCTCAACAATCCACTTTTGCAATATCCTTGTGGAGCAACATTTAGTTAATAATATTCAATTTTTAAATCACAATCGCAAAATAAAAGAGTAATTTTTCATTTTCAGTAGTTTGCACAAAGTTCCTGTTCACAATATCATTTAGCCTTCAAAGTAATTTATCTTTAAGAAAACAAATATTAGAAACGTGCGGCAAAATATTTCAACCTACCAAAGGTTATGACTTATAAACCCTCTAAATATCCTCTCGAGATAACAAGAAGTTGAGGTCATTTTTCACAAACATTTTGTCAGAATCAAATCTCTACAGATGAAATGAATTAATCTTCATCACTAGCCAAGCCTAGTGGGCAGTAGAAGTTATGGTTTTCTTGCTGTGGTTCTATTTGCGTGCAATGTTAGATGAAGTGGTCATCATCCCACCTAGTAGGATAGGAACATAGACCACAGAATTTACACCACACGTCAGCCGTATATTCGATACGCCTCAAAGTGTCATTCTGAATGGATTTAGCCCATAGATTTGTCTGTAACCATATTCCAGGTCTTGGAGATAAGCTATTGTACAAAAAAACTACTTAAGCCTACAACGTCAGAGTGTCAAGTGAACTCTAGATTGAATAGTTATTTATGATCACAGATATATCTATTCGTTCACAACTGAAGAAATTTTAATGTGTTATAACTAAAGCATGTAATAAACATAATACTTATTAATATGAAACGAAAGTCACCAGGTTCACTTCATGGTCATCTAGAGTTGAAGTTCGTCTTACGGATAACTGGGTGGTAATGGTTATTGCCAAATGGTTAAGTTCACCTACTTACTTTCCGTAGAGAAGTGTTGTCGAACCCGGTAGAAGAAAAAAAGAAAGAATATGTAAGTGCGAGGTGAGTTATGAAGAAATCAATCTACATGTTGTCTAAGCCACTTGAATCTCAGATACAGTTTGTGGTATATAAGACAGGAGACGATCTGGGAAAAGCATCAGTCAAACATTTGAATTCGATTGACAATCAAGTGTTCGAAACGACACAGACCTTCTCTTTTTAAAAACTTAAATTAAAGTAATAAAAACTTTTTCAAAATGTACAAGTTGGTAAGACTGTCAACAAGGTTAAACGAGTCATTAGTATTAATAACAAAATTTCTTCCTTAAGGTGGTGTTGTCTGCACTTATTGCCGTTGCTGTTGCTCGTCCTGGAAATTTGCATGTTGATTCAGTTGCTGTAGCTGCTGCTCCAGTTGTTACAGGATACTCAACTCTTGGACATGTTGCTGCTGTTTCTGCTCCGGTTGTGAAAACTGCTGCCCTTCTGGCTGAACCAACTCATGTGGAAGTTAGTGAACCAGTTGTGGCTAAAGTAGGTGATGTTGTCGAAAGCGTCCCATCTGCAGTGTCTCATCAAAGCTCCACTGTTGTACACAGCAGGGCTAATGTTGTGACACCAGTCGTTGCTCCAGCTGTTAAGACATACACAGCTCCTCTCCTGAGGACAGTTGCTGCTCCTTTGGCTGCTGCAACCGTTCATGCTGCTCCTTTGGCAACAGCTCACTATGCAACTGCTCCAGTTGTCAGCGCATACTCTGCAGGCCCTCTAGTCAGCCACTACACTGCCTCTCTGGCTCATGCTCCAGTCTTCAGAACCTATGCCAGTCCATTCGCATATTCTGCTGCTGCTCCAGTTTACAGGACCTACGCTGGTCCTTTCGCAGTTACACACGTTTAGGACGTAACCTCTCAACGGCTCTTATTTGACTGAAATTTCAGCTCTATTGCTCTCAAAGTACACCGAAACATCCTGATTTGAGAGAGATTAGAGTTGAAGCATGAAAACTACAACAGGATTTTTATACTTTTTTGTAAATTTTATTTTCTAGGCCTTAAGAATTTCCTACAATCCTTTTTCGTATTTCCTTCCATTCCACTTGGCTATCTTGCTTAGATCATAAAATTTACGAAGACTTTAAAATGTAATTCAAGGCACAATAAATTTTTTGTACAAAATTTACTATTTCCGTTTTCAATAATTCATTATCTTCTAGTATTCATGTTTCAAGGATAAAACATATATATTTGTATCCGTGAATTTGAGATTGTCGTGTTAAATTTCATTTCAAACTTCATCGTTGAGCAACAAACAGCGTCTGTTATCATGTGGACTGAAATGTATCAATTGATTTGATCGAAGTTTTTACAGAAGAATCCGTCATGATGTAGGTATGCTCAAATCAGTTAGAAAGACCACATCTTCTGATTATGTAAGGATATGTCTCTGGAAAATCTTTTACGCAATCAATCCGACTAATTTGTTCATGACATGCTACAAAGCTCCAAAGAATCCATTCCAATTTCATAACTTCTTGACCTTAAATTTCACTTCGTCACTACAATTTGATGATTGCAACCTGAGAAAATTAAGTTTGTGACGTTGTGTAGTTGCATTGCATTGAAATGTAATCTAATACCCCTCGACCTTATGATTGCTTTGAAGCAATTGCCTTGTGTACGAAGCCCATCAACAAAAGTTCTAATCCATTTTGTAATTTATAAGAACGTCATAATTTGCCCCCATATGAGAAAATGTCATGTTGTCATTAGTTTCATGTCACCATGGGTTTTTGAGGTAAGAAGAGCACAAGTTTTTTTGCTTTGATGAAAACGAGATTTTTATTTATTAGGTACTACATATTTGAAATTACTGTCGAGGTATGAACGCGAGATTTACCAGGATTTGTAGTATGCAGGAGCCCCATAGCTGGAGATGATCGGTGCAGCTGCATAAGTTTTGACAATTGGAGCACTAGCGTAGGTCTTGAGAATAGGGGCTGAAGCAGCATAGGTGCTGTAGATTGGAGCAGTAATCAGAGGAGCAGCATGAGTCTTAAGAAGTGGAGCATGGTAGGATTTGATCAAAGGAGCAGCTGATAGAATAGGTGCCGAGTAGGTCTTCACGATTGGAGCGGTATAAGTTCTTACAGCTGGTGCTACAATTGGGGTAACAATGTTAGCCTTGCTGTGTACAACAGTCGAGCTTTGGTGTGATACAGCTGTGGGGACGCTTTGAACGATATCCCCAACTTTGGCAAGAGCTGGTTCACGGATTTCAACATGAGATGGTTCCGAAATCAGAGCAGCTGAAGCATGATATGCTAAACCGCTAGGACTGGCTACAGCAACTGCGAGGAGAGTTGACAACACCACCTGCAAGAAACAACTGTAAGAAACTAATTCGATTGAATGAATCTAGGCTGAAACTTACCAACTTGTACATTTTGAAGTAGTTTTAAGTTTTAAGAAGGTCTGTGTTGAAACAATTGAATTTGCAAGTGCACTGATAACATATCCCTGGCTGCAATTTTCTTATATACCAAATGGTGGATGCTACTTTTTTCAAGGAACACATCTTGAGGAAGCATTCGGCAAGTTGACCGTGAAAATTCTCTTAAACTCGTTTCCGTTTTTCAGTGTTTTCTTGAATCACAAATAATTCACTTTCCAAAAGGGATGGTGACGTGCAGCTACTTTAATAGTCAGATATTTTACTCTTTACGTCATGTACTACAACTTCTGCGGACTTTGTTTATAATGACAAAACTCGTTTCAAGTTTATTATTTTAACGGAATCAAAATATGTTTGGGTGGAAGTGCAACGAACCAGCCTTCATTGGGCAGGAGATATTGGCAAATTAAGTCATAAACATATCAGCTCTGAGATATGACACCATTCAGGGTTATTGTGAAGTTAACGGATAAGGCTTTAAGATGAGTTAAATGTGAAAATAGACTTACTAACAATCAAATACATCATCAAATGCACTAAAGAAGGATCATTATGATGTGTTTTAAAGGTCCATTAGGGTTGTCATTAGAATCATAATTTAATGTACAAGAAAATGAGAAGGAGATTCGCTCTATGCAGTGGTAATTGGTGCCACTCCCTAATTAGTATAAATTGCCTTCCAAACTTAATTTATTTAAGATCATTTTGAAAGTGAAATCGTTGAGCACATATAGTAACCTGTTCCTCGACGTTCTTGTTTCTGACCTTAAACTCTAATTACATATAAAATCCAGAGTTTATTTATTCAGGTAATCAAAACACACCCTTTCGATTTCATTGAAGACACGATCAAAGTAAATGGAGAATCAATTTATCAGATGGTATCATGAAACCTCAAACGTGCTACATCGTCGTCAA
The DNA here is from genome assembly GCA_963971475.1 of Chrysops caecutiens. Lineage (NCBI taxonomy): Eukaryota > Metazoa > Arthropoda > Insecta > Diptera > Tabanidae > Chrysops > Chrysops caecutiens. The sequence continues at coordinate 74,691,151 of OZ020568.1, forward strand.
AGTAAATATCATAACTTAATCCAGTAAAATTGTGTCCGGTGTTGTAACGGCGTCAATTAGAGACGACTTACTTATTTCGAAGTTACTTTTTAAACGATCAACACAACGGACAAGTTTTCATGTTTGCTTTGTATGAAAGCTTCAAAGATTTGGCTTGTTAACTCATGAGACATTGACAAGGTCATGATCATGTCTGAGGCGTTAAACAGCAAATTCATGTTCAATAACCTGTACAAGCAGTAACAGTGTGTAAAGATTCATGTATTCCATAGAAACCATAATTGCAATGAAACAAAACAAGAAGCAAACCGTGCAACGCCCAAAAGACACATATATCCACTTAAAGAAAATGTTATTTCCACAGGTTTAATTAAATTTATCAAATTACAAAACTCGAAGCGCTTAAACAAACCAAGAACGTTAGCCATGACTCTGATTTTGTTTGGTTTTACAGGCTTCAGAGACATCTCAAACGAATCACATTCTACAATATGATATCTAGGTAGGTACTTGTTATTCGACGCAATATGATATTCCCTACAATAGACTATACCTCTACTCTATTGGTTTATAATACATACACCATGTTGCAACTACGTATCATTTCATAATATGTCAAAACAGAACTTTCTCAAGGTTGCTATTGAAGATTAATCAATCGAGTTATTGAAGCTTAGTAGTTTTCAATTTAACTTTACATAGTCATAATTCTACAATATACCCTGACCTGAACTGGAAAATTGTTCTAAACTTTTGAAGATGTCATACAGGATAACGATATCCTGTCGAACGCAGATGACTGCAACTTGTAATAAGAAATTACGCAATACTTTCTTAATTATGCAGGACTAATTGTTAAATGTATGATATTAAGGATTGGATGTGTGAATAATGCGTATCTACTCCTTGAAAGATAAATCCTTTGAATCTGTCATAAGCCAGTAACCAGACTTTCAAAGCAGACATGTTTTTGAAGCTCAACAATTAAAAAACTTCAATAAGTCGCCACTCACGCAATTTAAAAATGTTTTTCAAAGTTGCAGAAATAACAGCAAAGACGGATAATTCTAAAAATAAGTATAAAATTTCAACATTCAATTCTGGATCAAGTTTCATAGCGAAGTGATATTGTACTTGTCCGAGTCGTCTTAGTTCGGCTTGAGAGATCTATCTACAGAAAGGTCAAGACGATGTGTACCACCATGAACTACATAAAGTGCATATCATCAAAATGGAAAGGGTAGTTGTTTGTTCTCGATAACAAATATCCCACAAAAACAAATTGCTCGCATAGTAAGAATCTGGATCTTGTCAGATCGTTCTTCCCTGATCTGATGTGGTTTTTGAAGGTTAACCAAACCAACAACACTGCCGACTTAAGATATCAGGTAAACGCATATGACACCTGAGTTGATGCTTGTCTACCACACACTAATCTCTTCTTACAACACATTCTCTTGATAGCATTAGCAGATGCTCCAATTCACTGTGGACTGCATATAAATGGCCGTTAGGCCGTCCAAGGGGAGTCAATGTAGATTTGCTTCTTGTAGAAGACACATCTATTTCTATTTCAGACGGAGTCGGACCACCGTTGCTTACAAACACTCAAAATGATGAAATTCGTAAGAAATTAAATTTTAAATAAACTATCAAATCTAAAATTTCAAATTTTCGAATTCGTCAGATCGTCCTTTTTGCGCTCGTCGCTGTCGCTTATGCCGTTCCAGCGAATCTCATTGCGACACCGCTCCTAGCAAAAGCTGATCCGCAACCTGAAGCGCCTGCTGACACCGAGCACGCAACCCATGTGACTGCTCAAATTCCAGTTATCCACTACGCGGCGCCAGCAATAATCGCTCACCCAGCCCCGATTCATTTCGCCGCGGTACAGACTATAAAATTTTTAACGAATGGTTGGATTTAGAGAATTTTAGTTCATTTTTATCCCAATAGGTGGATTTGGCTGAACCACTCGAACACCATGCGTACAGAATTTCGTACTAAATTTTGTACTAAAACTGGCGCGGCAAACATGAAATTCAAAATAACCCAGTAAATTTTAACTTTATTTTAACCAGATTTGAATGCATTAAAACTAATTATACGCCCATTCCTCGTAATTTGTACGATTATAATTAAATAATGAACGGATTTCAAATGTTTTATTTTAAAAACTGAACACATATGTGTTTAGTTTTAAACACGTGCAGGACTTGAAGGAATCAATTTCACAACTCATAGCCAAATATGTTACATTGCAACTATCACTACAATTATAATTACGAAAATAAGAAACTTTCTCTAATTTCTGTCCAATGGAATACTTCACTTGTAACCAGTTGTCGAAAAAATAACTTGCAGAGGAGCATCTTACGTCATAAGTAAGGGCAATAAAGCTCCAAATAACACAATGGTATCATATGCAAAATCACATTCACTGCGGCGTTACTAGTTCCCTTCCATGGATGGCTTTAGATCAGACAATGAACTTGTGTTGATTGAAGAGTTTCCTTGTACGGACAAGACAACGAATAACGACCACATCCATGAACGGACACTTTCACCCGGAGCCGGAAACTCAAATTACTGATATATACTAAAACCGTCACAGATCACTGCAATGCGATGCAAGCTGATATACATTAAACAGGTTGAAGACAACACTTGGCGAACACGAATGGTCAGATGGACTTGAAATGTTTGTAAACTGTGAACATTTCTTTAAGACAGTGACTGTAGTAAACACATACGTCACTGAAGAAAACATTGTGTTGGGAAAGTCACTGGGCTGTTATAAAATAAAAGCAGAGACAGTCCATTCGAATATCTTGTTTCTTAATTCATTAGTTGACCATTTCCATTGCACTTAGTTTGGTTATGTAAATCACTTGATTGTTTACAAGAAAATCGTGTTATCTACTAGGCAGCGTATCTCTGAACTGGATGACTAATTTCTTTGAATGAGCAAACTTTTCATTTCCGTCGTGCCTTCATTTTCAATTCGATTCGAAAATATCGATTGAGTAACTTTTTACCGAACGTGCTTTTAATTTCTGATATTGATTCGTGGAACAGTGTCAAGTCAATTTAATTTGATTGTTTTGGTTCCTCTATCACATTATCCAAACTTTGCCTTATTCAAATGTTAAGCTTAACCCATTTGACGTAACTCACTTCATTGATTAAATAATCAAAATGTTATCTTTAAGTCTACTCTTTACCGGAAAACAAAAGAGAAATGCTTTCAAATTTTAATGGTCAAATATGAATATGAAGGTACTAAATTTTGTCACCCGGAAAAACAGGATGATGACTTCAGGTCTGCCAGTTGTACCATGAGATGGTTTTATATATAGGAATCTGCTGGGAGCCCTGTACTGTGCCCCTAAAGATTTATTGAGAAATATAATTTTAGTCTTGCAAAATATCTACGCAGTTCCAGCTCCGAATTATGGATAATTTAATCAAATGCTAACAATTAAATTGCAGTTAAAATTATTTAATGCAAATTGTTAGTCATATTCGCGAGACATTAAATAGCGCACTTACGCTTTTGGATAAGGTGGCAACCATGACCTAGATGGAGCTGAAATAAAATCGCAAGTGATTTAAAATTCACATCAAGCAACAGTTGGAATTCTTAATCTCAGAAAAACCCAGTGTCAGTCCACTTATTAGACAAGAGGTTAATAAACTACTGATTTGTTGATTTGAAGTTATCGTAAGAAGCACTCTAATGACTCAACATTAGTTTGCGTTTAGCTCAAACTTCTCGCAATGCAACTTAACACTCGTTATGACACTGCCGTGTTTCGGGGAATCCCCAAGGCTTACATAAAACCACGATTTCTTAAACACAGTATGCAGTGATCGTTGTGGGGCATGTTGAGTGGAGCAAAATGCCAATGCAAAATTATGTCTTGTGCAAGATCCCACAATGAACATTTCCACATGGCGGATAGTAGAATTCAGTGACCTAAATTTCCGGGTTTTTCCTGACCAATTTTTTGCTCTCCTTTGAAAGGTCTAATGAAGCTGAAAGTTTGATTTGAAAGAATTTACAATAGATTGTATTGGAAAACCCAACATCAAGGAAATGTTAAGCCATGGCCACCGCAAACACAGCTGATCGCAATAGTTTCAATACATGAGTTGCTATTATATAAAAACATATTAAGTATATCTAAATAAAAATGAACGAAGTTAATTTTTTAAGGATTTACGGTCCTAACTATGTATTAATATGATTTGACTCCCTTAACATAAATTGTTGTATAATCAACAGAAACTACAATAAACAAAGTTTTATGTAATGACCCACTATCAAAAAGGCAATGATCTCTAATTAACAACAATTATCTCCAACTAATGTTTGTGCAAGTGTGGATATCTCATTTCTATTGAGGCAAATGTTGACAAAAATAGACATGCTTCATATGATTGTTACGAAACGAGAGCGCCAAAATTTTCGGAAGTAATGTGTTTGACAAAAATGAGAGTTAATGGTATTAGTGTTGTTAAAAATTGCTAAAATAATAAATAAAATAAACCACTTTCACGGGTACTGTATTTTATAGTTATGAAAACCCGAAAATGTTGTATATCTTTCGCAAATGTTTCACCCAAAAGTAGAGTGTTCAACACCCACAGGCTGTAGTACGTTACAGCTTCAAGAAACATGTTTGATTTTCAAAGCTATTGATAGATTATATAATGAAAATTACTTATTTCCATCACATACTATCAATTTTGAAAATAATTGAAAAACAAACCTTCAAATTGTACCTTCAGGTTTTCCAGGTCTCAAATGTTTGACCGGCCGGTAATCATGACGTTGAGTGAATTTCTTTTGAGTCACGTCGATGTGATATTGAGAAATCAGATTTTGGTAAATCCATTGGCATTGAGCCATTTTGAATATCAACAAAACGTTATGAGTTCCAGTGAAATTACATAACTCCAAAATCCGGGAAAATCAAACTGTTCCAAGGACACAAAAACGTAGTGGAAGTCCGTTCTCTTGCAGACATCAAATGTTTCTTAGAGATATGAATATAAATCACTTGCAGACATTACAAACAATAACACCATCTTCGTCACGGAAAATAAGAGAAAGTGGTTAACCACATCTTCCTTGTGTATTTTTCGTTCAGTTGTGATTTTGAGTGTTACTAAAACTGAAAAATATTTGAATATAACATAAAGGGGAGCCTTTAACTCATACATAAACTTGTTGTTGAACAGATAAAGCTCAAACGTTAGTAGTGTAGATCCAAACTTCAAAGAAGTGGGCATAACGAAAATTATTTTGGTGGGATCTTATATATTAAGTGTCCGGTGAAACTTGACTTCAGTTACATTTTGAGGTGCTCAACGTAAGACGTTGAGACAAAGAAAATCGTCAAAGATTTTCCTTTTTTCATCAAAACAAATCGAATCGTATAGAAAAAAGTGAATTTTGTTAAATAAACTACCCGCCATTTGTGGATTACCTTTTACTGTGCCAGCTCGTTAAACATCTTAAGGTGAGAAGATTTTTAAGTGTGATTTTAGAATTTTTAAGAAAGTGTTTTAAAGGTTGAGTGATTTGAAATTTCGCATTAAAGTGATTTTGTTATTTGTTTGAAATCAGTCAATTATTGCATTTTATTTCAAAAGCAGACGCTTTCACTTTTACTCGTTCAATTGCTCACAATAAAAATATAAAAATAAACAAATAAATAAAGTTATTAACTTTTATTTGTTTAAAATTATGAAAGCAACGTTTTCTGTGATACTCGTTACATTGCGTGTTCACACTTTAAGGTTATGTTCAAATGAACGTCCATTAAAACTGGCGGTTTTGCCCAAACGGGATGCTTTATTTGAAAACGTGATTGTTCATCTACCTCTGGGCTTGTTGGTAATATCATTTAAAATGATATTTGCATTTTATGTAATGAATATTTGATTTGCAGTACAATTGCTATTTGCTTTTGCACATCACATTTTATTTTGGTTCCTTGTTACATTTCAATTAGTAATGTTGAGTTTAAGAGCTCAAAACAAAATTTCTGAAACTAAGTAATAAGGGTATAAGCATAAAACTTCTATTACTTTCTTTATCAATGTCATATCTTTAACAAGACTTTCTTGTATTATTACTTAAATATGTTCTACACGTGTTACTACAAAATTTTTAATTAACTTTATATTAACTCATAAAGTTGAAGACAAAGAAAGTAATTCAACACGACATTCATTTTCAAAAATTAACAAACTTTAAATAACATTCGCTTGTATTTCGCAACTGCATTTTCACTTTATAAAATTTACAAAGAAGTAATATAAGAAAACTTTCTTTATTACCAAACATAAATGATTCATACCATCATAATGAAATGCATCCAAAATCTTAAAGTAGTCTGCTTCTCGAAAGTAGTTCATAAGTCCAAAATCTATAGCAACCTGGGTTTATGTTTCATAACGATATTAACATAACACACACATAAATCTACATTGAGAAGTAATTATGAAATCACGAGAAAAGTGTTATGCATGAAAGATGTAGAAAAGCCTAACCTTAAAGTAATCGCGGCCCTATCTTAGCCCGAAAACGGAAGAAAGTGAGAGTGGCAACCGCACCAAAAACTTGTTAATGCCATTCAACATCAACTGACTCATTTCACTTTCATTGGAGTTACATGATGGAGAAAGAAGTTAAAAGCGATTTGTTTATGGCTTTAAGATGAAGTCACACTTTTGGAGCTCCTCATTTTGTCTTAGTTGGGGTTTGGTTTGAATGGACCTACACTATTTTCAATTTTAAATGTCGCCCACAATCTCTTCGTAGTCAACAGATTTCACTTTCGTTGCTGGCGTTTGTTGCGAATTTTTATTGCAATGTTCATTCCAAAACGGAGTGCAGTGAACTCAATATGAGAATTTATTAATATTATAATCATATTAAATTTTGAATATATCACGTAACGATAAATTCTCTTTTTTGTTTTCTTATAGTCGTTATGAAGATTGAAGTTTTCAATATGACTGCTTTGGCAGTCATATTATTCGCCACGACTGTAGTCGTCAAATCGGAATCATGGTCCTGGACTAAAGGAGACGATGCTAAGACTGATCAACCAGAAACTGCGGAACGTCGTTCGGACGAGGATAAAGACAAGAAAACCGGTGAGGAGCCAAAACCAACAGCTGAAGGTGAAGGAAGACATTTATTCAATTATGGAGCTGATGAGATATTCAGTGCTGACAATGAGACAGATGTAGAAAATGTTGTAGACACTATTTTGTTCTCGTCAAGACAAGGACGCAATCTGGAAGGCTACGATGAGGTCTACACAGATCCCAGTGTACAAGAAGCACTCCAGAAAGGAGATGATGTACAGGCTAGAAATCTCATCAAACAGAAACTTTGCAACTTGGGATTGATGTCATGCGGCCCAGATGAAGTTATTGGAAAACGTCCTTTCAGACCACCTCCACCACCAGGATTTTACTCTCATGGACCACCAAAAGGACCTTATGGTCCACCAAGACCAATGCCACCACCACCACCAAATGGAAAATTCGGACCACCACGTAAAGTAGGATACGAAGGATACCCAGTTTCTAAGCCATACCCAAGCAAACCGTTCGGTCCCTACGGACTCAATGAAGGTGAAACTTTTGAAAGACCTCCGCCAGGTGCTACAATCATCTACGATTCGAAACCTCCACCAGAAGCATTGATTGCTGGTGCAGATGCACCATACCGTTTTGAAGGAGCTGCCTCCAAGATTCATGTTGCCCAAAATCACAATTCGTTCCATCACTCATCTCACAATCAAGGATCGCTTTTGCATACAAAACCTCTTGGTCCTATCGGACCCATTGCCCCACAAATCGATACATTAAATCCAGTTGGTTCAGCAACAACTCTCCAACAACATGTCCATCATCACTTTCATCACGCTGAAGGGGGAGCAGGAGTTGTTGGAAAAATTCCAAATGTCATAATCAATAACCCAGTCCCTGTTCCACTTCCAACTGGCAACAGTTTGACAAGTGAATTCTCATCTTTAACTGCTAGTTCCGGAGGCTTCTCTCCTGTCGCTGGATTAGGCGCTATAGGCTCAAACCATCACTCTTCATCAAACACTAATTCAGGATATGGTCTTTTGTCTCAAGGCTCATATGGAGGACTTTCACAATCTGGATTCAATGGAGTAAACTCTGGAGCTAATGGACTGTATGGTTCCGGAATTAAGCCCGTTAAAGAATATGAAAACGCTGAAGGACCCTTCGGTGGTTATGGAGCTGGAGCAAATGGAGGTAACTACGCAACTGGCGTCAATGGAGGCAACTACGCATCTGGCGTTAATGGAGGAAACTACGCATCTGGCGTTAATGGAGGAAACTACGCATCTGGCGTTAATGGAGGAAACTACGCATCTGGCGTCAATGGAGGCGCATACACTCCTGGATCTCCTGGTGGTGGATTTACTGCTGGTTTCGGTGGAGCTACTGGTGGATTTGGTGCATCATCGAATTTCAATGGAAACAGCCAGAGCTTCCACGCGACAAATCCCAATTACTACAAGAAAGAACTCGAAAATGGTGGATCCGCATTCAGTGAACTGAACAGTTTTGGTCAACAAAACAAATACAGCTCACAATTCAACGGACAGTACAGTCAATTTGGAAATGGTGACTCCGATGCCTACCAAGGATTCGAAACAGCTAGACAACAACAAATAGATTGCGTCTGCGTTCCTTATCATCAATGTCCTGCACAAGACAGAATTGGACGCAAAGATGACCTCATCCTGCCACTAGATCCACGTAATCTTGGTAAAAATATTGAAGCCCTCACTGATGAAGCTGTCATTACTGATGGCAATGGCACCATGATCACAGTTAGAGTTCCCAAAGACACAACATCCGTTGCTAACGAAACCAAATCAGAAAATGAACCGAAAAAGGTCGTTAAACGTGAAGCTGCCGCCCAGAAACAAGACAATCTACAGGATCCCGCTAACAATGTTGAAGGGGTAAGTCTAAATTTACTTTCCCTTATACTTTTAACTAATTTCTGAACACTAAGTCATTCATACACGCTTGTAATAACTCATTTAATCGAAGTAATTTATGTATGTGAATTTATGTTGCTTAATTTATAAGAAGATAATTTGAATCTCTTCCATGAGATAAATGCATCCACAGAAGGATTATATACTATACACCAATATAGTATTATAGATAGAGCATGAAACGGAAAGGATAATAAAATGTCCCGCCTGGTAAAGTAGAAGATATCATAGAGTAGAAAACAAAGATCAGTTCCTGTTGCTGGTATGGTTTACTATATGTGTATGTGGAAAAAGTTAAAATACAAGAAAACAAAACAAAAAACTGATTAACGGAAGCTAACCAACTTCAACTAAGGGACGATGGTTATCTTTTCTGTATAACATAACCGAATCTCTATATTCAGTCGTTATGACATAAACCCTTCTGTTCTAGCGAAATGGAGAGGATCGTTACACAGCGATCGGTTTATCACGTAGAAAAGTGCTACCAACATTTGGGGTATCTTTTGGATTACCATTTCCAACTGGTGCATATCCGGTAAATCCGTTTAGCCCATACCCAGCAGTCAATCAACATTTCGGATCTATAAGCCCGAATGGTCTCAATCTGGGATTACTCAATGTTAATCCATTGCTTTCCCTACAAGTTACGAAAAACGAATTTGGCGAGAAACTAGTCAAACCTTTAGTAAATCTTCATGTAACTCCAAACGAGCAACTTATCCACAAAGTGGGTAGTTTATTTAAGGCTAAAAAGCAGCATTTAGTTAATCAACATTATCATCATCACACACACTATCCATCGCACATTCCATCTGGACCATATGGATATCCTGAAGAACACTACCATGGTCCAGAGTTTTATCCAAGTTCAGGTCCACAATACGGTTCCGGAGGATATGGATATCCCTCAACATACCCTGGTTCCTACGGTGGACCACCTGGTGGACCACCCGGTGAAATAGATTTTCCACCATTCGGTGGAATCGGTGGTTATAATCCATACAGCCGTAGTGCCAATGAAGGCAACCAATCGTTCTACTCTGGCTCACAGGATCGTCTTAGAACGAATCCCAACGTTTATGCAGACAATTTTCATTATTCACAACAACAGAAATTACAAAGCTTTCAATCACCTGCAAATGCTATACGAATAACGCCAACCCAAGCTCCTGGAGCTGCACTAGGCGGGAGGAGTATCACATTCCCAAACAGTCGTCGACGTAGAAGAAGTGTCGATGATGATGTAGAAACGATTTCAGATACAATAGCAAAAAGTAGAGTTAATGAACAAGTAAATTCACATACATCAAATCTAGAGAAGGTAACAGCTTGCAATAGCATCTATGAAGAATCTATTCCAGGGTGTACTACACCAATGTGGTGCAACTACAATACCATTCATTAAATACAAAATTTTATTCAATGAACAGTTTTATATAAAATCAATTTTTACTTATAGAGACAAGCATTCTATGGAGGTGGAATACCACAACAATGTGGCCCACAACACGTTTGCTGTCGAAGACCACACAGGCCACAACAGCAGCAACAATTAGGACGATGTGGTACAAGAAATGCTCACGGAATAACAGGTCGTATCAAGAATCCAGTGTATGTTGATGGAGACAGTGAATTCGGTGAATATCCATGGCAAGCAGCTATCCTGAAGAAAGATCCCAAAGAATCTATTTACGTTTGCGGTGGTACAATCATTGACGCTCAGCACATAATAACAGCTGCACATTGTGTGAAAACGTAAGAAACAAAATTTAAGATAAACTTAAAGATTCTTAAACTAAAAGCTATCATTCTTTATTAGATATGCTGGATTTGATTTACGAGTACGCTTAGGTGAATGGGATGTGAATCATGATGTTGAATTTTTCCCATACATCGAACGCGATGTCATCTCAGTCCACATTCATCCAGAATACTATGCTGGCACTTTGGATAATGATTTGGCTGTCCTTAAATTGAATCATCCAATTGACTTTACAAAATCACCCCATATTAGCCCAGCATGTCTGCCAGACAAATTCTCTGATTTCACCGGAGCAAGGTGTTGGACCACTGGGTGGGGCAAGGATGCATTCGGCGAATTTGGAAAATACCAAAACATTTTGAAGGAAGTCGATGTTCCCATTATTCACCCGCAACAGTGTCAAGAACAACTGAGACATACACGTCTAGGATTCAATTACAATCTTCATCCAGGTTTCATTTGTGCTGGTGGCGAAGAAGGAAAGGATGCATGCAAAGGTGATGGTGGTGGTCCATTAGTTTGTGACAGAAATGGAATTTGGCATGTTGTTGGTGTTGTGTCTTGGGGTATTGGATGCGGACAAGTCAATGTACCTGGAGTCTATGTACGTGTTGCACACTACTTGGACTGGATTAATTCTATTACCCGGAACTACTAAGAAAATTTGCAAACAGAGATACAAATAGTTGGAGATTAATTCAGAGAAATGTCGAAATATCTCTTGAGTTACTATCAAATCTAATTTATTTATTTTTAATTTAAGAAATAGATAAATTAAGTTAAAAATATCATCAAATTGTATTTATATTCTTTATCGTTTTAATAATTTATTAGTAGTCTATATAATATATAATAGTTTATAAACCAGTCACAGTTAGTGATGCAAGTTAAACTGCTTCTTCAGCTCCATGTGGTTCTGGAGGAAAGTGTAATGCATTTGCATAGAGAGAAATCGTTTTAATCAAATATGTACCAATAAATAAATTTGTTTCAATTTGTATATTTTAAACAATTTTTTTATTTGTAGTCATTTTGTAACACTTGTATTCGTTTGGTATAAAACTCACTGTATTCCGTCCACCTCAGGCATGTGACTATTCTTTGGCGATCATGAGGTGACGCTTTCTTATCAGCGCGTCGCTTCGGTGTTTGTTGTAGTTTCAAACTAGCTGCTGTTCCAGTAAGACGGTAATTGTACTTTTGACAAATTTTGTACTATATATGAGAATAAAGTCGATTATAAGAAGAGTTCACCATCCGAAGTGGGAATGTCAAATGGCACATTAATGTTTACATTATAATAAAGAGTACAATTTTTAAAATTTTTTACAAAAATGTTTATTGTTAAAATTAGACACAACTTCTAACCCCGTTCAGGAACGCTGGTTTTTAACTTGTTTTGCAAGAGAAATATAATACAATTTTATAAATTTCAATAAAATTTGTTCTTAAATAGATCAATTAACGACATCATTTTCAATTTAATTCGACCGTTAATGGTTTTCTCAATTTCAAAATAACATTCATGTATAACCGCACCGAGGAATGTTCATGGTGAAAATTGTAACTTCACCTCGCGGAACAATCGAACGAATCAGCTGTCGAATGTCAAACCACATACCCTCAAACAAGGTTTGCTTTTCACGAACGGGAAATTACAGAAAACAAACGTTTTCCTGGGCGAAATGTCGGTCGTAAAGTATATAGGACGGAAAACAGATTTTAAAGGGAAAACACTATGGGAAATAGTTGGAAATTTGAAGAATTTCGGGATAGGCCGCATCGTTGTACGGAGCATGTTTGAAAGATACCCAGAACCGAGTTATATGAAAATATTGAAAGTGGAAACACTTCCTGTTGTGGTAGAAATTTTTGTGTCCTACTTTCATTTAGAAAAATTTTATAAATTAAAATATTTTAGGAAGGCGATAGACAAGTCAAAGTGACTGTGGAAAAAACATTTAGAGGGCGAACGCTACCTAAACCTGTACTGATTTCTTCGACATCTTATAAAGCCGATTATAGACTTATCCCAAAGAAGGAAGAGGCTGAGTATTGCAAACCAGTTACGAATTCTACAGAAAAGATTCTTCCTAGGACGATAGAATTTCCGCCACTATTTAAGGAATTCATTACCGAGGAAACTGGAGATCCAAATCCTACTATGAAGCTGCATTTCAAGAAGGGCCGAGAGAAATTGTGTCGAGTAGCCGAAGAAGGCGAAACACCGAACGTACAAATTACTATGGGCTTAGGAACTCCAATTAGTTCAAAGTTATATGAGAATATAGTTTCGCAAGCTTTGTGAATAAAAGATGTTGTGTTATAAAAACTATTTTATTACTCACTTCATGTAGATGTAAATTTATTTGTGTTGGATAATTTCCGGGTTGAGGTTAGGGATTGTTATTTGTTTTGATTAGACTTGGTTAGATTAGAGTCCTGGAAGAATGGTTATTTCGATTGGTTTCGAAGGTTCTGCTAACAAATTGGGCATAGGAATCATTAGAGATGGTGAAGTTCTTGCTAATGTTAGAAGGACGTACATAACTCCACCGGGGGAAGGTAAATATAGCACCATGTGTTCTTGGTTGGGCAGATAATAATACAATCTGTTTTTTTTCGAGGTTTTCTGCCAAAAGAAACAGCTCAGCATCATCGTGAAAAAATTATAGATTTAGTGAAGGAAGCCATTCAATTAGCTAAAATTGAACCAAATGAAATCGATGTTGTTTGTTATACGAAAGGACCAGGAATGGCTCCACCACTTGTAACAGTGGCCATCGTTGCACGGACGTTGGCGCAAATCTGGAATAAACCAATTTTGGGTGTTAATCATTGCATTGGTCATATAGAAATGGGTCGATTCATCACTAAAGCTCAAAATCCGACCGTGCTGTATGTGAGTGGAGGAAATACCCAGATCATTGCCTATTCAATGAAAAAATATCGAATTTTTGGTGAAACTATCGATATCGCAGTAGGAAACTGCCTTGATAGGTTTGCAAGAATTATTAGACTTTCAAACGATCCCAGTCCAGGATATAACATTGAGCAAATGGCAAAGAAAGGAAAAAAGCTGCTAAAGCTACCTTATTCAGTTAAAGGTTTGTCAGTAGCTCCTAGTCAAATTTCTAAAATTAAAATGAAAAATTCCGTAGGCATGGATGTAAGTTTTTCAGGAATTCTATCGTTTATTGAAAAAGAAGCCAATCCATCGAAATTCAAGAAAAACAAGAAATCAAATCAGGATAATGATGAAGCATACACAGACGAAGATTTGTGTTTCTCGTTACAAGAAACAATATTTGCTATGCTAGTCGAAACAACAGAAAGGGCAATGGCACATTGTGAGAGCAATGAGGTACGTAGTTTCCCAATAAGGATAATAACATATATATATTTCATTCTAAAAAGGTACTCATTGTTGGTGGTGTTGGCTGCAATGAACGTCTTCAAGAAATGATGAAGATAATGTGCGAAGAGAGAGGTGCCAAAATATTTGCAACAGACGAAAGATTTTGCATTGATAATGGTCTAATGATTGCTCATGCTGGTCTTGAAATGTTTCGGTCTGGAACAAGAATGCAATGGGAAGATGCCACCATAACTCAAAGATTCAGAACTGACCAGGTTGATGTGACTTGGCGTGACGACTAAAAATGCAAAATTAATTTCATATTTCACTTTTAATTTTGTAAAAATGAGCGGTTTATAAATTAACCATAGATTTGATCGTAGCTGGAATGTACACTTTCATTCTTAAAACTAATCTGAATCCGACGATATTTCGTAACATACTTCTTTCTTCTTCTTTTGCAACGACTGAAATGGGTGACATTGCTGACGTTGGTTACTACTTACTTTCTGTTAAAGGGACAAAAGTCAATTCATTTCATCGTAAGCTATTTATCACAACTCACAGAAATTTCAAGCTCTGGTTTCTTAGTCGTCGTACCTCGACCACGGGCTCCACGGGAACCTCGCCCTCTTGCTCGCCCACGATTAGATCCTTTAGCTGTTAAGTTCGAACTAGAATTATTGTCCTTCGTAGATTTGTTATCAGCGAAATCATCGACATCCATTATATTATTTTGTTCTATCCTTGATTCCCCTTTAGCAGCGCGACTATCTAAATCCTTTCATATTTTACATTATCTTAAGGTAATTTTTCAATTGATTTTTCAATAAATTACCTCCAAAATTTCTTCGAATAACTTATCAGATTTTTCACGAAACTTGACCAGTTCGTCATTGATACCATCTTCATCTGGCATGTGCTCACACAGGAACTCACAAGCTTTTTCATTGTAGAAACTGAAATAGAATCTTCCCTGTGATTTACAGAAGCATATTTTCTTTGTAGTACAAATCACTTTACTATCCTATCGGCTGCATCATCATCGTTATTATCTACAAGCCTTCGACACAACTCTGAAAATGCCTTCGAAGAAACAATTTGAAGTTTTTTGTTGTCTTCAGCTTCTTCGAAATATTTTTCCACAATATCTTCTACTTTCACATCTATGTCTTCTCTCTAAATAAGATGTCAACTTCCAATCTTTCAAGGATATATGAAAATGATAAATAATACTTCTGCTTCAAAAGCTTCTTCAAATTTCGTTTTATCGACACCTTCAATTTTGAATTTTTTGCTTCGAGCTGACCGTTTTAGTAAAATCATGTCCATTGGATTAGCAACCTGAGAAATTATAAATTATAAATAATTATTTTCTCGCTATAATTCTTCAATATCTATCTTACCCGAGCGTTATAATGTTGGCCAAAACGAATTGTATTAAACATTTGCTGTTCTTCACTGTACAAAACCCTGAGGCGTATAAGAGGTAGTTTAGGTTGAGTCTCATCATCAGTTATTTTTTCTTTAGCTTTTGTGATCATTTCTTCAACGTTTTCGGTAACAAGTTCCATTACCTGAAATTAAATTTAAGTACTATTGCTCTCCAAAGTCTCGAAAATTTACTTTTGTTTGAACATCTCCTTCATCGAGGCCACGCTCTTCTATATAATCAGTTAAATCAATTGAGTGAAAAATAAATGGCCTAACAGATTTGAGTCTTATCGGAGCCATTTTAAACTTCTTTCTGTGTATTGTCAATAGACCACAATGCTTATCAATAGCTTCTCCTTCCGCCAAAGAGGTAGCAACAGATGATCCGGGTTGACTGATGAAGAGATCATTTTTGGAGATGTATTCTGGTTCAATCCGACAATCGTGTTCGTGCCCCCAAATGACTAAATCTAAAAAATTTGGTAAACTCGTTTCAGGAACGAACATTTTGCGTCCACGTTCAGCACGGTTTTGATGAAGCACCATTATATTGAACCAGTCTCCAGTACTTGGATCTGGTATTTCCATAGGTACTTTAGATTCCTGAAATAAACGAGCTAGTCGAGCATCGTTTATATAGCTTAAACCATAAAATGCGACTTGTGTTTCATTTTTTCTAATTAGTAGTGGTTTTACTTCGACTTTGGTTAAATCTGTCCACTTTCCAAAATAGTTCACTAATCCACTAGTGGATAATATATCTAAAGAACTAAGTCCACCTGATCCACAAGGATCATCGTGGTTTCCGTGAATAGAAAACACTGGAATTGACACATTGAGATTAGGGTCCAAGTAGTTAACAGTCTGATTCAACGAATGTTCAAAGTTCACAGATTGATCACTCAGAAACTCTATAAAAATAGGCTTGTCACCAAAACAATAGGTCCTTAAGTGACTCATGCATCTACAAAGATAAGATTTCGTTAATGCCTTTGTATTATTGATATTGGTTAACTTACTTTTGCAGTGCACTTTGTGAGGGATTTGCATCATGGAACAAGTCACCGCCAAGTAAAATCAAATCAACCTCATTGACTGTTGCATGTTGTAAGATTTCTTCAAAAGTTATGAAACTATCCTCACCTATTTATCAAGGAAGAATACAGTAGTTTGTTAGAAATTAAAATCTTCTTGTCTGTCTTACCTCGCTCGGTATCTTTTTCACAGTAGCCAAGATGAATATCTGTTGCCACCAAAATTTTCATAACATCATCCGGATTAACACTTTCCGAGGCTTCCTCAGTCATTTTTTAATTTTATGGAAAAAATTATCACAAAATTCTGAAAAATTTGATTGAATCTGGACTCAAAATGCAAATAATTAATTCAAATTCAAATTCGAAAAGAATGAAACTTTAATTGACAGATTCTTGTTGAAACGTCAAAATCCAACCTTCTCATTTCACTAGTCGTCCGGTCGATGGCCACCTGTTGAAGAATGGAGTAACATTGCTTTCTACTGTTTCCCTCTAGGTACTTTCCAGGATCTACACATTCTCTACGGTTTTTACGTTTTTGCGGTGTAATTTATCTGAGTTGGGCCTGCGAAAACATAGCTTAAAAGATGTCCACGTAAATTTGAGTTGCGCAAATGAGATAGAATCTTATGGTAGTTTATAGAGTATAAGGTTGTATGGGGCTCCATTAAAGCAAGTTTCTGTATTATATGATTCCAAGCAGAAGATTTCACCGACCAGACCAATATGATATAGCAGTTGTTGATCAACAGAAAAAGGTTGAATGATAGGCTCGTACCAATCAAAAAAAGTGAAATTTAAAATTTCCAGTATCACTTAATAATCTATAAAACCGAAAAAGCGTGTAGCAATTCTGTAATTCAAGATATCGATTGTAATTATTCTTTTAAACCACAAAATAGTTCCTGTAGCAATTTATTTCTGTAACTGATGCAATTATTATATAACAATCGAGCGGTTAGTTTCAACAATTGTTAAACTTTATCCACAAATTTAGAGTAAGCCTGAACTTGTAATCTATACGAAAGAGCAGACTTGATCAAATTTAAGTTATGTAATTGTCTTGTATCTTTAATGCTATTGTAAACGCGAACAGTGATATTACATCTATGTAGTTGAAGTATTGTTCTGTGTACTCAAACAGTAACAGGTGAAAACGATCTTGGATTTCATTGAGCAAAATGAATCGGGTGTTCGTAAGACGATATCCTAAGCATTGGATAATGTTTGATTACAACCAGCTGTTGAGGTTTGTTTTATAATGTTTAATGATTTAATCACAATAATATCTTGAATATCCTCTTGTCTTACCTTCACTGCACATTCTTGATTGATATTAATAAGCAGAGGAAAACTGATCTAGAACCGAAGGTGCATATTAACCCAATACCTTTGGATATGGTTTGCAATGTTCCGGTATGGATTTTTGATTTTGAAACTTTATCAGTTTGGAATACTAACTATTACTAGTTTTTATTTCAATTTTCAATCATCGATAGATATAAAAAGCCATCAATGAAAATTAGTTCAGTCAGTTCGTTCCGGGAAATAATAGAAGGAGTTGAGAAAGTTTCTAAGAAATTTCTGTTGATATCTTCATACTGTGTTTTATCGAAATAGGGTCAAATTGGTTCTCCTTTCGAAGAGTTTGGACAAAATTCTTAACTGCTCTAGGAAAAATGTCGTTTGCTGGAAGGAATGCTGTTGTAACTGGAGGAGCTAATGGTATTGGCTTCGAAGTGTGTCAACTTCTATTAGAAAATGATGTTGCGGTAATAATTAGTAAATAAATAATTTAACTCATGTTAAATAAATTAGTTTTTTCAAATTTCAGAACATCGCTATTATCGATGTTCAAGAGAACATTGAAGGAATCCGGAAGCTGCGAAGTGAAAACCCAACTAAAACGGTGCTAGTCATGAAGATGGATGTTGCCAACCGGAAGGGAATTGAAGCTGCCTATGCTGAAATAGTCAAAAGTTTCGATCATATCGATGTAGTTATCAATATTGCTGGGATATTCAATGATCTAGATATTGCAAGAACTCTTGAGGTCAACATTGTATGTAGAGAAGTACTACTTTACTTTCATCTTTATCTACTTAAAAATACTTACACTAGGGAGGTATGATGAATTCAACACTTGCTGCTTTGGAGTATATGAGTCTAGAGAAAGGGGGACGAGGTGGAATAATAGCAAACATGTCATCTGTTGTAGGATTAGACCCACTGTTCTTGATGCCTGTGTACACTGCAACCAAACACGCAATTGTTGGATTTACAAGGTGTCTTGCAGTAAGTTAAGAGTGAATCAATTTAACCACAACTTCCACGTTCCGATTTTCACTTTAGAATGAGAAAATTTACGAAAAAACTGGAGTTAAATTTGTCATCTTGTGTCCGGGAGCTACCATAACACAACTCTTCACTAATTTTACTGAGAAACTGATATTCCCAGAACTGGCTGATGATGCTTACAAAGTTCTAGACCGATTGCACAAGCAAAGGTATGTGACACATTGAGATATTATAGAACTCAGATTGATTGCATTAAATCCTAGCCCTGCGGATGTCTCAAGATGCCTCATCAAAGCTGTGGAACAAGGCGAAAACGGATCCATTTGGATCATTGAAAACAAACAACTACATCCTATCAAAATGACACGATATTGGAATACGATTGAAGAGCATATTTAAATTACTATTCCGGGTGTAAGCATTTGATCGCTAATTGTTTTATTGTAATATGTAATTAAGAAAATAGTAATTATGATATAGTCATTGTTAACCAAATAAATAAAAACATAAATTGTCCATGCAGTTTGTTAAAGCCAGTAGCATGTTGATATGGTGAATTCTTAATATATCTGTTCAACTGGATATGACAAAGTGTTTTACTAATAGAGGTATTAGGATATATCCGCCAAATTATCTGGATCAAAAACTCGTACCCATTTCATTAATAGAACAAAAATTTAATCCATATTTTTTCTGTTTATATTTAAGTTTTTTATTTCGCATAAATTTAGCATTGATTAAATTTCAAAAAGATTGAACACCTACACATTAAAAAATAAATCGGCTTAATATTACAAACTTACAAAAATGACTTATTCCAAAGATGCTATATAAGATTATGATTAATATTGAGGAATATTATAAAATGATCTCTTAAATAATTAAAACATAACAACGCAACAAATCACAAACGTAACGTAGTGTTATAATTACAACAAAAATTACAAAGTAATTTTGAAAATTCAAATTTTATTCAATTTATATTGGGTGGTTTTACTTATTATCTTTTATAAATTATAATATATATACTTTGAACATGCTTTGAACATCTTTTGATTGAATGTTAAGGCCGAGCGTTAAGGTTTATTTTGTGGTTTTTGGGTAGATTAGAACTTTAGCCTGCATACTATATTTTTGGATATAAACGTTCTCTGAAAAATTACGAAAAACTCTATTAAAAAATTATTGAATTTAATTTTAAATACATACGAGTATGTATGCTTGTATATATATTTTTAAAAAATATGGTTTTATATTTATTTCTATATATTATATTCTTGGGTGATTTGTTATTAACTTTGCTCTTTGAATACACGCAATCTGTTTAGTGAGTTTTGTCGTATGTGTCTTTGTGACCATATCCTGAAACGTATCCTGAAGCGTCGACAACATCCTTCCGTCCAGAAATACCCTTCCCTTTGCCGGTGCTATCGAAACGCTCCTTGTGGGATCCGGTATAGTTTTTCACATCTGTTAGTCGTTCTACTGTGGATGCTGCTTTTCCGGGCTACAAAAGAGACATGAATGAAGATTGGAACATCCACAATATTTGTATTTAAGTAGTTACCGTGATATTATGTATTCCTGGTGCACCACAATTAGCCATTTTATTTTTAATATCGGTTAATTCAACTTTTTTAGTTTTAGCTAAATCCTCCAAAAATTTGTTGTAATCGCCAAGACCAAGTTTCACAGATTTTAGTTTCTTAAAATGAATGGCTGTATCAGTGGTAGTGATTTTCTTATCTATAACTTTAGCCTGTTTCATCCATTTATCACTTTGGGACAAGGTTATATGTTTGCCATCAGATTTTGTATCACCAAATTTCGAAAATGCCTTAAAACTCTCACGAAAGTTTCCACCATTTGGCTCTGGTGTTTTTGCTTCGGGTGTTTTAGGTTCTGGTGTTTTAGACGTCGCAGTATCGTCTAGCGCCATTTGGGCGAGTTCTACGGTTGGTGGTGCTCCATTCTCCTCAGGCTTTGTTGAATCTGACATGATGACTGCCCTAGAACAATTTCAATGTTAAATTTAGCACAAAACTTAAACAAAAGCAAACTAGAAATAAATGTTTCAATGCTCACAGTGTAAAACCTTGGTTGACTTAAGCCTATTTTGTTAAATTTCCCTTCTTACCTATGAACAGCTACACTCGCATACATTATGAAATATTGTAGCTTCAACTCTAAGATATATACATATATGATATTACACTTCTCGAGATTCCTTTATTCTAAACTCATCTAATATCCATTGAAAATTAAGCTCAAATTTATAAATATGATATTAATTTGATTATCTATTTAAAGAATACTAGTAGGCACTGCAAGTAGAATTTTATTGACATAGATATATTAAATTTTGAAGATGTTTTTCATATTAATTAGCACTGTGTGACTGTTTTGTAGACACTTTGAATTTGTGAATCAGTGATATGACACGATTTTTCTAATAACAAGTATCACATAGTTACTCGAAAGACATAACAATTATTTGAGTTAGTGATACTTAATTTGAATCCTGCTGCAGTTCAGGAAATAGTTGGAATGTGAGTTGATATAGTATTAGTGAACACATTTCAAGTTATTGTATTTGCAAATAATATATCTAACCGCTAAAAACCATTATGACATGTCATTCGGAAGTGATATCAAATAAATTTTTTTTTTCTGTTTCAAGCTTAATTTGTTTTCAAGCTAAATTTATTTCAGTCACACCCAAAATTATATATTTTTTCTGAACCAAATCATTTCCACTACATTAAAGATAGCACAAGCTTTTTAAATTTCAAGGTTTACTCAAAAACAGCACTGATGTCACTTGCATTTTTGGACAGTCTTCAATTAGGCTTTCTTTAACTTATTGCATCAATTAAGTGAATAACTAATAATTGTTTAGGATATGAGGTAATCTACTAGAAATGCTTTTAGGCTAATAATACTTTGTGATATTGTCCACAATAACGATTTTCGTTTTTGAAATATTTTTCGGTAATATTAAAACACGTTGTCCGATGTGGCTCATTAGACTGACTCCCGGCACTACGAAACCCAGGAAATCTGTCGCTCAAGAGCGGTGCAGGGGGACAGAGTTTTGATAAGAAACCAAAACATTCGGAATACGAAATCTTTTTGCGATGGTGGTAAATAAATAAAATAGTTTTGTTTACTCAAAAAACCTGAGATCTATTGCATAAATACTTTAACCTAAAGCTCACATGATCCATGAGTTAAAAACAGAGTTGTGAAACTCCTCACTATTTGTAAGTTTCTTTTCTCCCCCCGACTAAAACTTGGTCATTCAGCTGTTTTGATTTTTTGTTTGGTGATATTAGAATAATCTCATAACTCACACAATGTGATGTAATCGACATCTTTCAAAAAACTTTGAGAGATATTAAATTTTCAATACTACTGTGATTTCTGTTTCTCTCCATACGATAGCTTGGCTCATGTCCAGCTTGTTGTATGAATAATAGAATGCAAAAATAGAATTTCATGTTTTATAGTTTGTGGTTCTCTTCAAAATAAATTCAATGAAAATTCAGTTACTAGTTTTTCGGCTATTTTATAATCTAGTTATGTAAATGTATATTATGTTTTAACTTGATTTTGGAATAAATATAAACGATTCATATAGAATGCTGTTATACGTTTCAGAGTGCTTTATATGAATTCTAATCATTGTGCGCTGACTTCATGCAGATTAATTTGCAACACAATCATGTCCCAATTCTTTAAATTAGTTTTCTGATAAGACTAAAGTTTCTTATTGAGGAATTCATAATTGAAATTCAATAAATGAAATTCAATGCATTCCCAATGATAAGATAAACCTAAGATTAATGATAATGATTTGAAGATAAACAATTTTAAATTAAAGCAAACGCTTGGAATAGTCCGTAGCTCCATTCAAACTATTTTGTTCGGAATTATTTCAACCAGACCCACATCTTCCGCTTTATGGTTTATTTGAAATCGTACTACGTTCGCCAATGCAATAACTATTAAATCTTTCCCCCAAAGCTATTACGCCCGCAAATGGGATATACAAATCACTCAATCAAGCTGAAAAACCACTGACCAATAGCACCAGTGAATGAACATGTTAAATTACTTCGACATCCAGATGCGGTATGGGATATGAAAATATCCCTCGACTGAATTAATTTAATTTTAGCTCATGTCTCGCTTTGTGGACGAGATAACTCTTTCACAGTTGGACGTGATAGATGCTCCAAACTTTTCTAGGTCGTCTAAATGGGCCATCTGCTCTACATGTTGTAACTGATGTCATGTAACAGAACATAGGAGATGTTGTTAAATTCATTACATGACAAAAGCATTCGTCTGTTTCAGAGTTTTGTACTCAAAAAACTTTATGTCAACTTTTTTGTCAGGATCAAAATAAAATCGTGCTGTTTGAGTTGTGCTTACACAATAAGAGATTTTAGGACTACTAATATTCATTAGTAATAACATTATATATGGAAATAATTCAAATTGTTGTGAGGCACGAGACAATTTGGAAAATGGTAGAAAATTCCCTCATTTATCGGTGATAGGTGATTGTCATGAAAGTGTTAATAGCTTGTTGTAGAAGTTATATCATCATCTAATAAAAAAGTGCGAGTTAAATGTAAACTTGTTATGTTTATATTACATTAGACAGTGTCACAAAAAAATAATGTGGTTTATTTTCTTTTACCTACTTCTAGGATGGAAAAGTCGCGTTTTTTCAAATGCAAATTGTTCACAATATATGGGAAGTGGATAATTACATCATGATGTCGTACGTGATATAGTCATTGTGATTATCACTACACCTCGGAAGGTGTCAAGGCTGAAAGATATTTATGTTGCAAATGGGTGTTTGTAGCGAACACTTGACCATAACATGAACAAACAAAGCTGGTAATTGAAAAAACTTTATTTTCCAAGAATCACTCATTTGAAAAAGCAAGGAAAGGTTTAGAGCTTGTACAATAATAAAGAATCCTCGATTGGTTTCCTTAAAACTTCCTACTCAATATTTGGAACAAATCACTCAAGAAGCTCATGAGTTCAATAGAGAATTAAGTGTAGAAGGTTTCTTCAAGAAACATTGAAGTGCTACTTTTAACACAAACAAAACCTCTTCTTGAATTGAACTGAATATAGGAAAAATAACTCTGAGTTGTATAAAGTCATATCCCAAAAGGCTTCGCCAAAAGCTTAACCAATCTGAGAAGTTAGCGTGATTTCATTTTATAGTGTTTGACCGGAAAATACGTATTTCAGTAAGTTTTATTTATTTTTCTGTAGCACTGACCCTAAATTAATGACTTTATGCAAAATACTTTCCTTATAGCGTAACTCATTTGAATACTGAAGGTAATTATGTTGCTATAGTAAGTGTTTTAATTCCCAAATGATTATCAAATTTATAACTGAATTCTTACTCCCTTTCCAGTACATTAACTGGGTGAATAAACTGATTTTACCTTTGCTTCTTATATGGGAAGAGAACGTAATAAGCACTCAAGGTAGAGATTTAATTTACGTTTTTAATGGGTTATTCGAATTTTTAACCACTTGTAGAATTATTTATCAGCAAGTGTAATTTGAAAATGAATTTCTACTATACAAAAAATTCCTCAATGAATTCATGAAATGTTTTCCACAAAGAAGGGCTAAAATTTTGAGTCAACAAAATATTTTTCAATGAAACCAGTGCAGATTTATTTCTATAAATTTACATAAAAACCAAATCATCTGACGTAATTCTATAGATCCACAGAAGAGTGATGAAGTATCAAAATTAACATCATGACGGAATATCTAAATAAAACTTTAAAAGGTCATTTAGAAAATATTGAAATCATGAAGACGAGTTTATCGACAACATGTTCTTCAAACATTCGTTACATGTTTACAAACAAAATGAGTTTCCTTTAATTAAAACTATTTTTAATAATTGCATTTTTAGAATTTTGCAGTTATTCCAATTAATTTGAGTGGAATGAATGAATTTTCATGCAAATATTTTCGAAAATATTCACGAAAGACATATCACTTATCAAAAGACACAAATAGAAGCAGGAACGTGATATTCCCTAAATTTATTATTTATCTGGAATACAAGGAAGTCCTGGTAATTGTGTATACATCCCGTTGTGCCAAAATTGTTGCGCATGTCTTTATTGATTCAATTTTCTCTGGGCAAATCCCGAAAATGCACTCAAAGTTGTTGATATCCCCAAAATTTGTTTTTATTTTATCTAAATTTTTTCTTATCATTTATTCACCTTTTTTGCACTTTTCCACTGCACTTTTAGATGATATTCGTACACTGAAACTTATGAATTTAAAAATAGCTTTTATAATATCTTTGTGGCTTTGGAGACTTGATTTTGTTTCCGCTATTACATATAACGTCTAAACATAAACGCGGCGCTTCGTCAACTAAACGAATGATATGAAAACACAAACAGACGAGAAGCTTTAAATTTTTGTTTTATGGAAGAGCGTTTTCACTGTTTTTTCTTTCAAATTTTGACTGGAAGAGTCTGGTGTCCAAATCACAAATGGTCTAGTGGCTCCGTAAGACGCAATTACTTCTTGCACTAAAATTTTCTTAAACTTTTCAATATTTTTCACTGAGACTTTACTGTTGATACCAAAGAGATCAAAATTTTACACAAATCAGTTCAGTTGATAACGTTTTTTTATCTGGAAAGCTCTCGATGCCAATTAGGATTGAAGAGTCTTCCAAGTTTTCTGTTGAACAGTTTGTTGTGGTTACAAACACAATCGAATGTTTTTCGCGTATAATTCTATTGCAAAATTTACGTCCATGCGCATAAACTTCGCTTCTATAATAAGCTAAGGATGGATTAATTCATGCATCTCTTATTCATCACAAATAGAATAATGTTGAGCACAGTAGAAGTTCTGTGTTATGAGACAAGAAAGACACAATACCTCCTTCTCGATGGCTCCAAATGAACAAAGACGCTTTTGAAGGGATGTCATCTGTAAAAGATGCAAAAGATTCGCTTGGGAATGATATAGAACCACTTTTTTATATGTTGCTTAGAAATAAAATCCAGAAACGTAAAAAAACTAGGATGATGTCATTCGTGCTAATGTGTGCAAGCTATTTGTATGACATCATGACTTTGTTGGGCTTGAGGCTTTCAACTCTTGCACATAACACTTGAACTTAGAGTTGATGGGTTACGTCCAAATTAACAAATACTGGTTAATAGATAGATGACTTCACTTTAATTATATTTAAGCACAATATAATTAATTTTGTTCAAATTGTATTAATAGAAACGTGACATAATGCGAATTTTGTGCCTTATCATGTGGTTAATGATAAGAATGACCAAAAAATTTCCAAATCTGTATTAATTCTTTGATATGAGGTAGAGAAAGTTTCTTTGCGTGAATTAGAAATTGCGAAGTTTATAAAAAGGAAACGGTGACATGTTTTAAGGAAAGGTTAACCTTTTTGAAATGTCATGTTAAGTAAACCCTTAAAATGAGAAATCATTTTGTCCAAGTGTTTTCGTTTACAAAGCGTCGAAAGCTATGCAAATAACTTATTAAACTTTGGCATACTTTCAGGAGTGTCTAACTAGTTACACAGGGTGGTTCGAAGAAAACTTCCGATTTCAACTGTAGAAATTGATATGGTTCTGAGGTCAATTAAATACACATTTTAAGGTCAATTCTATTCACAAAGAATGAAAATTAAATCTAGAATTTTGAGAAGCTACTGCCACCTCTATACTCTGTAAGCGAATATAAGAACTTTTATAATCAAATAAATGGAGTTAATATATGAAAACCTTTAATACTTTAACATAATTCATTTCAACAAATTTAAAACTTTAGTAAAACTTTTTATAACGGCTCTGGTATCCAGTAAGTGGGGAACTGGACTTCTGTTAAAACACCTTGATCGACCATCCAAACAGCTCCAATTTTATTTTGCTCCAAGGCATCCATTATACATGCAGCACATTCACTAGCTGTTTGTCCTTTAGTGTCAATTAATTTGCTTATATGCGGTTTCCCGTATTCCAGTGTCACATGCAAGAAGTCTTCCAAAAGTGGAGTTTCTGTTTTTCCTGGGCATATAGTGTTGATATTAATCCCAGTGTGTTCATAATAAATTAGAGACTGTAGGAAGAAAACGAGAGTGATCAGTGGACATCGACAAGAATCTGGATAAGCTCACCGAAATCGATCTAGAGAAACCAACAACTCCATGCTTTGAGGCGCAATAAGCGCTATTAGTAGCAGCTGGCTCTAGACCAAGTGTTGAGGCAACGTTGGCAATGAATCCACCACGACCGCCTTTGTCTTTTGACATACATTCAATTGCTTTTAAAGTTGTTAGTATCACACCTGTCTGTGGTGATATGAACAAATCAATCGTGATTTACCAAATGAGACAAAAGTATATATTACCAAATTTATAGCAATAACTGATTCGGGCTTCCTTTCATCACTTATTCCAGCACAATTGGTTAAAAAATCAATAAATTTAAACTCATGAATAATTTTTTCGAAAGCTGCATCAATATTAGCTTTACTAGTAATATCTAAAACTATAAAAATTATTTTCGACTCAGGGTATTCGATGACTAGCTTTTTAACGTTTTCTTCATTTTCAGTCTTATCTAAAATAGCTAAATTCTAAAGTGATAACGATTATTTATTTAAAATAATATCTTATAAATGAAAATCAATTCACCAGAACTTTTCTCTTCAAAAACTCTCTACAAATTTCAGCTCCAATTCCGCCACAACCACCAATAACAACTGCATTCTTTCCACAAAACTCCATTTCTATGCTAAAATTTTCGCGTCTTTTACCCGAAACCCACAAGACTGTTCTGTCTGAGGTTTGTTACAAAAATGCCGAGTGAGCACTTTATGAGATATCAAATCACAGACTACTAATTAATACAGTATCTCTGTATTCAGTTGTATTGATAAGGCATTGGTTTAGTATTTGGCACCACTTTGATTCATGTTTGATCAAGTGGTATCACACAGACGTAATGCAGAACTCAATGAGTGTCTCTTAAATTGAGAAAATTCAGAGGTAAACCCATAAAGCTATCTTGTTTATTATAGCGTTTTTTTCCACCGTAATATTGAATGAATGGATTTTGTTTATCATCAATACAGTGATATGTTTATAGAATTATTTTCTTCTTTGAATTACGTCATTAATGCAAAAATTTATTTAAAACTCAAATTTTTGAATGTTTGCTGTTTATGATATTTCAAAACAAATAATTCTTCTTGATTCACTCAAGCGTTTTTATTGTATGAATTGCAGCTATTGGAATATGTATTTGGCAAATCATTGTCTGGAATCTTTATATATTTACGTGAATGCAAGAACTTTTTCATTGGAAAGGTCATTGATTCATGAAAATCTAATTATAAAAGAAAGATTTACTACCCTCGTCATATTTAAATAATCTTTGTAAATTCTGAAACAGGACAGATATCTTTTAATATTTTATTGAAACAAGTAAATATATCTTAAAATACATGGAATGTGTCTTATAATGGTTCTGGTGACCAGAATTTCGGATATTCCACTTCACTAAGGACACCTCGATCGCATATCCACACTCCTCCAATTTTGTTCTTTTCAATGGCACCCAATATGCACTTTGCACACTCTTCCGGTGTTTGACTCTTGACATTAATGAAGTTCTCGAGATGCTGCTTTCCGTGCTCCAAGGTGACAGACCTTTGTAGGTCCTTCAACATGTCAGTTTCAGTTTTGCCAGGACATACAGCAATTACATTGACTCCAGTGTGTTCAAAGTTCGCTGGATGCTAAAAATGAATATAATTTTTATCTCCCTAAGTTTTGAAAACTTTCAACTTACTGATAACGCTCTACAGAAACCAATAATTCCTTGTTTTGATGCAGCATAAACGCAATGTGTTGCTATTGGTTCTAAGCCCAGTGTTGATGAAAGATTAACGATAACACCACCATTCCCGTGTTTCCCAAGTGACATACGTTCAATAGCCATAATTGTAGTAACAATATATCCTGTCTATGATAGAGCTATCAGTTGGATATAGAAATGCGTGAAATGTATTCTTACCAAATTTGTCGCGATTACAAATTCAGGTCGCTCTTCATTCGAAATTCCAACACAATTCACTAAAAAGTCAATAGTGATTTTCCTATGAGCAATTTTTCTAAAACACTCATCTATAATCGACCTCCTTGTGATATCGAAGTATAAACAAGATATTTTAGTTTCCGGAAACTTGCTTGATAGCTCATCAATCACTTCAGTGTTCTCTACCTTGTCCAGAATAACTAGATTCTAAATGGAAAATGAAATACTGTTTCTATGAAATAATTTGATAATTGCGAATATTCACCGAAACTTTTCGTTTTAGGAATTCTTTGCATACTGCAGATCCAATACCTCCAAAACCACCAGCCACAATTACATTCTTTCCATTGAATTCCATAATGACTTTTTAGGATGAATGCTTGCTACTGACATGTACGTGAATCTTACTTCAACTGCCAAATGAAAATTGAAGTGGACATTGCAGCCCTCGTACCATTCGTATATCAATTGCTAATAACTTTATTGTTTTTTGGCAAATCTTATCGTGCATTCCTCATAATTCACTCTAAAATATTGATCTACTTAAAAGATATCAAAAAACGTATCGAGTCATAAAAATTTAAAGTTGAAACAATATCCGTTTATATTTACTAGCTTGATATCGCCTCGATTTCTTCTACTAACGTTTCCAATGAAATTTCCAATAATTCATGAATGGACAAATTGAACAAACATCAAAGCTGTTTCTTTGAACTTGACATTTTCAAAGGTTATTTAGAGGCCTGTTATTATCTACACATTGTCTCGAGATAAACAGATAAGACAATTGATAAAACTTACTCGGAAGTCGATATTACTTCAATTTGGAAATTGTTTTGATGACCATATTTTGAAATTTATAAATTTATTTTACCGTTTGATGCAATGAGGTTGAAGGTTCGAAGGTTAATAGTCGCATTTTAACAAATGCAAAATATTACTTTCATCAATATGACCTTTTCATTTTATTACCTTCATAAATCATAAAATTAAGTGTAACACCAGATAACATAAAGAAGAAAAATTGTATCCCGTCATAAATATTTTGGCACACATGTACTGATAAATTTTAGGACAAGCCAATGACTTCAACCAAAATATCTGAAACTAAGGACAGTGAGTAATTGAAACTTCTTTCAGTTGAAATTTGTTGAAGCTAAACGATAACCTAATAGCCCCGAGAATTCCCGCAGACCAGTCAAACAACAATTGTTGGTTTTCACACGAAAATATACATCAATATCTCCTCAAAACTACGAGTTAAATCTTGTTTGATGAAGCTGTTATCAGCAGGTTTATGTTAAAAGCGTCGCGCATTAGATCATTCAAGTGACTTGGCGTTAGTTGTCCGCATAGATCAGAACTGTTCAGAATGGACGCGCGTAAGAGTTTGATACTACTAGTAGTGAATTTGTTGTACGTTTCAGTGCAGTGCTTTGAGGCTCCTCTTGCTACAATTCGAGTATTTTACCCAAAAGGATTTGAGGTTTCCATTCCAGCTGAGGAGGGAATCACACTTTTTGCGTTTCATGGCAAACTCAACGAAGAAATGGAGGGTCTGGAAGCCGGAACTTGGGCTAGAGATATCTTGAAGGCAAAAAATGGTCGATTTACGTTTACGGATAAAATAACGAAGTTAAAAATCGGAGATGTTCTCTACTATTGGACATATGTCATATACAACGGACTGGGATACAGGGAAGACGATGGAGTTTATGTTGTACGAGAGTATGCAAATGCAACTGGTGACCCAACGACTGGTGGCCTGGTAACAACTACAGTGGGGCCTCCTGTAACACCTTCAACAGAAAAAGCTCATGTAGGGAATTGCGAAACAACTACGACTATCTTCAACAACGTACAGGCCCAATGTGCTGGCCAGATGATCTTCAGTGAGGAATTCGATGGGAACTTCTTAGATTCGACGAAATGGGCACAAGAACGCCGATTCAGTGGATCGCCAGACTACGAATTTGTGGTTTATCTCATTAACGATGACACCTTGAAAATTAAACAAGGTATCCTGTCGCTGAAGCCAATCCGATTTGATGAAATATATGGTAGAGCGCAGCTGAGGAAGACTCTGAACCTGGGTACAGATTGCACTGGTGTGGTTGGAAGTGATGATTGTACACGTGATGGAAGTCGCTATATTCTTCCTCCAATAATCACATCGCAATTCAAGAGTCTCGGGAAATTCTCTTTCAAATACGGCAGGATAGATGTTCGGGCTAAGTTGCCAAAAGCTGACTGGGTTTATCCTCAAATCTTCTTGGATCCAGTTGAAAATTTTTACGGAAAAGAAAAATACAATTCCGGACAATTACGAGTTGCATTCAATCGCGCAAATCAGGGTTGTGAAGTCTTTATGGGTCCAATTTTGTCTGACGAAGACCCAGGTCGAACAATGAAAATCTGCAGAGTTGATTGTGACGCTGGTAGAATTTGGACTGATGACTATCATGTATATTCGTTGTCATGGAAACCAGATGGATTCACTGCTTCCATAGATGGTAAAGAGTACTGTAGCGTTAGTCCAGGTGGTGGATTTTCCAACTTACGTCCAAATGATACTCCTCTTCCTGGGGCTACTTATTGGACTACTGGCAGCAGAATGGCTCCCTTTGATCGTGAATTTTATATTACAATTGGTACTGGTGTCGGTGGGCATGGTGACTTCCCAGACAGTGGAGTGAATTGGAGAACTCCTAAGCCATGGCCAAATCTCGATGTCAAAGCAACCAACAAGTTCTGGAGAGCCATCAAAGATGACACACGTTGGCCTGGAAATGATGCTGAACTTAAAGTTGACTATGTACGCGTTTATGCTGTTTAATAGATCTACAAGAAACAATTCGAGAAATATTTATTTCATGACATTAGAAAATTAGAAATTTTGTTAATCATATTAGAAGGAATACATTGATTTTAAAATCAAGTTTCTGATGCTTTTCTTTTCGTAGATAACCTAATGATACGTCTCAGTTTCCATAATTAATAGTTGATACATTTAAATTATCTATAATTAAATTAACTTAATCATGAACTTGAGGTTAAAGCAACGAGTTTATAAATAACTGAAAGACAAAAACTTGCTGTTTTTCTTACAAAAGAAACCTTAAACTGCAATTCATTGGAAATTGCAGTTGCATTCAAGCACCAACCTGAGATGCATGGATGCATGTAAAAAGGGAATTGTCTTAGTACTGATATAAATAAGACTTAAAAGTTATAGCCGCAGGTTATTGACTGGAATTTATATCGTTTTTGTAACAAGTCTCTGTAACGAAATCTTGTTAATATCATCTTGGGAAAATCAGTTGTCGACGTCTTAAAGAGGTTCGCCTTGAAAAACGTCGAGAAACGGCGTGTATGCAGTCAACTACGCTTTTCAGATTGCGCATTGTTGCATATTTGTTTGCAGAAGATGTCAAGAAAACCTTGGACAAGGTTAATGAGAAAGCATAAGAAAACCTTGGTTGGTTGTTAATTTTTTATTTCTCAATCAATCGATTTATGCTCTTCTTTGGAAACTTATATCGATACATTGACTCATAAACATTCCAGAAAGCATAAAGTTAGACAGAAAACCCGGTTCATGTCATCTTCCAAAGCTCTATCAACTGCAAACCGCTTGTCATCGTCTAAGATTGTTTTTGACGTAAATCTACGTAGTCTCAATACCAATTTCCCCCTTGTAACCAAAACACTTCCAAAGAATTGTTCGCTACAAATCTACTAACTAAAGCACAGAAATTGTATCACATTAAAAGCAGTTAGAGTTTGGAAACATTTCCTCACGGGTTTCTGTAAGGCTAAGATTCTTTGAATGTTCAGTTCTAATGTTCAGTAGCTTGACACATCGCCTGTTTGAAACGTGAACGTGAACCAACCAATCCAAGTTCTATCTTCCACTGGTGTCAAAATCTCCTCAATAACCGTTCCATGAAAAAGAATGAGTTTGTTTCCTAACCCTGCTTAAATCCTTTGGGGTAAAACCCAAAAATCTAATTTATTGTAATATATCCAAAATCAACATATGCAACTTTCGATTCGACATTTGGTTTTATTTTCAAAAAACAAGTTAATGAAATTCATATGAGGAGCTTCCAAGTAATAATTGCTTCTAATGAAAACAAACAGTAGGTAAGTACTTAAACAAGTTTTCATGATCTTCATTGAACGGGTTTTAAAATAGATTCCAATGAATGCATTTTGAATCGATAGTTTCTACATAATTATTTCCGCTGAAAGCTCAACTTTGAAAAACAATCAAATATCTGCTTAAAACCAACTAAAAGTCGCACGAGCCAATATCAACATGTAACATAAAATAAAAATAATTGACACTTTAAAATATATACTTAAAATCAAACAAATAAAGCAATAAAAAAGCTATGAGGAAATAAACAAAATACACTTAATGCAGGGGTGGAAGATACTCTTAAGCTGAGGAAGTTTTTTCATGAGCACAATTGCATAGGTTTGTGGTAAAATAAGATATAAAAATGCAATTGCAAGATGCAAGCGCCTTGTATATTGTTTTGTTGTTATTCGACTTGAATCACCTGTATCGGTTACTTGTGTACAAAGAAGCACATCAGTATCTTCATGGTCTGTTGGAAAGGTATTACACTTTAGTACGTGCAATGGTATACATATATGCAACTGACGAGAACTAAAGACCGGGGAGGGTTATAAAAAGTGCAATAAATAAAAAGTTAACGTTTAATCCAGTCCACTAGAACTTGAGGTCGTCCGATGTGAATGTAGGCATTTTATATAGCGGCTATTGCAATGCCCATCTAGTGGCTATCTTCAGTTTGGTCGTTATAAATTCAAATTGACAACAACTCCCCAAAACGTTCCTTTCATCTTGAGTTTATATAAAGGGTGGAGTGGAACTCCATGATGTTGTATTCTGTCATTTGTGGCTGATCCAAGAGGTGCAGTTCGAAGTTCTACCTGTGGTGCAGTTAATTCAAGGTAATTTTTAATATATCTTCTGTAAGTGATTGTGTTATTAGTAAAGTAAGGAATTTCAAGTAAGAAAGAATAAAATTTACCAAAATTTATAATTCAGGTCGATGAGTACGTGAAAGTGTTATTAATAAAAGTTAAAATGGAAAGTGATTTTTATGTTAATTTGCATATTTGTGACATTCATACATTATAAGCTACAGAAATCAGATTTTCAAGTGAACGACATAATTTGACTTCCAAGACTTTCTAATGAGAAGTGATTACTTCATTGGATACTGTCCAAGCAGGTCAAATTGCGATATTGAGCCATTAACAGGTCACGCTATTTGCTCATTAGCATTCTGTAATTGGTTAAAATGTAAAATTCATTTTCTGAATTTTAATTTGATTTTCTGGGAAATGCAACGGATCCGTCTCGAGGAAGTTTTCTTCAAGAAGTCATCATTGTTGACCATTAAAGTAATCATATTCCACGTAGACAGAACTAAGGATGAGGATCGGTCTTGACCTGGGACAATAAGCTTTTATTTGTGGTGGAATTTGATACCACATTCATGGTCAACCGCGACCTAGGCCAACACAGAATGCAGTGCAATGGCCACACAAAAATTGCGTGTTCTTGACCGTTTCTTGATCAAGTTTAAACATGAAGACAAATGTTGCATTTTCTTTTTATCAGAAGTTTTAAACTGGAATCTTCATGCAGTCTGGAGCTGGAAACTGGTCTTGGTGCATTCTTGTCGTTGTTTTGCTTGAAGGTTCTTCATTTCTTCGCTTTTCTTGAATGCCATGTCTTTCTTGTTCTTGAATGCCAAGATATATGATCGTGGACTTGATCTTTATAATAAATTTTATTTTCTTTTTCAGATGATTAAAATTTTTGCTGTTTCATTGATGCTTGGCATTGCTACAGCAGCTCCTACTAAAGATGTATCCGAAGTTGGAGAAAGTTTGTTGCTTCCAAGGCAATATCTGCTTCTGAGTCCAGAAGCTCAATTGCAATTAGAACCAGCATTCAAACTTCAACAACCGATTCTGCAGCCTTTGGCACCACTTGGACGATTGCAAGCTCATGGTGAACAAATGATATTGTATTACCCAGGACTCCAACTGGAAGGAGCTTCAAACAAACAGTACGATCAAATACTCAATCAGATCAATTCGGTTATTCAAGGATGGGGATTCCAGCCAATTCCACCAATTCCAGTAATGGGTGGAAGTGGCGGCGATAGTGGCAGCGATGCTGATAGCAGTTCAAGTTCCAGTTCAAGCTCGAGTTCATCATCTAGGATAGATATTAATCAAGATGCAGAAACCTTTCAACCAGGAACGCTTCCGAAAACTCCAGCTAGTACGATTCCTCTGCCTCTTGACCGACGATACTTCGTAGTTGGTGGACGTCCTCAATTTTTCGGAAATTACGATGCCCTTCATAATCCACTCAACCCAATCTTCAGTCTACAGCCACTCGCAGCCATCAAGGCTCGCTCTCTAACTAATCCAATTGAAGAAATCAACCAAAATGAAAAGGAAGTCGAACAACCAGTGCATGCATCTGATTCAATCCCATCAGCACTTCCACTGAGATCTTCTGTTGATGAACCACAACCAGAACTTCTCGTGAAGCCAGTTGAGGCTATGGCACAAGATGAAGCTTCCAGAAGCTTCACACAATTCCTTCAAGAACAAAGAATCGTTCAACCTCAAAGTGAGCAAGTTGTTGTAGCACCAGGACAACATGGAGTAGCCGCTCAAGAATTCGCTAAGTTCATTGCTGAGGGTAGGTCACAGAATCTGGGAAGTAACTTGAACATGGCTGAGATGAAAGAAAAGGATGGTAAGATTTGATGGTTGTTTAAAATAATCAAAGGATTTTGCTAATGTATGCTTACAACTTAGGTTTGCAGATTCAACTTGATGAAGAAGCAAGTGTTGCTCAAGCTAGACCAGTAGCTGTAGCCATTTCCGGAAAAGGAGGATTAGCTCAATCCATACCCCTCAGCACTGCTATTGTAGGAAACAAAGGAGTCGCAATAGCGTCCCCAACAGCTACTTCTTTAGCCGGTGATTTCTTCGAAGAAGCACCAAAAGAAAGTGAAGCCGGAGAAGAAAAACTTAAAATGGAATAACACGAACACATAACTCATCAAATATCTTCAAAGATATCTCAATTTCATAACTCCTAATCTGGGCTTTCAGGTGCTTACAACGAATAAGAACGTCGGACTGTGTCATGTGAGAAGACCGTTTCAGGTCTTTGGGTTTATGCAAATTTGGTACATGGGTATCTCTGATAGTCACTGACAACTGCTACTAATTTTAATTCTGAATCCACACTAACACTCAAATAAGTTTAAGGCCATCATCATTTTCATTGTCATCTCATTATCCTGCCTGCATTGCATCTACAATAGCTTGGCTTCTCAGGGCGTTCCTAGGAACTTCCTTCGAAAACCTTAAGACACGTAGATGCCAGGTGGGAATTAGATCATTAAATTCATCATGAAAAAAAATTAACATGGATATAAATGTAAAACGCAAAAAAAAAAATCATATTTTTGTATCAATTTTTAATAAATAAACTTTTTCACTTGACCTAAAATTTTTGGCGCAGCACGTTTTGTTTCTTCATTCCTGAATCAGGTATCTTTGGTATATCTTCATTGGTGGCAACATTTATGAGACACCAAAACACCATTATCACAGTTTTGTGATCTTGATATCATGTCTCTCACTTATACTATAGGTTATACTTATCAGATAACTTTCTTCCGTTCCGCGAAGAAATGCTGATAGCTGCTCTTATGACTTTATAAGACATGTTTCTCGTTTTTTCTTGATCTGTTTATATAAATATCCGGAATGTACAGCGACAGACCAACCGTTAATTGGGGGCAACTGGTAATGATCTTTCAACGTTGTTTGTCTGCTTCAGGTGGTTATCAAGTAGTTGTCGTTGTACTCTTGATGGACTAACTTGTTTTGTTTGCTTAACGAATTTTCATCAAATCACAAGTGAAATTTTAAAGATTTTGAAAGTAAATTTTGTCCCAAGACAATGTTTGGTTGTCAGTTTATAGTTTGCATTTTACTCTTATCATCTATTCTTCATGTGTCATATGGATTATCGCCTCAACCTGAAATTGCTGACCAAAAAGTGAATTTGACGAAAAACCGTGTACATGGAAGCAACAGAATACTAGCCTTCTTAAAAGATATACCTAAACCCGAGTCAGCTGTATCATCATCATTTGCTCAGAACTTTTTAACTAACTTGAGTCTAAATAATCAAGTTGTCAACAAAACGTTTACTCTTCCGGCCGGATTGTTTCCACCAGGCATGACCAGGCGGCAACAGCAGGAAGTGTTTAATAAATTCATTAATGAAATGAAAAACAAACGCCCGGTAAAAATCTATGGGGATGGAACGGAGTCCAAGTTTCCACCATTCCTGGAGTTCCTCGTTCAACGGATTCAGTCCTACTTCTCTGTTTACAAGTACGAGGATATGAGCAGACCAGCATACACTTTTCCTGATCCCAACGTTGCACTAGGAGTACATGAAGCCGAACCAGTATACGACGACGTGATATTTGAAGAAGACACTAGTGACTTCAACCACAAAACAGAAATTGTCACCAAACCTGTCTATTTCTACCAAATTTTGAACTCACAAGATCTACCAGAACCATCGCCAAGTCCAAGTCCTCCTGCAGAAGATAAAGAATACATCCAAATCGGTGATACAACTGATGAAGAAGAAATCAGTGTGGAATCAGCTGATGATACAAGCGCAAGTGATAGCTTTGAGTATGGCTCGAATGGATTTATTGAAGTTAGATAGCTAATCATATTGTTTTATGTTATGTAATTTTAATTGTCTATGTAATTTATTGAATTTTCTTAAAATATATTTATATTAAATGAAATAAGTTGAAGCACATTCAACAGCGTCGTTGAGTTTATGGAGTGATTTCATCTTCTTAAGGAATATTCAAATATTTGTCGTTAAAATAAACTACGTGATACCACGTTCAATTACAACAATTTAACATGATACTAGACAATATCACGTAGTCATCAGTATTTCGGGTTTAAGTGCTTCAAAGTTTGTGATACAAATCAGAGAAAGCAGAGAAAAGTGTTCAGAAACAGAATGAGTCTTACGTTGTCACAACAATTACTTTCAAGTAAATAACAGAAAAACGTATCATTACTTTGTTTTTTTTTAAATATAGACATAATGAAATTGCGCGAGGAAGCCATAAGCGCTAAAGGAATTTCAGGCAATGGAAGGCTAATCCTCTTAGGTAATGAGATCCATTAGGTAACAAGTCCTTTTTTCATTTCTCTGTTGCTTTCACAATTTCCTTTGCTTTCAATGACCGTACGTTTGCAAAATTCCTACAAGAGTTCCAACTTATTAAGCAAATACACTTATGTCACATCCTAAACGAAAACGAAGCGTCCAACCTGCAAAATGTGTAGAGCATAATATAGTAATATATAAAATATAATGATTAGTAAGAATAATGTTTTATAATAGGAAACTTTTCCCAGCGAGTGTACCAATGGCCATTGGGACTTACTACATACATTTAGGCGTTAAACTATTCACAGACGTTCACCATCGGGCATAACCAATTTTAGTTTGATTTTGGGCGCTCGGTAAATGGGATATGGATCCAGGTAAAATAATTAAATAAGTCTTCATCATGTTTGAAGGCTAATGAAATAATAATAAACATATACTTTACAAACCTTTAGTCACAATAAAAGGAATATTCTATAGAACATCACATTAGTCTTTGAATCAACCTTGTTCTCTAGAATCTCGGTTATAAGGCAATTTTCATCACTTGTGACAAATGATGGATTCGCACAATTAGAAAATGAGAGACAATTTTTTTAATAATTTTTATTTTTAATTTTATATAGAACTTAACTCTAGCGACAGCAGAAAGTTTGTCATGAAGTCCAGAAATTGAATATTTTTGAAAAGCATAGAATACAAATGTCTACAAGAGTAACTTTGATGGACGAAATACCGCTCCATTCCATTCGAATGCAATTTTCTTTAAGAATTAAGAAATTAAAGCGAATTATCTCATTTAAAATACAAACAAACTAAAAACTTAGTTGTGTTGAAGAACTGGAAGTACTTGGGAGTTCTCAAGGGTAGATTTTTGTTTTGGATGAACTTGTGCATCATGAACAGCATCGATGGGAATTGAACCTTCTTCAACTGCTTTGAGGGAGATACGTGCTAATTGTGGTTGTTGTGGCTCCTCGGTATCAGTGGCTTTGACCGTTTCTGTCTTTGCAACTTGTCGCTTAACTTTGTTGGTTTCTTGTTCATTTCTCAACCTTCGGGCAGGAGATTCACGAACTAATTGCACGGGATATTCGAAGCTGTAGAAGAAACCTCTTGGTGGACCAGTAGCTTCTTCCTCATCGTCATTTTTCGTTTTGATTTGGTTTGTTCTGCGTCCAGAAGAATTGATAACAACAGAATCATCAGAACCAGCAGCGCTTAGTTCACTTCCTTCATGGATGTGTTTGTTGTATGGAAGTTTGGGGTATTTTCGAAGTTGGTCATCAGGAGCACCACCGAGAATTTCAAGTACCTGATCACGTTCTTCTTGCTCTTGGTCGAATTTGATAGCATGCCTGTTGTAGTAATCACTGTTTGGGTCTGGGTTCTCCTTTGCCCTTTCAGCAGCTTGTTGCCACAGACGGAAATGTTCTTCTTTAGCTTTGCGGACAGCTGGTGTATCAGTGACTGGCCTCAATTCTACTTTAGGAATGTTATCTTCTTGATGGAAACCCAAACTGTCCGACCAGTACTTTACGACAATGTCCTTGCCATGTGGGTCAACGTATTGATATGTACCGCGAACATCTCCATTCGCATTGATTGCTTCCAAGCGCCCTTGATTCCAATCAGAGTAGCCAAACATTGCACGGCCCAATCCATCTTGTCCATGGAATTGATCAGCTAAGTAATGCTCCTCAACATAGTCATTGGGATCGTCGAAGGCTCGCCCTTGATAAAAGAACTCCCCTTTATCATTCTTGAAGGCTGGCAGTGGATTCTCTCCAAACTTGTTGGCGTATTTCACATCCAAACTCTGTCCTGCTATACGCTTTTGTGCTTCTTCTGGTGATATATCGAGAAGGAACACGTTTTCACTAAGGATTGACGGGACAATCTAAAAATATACAAGAAGATTTATAAGTGCTATGTTTGAAAAGGAATTCGTGATTATTTTCGTGATTCAATCTTTCAATCTCACGTCATTTAAAAGGGACAATGACCAGCGTATCCAAAGCGATTTGCAAATATCAGTATGCAAATATCTCTTAAATTTATGGAGTCAAAGCTGTCTCTTTCACCATAAATGGGGTAGTTCACCGAGGATAAAAATGAGGATTCCTAATGAGGCTATTTCATTTGTTTTTTGTATGTTTTAATAGGGATATTGAACTGAGGATTAGTTCAGATCAAAGGCGTTAGAGCATGCATTCTTCGCGCAAGAAATGATTTTATAATATTATGTTAATGAATTTCATAGCAGTCTCACATTGGCGCTTTGTTTAAGGTTACAAGAATTTTCACTCAAAGCAGATGAGAGTTTGCGATAAAAATTTTACTATCGGAAGCCATTATCACAATCAATTTACGGATTCATATATCCCAAAACGTTAGAGACTGGAAAATTTTCTATCATCATAACAAGATGATCAACATTTTTACACTAAATTATAATCGAGTTTCTTATTCGCCGAAATTTTATAAAATGATCATAATTTGTCTGACAACAGAAAAAATATCTTATCGTTTAGAATAGAAATTGCTTAATTATCTTATTGATTCTTATATGCTTGATTAACCTTATAACCAGAAAATCCGTCTAGAAAGTATAGAAAATTTGATGAATCAGTAAGGCACGTACCATTTCTTGGCACATTGTCACACAAATCTTCTCAAAATCTTTCGAAGTCCGACAAAGAATGTGCATAAAATGCACCATGAACGCATGTCAATTTGAATTTGCATAAGTTCTTGTGATTCCATGACAAGAAACATGTCACAAACTCAAAGTCGTTGATATTCATCCGATCAGCTTTTGAATGTGTCTCAAACAGCTGTGACTCAAAAATGTAAATATTGTTCAAGTGTCCAATAGAATTACGATTTATTTAAATTTTTGTCACATTTTTCCAAATCAAAAGAATGAATTCTATGACAAAATCATGTCATCGTAAAATTTTTACATTACGTAACTAGAATTCGATCATTGAGTGGTTTTTGAGGCGGAATATTTTGTAGACGATTGTGTAGTTCTTTTGGAATAGGAAAGAATTGGAAGAAGTAATCAATCTTCGACTTAGAATTGTTAAGACACAAGTGAAGGAACACCTCCGAGACATGTGTCAGCACATTGACCGTGCCATGGAATTAAGTTAAATTTGAATCACGATTTTCAATAACACATGAGCGATTATCTTATGCGAAGACAAACAACTCATCATGTCTTAACACTATACAAAAAAAAAATACTTCTTCAAATCATCTTTTTCACATTTGCATAATTATTAACTTCGCAAAAACATCACTTTATGGAGCATTACCGAACACTTTGTAGGCTTGTCTTCATTGAAGAATCTTCAACTGAATTCCAGGAAGTGTCGTAGTGGGAAGAGAAATAGATTTGCATATGAAACACGATAGACACTTATGGATTCTTGACTCCGGTGGCCAAAACCGTAGAGCCTTGAGATCAGACACAGAAGAATGGCATAACATTGAACAGAGGATTCCATATTACTTGGATACTATTGATATATCCTGAACTAAACAAGATTGTCCCGAAAATCTGATTTGTTACATAATATCCGTACAATAAATTTGATAAAATTTCCGAATAGTTTTGCATATTTTATCAAAATCCTTATATTTATTATCTCCAATGTGATAATGAATATCACGAAAATAACAGCATTTAAAAATTTTCCAAATTGCATCTTTTTTGCAGTTTCAAAAACGTTTAAATATAATTAACTTGAATTTAAAAATTTCGTTAAAGGTCGTCTAGCTGAGTAAAGTATAAATTTTATTGAGTATTTGTTGATTTAACCAACATTTTATTAGTTTTTTACTTATTTGCATCATGTTTTCTTTAACAGTTCTTCTTGAAAAACCAGTGATTTCCAAGTTTTTCGTCATAATTTCTTCAAACGATTGACTTTAATTGAGCTGTTGTTGAAGGAGTCTGTAACTCTATCCTTGTCCAGCTGGTTTTGATTAAACGAAATTGACGTGTCTTCCGATCATTATGTGAATCGATTTATGACCCTTACAAGAAGATGCAGCTGATTCCAGATACTTCATCAAATATCAAATGTCAAGGATACTTCGGAGTCTGGAACTCCAAACGACTGAATCTTGAAAATCTGGATTATCTTATCTTCCCATTTTTTGCGCTTAAATTTCTTTAGGCACAACAATTTTTGAATATCACTTGGTTATTTATATATCAACAACTTTTACTTGTTTTTAACATAACACTTTGTAAGATACTCCTTAATAAAGTAGCGTCACCGGACATCCAACTGGTTTAATAGTATTCAAGCTGCTTTATAATTTTGAAGTTCTAGGACTTACAAGGAATAATCAGTTAATGTCACTTCCAACTGCAGTCATTCGCAGCCTTTATGGCCTTCCTCGTAATGATATATCCAATTACGTACAAAATGACTTAATAAATATATCGGACTACTCGTCTTAATAACACCTAAATTATATGCTTTTATCAGTAACATATATCGTTCCTCGACTACTTAAATATGTGTTCTTGTCAATAGTATCGATTCTAATTTTAAATTTATATTTTTATTTTCTTTAACCTTCCGTAATTGGATATACGATCTGGCGAAACCAACCAAACCGTGAACTAAATCATTCTAATCAACATGTTCAAGCAACAAAATATATAGGTATATGTATCAAGTTCAAGGTAATGCTGTTGGTTCCTTAAAGGCATTTTTCTTATTAATTTATACCTCTTCTAAAGCTGTTTGATTCCTTTTTCAATTCCCACTCAATCGAGATAGAGAAAATTTACAACTATTGAATGTTTATTCTATTCTGTATCAGACCAGTTTCTTTGGATCGAAAATCAGCACATTCTTTAACTGTGCTATAAATAATATTGAGCCACTCTTTAAAAAGTGTTAACTTAAACTACTCAAAATATTTCTATCTCCACCTCAAAATTTTTTAAACATGTTAGTTTTATCGCATTGAAAAGGAGTTTCTGGTTTAGCACGTTCCCAATCAGACTAATTTTGAAACAAATAAGACACATAAAACTTCCGTCCATTCTTTTCAATCTCCATTTTGTTTTTTAAATCAAAATCAACTTTAGACGTTGAAGAAAAAGGGAAGACATTCCAAGACATTTCATTCTTTCGGC
Organism: Chrysops caecutiens; assembly: GCA_963971475.1. Taxonomy (NCBI): domain Eukaryota; kingdom Metazoa; phylum Arthropoda; class Insecta; order Diptera; family Tabanidae; genus Chrysops; species Chrysops caecutiens. The sequence goes on from OZ020568.1 coordinate 74,734,730, forward strand.
CACAAGACAGATTGCATCGTATTTTGGTCATGATGCAACCACCTTCTGCTTCCAGGAAAGGAGATTAACTGTCAAAGATAGATTATTTCTTTTTTTATGAAAATTAATTAATAATCTTCAAAATTAGTTCGTCGCGCAAAAAAATGCATTAACATCTTAGGAAACATGGAAGTCAGACGATTTGCGAGTTTTTGTAGATCCATTTGAAGGCTCGTCAAGGTTGATCAATGCTTTTAGAAGTTTATAATAAATCAACGAAAACCGGTGCATTGAGGTAAACACGGGAAGTTCTATGACATTTGCCCGTATAGGATAAAAATAGAATAGAGAATAATTCAATAGTTTTTTGAGTTTTAATTATTCTCCTATAAATGTCTCACGCGGACGCAAGAAATAATTAAACCCTACATATAAGGACTTGGTACGAGATACGAACTCGTAGGAATGACGCCGAATTCCTACCATTCTTAGACCAGAACAAGAGTCCCATGAGACGGTGTAGACGTGACAAACCTACAGATTCGTTATGCCTGGAAGCTATGGGAAGCTATAAACACCTCGTATGATGATGCATTGAAATCAATTATTTCTTGTGGTGCTAACAACCACAAACATTCTCTATAACATATCATGATTGTGTGGTTTTAGTAAAACGCACTTCGCTTATAAGGAACTGAATTTTAGAGCTATTATTTAGAAATTTATTACTCTCATATATCATATATTAAAGTTTAAGAACAATACAACAAGCTCTATAAATCAAGGGTTTAGTTTTGATGAGAGAAAAATATAAAGCGGATGTGTGGCAAGATATTTGGTGTTACATAATCAGTTTTAGTATTTAAAACATCATCTTGGGATAAGTCAGAGATAAAACAATAATCACTCAAACAAAACAACGTGTGTCAATAATTATTTCAACATCAATAAGACTTAGAAAGCACTATAAATGCACTTGTATTTACTGGGTAATTTTTCAATAATTATAAGTCATAAAGACGTCCAAAACGTCTTCATGTGTCGGAAGAGCTAGAAGAAGATGTTTCTAGTAAAATCGTAAATAATTGATGTTTATTACGACGAAAAATTTACTTTTAAATAGCAAACATTAATAACTCGAATGATTGAATAGCATCAACGTAGTACAAACTGTTTTTCATCTTTTTAATTAGACATCAAGTCACACCTTACATTGTGTATAGGTACTTGTTCTTATAAAAATCATAAGATAATCACAAAACACGAAAGTGTTTAACCACAGGAAGTGTTATCACTTTATGCAGATTTTGAATTAAATACGGAACCAAATAAATGTAGCATTAAATCATGAAGATAAATAAATGTTAAAGTCCTTGAATTCGTCAATATTTATCGATTTACACATTTTGTTTGTTCAAAATGATTATTTAAGAAGATCTAAACGCACTTAAAGTGTTTTTAGTGTTTCACATGAACGTATCTTTTAAGAAATTTAAAATTAGCAGAACATGAAATTTACCATTAAAAATGCTGATACAAACAGCCACTTCATTTTGGAATGTTAACTTTTATAGACTAGTAAAGTAAAATCACTTAAAATTTAAACGTTTGTCAATCAACAAAAAATTAATAATATATCGAACACTACACGATCCAAAACAGTATCTTCTTGAGTCAATATTGAGTTGCACGATCCCACTACCTCAGATGAAATAACTCTGGAAGTGTTAAGAAGTTTGCTTATATACACTCGTTCCGGCTCAACACGATCAACAGACTCTATACCAGTTCTGTGGCTCAACGCTCAACACAGAATATTCGTGACTCTAAGTTGTGCTCATCTTCTCTGATGATGATGACACTTCGCGATTGATTCGGGCTTAGAATACTAGGATGTAGTTATCTGTATCTAATATCCAATAGGACCTGAAATTCGTCAATGCATCCTTGATCCTTTGAACTGTTCAGACTTTGAATAATTTAGGAACTATGATTCAACTTTTTAGAATATTAATGAGGTCTGTTTGATTAAAATCAAATGTGTTAAAAACATAGTTAATATTGTGATGAATCAATCAAAGTTGTTTGAGGAATATCCGCTTGTTTCGAAGAATTTTATTTTCACAATTTTTTATACTTTTTCGAAGTTAATAAATTCTTGGTTCTTTTCGAGCCTAATTAACACTTCTTTGCACGGGGATAACATTTTTGGGACAAGTTCTATTAAGTTCCAATTTTTTCCTAATTAATTTTGACATTGAACGCGATTAGCTCAACAACTTGTGATACAGGCGTTGTTGGAAAATTTATTTAATCCCTAAATTTATTTTACGTAGGGATTTTGAATGGGCAGATATTTTGAAGTTCCTGAAAAAGTTTTTGAAAATGACTCACTGAACATCAGAAATTTTTGATGAAATACCTGTGAATCCATAAATAAATTAATTAATTAAATCTCTGTTGATTAGAAGGCTGTGTCACATTATGGGATCAAAATGGTCCCATAATTCAAATTCTACCGGAAAACATTAATCATGTGAAGGAGTGAATTTTATTAACAAAGTTTTATCCAACAAACATTGAAGCTCATATGGAATAACATGAGCCAAAAATTTATTCCCTGTTAATCGGGAATTCAATTCCCATTGAGCTGGTCTTTGAAAAAAAATAACCGCATCTTTGGAGTATTACGTAATTCTTAAAGATTTAGATTATTATCTGTAGATTTTCAATAGGATAAAAAGAAAGAAGTTGCATTGATATATGTTTATTTAAATATATAAATCAGAATTTTCCACTAATAACATGAAACAAATATGAAATATTAATGTTGAACAAAATCAAAGTCGATGTTGATCAATGTTTGTTTTACTCATTATCACTTTCGTGTCTTAAAAACATCATCATCATTAAATGAATCCATAAAAATGGATGTTAACATATATAGCAATGTCACGCAACAAGATGGGTTACTGAAACACTGATTTGAATTAATTTATCAATTAAATTAACGACATGGGACATCTCTAAAACTTTATGTCGAACTGTGATTTATGTAAATTCATTCCTAGAGAAGTCAATTGCCTCATCTATTGAGCCACTTAGAACGAAAATGACCGCCTCTCACCAGATTGAACAAGGGTTTAAAAATCCTTGCTTTCATAACCAGCTCTTCTGCATTCTTCATAAGGTAAATTATAAACACCGAGATACATTGTTCAATTTAGGTTATTGTGAACCGTTTCTTGGAACAAAAGTTCCACAAAATATAACATTTCTAAGACTTCCGGCAAAAGTTTTTGTTCTACCTACCTCCATGCAACAGAATAGGGCAGAGTGTGAACTAGTTTCCAGAGGGTTCATAGCAATTTTTCATTTTTGAAATGCATAAATCTGGAGAATTGTAGGAAAATAAAATAAATCAAATAAAAATAAAAGATATTTTCAAAGATACTCTCAATTGCACTTCAACGAAATCATTTCCTTAACTCCAGTCATTCTTCGAGAGATGCCTCATTTATCTATTCCTACACGTGAGCCCATCAACATGACAGTGTTCTAAATAGCTTTACAATGTGAGATTCCAGAAACAATTACCAGGTGAAACGTCGGGACACCGAGAATCTTGAAAAGAAATGGACACATAATTTCAATAAATGGCCCATGGATGTGGAACGACTCTGTCACGATAAGAGCTCTAGATAGAAATGATGCTTTGGATGCGCCAATGTAAACTGCATATGAATAAAATTAGAATAAGTTTGACTTCTGTACGTGGGGACAAGGAGCGGTACAAGATCCGAGTCATTTGATGGCATAGAAACCATCAAACTGAGGATCGTTATTTCCAATTAAGGCTTTTTTCATACATCGTCTCAATGGTCATACCATGAATTCCTCTTGATCAATGGCAGCTAGTTGCAGTTTCTTACTTCTTGTTCTCTGATGTGAAATGGTTAATAGAAAATGATAGAAACAATTTTCTACTGATCAAATTTTGTTTAATGTTCTGGAAGTGTATATCACACTGTCATGTCATGGTTATAGTAAAAGTACAACCCACACTGTGTATTCATTTAAGCAGCGAATGAATACCTGATGGTGGTGGTATCGTGTCGAGATCATTAAGAATCGAGTAACCTTCAAAGACACTTGAACAAATTTTGTGCCATCTCGTCTAGGTTTGTTGTTAGTCAACCTCATATTCGAAGAAGACCTTTTCAGATATTAGTTACAAATTACAAGAAAATGATATGAGTCGCAAAATCATTTCGTCATAAAATCAAAATCACTAGATATGATAATGACATAGATGAGTCTTCTCAAAAGCATGTAAGTCTTCATTGACGCTCGTGTTACCTTGAAAAATACCGGGTAACCTGGAAAAAAAAATTTCAATTTATATTTGTAATGTTTTATGCAAATTCACAAAAACAAATTCATCATCTATCTATAATTAGAGATCTTGAAGCAAAACTCAAAAAATTATCACAAGTTTGTCAAACAAAAAGTTAAAGAAAGTAGAACGGGTTATTGCCCAATAATCCCCATTGTACAGATTTAATATTGTTAAGATTATAACATCGTTCTTTTGATTTTATATTAAAGGAAGCGACTTCTTGGGATTAGTTAACCAACAAGAAAATATTCTTAAAGAATCGAAAAGAATAACGAATTTTTGTCGTTAAGATTTTGACTTTAGCCAAAATACGCCTCCGTCCATTAAGAGCTAAAATGGAATCAAAGTCATATTTGATTGACTTTGGATGATAAATTTTTGAATATTGAGTCTTATTCTTCGAAATCAGAAGACGAACCATTACAAACGGGTGAAACACTAAACCAGTCACAACCAATATGTGATGAATATCTGCATCACCTGCAAGAGTTGTAAATCGTATGATGGTATAATCATGTAAATTCTTAGATATTACATAAATTTACATCCCTTTTAAATGATAATAAAACTAAAATCGTGCTCGAGTTATATCACTTACCAAAATTGGTGTTATGAAATAAAACGTGCTAATTTAATAAATTTCCGATTGACAAAATCAAGTTCATAATTTTTAATATTCTTTTGACTTAATGATATTTTTATTGACTCCTTAACAACCTATTACTTTCATCATCTTAAAAGCCTTTATCTAGTTCGGAGTATAACTATTCATAGATAAAGCAAATGCAGTTGAGATGTTAACATCAACTTTATAGCTCTCTAATTAGCTATAACATGTTCGGAAATTTTCCAAATTCTGGCTAATACTTGATCACCTTGACATCAATTAGATATCCTTATCAATTATCTTTTCTCTTTCTTTGAGATATTTGGTGTTGAAGCAAAATAAAAGTATCCAGAATAGTGAGAATTTAATGTTATCTTTTGAGGAGTTATGTTTATAGTTCTACTAACAGTTGTCATTAAGCAGAAAGCTACCGGACACCGGAGTGTCACGGAATGATGAATCAAAACGATAAAGTTTTAAATGTGGTGTAATTTATCAAAACAATTTGAAGATCAAAACACGATCAAGGAAATTGTGATTCATAAGACTTGAATAAATTGCAAAATATCAGATCAGCTTTAGTTACACACCTAAGCAAAATCACTCACCGTCTGATGCCTCGTGCCTGAAGAAACGTCTGGTCGTTTCTTGTGCACTAATGTCACCCACAAGCTAAAGCTGACTGCAGCTTTTATTTGATTAATAGACGTAATCTTCAGAAATAAACTTAGAATTCACATCAAACATTTTGTGCAAATTCAAGTTAAAGGCGCTAAATCTCAAAAGCGATACTTAAAGTTTCACTTTTTCTTTGAAGACGTTAACTGAACGGAATTTCCATTTCAATTATAGTTGATCGTCGGCATTGTCCAACAACGAATTCGTGATTCAAACTCGTCAAGTTGATTAATGCCATCTGGTCAAATGACAAATAGATATAATTTCCCAAATTGTTGACAAACATTACTCAGATCTTAATTTTGAAGACACTTCCTTGTTGAAAATATGTCCTTTGTATAAAAATTGCTTGTTAACAAGATAACTGAGCTTCTCGAGTTTTGTTAATTAAATGACGCACTCCGTAAAGTGTGTCAAACAAGAAAATTCATTGTGTATTAAAACCTTGTGCGTTTGGATTAATTTCATAGCCGTGTGTTTCAGAAGGATCTAATCCAGTAGTGAATGAGGAAGTGTTGACGGTCTCCTATATTAATCTCAACAAGGAATTGTTTATAAATTGTAAAAAAAAGCCTGTATACCATTTTGGATCTTATCTAAATTATTCATCCACTTATAATTTTACAAAAAACAAAATTTTTTATTAAATAAATCTTTGTTAATGGACATTAATCATACGCCGATATATCCATGAGTGCATTTACAAGATCGTTTTGCTGCCTTCGTGCACTCAAAGAGTCATTTATCATCCTTTGGCCAAACAAACTAGGTAATTGATGAAGTTAAATTTCAACTCTACTCCCTTCAGCCCATGCATTGTTATTGGCTCCATTTTTGATTAAATGTCCATCCTTAATTGTGGATAATAACATCTTAATTAAAGGCTTTTACAATTCAAAGAATTTATTTTGAGTTTTTTTTTTTAAATCAACAAGAATAAGGGAACAAATTTTACCACGCTTTTATTCGTAATACGGAGTCAGCAACAAGGGAAGCTTCGAAAATGTTCAAAAAAATTATTGCCCACATGAACATATTAAATCTATTGTTTGATGTGTTCATTTATATGGCAAAAACAACCCTATGGAAATCATTTATATTATCCACGGTGTGGATAGATAAATTCTTGATAATTGGCAGTCACGACAGACACCTGTGTCATGTAGATAAGAATAACACTAATCCTCTTCAACGCATATTGATTGCTAAGCAATTAAGGTAATAAAGACTTTAGAAATGTGAGTTTTTGATAGCTTGACAAACTAGTTTTTGTCATAAAGCCAATCAAGTCACTTAAGCTCTATCTTCAAATTATTAATACAGTCAACAACGGTATGAGATATTATCCTGACAGGTTTAGTAGCCATTATCATTTGATTCCTTGCATATTCACAAAAGTATTGTTGCTTCATTATTGTTATGACACACAAACTTCGCCTGAAGGACATTTAAGGAACAATTTATGGGCATACATTTCCCACCGTTTTGGAATATAAATTTTAATGGCTACCAGGATGTTTCACATTCAAGAGAATTCCCCTTTTCTGATTTAGGTCATTTTCTAAATATTGCGAGGGAGTCACGTTAGTAACAAAATTTGTTTAAGTCAAGAATTTGTAAACGGACCTTATACAATCGGGAGTGGTTAAATGGATAAAGTAAAGCTATAAGGTGCTCTGAATATCTTATGGTTGGGAAAACTCACAGCATCACGTAACAATCACCGAAAATAACGAAATAATTATGTTTTTTTACGCCAATGTCCGAATTGATCTTGAAACAGATTTCAAATTGATGAGTCTGGTCTAAACCACCAAACGAAGATAAAACCACTTAAGATATTAGTCGACTATTAATCACTTCCAAATCAATTGTTTTGAGATAATCAATTCATCAATGAAAAATGATTCAATTCTTGACCACCTAACGCAGTTTTTACGTAAAGAAATTGTTTTAATTTTTCTTCAACTTGTGGGAATTCCTTATCTCACAAAAAAAATCAAATTACATAAATACATTTTTAATTCATTCCAGCAATTCATCGTTTACCTACTTAATTTGACCATTAATTAATGTGGAATCCCAATCATTCAACCAATTTGCTCTACATTTAAGTACCATGACTTGCAGGTGCCATCACATAGATATATCATCTGCAACAATGACAATCCTGTTGATTTTAGCCTAATCCTATTTAAAATTAGGTCATAATTTTGTCTTAGAGTAGTCATGTATTAAACTATCAATAGTCATCCGAGCATTGTGCCAGTTTCTTTACCCTAACTCGCAGTCAGTAAGTGTCTACAAAAGCAGTGAAATCTATTTTACTCTACGCCACTGCAGGTTAGCACAAACAAACTGATAAACTAGAGATTTAATGCCATTGGAACTCCAGCTCCAAACATGTGCCTAAGCTCTCTTACTCTAAGCTTGAGCTCTGAGAAGCCCAGAAACTCGTTCCATGCTCTGTGTGTCTTAAGAGTGATTTCTGTATCTTGTTTGTTTACCCAAAATTCAGTAGATAATTGATCGATTGTACAACGGATTTCGGTGTTTCTCGAATAAATCTTGATATCGAATCCAGTTGCTAGCTATCACCTATCAAGTCTGATCTGAAGAAGTTTAAGAATGAATAACTTGAAACGTGAAGAAATTTTGTTATTATTCGACGTCGATGGCACTTTGACATTTCCTCGTTCCGTGGTGGAGCCTGAGTTCGAAGAGTTTTTCTACACTCACATCAAACCAAGAGCAACAATTGGAATCGTTGGTGGAGCTCATCTCGAAAGAATTTGTGAACAGATGAACGGTAGGAAGATTTTAGAACATTTCGACTTCATATTTCCAGAAAACGGAACAGTTCAAATTGCAAATGGGGATGAAGTTGGCAAACAGTCTCTACAACAGCATTTGGGCGAGGAAACAATCAAAAAGTTTGTTAACTTCGTCTTGAGGTATTTAGCGAACCTGGAGTTGCCAATCAAGCGAGGTACATTCCTTGACTTCCGGAACGGAATGATGAATATTTGTCCAGTTGGAAGTCAATGTAGCAAAGAGGACAGAAAAATATTTATTGAATTCGACCAAAAACACCAAATTCGGACGAAAATGATTGAAGACTTGGAGAAGGAGTTTCATGACATTGACCTCACATACAGCATAGGCGGACAAATTAGCTTCGACGTGTATCCACATGGATGGGACAAAACCTTCTGTCTCAACTATATAACAAATAATTACAGGTAATGTTTTCCAAACACTTGTTTTAAATACTTAATTGTCATTTATATATTTTCCAGATTTAAAGAAATCCATTTCTTTGGAGATAAGGCAGATCCTGGTGGTAATGACTATGAAATGTTCATCGATCCAAGGATTGAAGCTCATCGAGTCAACACCCCGAATGATACCAAAGATACACTTGTTAAAATGTTTGATATAAGCCTATCAACATAATAAAATTCTGTTAAAAGTTGTTAAATGATACGACTCAATTCTGATTCACTTTGAAGCAGCCTCAAATTTCAGGTTTTATACAATACTCGAATAACACCCATAATTAGTTAATTATAACGAATTAACAGGATTTAGGAGATACAATCAATTCTTAAGTTATCATTTCGAAAACTCAATCACCGCAACATTATATTAGGGAGATTTACTTACAAATAGTTGATGTATCCATTGATTATTATTTGATATCAAAGAAGATTTGCATACATTTGTTTTCGTAATCCCCAAAAATGCAAAATAACAATTATTTAGAATCGTGACATTGCAATAAAATATGCACAAGTCGTGGGAGTCACCGGGATAAATCGGATCCTCTGTTGGTAAGGCACCAAATCTAGCCCCAGCTTAATTGATTATTCTTATCAGGCACAAGCACAACTCCTAAAACAAAACACTTCTATTTAATTTGTTATTATCATCAAGAGGCGCATAGATATTATTACAGGGTGATAGAAACGACGTTTCTCCTTTCATATAAGTTTTCTTTCTAACATTTGAAGCTTTCCCTCACTGATGGTTGTAAAATTACAATTAACATGATTGGTATTCCAGTGATAAGTCGGTAATTAATCTGATTTTCAGGTAAAAGAGTCTTAAAATTTGTAATACGAATCAGGCTATAGTTTGAGATGAGAACACCCTATACTTTCTGCGGTCTAATCTTTACTCTTCAAAACTAATTCACTCTTTGGAACCTCGTAGTCGTTCATCAACATTCAACAAACAAGTGCCAGTTATTAAAGTGGTTTCAGTACAGAAACTGCAATCAAACAAAAATATTGTTTCGAGTGAAACTAAAGAAAACTCTTACACGATGTCCACAAAACGTGAGTTGACATTATTTTTAAAAAGAGTAGTTTCTAAAACACTATTGTTAAGAGTAAAAATAGTCGTATGATAAACGATTCTCATACGAAAACCTCATTTGCAAATCAATTTTTGTTTTGACGCAAAAATACCGCTAAATCATTTTGAAGAACTTGTAAAAACTTAATAGTTAACTAATAAAAACGTTTGGTTTGTCGTTTATTGTAAATGGTGATAAACCAGATTTTAATGTGTCCTTAAAACATGTTGGCTATATACCGTGTAGTAGTTAAAAATATTTTTTAATGACTTGCTAGTAAAAATATCACATAGATGACCTTAGAAATATAATATTTTGCAGAATAACTTCTGAAATATGTCAGGTTACGTTTAAGGGTTACTCATATTTCAATTTCATTAGATTGCTCTGGCCCAGGATATGCTTCACCTGAAGATGCTATCAAAAATGGTCCACGTGAGAAACTCTTGTATGTTATAACAGTTCAGCCAAATTTAAATGAGCCCCATGGAGACTATTTGTCGACAGTTGACGTTGATCCGGACAGTCCGACATATTGCAAGGTGAGACGATGTTATTAATTAGAGAAGTGAACTAGTTATCTTAACCTGTTTCTAATCTTCTCAGGTCATTCACAGAACGTTTACAAATCGAACTGGCAACGAATTACATCATAGCGGATGGAATACATGTTCGAGTTGTCACAAACTTGATTCGAACTGCAAAAATGTTCCGACACGTGATAAATTAGTTCTTCCATGTCTTAATTCTGACAGAATTTACATTGTTGATGTTGGAAAGGATCCTCGAAAGCCAGAGATTTACAAGGAAATCGACGGAGCTGTACTTAAGGAGCAAGATGTAACAGCGCCACACACTTCACATTGTTTAGCTAATGGAAATATTATGATTTCCACAATGGGAGACAGTTCTGGGAAAGCTAAAGGTGATTTCATCCTCTTCGATCCTAATTTCAATTGCATAGGAAAATGGACCAAAGGGGATAAGACAGCCTTATGTGGATATGATTTTTGGTATCAACCATTTTTCAATGTAATGGCTGCATCAGAATGGGGAGCACCGAAATTGTTCAGAAGGTATAAAAGAATACTAAAAGATTCTCTTGAATAAATACGAGGTTACTTTGTTGTTTTTGAAGTGGATTCAAACCGAGTGACATTGACGACGACACCCAGTATGGACGAAGAATAAATTTCTACAAGTGGAAGGAACAAACTCTTTACCAAACGGTCGACTTAGGCACGGAAGGAATCACTCCTCTTGAAATTCGCTTCCTGCATAATCCAAAAGAACCACAAGGATATGTTGGAACTGCACTGTATTCAAAAGTCTTCCGATTCTATAAGAAAGACAATTCTGATGAATTTGTAGCTGAGAAAGTTATAGATGTCCCAACAAAGAAAGTTGAAGGCTGGGCTGGTCCTGAAATCGATGGAATGATGACGGATATTCTCTTATCTTTGGATGATCGGTTCTTATACTTTAGTAATTGGCTACATGGGGATGTTAGACAATACGACATAAGTGATCGTGCTCATCCCAAATTAACTGGACAAGTTTTTCTGGGTGGTGCTATTCTCAATGATTCTGGCGTTAAAGTGATTGAGGATCAAGAGTTAAAGGTACAACTTCAACAATTTTGAACTTCTCGTTCTTATTATTATTACTTTGTTATCAGGAGCAACCTTCACCATGCTACATAAAAGGCCGTCGCCTCGAAGGTGGACCACAAATGTTGCAATTATCTTTAGATGGTAAACGGCTGTATGTTTCTTCATCTTTGTACTCTCCATGGGACAAACAGGTTCATAATATAGAATAATTATTATTTTATAAAGCTCATGATTTTCTTCTGCATAGTTCTATCCTAAAATGGTTAAAGCCGGTGGTACAATTGTCCAAATAGATGTAGACACTGTCAATGGTGGTATGGAGTTGAACAAAAATTTCCTGGTTGACTTTGGCAACGAGCCATACGGACCAAGCCTTCCACATGAAATGCGATATCCTGGTGGAGATTGTACTTCTGACATTTGGTTAGCTGAAGATTAACTTCTATTGATTATTTATTCAAAACAAATATGTATGTTCATACACAAAAATAAACCAATGAATTCATATCTTAATGATGCAGTTTTTATTTGCATTCTGAATGGTAAGATTATAAATAATCAACAAAACAACAGATTTCATACCACCTGCAGGAATTAGGATTGCTACTTTACAAATGACGATCAAAAACAGAATTGCAAATATCAAAGCTTTTAAACTGTCTTTAGCAGTATTATCAAGTGCACGATTGATATAATTATCTTCGAAAGTTTTCCAATTAAAATTGTGTAAATATCACCTAAAGTTCATTGGCATCATCTCGTTTTGCAGTCATAAAACTATCAGCAAACGAAGATGGTAGCGTGTGGCCTTCAAATTGGAAATAATACTATGAGGTCTTTTACATTCAGGTTCTATTTAAAATTCAGAAATTTCAAAAAACTAGTTAGGAATTTTTTATAGTTTTATGAGCTTTTTAGGTTAAAACATTACAATTTAATACGGTTTTTTGAATGCAACATAGCATTAACCTGAAACGTGTCTTTTGTGTTTTCAGTCAAGTTCAAGGACTTAAGAAGCCTTTATGAACACTCAAAGTGAATGTAAGAATTCATTTTGGTTTCAAAGTCAAGGTAAAATTTGTTAAAGCCGTTAAAACATTCGAAAAATTTGGTCATGAACATTCAAGACCAGTTTCTAAGATGACTTTTTATCCAAAAATATGTTTAGAATGTTTTTTCATGTTGAGGGTTAATAACATCATCAGGAAGTGTATAATACATCAACATATTTTCAAAACAAAATATGAATGTCGCGAGAAAAGGCGAACGGCTCAACGATCACCTTTAAGATTAGTCAGACTTTACCATAACTAGAATCCATCTTATGATATGAATAATGTCTTCTCTCTAAAATGAAGAAACTCCAAAATATAATAAAATAAAACACATAAATTTAATACTTTTCTCTTCAGTTCATTATATAAAAATTGTATAATTTTTCTTTATTTTGATTAGCATTTAATGATGATATTTTATATTAATAATAATAGAGAGAGTACATCATTATTTTGCATTTTTACTCATTTCTGTAAATTTTTTCTTTCATTTTGAATAACGGAAAATATTTTTAATTTATTTTAATAATAATATTAAATTCGATTTGAAAATAAATATAGGATTATTTCCGTTAAATTTATCGGACTTAATATGTTCGTAAAGAAAGTATCGTTGTTTCAAATTATTTCCGTGTCCAATTTCTATAAATAACACATACTTTTTTCTTACATGAATTTACGCTTTCTCAATAAGATACGTTCGTTTTAACTAATCTAAATATTTTTGTTTTTCAAAACTAAATACAAAGTTTTATATAAGAGCAGTTGCTAGACTTTCATCTAAAGCATTATTTTTTAAGTATAAGAAGAAATATTCTTCTTGACTTGATCTCAACGTGCACAAACAGAAACGTACTAAGGAAAAATTTTCAGTTGCCTAATTTTAACTAAATGGTTTTCATAGTTTATTATATTTTTTATCAAGGTAACTAGAAAATTGACGCTAGGCCATAAGGCCAAATGAAATTTTGCTTTTCTCATGTGATCATACATGAATTTCTATTAAATCAGTCTATTTAAAATCTAATTTCTATATGCCGTATAAAAACAACCTTGCAGTACAAAAAAAATTGCTTAATTCTCATAATTTCGTAGTTGTTTTTTCAATTTTTAAATACACTTCTATCATTAAAGTTGCCAAAAACTCTACATTCAACAATCAATTTCTATATTTTTGTTTCTCTATGGTATTTATCTCAACAAACATTTTTATTTTAAATGTTAATCTTAGATTTTCATAAACTCTTAAATTGATTTTGTCTTTTACTATTGTATTTATCCATTAGTTAGTGGAATAGGTAGTGTCATAGGGATGAGACCTTATCTTCTCATAACAATATAAAGTTCAAATAAACAAAATTTGTTAATTATTGAAAACAGTTCGAATTGCAGCTTCGTGTTTTAAATATTGTAATACAACTATTTTGCAAAAGCCAAACGATGAAACTGGATGAATGTAACGTATTAAAACTTTTTTACATAAATAAATACTTTTTAGCTAAATACTTGTGAAATTTTCGAGATCAACAATTGGTTTTGATCAATTTCGATATAATACTGATCTCATAAATCCAGAATTGTATAAATAATCTACAAATTAAAACCTAAATTATATGAAAACTGGTTAATCGAATTTATGGAGTCTAACTTCTGGTGATGTGAATCGTCGTACCCTTTAAACTTTTGTGTCTATTATACAGAATAATAAAATCCGCACACTTAAACTGGGATGAACATTGCACTCAAGATTTTAAAAACTAAAATATTTGCTTGGGCATAGGAATCGTTCAAAAGATTATAAATATTCAAGTGTTCTTCTTAATGTCGTGCTATTGGCATTCACCTAAGGCTATTTTGTTAATGATTTGGTGATTTCAAGCTCTTTAAGACATTCTTTTATTATTCTAAGATTTTCTTAGAAAATGGCAGTGGATAACCTCAAGATTATTGTAAAACTGTTTGTCATTTATAATACATTCGATTTGAGTTAGGTGGATGATCATTATTTTATTGCATTTATTGTGTTGTTTATATAATTTTAATGGTTTTCTGTTTTTCAATATATACTCCCAATCCTTTAACTAAATCTTTTTCGAAGTTTCCTTCCACAATTAAAGAAAACGTCGGCAGTTTGGATTGTTACTGTAGCTCTAGCAGTGGCACTATAAATGCCCGAAACAGTGTGGAAATATGTTCACTAGAAACTACATGTATTATTTTAACTTCATCCACTATGTCTACTGATATCATTTGACTGTAGCTTCGCTCTGTATATTGAAATCTTACAAATGAATCACAAGATTCAATCTTGTGTGTGATGTCTTGTAATAATAATATTCATGGTAGTTTCTGTATGTTTTGTCTAGCATAATTACAAATTGGTTGACAGCCTTGATTACGGTTGAATAAATCTATATTCATCCTAATACATTGACTACCATCTTAAATACTACGAAATACTATAGTGCAAATGTCTTTAGGTTCACAATGCAACATAATAGCTAATGAATATGTGTAACATGCAAAATAAATATAAATGGATAAAAATAAATGCAAGCGAATGAGGTGAAGGAATAATTCCTAACAGAACCGTAAAAACGAAATGTTTAAAATATATAAATGAGAAATGTAGTCTTCAAAACTCATTAACTTATTTAGCGCCAGACGAAGCAACCTTTAGTTTAATTAGCACATCGTTTGATGGTGTGTCTATCTTATTCAAATCTAACTTTTCTACTTCAGCTTCCAGATTAATACAATTTTTCTCATATTGAGTAGTTTTGGTGTCTTCGTTTTGTTGCTGCTGTTGGGTTTTATTCGAAGCATTTGTAGCTGCTGATGATGATCGTTTGAATGAATTTAAAAGCGTTTTTTCCTTATCTTTTCCGGATGATGACTTTCCTACATCCTTATCTTTGTCCTTCTCCTTATCCTTATCTTTATGTTTGTTGTTCTTGAACCGTGGGAATATGTTATGACAGCCATTGGGGAGAAAACCACCCAATTTTTCTTTTTTTGTTGTTAATACTGGAGCTGGCGCCGGTGTTGGTGTTGGAATTGTTACTGTTGTAACATTACTTTGAGAGATCGGAACACTTGAAGTAACTGTTGTGCTTGTAACTATTGCAGATGCATTTGCAACTGTTGCCATTGAACTCGTGTTGGTTATTGTTGGTTGACCGGATGCAGTTGTGGTTTGTTTAGAAACAGCAGCAGTAGTGGAAGTTGAGACTTGATCGTTGTCTACATTTGTCTGAACTTTATCATTATTATCGCTATTTAAAGTAACACACGAATCCTTATCAGAATTATTTCCTAATTTCGAGTCTGTTGCATCTGAGCTAGAAATTGGTATATTTCCATCATTCGAGTCTGTCTCTGGGCTATTATCTTTATCATTAACGTTAGTTATATTATAATTAGCGGAATTAATTGCACTTTGGACTATCGATGCTGATGAATCGTTTATTTCGATTGTGTTTTGTTCTAATTGGAAAGCACCGTCTTCAGTTTGTTGGACAGATATATCTTGACCATTTCGAATATTTTCCATCCCAGATTCAGTTATGTAATTCTGATTTTCTTGCATTGTTTTGTGCATATATTCTAGTTGTTGTTGGTGTTGCTGTTGGAAGTTATGTGATTGCATGGCAAATTGTTGCATTTGTTCTTGTTGACTTTGAGGCAAAAATATTTGTTGTGGTGGCGGTGCAGCACATTGTTGTTGCTGAATTGGTACTTGTACTTCCCTTTCACGATCACGCTGTGCTTGTACAGCATTCCACACATCCTTCAATTCTCCAGAAATATCACGATCCTTCAATATAACAGCGTTCCTACGAAATGCATTACCATGAGTGACAAAATCTTTTCAAATTTTCTTAAAATCTTTATTAGATTATTACCTTGTTAGCCGTAAATCAGGATTCATTGCTTGAACAAACTCACACATAAGTTCAATCATAGCACGTCTTTCCTGGAGGATTACAAAATTAAGGATTAATTATTAGTTTTGATTTTGGGGACAACTAGCTAATCAAAATAGAATGAAACCAAAATATTTCAAATGATTAGCATCTGAACTTGACCATGTATTTAGTCTAATTTGGCAATCGCGTGATATTGATATACCAATTATGATTCATAGGGAGTTGTTCTTTACTTGAAGGACATGGTTATAACTTGTTAATTTTCTTCGTCTAGTCAAGAATTTATTGGTTTTTTTTTTTGACAGGAAATCGAAAATTTACAAACTTACTTCTGGATCTTTACAATGTCGCCCAGAATACTTGAGTACCTCCGGATTAGCCATTACAGCATAAACAAGTGGTGGACATCTAGGACTGCCAGGAGGAACCTTTGAAAAACACGAGATCAATATAAATTTTGAATTATTCTTTGTTACCATTGCTTACTTTCATTCCACCATATAATGGTATTGGATCGGCAGGATCCTGTGGCATCAAAATCCGTGTCCAACTGAGTACATTTATGAAGACTTCTTCACCTGAGTGAGTAGCAACACGAATGCACATGTGAGGCTGTGGCGGATTCTTAAAATGACGATAGGCACGTGAGTGTCGGTAACTGTGGGGTGGTGGTGACTGTCCCAAATTTTCATTATTCGAATGAAATGGTAGTTCAACACCCCCGGATGTTTGCTGTGTTAATTTTGGGGATCCAGTAAGATTTTGATTATTCGAAGGAGCTTCAGCAGACATTTCGTTACACTGGTCGTTCCCCCACTCACTTCACTACATGCATATAAAAATCAATTTCTCTCCTTCTTTCCTTATCCCAAAAATAAATGGAATTCTAAAATATTAACAAACAAGTCCTGCGTCATCATCATACGTTCATTAATTTACCATCTCCCCATTATTTATTTAACAATTCGACTTCGATTTTGTAATTTACCTTGGCTTGCTGCTGTTACTGTTGCCCTGCTGCTCCTGTCAAAATGGCACTTTGACAGATCAAAAATGTCACACCGCAACGCACCACAAACAGAAGAAAATTGAGATTTTTCTGTTATTTTCAGGATGATTTTCTCCCTTTTTCCTGTGAATCCAGCACCACTCCACTTTAATTTCCCATGAAATGCTTTAGTAAATGGATAATCCGATTTGACCACAGACGAAAAACCTAAACTGCGGAATGCACCAACAAACTCGTCGCGAACGCGATTGTTTTTGTTTCTTCTAAACAAACAATTTTTGTTTTATAATTAGCATTCTGAATTTAGATTTTCCGCTCCTTTCGTTTTTCAAATGAAAACTTTTTAGAGTAAATGAAGTCTCAATTGTTTCTAACGCTTTTCTCGCAAGAATTTCCACAGAAATCCTGCGAAATTTCTTTGAAAAAGAAATATTCGTCTCAACTGTCTACCAAACAACAGACACCTCTCGCACGAGTCGAACACGAACGCACACTCTACCAGCATAAACATTCGGTTTGCTTTGTGTTGGGTTCGGTTTTCGAAATTCGAAATTCCATTCCGATTTGATTCCGATTTCATTCATGCGAGCCAAACTTTTGAATGGACTGCCAACAGCGGACCGTCCCGAGGACATTCGAAAGCTTCGTGAATTTCGAAAGTTTTTCCTGTGCTGACGATGAAGTGTATTTGTTGCTTCGAATACCTGGGGCACTGCCAGATAAACGTGCTGCTGGATCAGCTGATGCTAAAACGAAATGAACAATTTGTATATGAAGATCACTTTATTTACTCAATTTTGATATCATTATTGCTCCAAAACCTTAAAATTGTTAAATAATCAATATATTAATAAAAAATTACATAAAATTTTGCGTTTTACAGTTTAATGATCATGTTATCGGTTTTTAATGAATATGCTATCATGAACATAACGTAATGAATGAGAAGGTTACGTTTTTCATTAAATATAAATATAAACATTCTGAATGTTTTTCATATTTTATATATATAAAACATTTGACATGATTTATGACAGCAGCAAATTTGACAGGTTTTGGGAACTGTGGTGCTTCTGGTGTTCGTCTTCACTAAATTCATGTTTTGAGCTCGGCTGGAAAAATTCCGAACACAAATACGATCCACATTTAGGAAAATTTTACTCTTAATGGAATAGTGTGTTCTGTTAGTAATTAATTACAGCATTTAAATAATTAAACAGCGAAATAGGCATAAAAATCAATATACCAAGATCCCTTTTTCAAGAATAACCAATTTCTCTCTTGTGTTCTGCCAATTTATAAAGCAACTTGTATTGCAAAGGGAAGTCTAAGGATATTTAACCCTAGATTACTAAACTATCCTGTGAGTGACGCTGTTACTAAAGATCCATAAAAAATGCGACATAACAATAAACGGGAATACATAAAATAATTAAGTAATAGTTACATTCTTTGGGCTTAAGAAATCACGTTATAATGAAAATAGTATATATATTTTTATTCTACACAGTTGGAAAACATGTTTATGTTATGCGCTTTTCATATGCCTTTTGTCTCTACACATGACTATGAAGTTAGATGATAAAAAGTAAAATTTTACTTGAATTTGGCTACGAAATTCAATGCACAAACGACGCACGATTACAATCACGTGAAACACTGATGGAAGTAATTAGGAAGGTACTGTAAAATTGTTTTTCTCAGGAATAGACATTTTGCCGTCATAATTTTAACGATAGTTTAGTACTCTAGGGTTAAATATTTCATAAAAGAAGAATCGTTGGAAGAACAGGCAGCAGCGCATGATATAATTTAACATAACTTAATTAATGATAAATGCTTCAAAATTAAGTAACAGGCCACATTTCTCGAACGTTTTTCTGACTTTGTTTTGATGACAAACACTTACAGTGGAGTGCCCTATCAACACAGGTTGGCGAAGAAATCAATTAATTTATGAAACTGTGTAGAAATCAAAACAAAATTTTCCAAAAACGATAACCAAGATCTGAACGACTTTCACCATGCAATGTTTTTGCCCTCGCTCTACAACAAGAGATGAAAATATTTTTTGTTTTGGCAATTAAATTCATCGGATTATCCAAATCTGTTTGAAAACTGAGTTTTAATGATTTTTTATCTGATACCATATAAAAAGTAATTGCACTTTCATTGAAAGTAAACTGCACAATCTTTTGCAACGAAAAAACGAAACAAGGGTCAAAGGGTCAGATCATTTTAAAAAGGTTGTTTGGTTTAAATCGACCCGTTTTTGATCGATGACAGGTTGAAGGAGATTGTTTCGAAGAAGTGTTTTAGTTTAAACTCATACTTTACAATTTAATAAAACTTTCAAATTTATTAATTCTTTTTATAATCCTATTCGAAAATGGTTTAGTTAAAGACCGCATAATAGTTTAATAGCACTTTATTGCTATTAAACAGATTTTATGAAAGTAAAACTATCAAGTCAAATTTTAAATGGGCGGCTAATGGGCTTGAAATAATATCTTCCGACTCAATTACATGATAACCATAATACCTCAATCTGTTTCATGTGTTATACATCAAATACTTTTTCTAGGTTGGTAAGATTGGAATTGAGCAATTGGAGAATACTTTCTAAAACTTTGCATTTAAAACCAACCAACATTGAGCATTGCAATATCCGTTTCATGAAAACTGTCTGATTTCGTTAAAAGCATGAACTTCAAAAGGATCATGGCAACTTTCAAAATGCTTGATTAAAGCTTTCAATTCGAATTATAGCACATATGCGAATGTACGACTAGTTTTTGATTCAGTGAGCTTTTTCAGGAAGCTTTCTGAGAACTCTTATTGATTTGGATCACTTTTTTGCCTGTATCTCGGTTGGTTACGTAACTGAACCGAGTGCTAATTGAAACTTAACCAATTTTAAGTTCTTCAAATCAACAAAAAACATTCCGGTTCGATGGCTTCATGAAAATTCTACCTGATATGAAGACACTCTTCTAAGTAACGGGACAGAAATCTGTAATCGTGTATCAAATCTGCGCCAATCAAATACGTTCAAAAGCTACAACATTCCAATGCTTTTTTGGCAAATGATCGACATCAAAATTAAGTGTCTCTCAAATCAGTCTAGATTATCCACGCTCGACGAGCGACTTGACATAATTGAAGCTAAAGAACCACAACGGATTATTTGAGCTTTAAGTCTGATCGAATTATCCAGTGAGTTTGGTCAAACCACAAATGGCGAGTTTACCTGAAACTTAAAATTTTCATC
This sequence comes from Chrysops caecutiens, assembly GCA_963971475.1. Classification (NCBI taxonomy): domain Eukaryota; kingdom Metazoa; phylum Arthropoda; class Insecta; order Diptera; family Tabanidae; genus Chrysops; species Chrysops caecutiens. Next base: position 74,755,630 of record OZ020568.1, read on the forward strand.
ACAATCCGATTGACAGGAGTTCAATGGAACGCGTAGGTGAGTACAAGGTGTCAGAACCATGACATCACATCAAACCGTCATGGGGCTACCAAAGACCAAAGTACACTTCTGGCAGGAATTCGTAAACAGACACTCCTAGCGCTCGACGTTTACCAGACGCTCAATGGAGTGTGTGCATCAGGCACGGTTTTGTTTTGTTCAAAATGTCAATAAAAACCAGAATACACGAAACTAAACCTAGTCAGGTTGATTTGGGTGTAGCCCCCAAGGTATGCGCGAGTAAACAGTTATTCGACGATGCAGTCGTCGACGCCATTAATACTCTCGAAACTCCATCGTGATATCAGGTACGAATTACTTCTCTCCCATTCTCTCTCTTTCGCAGATCACCTCATAAGCTCAATTGAGCTCACCTGAATCTCACCATAGACTCCATGTACACCATCAACAACTCCAACTCCAGTTGTCAATAAACTTCGGTTGCGTTTGTACTGCGAGCGATCGATGGAACTTTTTCAAGTCGCCTGAATTTTTGAATTTGAAGAAAAACTTTACGCGCATTTTTGGAAACGAATTTTTCGGAAACGATTTTCATGAAATTTTATTAAAGTTTTTAAGTTTTACAGTGACTTTAGCGTGGAGTTTTGTTTATATTATTTCACGATAACTTCACGTCAAAGTTGAGTGCATTTTTCTGTGGATTATTCGGTTAAAAAGTGTTTCTATTTTTGATTATGCAAAATGAAAGAGTTTCTCTGTAAAATTTTTTGATGTTTTTAAAATGATTGAAGAATGATTATTTTGTCAGGAAAAGCGTATTAAGTGGAAATCAATTTGAATATGCAAATTAATTGTGAGACCACTAGTAGTTTTATTTTTGGATTACTTTCCCTTGGCAACTCGGCTTTGGAATTATACAAAAATTTCTCTTGGATTTAACCAGCTCGTGGTATTACCCAGCTAAGGAAGCCATTATCCGATAAATGTAAGTTAAATGAAAGTTTTTACTTCGATTAATGATAAAGTTATCCAAAACAATCTCAAGTATGCCAAAATAGTGAAATCTCGAGATGATTTCTTAATGATAACGAAGGAATGCACTTGTTAAGTTATTCGCTTTATTCCACTTTAATCCATAAAGGCCTACAACCACAAGCTACCTTGCCCTTTGAAAGATATATCTGGTTTCTGACATTAATTTTTGGACTCTTCCTACTGAATGTTTACAAGAAGTAGGTACTATAACTGTATGAGCTAGTTTTTCCTAGACACAACATTGACTACAAGCATATGATTATTGTACACTCACAAATCGTTGATCTTCGTGGGAGTTCCTCACTCTATAAATTTACCTAAAATGTTTGAATTCCTTTGGTCTACTATTAAATAAAAATTCTGGGTACATTTGACCCTCAAATCGCATATTAAAAACGACTACACAAATCTGTATCCGAACGGCTTTTAAATAAGGAACTATTCATCATAATTAAGGCATTAGTTTCATGATCATAGCAGCATAATTGGCCTAATTATCAAACGAATTCACTTAAAACTACACCGAGGACAAAATCAGATAGTGTGACTAAAAATTAGTGATTTTGCTATTGTTTTGAATTCAGGGCAAACATTTTTTAAAAGACAAATAACTTTTAATAAATTCTTAAAAACATATTCATGACTTTTTGTACTTGAAAAATTGCATTAGAGTCGTAAAACAAACATAATTCATTTTAATTAGTAAATTATTTTAAAATTTTAGCACATTTACGAATATTAAACAAGGACGACAGTAGCACGGGTGATAAAATTAAGAATTAATTTTGAATTATTAATTTTTGAATTTCAATTTATTCGCTGTAGTTGAAAGAGTTCCATGGCATTGGTTAGTTATTTTCTGTTCTTAACTAGTAGTTTGTTGATTTTAATTATTGTTATTAATTATAAATTTTAATTAGACTTTAACATGTTGTTAGAAGCTTTTGTTTAACTCTGAACACTAACTAGAAGCTACAGTTAACTGATTCAAGTTGCATGTTTGATTAAGATTTGTTTCGTGTTAATCACAGCGGAATAATTATTTGCTTATTATATGTTAATTAACTATTTACTTATTAGAAGTTATTGAATTTGATTTTAAAAACAACCTCTTGTATGCTAAAAATCCAGGAAGTGCTGCATGGCTCCATAATTGTTTTTGAAGACGCATGGATTGACATTAAAGCAATAACAGCAGTTAATTTATGATACATAAAGTTTATAAATTATATATTTTGAAATTATCACTATTGTTAATTAGGTTATAATTAAGAATAATATATTGAGGCATTTCAAAATGCAACAAATCAAACACTTGTTATTTGAAAAAACGCACTTAGCTATCGTTTAGTTTCATATTTCAAAATCTTTAGTTATTAGAAAAAATAATTAAAAATAAATTTATTAAAGAGTTGATTTAGAAATTGAAAGCGTTTTTCGGAAATTTTAGATTTACATGTTGAAACTTTGAAACTGCAAAGTTAAACGACATTTTAACGATTTGAAATGGCTAGTTTATGAAAATCCAACTTAATTTATCTGTTAATACACATTTTGTATGTGATTTATAATTTTCGTTCATTTGAAAGCCTCAAACGATGCAAACTAGGTTTCGAGTTATTTAATTTCCCATTAATTCATATATGACACACTTTTGCAAGAAAGAAAAACACTTGCGGGGTTGTAAATGAATTTTTCAACTCATTAAACGATGGAAATTAATTAGTTTGTGAATAAAACACAATGAAATTATAATGAATGAGTGAAAATTGTGAAAGTTATTAGAAATTGAAATAAAATTGAAAATAGTTTTGAAATGTAGTAAATAATTGTTGCAAGGTTCTTTTAATTTCCATAGATGAATCATTCTATTGAATACAATCCCGATTTGACAAATGTTTTCTACAGAACGTGATGTAGAAATTTAGTTAAATTGTATTATTATAAAAACTGGTATTTGCATTCGGTTGACGATGGAGTTAATTAAAACTTTAAATTGAAAAAGATCACTCCTAAATTTGAGAAGTTATTGTATCGAGAACGGGTATACAAAGTTTGGGTGCAGCTATTGTACCAGCTATCCATCTAAACGTCGAGATCAATTACTAATTTACATTATTTTGTACAAAGTTTAATTTTGTACGATACAAACCATAGTTTGTATAACGTATAAATTGATAGTGTTGTGAAATTTTATAACCAATATCAAATATGATCCACCCACAACAGGTAACTACTTAAATGTTAGGAAAAGGTTAACCAGTAGAGAAGTTACTAAAGTGGGTAGTAGCTATAGCTTCTCAATCGTCTTATTGAAATGAGTGAAATATGGAAATCATGTGAATGTTATATGAAACCGGGAAATTATAAAACCTGCATTAGAATGTAGCTAGCACTATTGGGTTACAGATTGAATGTATTTAATCGAACGCCGGCTAAGTGATATTTGCATACTATAATATACATTTGCAGAAGAAATTCCTTCGTGCCAATTAACCTGTTCTGTTGTCGTTTATTAGAAGCACGAACCAAATAACACCTAGCATTGGTCATTATTATCTATGCAAGGTAAACCTGATCCAGTAAGTCAAAGGTGTGTAAGAGTATTTGCAGACTTTTAATGTTTCGTGATTTGCTAATTGCATTCAAACTGATTCAAATAGATTCATATAGATTCGTGTAGATACAGTGTACAGGTTTGCTTAATACGGACCAGAGCATAGTGTTAACTTGAAGTAGATAAAGCTCTTAAGGTAAACTAGAGTGAGTCCAGGTTGTGGAATTTTTTAATCCATAGAGAATGCGACTTCAGGCATACATACAAATCTCATTCATATACTATTGAGAAAAACGTTGATGTAGTTTTAGTTACAGAAAGTGAATGGTTTCATGGATTAAAATAAAATCTATTTATCTATCGATGAAGTAGAATGAATAGTTTATAGTTGATTTAAGTCGACAACTTGTCTTGTAGAATCTTTTTTAAAAACAAATTAAATTGTTACTTTCCGTTGATACAAAGAAACCAGTTTGCCACTGTAAATGTTGATAAAATTTTTAAGATTTCAATAGTATTACTTGTTCTTTTTTTGAGTAAATTGTCAAAGAAATTTTAATTTCTCAAGACGACTTTCGAGGTGTTCAAGGTTCTTACATTTTTGAATTTAAAGTTGTTATCAATTTGTAAAGAACGATTTCAAAACCACAAACTTATAAGCATTTGGTTACTTGAATCAAGTTAACCCTCAAATGTTGGAAATTAGAGTTCAATAACGAATAAATAAAAAGTTTTTATGTTTCGTATTTCAACACCTTCTGGTGTCAACATTCACACCATTCTGATTTCCGGGTAATTTCATCAGAATTGACAAAAATAGAAGACGATTTATAAATAAGCAATTACTTTTACTATGGGAACAAAAGTTTTTAATAAAATCTATTGACAAAAATTTCATAAGAAGATAATCTTGTAGACAGCAGTTCCAAAGTTCGTAATTAATCCTTTACCACAATGAAACTTGCAACATCCGTTATCACAATGAAACACTCATTTCCGATTTTTATTGATTTTGAGAAAATATAAATAAGTCTTTCGAAACAACTGAAAAAATAAAATTTGCAATAATTCTTAAACTGATCCCAACACGTGTGATTGTTTCAATATTATTTTCAAGTTTGAATAATTCCACGATTTTTTGAAATTTTTATTTGAGGATATCTAAGGTATCAAGGGGTTTTCCTTAAATTAAAATATAAAAGGAGTCTACTAAATCCGTTGTCATTAGTTTTTGCTTACGTGAACATTTCAGTGAAATTATGTGTATTTGTTAACAATTATAGAAATGATGACATGACGACGAAATCCAGAATTTCCCCCAGAAAACTTAAATTCGCTTTTGCTTAATGACGGTAATTTATATTGAAGTTTAAGCTAAAGTTTCGACTACTGTTGTTTGTATAATTCCTACAAGCAACGGAAAAATTTATAAAAATGCACCATGCAATTTAAACCCTGGGTTTGTTAAGATGTCTTTTAATTTATTTGAGAAAAACATTTAAGATACTATTGTTCCGTGGTTAAGAATAAGTTTCCCATGCAAAGCGTGACGTTTGATTCTCTAATTTCCATTGAAGCACACCTGGAAATTTTCAATTTTTATAGAGAAAACGTTTCGAAACTCCACCTAACTTCATTGTATTTTAGAGTATTAAATTTTCACTAGCATTGCAAGTTTTGAATGCGTGTCTTTGCAATTGAAATTACGAAAATATTTGCAGCACACCCAAATCATGAAAAAGACGACATGGCGCTGGATGTTGTATTCCAAAATTTCATGAATAAATTATACCAATATCCACAAGCACAATAACCATTTAATGTGCATTACCGTATGCAGTTGCGTTTGTTGAGTCTAAGAAACGACTCCGGATTGAGGTGAACTTGTCCAAAGTATTTTTGCTCAAAATTCATTTTCATACGATTATCTCTTTACTTTAACACCTTCCATGAGATACAACTTCAATTGTAAGTTATTTTGTTGTGTTGGATCTTGGTTAAGCCGTGTTCAAAAGCTTGGATGTGTTTTTTATTTCGCAAAAACGAGGTTAGTAGAAGCTAAAGAACGATTTGTATGCAAATTGAATTTCTCAGACGCAATTTGTTTAAGAAAATGTACTAAAATGAAACTATACAGGCAAGTAAATAGTTATTACTTCATGGTGATTTTGAACTGATTTACTTTGCCAAATACTTTTGCAATTTAGGTGAACCAATTCTCTTTCCATGATCGGCAATTCTCTTTCCATAATAAATATGAGAAAACCTATTCGCGGGATGACTTAGTTTCTCTTATTAAAGTGTTACAAATTTTATAAAGTAAGAAAGTAATTTTAGAACATGCGAATTAACCTTCAAATATTTGAAAATTTTGCAAAAATTCTTAACACGAATAGTTTTATTACGCGTGTATCACGTTTAATTTTAGCATATGAATGAAACTAATTCGATTTCGTTAACAACTAACAGACGAAGATTAACAGAGAGTTCTTAAATCTCTCTATTTAATCAAGTGTGTAGCGTTAACAAGCCACTTGACGCCATTCACTTAAGCTTTTTACAGTGAGAGCAAATAGAACCAGGACAAATGTTGTTTGACATAGACTTGGTCTTACATATACGACGTATTTGTTTGAAACGGGTTTTGTTAATAGAACCACTCTTCCAAAGATGACAGCACTGTCGAGTGTTAGAATCATCGTGCCTGCTTGAGAAGACTTCATCAAACAATCTATTCACGAGATGATTCTTATGTTGATTGCGACAGCATCTTCTAAAGGAGTTAGAACTTGGTTTCTTCATCATCTGAGGTATCTCTGAGAGACATCGCTTACCTTCTACATACAAGACTATAGCTCGTACCAGATGGTTATACCACAAGACACGGCTGCACTCCCACGAAACTGCTACTACCAACCAACGTAATGAAACTGAAAACGACGAATTCTTCTGTTTAACTCCAAATGAAGATGATATTCACAAAAAGTAGGCACGTCAAGGTAACGCCACATTCAACTGTCGTGATCGTACTTAACGGAAAACGTGTTTAATTTACCGAAGAGCAAAATTCCTTAGGAAAAAAAAATTATTTTCCAAAATATTTTCAATGATTTTCAAAAAATATATTTCCGTTCAAGAATTCGCGGTATTCGGGCGATTTCTAGTAAAACCCGATGGAAAGTATTCAACAAAATCGCATGCAAACCTCGATATTTGATACATCTTATACACGCAAACCTTTCGATGTTACTATATTTTATTATTTTTTATTTTGTTTTCTAATTTTATGTGCAAAAAGCCAGTGAATAGGAAACACGATATGATTTCACGCTCGCGCTCAAGTGCTAATAGCGATCGTCATTAGTTGGAAATACTGGATTTTTGCGGATGCATTTAATAGTAACCACTGCTTCTTTTTGCGGCCATTTTTCCATTTGTCTTCATCACAAAACGCATTTCTGTATTTATTTTTCAAGCGAACGCGCTGCAAGTTGACGCAGTATAGAAAGCGAAAAACTAGACACGGTTCACGGCTCTAGTGAGCTAGTGTTCTTGAACGTGGAGATGAGTAGCCTCAATAGGAGTGCAACTCTATGAAATATTGGGAATAAGGTTGTACGATTGCTATGCCACTGGCCGGAGATTGAGAAATATTACTGTTCTGCCTGGCTTTTATTTGCCAGTTAATGTTTCAAGTAGAACTGCCTGAGGTTCTACGGAAATTTGTCACATTAAGCAGCGGGTTTGAGTGATGTGTTTTGAATGAGTTTCACTTGCAGCTATTACAAAATCTACTGAGTCACAGTGTTGTGTGACATAACTCAATTACACGTTGTATAACGTAACTTTTGTTTATTAACTTTAAACATATGCAAATGTAACACGAACACGGTGTTACAAATTTCATTGCACCTCGGAATAACTTAAACTTAAGAATAACTTCACTATACTTTATAAATCGATTGTTTTGGAACTATCTGTTTCCATAATAATCCAAACAATAACTTCGAAATATTGCCCCTTTTGACACTTATAACCATAAATCAACTTTTAGTAGAAATTTCAAACGAATGTCACATCGTTAACACTTATGGCGTGTTTAAAATGTTTTGCTATAATTAATTTTATCAACCTGCCATTTAAAAATGATAGATTAAATGAAAAATATGCACATATTTTTAATAACTCATAAAATAACTTTAACCATGAAACATATGTCAAAACAACGTAAACACGATTTTGAGTGGTCGTCGAATTAGATAAACCTGGTTTTAAAACCCGACAGACTCTTCACCGTATCGTGTAAACTTTCACAATTTCTTCGGAAATGAAGAAGTCACCTGTATCTCATATCCATCTAAAGTGATACATGAAAACCAAGAATGGTTGTTAACAAACAATTTAACGTTTCGTATGAGTCGATCGTGTCATTTGCGTGTCAAATCATTTTAACTGCTGCAATCGAATTGATGTTATTGTTGTTAACCATATTATTTTATGACCAATGTTTGGTACCTATAGAAAACTTTTCTGCAATGGAAGCTTCATTTGCTATAGAAATTATAAAACAAAAATGAAAAAATGTTTTTTCCCCATTTTATTTTAACCAAGGTTTTTGCATTTGAAGGTGAAATTGTTGCATGATCTGCACATTTAATAAAACTCTTTCTCCTTGTCAAGTGTAGGTAGCTTTTGGTACCGATTGTCTTGTTGTAATTGACAAGTAAACCTTGTCTGAATATATAGATGTCTTATTGTAATTTCTGTTTTATTAAAAATAACTTATAATTTGGCTGAGAATTTCTTGACCTCATCAAATTTTTGTGAAATTCATCTGTCAGTGGCTTTGTCTTCTGATTTTGTTAGTAATAGATCTTATTATTGCTTCGTGAATATTACATGACCATTTGTGTTGTAGCTATTCTGTTATGGATACATTTCAAAATTTGATTGCAGATCTTTTGTAGGTCATGTTTTAATGGACTTCCTCTTTTCAAGTAATTCAAATTCAACATTTGACATTGACCTCTAATGAACTTTAGAAAATTTATGTAACTTACACTTAATTACTTCAATATCCGTTCAAGAAAGTGGTAAAGTCACAATATCCTTATGAGTTTTGAAATAGTTAAGTCAATTTCTTGCCAATTAATTGGCTAACTGTTCTGTTATATATGACGCCTATAATTTATCATTTATTATCTGCTCTGATTTTCATCGCACCTACAGAATTTAGGCACGGATGGATTAACATGTCTAATGGCTATCAAATGGTTAAACAACGGAAGAGATAAGCGCAAAAACATGTCAATGTGATTGACATAAAGCGAAGGTTAAAGCTGAATTCTTTGTTGAACATGAGTTATAATAAATATTATTATTATATTTATATATATCACGTACTACAGTTAGTGATATTAGACATTCTACAATTGTTTATATAACAAATATCATATTGAGTGATTGTCTGGCGTCAAAGTGGTTTGTAGGCACCTTTTTCCTAAAAACAAAATTGTTTCAGCTATTGTGGACGTGATTTAAATTTTTCAAAAATTTTATTTTAAAACTTATTTTGAATTCTTGAAGTGTTCCATATAAATTGTAGCAAAATGATTATTTTCGGTTTCTTGCGGTTGTAAGTGCATCACGTTCATCTGCAATAACCTTCAGAGTAACAAGGAATAGTGTCAAAAAGGTTATCGGGATAGTTCCACTTGGATGGTTTATTTAAAATAGCTTCAGCATGGAATTCAATTTATTTCCAATTAAGCTATCAAATTAACCGCTCAATTAGAGCTATTTGCATTCTAGATTTCCCAGAAATTTAGCAACATTTTTGGTAATTAGCACTTAACCGGAAGTATTTGTTTCGTTTGTTTGTTAAACTTTCAATTTCCAGTACTGATCTTGATGCGAGGTTTGAAGCTTTGAAGTTCGCAAAAACTCGAGTTGATTTAATGACTCAAAAACGAGATTTTTTCAAAGAAACGCAAAAATAATTTTTTCAAATGAAGCAATTTTTGTGGTAACAAAATAAATTTGGAGCTTTTATTCGTTTCAAGTACACGAACAGGTTGCAAGTTTAACAAGATTCTTTTTCACGTTGTGGTTATTGTTAAGAAATATTTTAAGTTAAAGTGAGAAACGGAAAACGTCTCCAGCTTATTTTTACTTAAGGAAAAAATCATTTGAAAGGTCATTAACTAACCGTTACTCGATTTGTCGTTCCATTTAAGCTTTTATTGTCAACATGAGTTAACCTTCAAGATTTTTAAAATATTTCTTCTCAAATTTTCGCGAACTAGGATTCTTAAAGATGCAAGGAAGTTTTGGCTGGAGAAAGATGTACTGAACATGTCGAAATTTCTAAGAAATCTACCCAGAAAGTAGAACATTCAAGAAAGAAGAAGAATTTGAAAACATCGCCAATGTATTGTGTAAAGTGATAGTGGTTTCTAGTATAATGACACAATATTGGCTTAATTTTCTGTTCACTTTCAATATAGTATTTTACCTTCATAAAAATAACTAACAGTAATTTTTTTCATTTTCCAGATATTGAACACTGTGAAACGTATTTATTTTTTCATAAATGAACTACTTCAACGTTTATCAACAAAATTTATTAGCAGCAGTTTATGTCTTTCGAACGATTGCAAATGTGACTTTGAAGGAGAAATCCTAGAAAGCGTATTGTAAACGATTTGTAGTATCTAAGTGCAACAGAAGTGCATCGTGCAGTAGAAACGAGTGCAACAAGGTTTTCTAGCATTGTAGCTGCGTGGTAAAGGGCTAGAAGAAATCACGCATGGTTTCTTGCGTTTTAACTGCTTGTTTCTTAATAAGACAATCTACAGGTAGTGAGAAATCGAATGTTTTGTAATTTGATACTACGTCTGATGGGTATAACAACATTTCTTGCGAAATGTCCACAAACGCGATGAGTGGTGGACAAAGTGTGTTTCAAGTGATATTGATGGATTTATTGTGTTATTATAATTCGCAAGTTTTAGATTAGTGCATCAACTACAAATTCTAGCAAAAATGTAACTGAAGAAGTGCAAATTTTCTGTATTTCATTGACAATAACCAATTAGTGTTAGATTTTCCATAAAAATTTTCATGATTAAGTGAAGATTTCATTGAAATTAATCGTTAATTCATCCCAAATTAAACCCTTCCTTATTGTAATGAGTATCTCTCGATCATTGGTTGAATTTTTGATAAATACAGGTGATAGAAGTAAATTGAAAAAAGGAAATTTTTAAAAGGCAATCTCGTGTGCTACGATGAGTTTTTGTGCGGTTTTTATGGTGCTTTTGGTAACTAGCAAATTGACGATTGGTCAAACAAATGTGGTGCCCCAAATTGACAATGTTAGTGATGGAGATCAACAACAACAACAACAAGAGCAGCTGCATCAAAAACATAAACTCCAACAAGTTACTCCAGAAGCTAATACGGTAGCTACATCAACTGAAGTTCAAGGTAAGATAAATTGTTGCGCAAACATTTTAGCTTTCAACAAATTTTGAGCCATATCTTATTTTTGGATTGAAAGCATTACCTAGACAGAATTTGTGCTTCAAATTTGCAAAATATTAAATTTAATAGTGAGGTCCTAGGCGGAATGATAAAGCTTTTATGAAAATACATATAGATATCAATTCACAAAAATGGAAATAAGACTTTTGTGCCGACGAGCTTTTGGCGACAAAGTCAATGTGAAAAGCTTTTCGTTTTTCTTTTAACAAAAATGTATCTTCGTCCAAATTTTGACAAACTTGGCCTTGGTTTGAAAGCTTTAAAGTGTTAACTTCAAAACACTTTCAAGCATCTCAATGCCAGTTGTCAAATTTAAAGTGCTATTAAAACCTGCTCGCGTACATATATGACAAATTTCATAATTATTTTGACACGCAGACTATTTGTTTCGATTTAGCGGTATTTCTCAAATCGACCACCTAGTTTTTTTCGGTGAAATTTATTGAAAAGTCATCGAAAATCGCCGCAAAATACCAACAAGATCAGTTACAAAACCTTTAAAGGCAAATACCAGCTCGCGTTTTGCGTTTCAGCTTTCGCGCTCGAGGAGATATTGGCACAGGTAAGGTGATTTGCGGCAAATAACTTTCGGTTTCATCACCAACACGTTTTGATTAATGAGTTGAAACAAAAACACGAAATTAGTGAAAACTTTATTCGAACGCCATAATTTTCGTTTGCTCTTCAACGTAAAGCCGCATTTAAAGTTGCACTTGAGGCTATTGATACCTCCAAGAATTGAGAAGATATTCTCTAATACGTTGAATGTCTAACTTTGGTAATATTTCTTGTCTTCAATGTGTGCAATTAAATGTGATATTTTGTAGATAACTGCTGCATTCAAGATAATTACATGAAGGTGTGCCTTGGCCATTTGTTGAGAGCAGCAAATGAGGCGAATAATTTTGTAATTTGGCTGATGGATGAGTTGATAGGTGGTCTTACACCTCTTAATATTATCAGGCTTTTAGATTAGCTATTCACTTTATATTCCTATCGAACTCTTCGAGATAAAGTGTTAACGAGTCAAAGTTTTGATGAGCCACCTATTCACGACCATGACACAGAAGATATTTCTGAGGAAACGGAAATTTGTTGAAGAGTACAATCAGCACTTGAACAACGTTCCATACTCGTATATCACACCAAGCCTACTTTCACTTTGGCCACAGAACAGACCAGTTAGGCCACACCGCACACAAATAACTCTGCGACAATTTATTTGTGCCATGCTCTGCGAAATGACTAATGAACTCGACACCAATTATCACATATTTCTGTCATATGTAGATCGCATTCCATTGTTAATTGACACCGGTTCGATAGAGCATGTCAGGTAAAGTTATTGGAAAAAATATTAACTCCTACACATCGAGTTTATTAACATGATATACGATTTTAAAGGTATCGTGGTTACCTGCTCAACAAACTGTCGATTTTATGGTTATTAATTATCATTTATGACCATTTACTCCCTGTACAAGCTTGAAGCTTTCAAAGCTTTCATACATTTTTTTGTAATTCCTCTAACGAACAACAAGTTGCGGAAATTGGACGACACATTGGGGAGCTGCTCCTGAACCTGTTTGCACATTCGTACTGAAAACATCCCTTAGTACACTTAGAGCTTTCAAAGTTTTCGTAAGTTTCTTTGTAATTCCTCTCACAAACGTGATAGAGAAAGCTTTGCATTACTAGACTTGCTTTGAAAGCTACAGCTTCCGTTGAATCGTTTTGCGTTACATCATCTGCTTCATATATGACAAGAGATCATTAGACTCATCAACTTTGATTGAATTAATTTAGGAAACAGGTCGTTTGCTGAATTAATTTTGTGAAATTTTTTTTATATAATTAAGTGAAACATCCAAAACCTAAATTAAATTTTTACCTAAAATTTGATCAGACAAAGTCATATGCTTGGTTCGATGAACATATGACAGACGTCATGAATAAAACGGAAATGCGAAGCACCAATTTATTTTTGATGATCATTGTATGACTTAAAAATTTGAATAAAGTTTTTTAGCTTATATGAGGTGAAAGTGTTTTGGTCATTTTTAATTGGATGCAAACATTTGCCAATTCGTTTTATAATAATGTAATATTGCTAACTTTGTGAGATATGACAAGTTTTATTAAAATCCAAATCTCATAAATTGATTTAAATTAAAGTGATGTGAAGGGATGTCTTGTGATTCATGTAATGACAAACCAATCTAATCCATGTAACATTATTTGCATGTGTTAAGCTCCAAGTTTTTCTGGCCAATTATTATAATATACAACTTAAACCTTGTCCAGTTCCCAAAACATTTTTGCAGATGACCGTGTGACCATATTACGTTGCTTACAATAGCTTCTAAGCCGTTAAGCATATCACATCCGTTCCAGACGTTGATTAAATAGAAAAGCTCTTAATTTTGATTGTCATTGATCGATTGTCCGTTGATCTATGGAACTCAGTGAATTTTAGTTTCATTGAAACGGAAGTGGAATTTCCAAATCGGATGAGCCGGTCTCAGGGGTTCACCTTACAAAAGGTGATATTGTGAACCTCAAATTATATACAGCGAAATCATGTGTTTTGATTGAATTGAATTGAATTGAATCGGATTAGAAAATGTGGAACTAATTACTTGATTCAAGCAAAAATTGTAGGTCATTTGAAGGACCATCTTCAGACTAGATTCATTAGAGGAGATTATCCTCTTACAATCAATCAAGTGCTTTCAAGTTCAATGAAAGGTCACATTGACTAAAAGGGCTTTCATCTCCATGAGAAATGATTTCTAACAAGCTTTATTTTCGATGATCTTGATTCGTCTTACAAGACAAATCACGGCATGAAGGCGTCTCAAGCTTGATGGGGCAGAAAAAATGCACAGTGATTTTTTGAAGGTTAAAAATGTTTTCATTATCTCAGTATTTTCCCGAAACTTAATACTTGGTAATAATCTGGAATTTATTGAATTGAGCACCTTAAGATGATGATTTGCTCTGATTGTTTATCTGTTTTGGGTATTCGCTTTTGATTCCACCAAAAAACTCCAAGTGACCATCAAGGTTGAGTCAAGGTGCAAAATTTTAAATTGAAGTTCCTTCTGAAACTGTGTCAAGTCACTTAAAGACACCACAAATTCCGAGAAACTCGAAATTTTAAATGGAAAAAACATGTCAAAGATCACTCGTTTGATACGGAAATAATAAAATAAATAGAATATCACACCTACGATGAGTGACAATTTGGAAATAGAAAAAAATATTTTTAACAAGGTAAAAATTTAAACGACAAGTACAGTGTCATACTGGAAAGTGTCCGAAATCTGTGTTAATTGAGTAACAAGTTATTGACAAATTGCGGCAGTTCAAAACGCCGAGGTTTTGGTGATAACCCAACAGCCTTCACCTGTTCAAGTTTTTGGTGTCATAATTTTCAGGAAGTCAAAAAATTTTCTACTTCTATTTACGATTTGGTGCTTACTTGTGTCAACAAATTTGTAAACATTAAATTTGTCAGTTATTTTTTTTAATATAAATTACAACTTGTTTGACACACTTTCGGGCGAGGTTGTTGTACCTGTGTCATGGCAGTCACAGACTGTGAAGCTTTCAATTCAAATGTAATCAATTGAAGGTAAAACTTTATGAAAGTTATCAAAATATGATGATTCAATGAAATATCTTTCCATTTAAAAAGTGTGTAGCTGCTAAGAATCAGGAGACAAATAACAGAGATACATGAATGTAACGCAAAACAAGTTAAATCAATTTGTTCGCACAAACCATGTTTGTGAATCAAAACATTTCACGAGATAATCTATAAAAATAGCACAAAATTTCAAACAAGTTTTATTTTATATATAATTTATAAACAATTTTATCCACTAAAACAGAGAAAAATTCAATCCAATTTATCACAAAAAGTTTTGTTAAAATATGCAAAAATGGTGTAGACCTTGAATGGATTTTTTGACAAAATTTCCAATAATAATCAATTGCAATTTGTGTGGCTTAAAATGTTTGATGAAATGTTGTTCCCCACTGTCGGGACCGGTTTAACCACATGCAACATGATGATATCAAACAAATGATTAACACCAAAATCTTGTTCTACGAGAAGCTATCACAGATCAATATCGGGTTATTACCATTTCACCTGAAAATGTATTACAAAAATTTATTTTGTTGTGTATCAAACAATAACCGCCATATTTTCAAGCTTTCTGCACCACTTTCACTTGATTTGGTGATAGTGGAGTCATGAGACGAAATAACGACAAAATGGGGAGCAACTTTCATTCAATAAAACGAGTTTCTTGAAATTTACAATCTTGTTTTCTTACTGCGTCACAAAACACTTAAATGTTTTGGCTACTCCCAAATCTGGATATGAAAATTTGGTCAATGTCATGGATCTGATCAATAACCGATTTGGTGTAGGAGATATTGTTTTCCAAACAAACACGATGTGACCCAATTTGGGGTTGTGCGTTGTTTTGGAATTGTCCCACAAGTATCATTCAGAATTGTTCTAATGTGTGTATCTCTTCCGCCTCATGTTAACCATATAAACATATTAGACAACAAATTGAATATATAATCAACTTAAAAAGATCCGCATTTGCAACTGACACTGTATTGAAGATGTCGAAAGTTTAATTAAGAAATGTTTTTGATTGCAAAACAATGTCTTCGAAAGGGAGTAGATTTAATTGTATTATATAAAAGAAAACAGTTAAACTAGACAAACAGTTACTCAAACGCGACACCATTTGATTAGTGATTAGCTGAAACTACAATAAAGTTGGGCCAATGACACCAAGACGATACCGACACCAACCTCGACTATGTGAAGTGCATTCCAAAGTGGAAACAATTGTAAATTAACGATTTGTTAGTAATACATAAACGATTGTTGTAACTTATTAATAATAACTTTGGTTTGGAGTGTGTTATGTCAGCCATGCCAAATTATACGATCATTTATTCGAATTGGCGTTAGTGCGGAATAAAACTTTCTTCCAATTTCTCTTTGGCTAAAGATTGGGTAGTAAAAGTTTTGAAAAATGATAGAAGGCGTATACCTTTATAGCACGCAACACGATTTACGTTATATAGGAAAGCATATTAATCACAATTGTTCATGTTCGATGAATGTTTGATGAAAACAATTTCAAGTTATCGTTGAAATTTAATAGGGAAGTCATGACACCTGAAGTTTCATTCTCATTAATCTGAATTCAGTTTCTCAATAATTCAACCTTTGACTTATCAAATACGTGATATTGTGTTGATTGGATATCTTCCCTTCAGGATATCTTCAATTCAGTGTTGTGTGTTTCCGGGAAACTACACGTAACGCACAGTTTTAACGCGGAAACTACCGATTCACTTTATGTAGGAAATTGGCAAGTAGCCGGTACTTTATCTTCATTGTTGGCTTGTGATTTATGAAGAGTCTCTCTTGGTTTTATCCACTTCTTTATCTAAATTGGTATTCAAATCGGTAAATCAAAAGTTCAGGTGTTTGTTTCAAACATGTTCCGGACGTAAATGTCTGGTTTCGTTTTGAATTACTACTCAATAACATGAGAATAGCTTAATGTGCTTTTAAATAAGTTTCACAATCATCTTCAACTTAAGTGATATTGTCGTTTCTTCCTGGTTCGCTTGAGGATATGATAAAATAAACTAAAGTGCTAATAGAAGCAATTTTTATTTAGGCGTTTATTGTTTTAATTGGTTTTTATATTTATATCTTAAAAGAATGTTTCAAAGAAAGGTCCAAAAATCAACAAACTAAATTTTCCTTCTTCATCGAATGTTTGAACATAGATAAGAAATAACTCTATCATCTCTTTAATTTGTCACAAGCTTTTCCGTACTGAGCATAATGGAAAGTGAATCTTATAAGAAAATGTCAACATGAAAGTTTTAAATGAATTACCTATTATATAACAAAAACCGCATATACGTTTTAATTTGAAACGCACATCTTCTTTCACAAACGTCTTATAAGAAAACTTGACAGACGCCAAGAAAATGAAAACAATCATAAGTTTCGTCATATGAGTGTTGGTTTCCTTTATTTACGACAAACAATTGTAGGTTTCACTTGTTTGAATTATGAGAAAGGTTTGCGATACCTTTTTAGGTCAATCGGCTATGGGTTATCAACTTTTAATTGTTGCAATACAAATTGTTTCTAGCGTTCATGGAACATTAATTTTGTGATGTACAACTACGATTAGTGGTAATAAGTTTCCTGAAAGCACATTTGATCTAATAAAGAACATTATAATATGATTTTGTGATATCACTTTAAAACCGCTTAAACCCAAAAAGCATCGATAGGTCATCTTGGCATGCGTCCATCCCTGTCATGTGACATGACGTAGCTTATATCAATCAAACTTAAGTAAATAAAATTAAAATTTTCAAGGTGCGCTATTCATCAAGTGCGACTATAAAACGAAGGTATCACAGAAAGAGTCATTAGATTTTTAAGATTCACTTCGTAGTCAAATAAACCGCACCTTCATTTTATATTTTGGAAAAATTTCGTAATCTATTAGAAATTGCAAATAGGTACTTGAAAAATTTATTTATTTGTTTTTAATTTAAAAACAATTTGCATTTAATTTTGGACATTTGACAAACGGGAGTGTCCTCGATGACTCCTTCGGACATTCCTATGTGTCTAGGGTGTTTTAATTACTGACATTTTTGGAGAAAAGTTTGGCAGCATTCTGCATTTTCAAGTTTAAGCACGTAAAATTTTAATGGTGATAAAGTACTGAATTCCATCCCAAGAAAGAGTAATGACACCAACAGACGACGAGAAGAAACGATTCCTTATTAGGGTAGTTGTGATTTCAATATTGGCAGTTGATAGGAATTGCACTCCAACGAGTTGTCTTCGAGGATCCTCATCGGACAAGATACTTACATAGAAATGGTGTATGTCAATTTCAATGTCAATGTTGGTTTAATGATGTCACTGGCTTAAAGACAACTCCAAATCCACCGGAAATACTAATTTGTATTCAGTAACGTCCTCGAACTAGGAATGCACGAAAACCAGACAACGAGCAGCTGTGAAACTTGAGCTACTTGTGAGATCTTCAGTTGTATGCCAGAGTACTTGACAAGACGTTTGACAAATGCCTTACGTTCTTCTGCAGCTTCTGAGTTATGCTTGATACCAGTTCGAGGTATTTGATATTCCTGAGGAGTTTTCGCACTGAACAATGTCGTATGTTTTACTTATTTTGTTGAGCTTTCGCAAATGTGTCTTCACTTTGACGAAACATAATGTTGAAGACAGAAGGCCATAGAAGAGGCTACAACCAAAACTCGGATACGTGTCCAGAATGACAAGTTCATGAAGCCTTAAACCTTAAGTGTTTGAGTCTTTTCGAATTGAGTTATTTAACTATTCAAAATTTTTCAGAGAAGGATGTGATTTCCAAATCTTCTTTATCCAAATAAACAAATATCAAAATCAGTTTATCCATAAGTTTATAACCACGAGACAATCTATTCAATCTTTTGAAGAATGCAGACGATCTTTCAAAATATATTTGAAATTAATCGCTTTAAATTCATAAAATTGTGAGTTTTGAGGATAGGAAGAAGGAAATATTTGTGTCGTATCAATTACTCGTCTGAAGAATCCAATGTCAACCTCAATGTAATTATAAATCTTTATAGAATAATCATGTGATAAGAAGCACACAAAACCGAAAATGTGTTCCGAAGCTTAAGTTCTCCGTTTTGTTGCTCAACAAACCTTTGAGGAAGTTGTGAAGGCCACACAAACTGCATCATCTCTTTAACCTGTGTTGCATAAATTGAAGATAAAAATCCAAACAATGAAGCATATAATTTAAGAGAAAAACACTTTCAATATTATCTAACTGGAGTCGGAAATGGAATTGAGTAAAAATGAGGGCAAAACAGTACAAAACGATTACCTTTCCAAGAAGATTTGAGATTTTCTCGTAAAATGGAGGGCAATTAAAATTAATTAATTGCATTTACTTTAATTGCATATCAAAACAAACAATATTTTATGTCTAAATCACATCAAATGCACTTAAAAAAACGATTTGCGACTAAGTGCAAAATAATGTGCAACATTTTCACAAATACCTGCTTAGGTTTGTGATTCAGTTTGAAAGGGATAATTGAAACAATTATATTCCGCAATTCCAATGTTGCATGATACAATTGCAACAATGACAACTTACACATCGGACACAAACTTGAAGTGATTAAGACGATTTAGTAATTGGTCATTTAAGAAAATGTTGAGCAAAAGATTGGCTCAACAGAAGGCGTCATTGCACCATCCAACGCATAAATTCGCAAAGAAAGTGTTGTTGACACAGGTGGACTTGTCCCAGTTGAGATGCTCAAAAAACCAGGAAGTGAGTTTATGTAACCACAATGCTGAGCTCAAAGTTGTTTCGAGAGCAGTTCATGTGGATGCAACTTAACCCAGGTACTCGTGGTTTCTCAAACCACCTCGTTTCATGTTTCTTTAACAAACGATCGAGATTCGATCAATTGGACATACGTGGATGTCAGGCAATTAATCACGTTTTTTGCGGAGCAGGATGATTTGTTAGAATACCTCCACTAACTCCACGAACTCCGCGAAGACTCAAGAATCAAGTTTATGTTTCCTACTTGACAAAGTTCGTATCAAACGTCAGATCGAAGCGCGAACAAGACTCTTAATGGCACCACTTCCTTTAGCAAGTAGCTAGTTCTCGTTCCAGGTTGCAGGTTAGGTTGCAAAATCTTCTGTTTTCTTATATGTAGCTACAACTTTTTATAACTTATTTCATTAACTGGAAACACAAAACAACAACAAAAGGAGCACGTGTTTAAAAGGTTTCTTGTGTCGATATTGTGTTACGCAAGATGTATTTTTCATTTCGTTGCACTGGTTCATTTTTTAGTTTGGATCAGAGTAAATTGATGTCTCAAGAATGAGACGTTACAGATGAAGAAGTGGTTTTGAAACTCTAAACTCTTATGAGAGTATTGTGGAGTTGACGCATGGGTGTCAAGTTTTAATGCATCTTTTCTCAGAACAGAACAATTAGAACTAAAGCGTCATTCTTCATGTTATATAATGTTCTGAATCGACGAGAATATCTTCAATCCAATATGATAAGAAACATGATAAAGATGCCTAAGAGTTGGAGCAAATGGAGTCAAATTTAGAGGAAATAAATCGTTAATTCAAAGAAGTGATTGATTTGAAAGTTAATTAAAAATTATTTGTGAGTCAACATTCAATTAACTGAATACTGTTTGTTTTCTCCCGTTTGTAGGTGCACAAACACGAAACGAAAAGAAACTTTCGAGTAATTCAAATGGAAAATTTGATGAATCAAAAGCGTCAACTGAGTCTTCGACACAACACTCACTGGCATGGAGCAAATCCCTGAGGTCAACGACAACCACAACCACAACCAAAACCACAGCATCGTCAACCAAAGACCCTTCTGCAGGTAATCCACCAGGTAAGTGACCGAACCATCTTAAAGTGAGATTTATAGCCTCATTTCGTGTGTCTCGAGAAATTGACGACTACTGTGTCCCTGTAAAATTGCTTGGGAAAATTTCCATCGTGACACCATGATGTGAAGACACCAAGACGTGTATGGATACCAAAACGTGGAGACACCAAGCCACGCAGAAGTCCAACATGCATTTCTCTTTCTTGTCTTCCGGTCACTTTTCCAGCCACACTGCTGGCACTCTTGTGGAGAAAGTTGCCGTTGCAACGCAGTTTCCTCCAATACCTCCTTGTGCTCTTTGACACCTAGATAGGCTTGTCGAGCGTAAGACTTTTTGTGATTGCAAGTTTTGCGGGTGATGCACTTCCTGCGCTTCGTGGTGCATCGAATGCATTTCTTTCACTTGGATATGGTGTTGAGAAAATCCACTTTCTTGGTTGACTAGTTTCCCAGGCTCAAGTGAATTGGAATGAATATATTTTGAAAGTGCACTTTTATGGTGTTTTCGGGGTTAACAAGCCAGCCGATCGCGGAATAAATTTCAAGTCAATTCTAAAAATTGACTTTTACTTGACTCAATTAGTGAGAAAGCTCTGACGCAACGAGAAACAAAATAATTCTCCCAAATATGCCGTAGTTTCACTTTCTTATCTTTATGAGCCCTAATTCACCTGAAAAAGGTCATCGAAACGACACAAGATGAAAGCGAGAATGTTGCATTTTCGTGTGGAGTCAAACAGCTAATTTGATTAATCAAATGTCAAATTTAATCTTAATCCACTTAAGTCTATTTAGTTTCTATTATTGATAGTATCTATAACTGACTTTCCTTGAAGACAAACCTCACGGAGTCATCTTTGGCTGTACAGGTGTGGATCACATCGATTCAGGAAAGTGAAATTAACGTGATATCTCAAAAAGCATCTCAAAGATTTTCGAATTTTACCTTTTGGATAAAGGTATGACGAATTGGTTTGTCTCATTAAGTTGAGATAAATGTTTGGATATACGAGACAGTTACATGGAATTTTAAGTTTTGAGCAACTTCAACAAGACACGATCAAGGAAATTCCATTTTTTCAAGTTTCCAAACGCTAACAATTTGTTTTACAGTAAAATTTCTAAGTAATAGATACAAACATGTTTCAATATCACCTTTTGTTCAACTCGATTTCAAGATTTCATGGAAGAAGAAAAGAAGTTCTTTCTTTTGTGTCTGCTTCTGTTGTAGCAATATTGAGTCATAAATCCGATTTGATGCCATTAGCTTCTAAAATAACCTAATATTCATTACAATTTTATGATGTGAAGTGACAACTTTATTGCGAAATTTGCTACTTTACGTTTCTGGTTTTGGTTTTATGCTCATAAATTGGGTTTATCATGAAAGATGCTTTACACCTTATACGGAATTGTGAAAAGAGAAGGCGTTGTTCTTCAACTGGTTTGGTTAATATATCTCAAATTATGTTTATAGATCTATTGAAGAAATTGCTCTAATATGGGTACGGGTTTTTAAACTTTAAAGCAGTTTATCGTACCTACTGTCCCGAAATTGTCCCAAATTTACACTAACTCACTTCCAATTAAAAATCTTGACGTGCTAATGAGTCACTCGTGTCAATCACTCAGCAGTCTCCAACTGTAGTTTATAATTAACTTCTCGATTAACAGGTGTTCGTTCAAAGAAACAAGAGTTTTTGTATGGTCCAATTCTAATTATGATCCAAGTGATTTGATCAAATGATAAATATTTAATTTCCGATACATTCAATAGAGAATGACCTGCTGAAACTTAGACATTGCATTGGAAATCAACTTTTTACCTTTCTCAAAGACGTCAAGATCACGAATTAATTTCTGATTAATTCAAAGGTTCACGTGGCTTCGTTTAAATTTTAAATGACTGTAGTATTAAACATTCAACTAATTTGGATATAAATATTTAGTTGCTGTATTTAGTAGCTTCTTCGCAGTCTACCGAATGTCTCGAAAAAGTGGACTATCTGGGGGTTATTCTGCTTTAAATTTTTCGCAAAAGTTTTCAAAGACAAACAGTTTCGAAAACTAACCAAGAACGTGTCGATTTCCAAATCACAGGTATTATGTGGTGTTTTCCAAAAATCGATATATTCTACCTACGTTTTAGAAATTGTATCTCCAAACACAATAGACAAGTTTCTTCCAATTTCAGTGATAAGTTGTATTTCATCTACGTTTTTGGGCTTCTGATAGCCATACATGGCAAATTAGTAAGGACACGTTTGTGCTGGCTTAGCGCACAAATTGCGGAATTACACATGTTTTCTAACGTTGCACAGAATCATTTATCTTTTCTTTGAAATTATATACAATATTTTATGTTGTACCTAAAGAACGGACCACTTCCCCGAATTGGAGCCGTCCCACCATGACAATGAAGTTTTGACAACACAAAACCGTCTAAAACGCAAAACACGACATTTGTTATCCTTAATTGCTGAGTTAATTGTTTATAATTTGCCACAAAACATGATTAATCACTTTCAAGAGCATCAAAAGTCATGAAGAAGCAGATTTAAGACTCCAAAATGACAGACAAAAAATTTGAAGGTGAGAATGTCAGTCTTGATTGAGCCCCACTACAACTGGGAATGGTCTTTTCTTATACACAGAATTAATTTGAAATCATCCAGCACAAAGTGGCTTTTGATAACCAGTGAATATCTTCATCTTAATATACAATAGAAGAAAAGCCGGAAAATTAATAGAAATTCCAAGAAATTTTACCAAACCGCAAAATAACGATGAAAGTTTTCTTAAGATGTTCGTCTGTTTTGGGAAAATGTTCCAAAGGCTGTTTTAATTTTCTTGATTTTAACCATGAAATTTAATTAAAATTATGTATAATTGTGGGTTTAAAAAATAATTTTTAGTGTTTTTCACTTTCTCTAATTTTTATTGATTTTCGAAATGCTATGATTCTCGTCGCAGTAACACTAACATGAAAACTGCTGAAGAGGTGTTTGAATCCAATCAAACGAAATCCTCAAAATTAGCGGATAAATTTTGACACACTTTCAGTTATTAAGTTCTGGCCACGTGTGACCAACTGTGGTACAATAATGAGATTTGAATTTGTTTGTTATGAAACATAAATATTTAGCTCTCCTCTTCTGTAACTGATCGGTTAATGATAACATTTTATAGAAAATTTTCCAGTAATTCGAGATGCAGCACGAGATTCCAGTAGTAGCGTTTGTGATAGCTGCAACATCTTATAGATTCATTGTATGATTTATCGTGTGGATAAAAGTTCATGAAAATCATAATTTAAAATGTGTTATTGCAACGTTAGTTATAAGATTTATATTATTATTGTTGTTTGGATGATAATTTCAATTGGATATCTGGTATAAATCAATAAATTCAATTATTATTTTCTGCGGATACTTCAAGGCGATCCTACTGATCAGTTAGCGCGGTTAAAGGGCATTGATATCACATTGTGATGTTCTTTGCGGAATCAATAAACAGATATTGCATAACTTGCAATTAGTGATATTGAATGCATTAATATATCTTATCAACTTCATCTCATAGCAGCTGCAACATAGATTTTTAAATTTACTGAATATCTCTAACAATATATAAGGTGTGCAGTATCCTGAATCAATTCAGCTTTACAATAAATAAATATTATTTCTTTTATCCATTAAAAATTAAAACTATTTACCGCATGCATTACAGAGATCAGTTTAATATAAAATATAAATCAGACCTTTTTGATTGATTTGTGTTATCAGGAAAAGGTTTTAAATCAAGAATTTAATTCAATTCTAAAAAGTTGTTGAATAATGCAAAACACAAATTATAAATATGAAGAAGCTATTAATAAAAATCAAGTTTTTCTACTCATCCCCAATCAATATTTATATTAGAGTCATTAAACAATTAGCTTTTGCCGCAAATGTAATCAAAGTTTGTTAAGCTATAATTGATTACCTCGTCACTTTTATAAAATTTATGCAATTTCAAATACCACAAGTGCAGGGTGTCAAGTGAAAAACAATATTTTAAATTCCTGTGTTTTTTTATCTGATTAAATTTACTTGGATTATTTATTAGAATTATTCTTAATATATTAGTGATGAATCAGAGACAGTTGATGAAAATCCTTTCAAATGAGTCAATATTAAATTGAGTTGACTTAGAAACATGTCTTTGTAAGTGGCTTCAACATTTGAGGGATAATTCGAATTCATTGACAGTAAAATATTCAATTTGTTCATATTCGACTCATCGTTATTCTCGTAAAAAGCTCAGGTAAAGCACGATATGTTAAACAAATCACTTAATGAAGAAATCATTTATAATATTTCGATGTACGTGACTCAAATTTGACACGAGTTGGTTCGTCGACCTGTGCTTAGTTAAATTTTGCAAATTCACAACGATAAGTCACACCCATAACGTTACTTAATAAGCTTAAGCGAAACGGATAAAATAGCATTAGCATAATTGAATATAAACTTTTTAATGACCTCTTACGAGATTGTCTTCTTCTAACGTACTTGATAAAAGCATTTGATGCAAACATTAAAGTAAGAGGCTAATTGTACTTAAGATGTTATCAACAAATACTGTTGCATAACTGTTTTCCTAGTCCACACCTACAATGATAAAACCGCCTGAAGTGATACTCAAATCAAACCTATGATCCTGGAGTCATTTTTCAATATTCGTCAATATCCATTTCCATAATATCTGCGGGATATGGTTGTGTATACATTCATATGAAAGTCTGGTATTCTTTAAGGAATTATCTTCACGACACTCGTGTTAAATGCATTAAATATCATGTGAATATAGTTTCGAAATAATAACGAGATTGTCAAAACAATACTCTTATCTCAAAGTGATAAATGAATTGGATATTGGTAACTGCTACTTAACCGGATATTTGTATTATAAATAACTAAATCCCTTCTGATGTCAAGCTTACTCATTAACTAGTATCATGACTTGAGGATTTAACTTATTGCATAACTAGAATTCAATACATTATTGCATCCTTCGCATCATTAATCTTATATGACTCAAAAGTGATTTTCAGGTCGATTTGCACGAAGCAATTAACATTTCTCAGAATCAATTCGAAGTTATTATACTTTCCTGTTCTTACATTCACGATAACCTTCTGCAGACTGGTGATATAGATACATTACGAAGAGTGATATTCTGCGAAATGGTACTGACTCAAGTTAAACTAAATTTATTATAGGTTTATTTACAATATTATATAGGGAATAATGAGGGTTGTAATGGAAAACCGAAGATAGCAATTTTATTTTGAAAAAGTTCCTGAAAATCAATCAAAATCAAAACCAAACCAATGAAATTTTCCAAGGAAATTGTGTAATTTTTTAATGAAATTCTTCAGTTTTTCAATATCTTCGGTTATTACTTGAGGAACTACAAAGATAATGTTAATAATTATCAAGGTTCACGTCATGATGATCTTATCTAAATTGGAAATCAATACGAAGTTACGTTGTAGATAAAGTTATTACATAGAACAGTTGATTGAGCTATCGAGAAGATGTAGATGTGTAATCTAACCCTGAGATGCGTTTCCTGATAGATTCTTTTGTTCTTGGGCTACAGGTGGCAATAGTTCGTGATTCGCTTGACATTGTAGAATCATTCGTAGCCCATAATCAGAAGAAGAAGTCTAAGATTTCAGAGAGTCATCCAAGTGAGTATGCTGGGAAAAAGGAAACCTTCAAATTGATTCCAATCCAAATATCTTCGTAGCAAGCCTTCGTGTAACCTGGTATGCCACATTAGAATGTGGTTAAGGATTTACAAAATTGAGGTTTCTGAAATCTGTCTGAATGATATGATTTGTAATCGCTTAATAACATTTTAATAGCTGTCTAGGCGTCAACCTTAATCACCTATTTCCATCTCATCACTTGAATTTATTTTAAAAATGTTATTTTTTAGGAAAAATGTCGAAATTTGAATAATTAAAATTGCATTCATCAGAAAAAGAGAAAGTTGGAATTTTGAAAAATCACTCGCAAATTTTAAAAATGTACCAATGACATCTCATTCCATAACGTCTCAAGATTTATGTGGACAAAGAGGAAATATTGTGTCTCTTATCGAAACAAGGAATTTCACAGATTTCTTTAAGTGAAAGTGTTTCTCATATCACTTCATCATCAAAAATCGGATAAGCTTCTCAACATTGTCATAAAAGACGAATGAATATTCTTCATTTCCGTAAAATTTCAATTTTATGTAGAGCACTTTCGCTGAGTTATTCCACTGTGTGGGAATGTGACGCAACTGTGACATCAATTTTCCGGAGGTTTCTAGCATTTTTCCGACCGGTGAATCTTCTCCATTCATATCAAAAATCTAATCCACCTACAAGGTGTCTTTTGTTGTAACTCACTCATTGAATTACATGAATAATTACAGACTCAAATTCATCAGCTCACGAAAAACAAAGTCTCGTCTTGAGCCAAGAAATTTTCCCTTTTATATAGATGTGAACACGGCAGCCCGGGGTTGAGGGAAACTAAAATGTGACGCAATTTTTGTTAATTGAAATGTTGGAATTGTTTTGTTGGCGAATTACATCTTGTAAATGTTAACATTATGCAATGTGAAGATGTTTTAAAGACGCCCTAAGAAGGTGTTGGAAAAACTCAATTTTCCAATCATGTCGATCACTCTTAAGTAGGTACTGTACACCTTGTTGTACTGTAGACCTTTAAGAAATTACAAGTTTTTGCATTTTAACTTATTTGTTTCTCGCCTTTGTTCCATGTTAATAGACCCACATTACAAGAAGGTGTAACCACTGTAACATTTTCTTTTCCATTTTTGACCGCAAAATGGATTTTTCACAAGACAAAAATTACTTGTGTTGATTTAAGAAACCTCATAAAACTTCATTAATTTAAATTCAGTTATTACAATTATTACGTTATAAAGTTCATCTCTTTTTTGATTTCGATTCAGGTGTCTGGATTCTCCTATGCTTATTCAAGTAGGAAACATTCATCAAATTGAAGTGATTTCCAAAAACGTTAAAGACGTTACGAAACGTCTTATGAAGTCGATTTTGGCATTTGATTGATACGACGAAGAGTTTTATTGATGCAAGAAGAAGATGTTGAGAAAGAAATTTGAATTTTCTCTTTGATCTGCCCTTAATAAGTACAATGTCATCAGGAGTAGTGCCGCCAGAAAAGACAACTAAGTCACAAATCAAATGCACCTTGACCCAAGTTCTGGCTGAGTTTCGAATTGCGTCATGTTGAGTTAATTATTTTTTATTTTTAATTAATTTATTAATTTCCGTTGAAAATTTTATATATTTAAATCACTTTCCACTTCTTCATGGCTGTGTTGTATGAGTTTTAATTTGATCATAGCCCAACCTTGTGGAACCTGCTGAAAATTTTTAAGAATTTGCATAAATTTTCAAAAATTATTTTCATGTCAAATCGCATGCATCCTCTATAAACCTTAACAAGGTTCTTGAACGAATTACTTCTGCTGTAATTTAGGTTTTAGGTTAACGAGCCTGCATTAATCCGAGGTTTTTGTGCGTGGGAGACACAGTGGTACCTTTCAAAATGGACAAGCTATAAATGATCTTCGAAGGTTCCTACTAGAAATCACATATACATCATGAAGATATTGATGCAGTTAACAAATTGTCGATTTGCTACATTAGATAGTAGCCCACAGATAATTTCAAGAAATTTTCCTTGTAAACGGGAATGTTTTGCAAGTTCATGAATATCTCGAACCATAGGAGCTATTGTATACTGTAGCCTGTAATCCATGAGAAACTAAAAAAATTACCATTAAATGCAAACTGTATTTAAGAAAACCAACTTGCGTTTTATAATACAACCAGTTTTTAATAAGTGATATTGAGTTGTGCAACTTTGCCTGGAATTCTTTGTAGCTACATACATATTTCTAATTTCAAAGTTGGTGCCTCGTTTGATAGCTGCAATGAAAATGCATCAGTGACTGAGTGCACATGCATCAAGAGGCTATTGTTTCTTGTTTGTGGTGCATCAGAGCGTAACAAGAGGTTAGTGTCATGCATCATTTATGATATTGACTAGCGTTGTTTATGTGATCTGGGGGAGTCATTTATCCAATCTAGAAAGAGAGAGCACCGTTTCAATGAGTTTAGCTGCGGAATCAATCCATTTCCTGGTACACCTTGAAATTGATCTGGACTTTTCAATCCAAGTGGTACCGCATCCGACAGGTGAAACTCTGCGCCATTCGATCCGATAATCTCGAACTTGATTGAATTCGATTTTATCTCTAAAATCAAATTTTGATTTCATTATCTCCAAAATTGTTTTGTTGATTAAATTTCACCTCAACTCCTGAACGAATTCACGCTTTGAGGTGAGGCGCACCTGTCTGAAGTTTCTTCGAAAAATAGAAAGGTTGTGGAGGTGGATATTGAACTACTTTCTTTGCTAATTACTCGTTAATGAATCATGGAGTTTCGGCTGTTTTTTGAGCGATTTCTGATCGACGCTGAATGTCAGAAAGTCTCCGGCATGTTTCCATTCGTTTCAATGTTTTGCGGAAATTCAAGCGCCAATTGAGATAACGACGGATTCTCCACTGGACCTGTAGGGGTCTAATGATGCTAGTTAATTCAAATGATATTCATTTTTTAAGCTGCTATTAAAGTTTTCTTGAAATCCTCTCGGCGGATGAAATCCACCAGTTCTGCTGAGATAACTACTGAAATTTCCGCATGAACTTGACCACCTGTTGCAGCATACAAGACAACCTGCTATCATAATTGAAAAGTAGATATTTAAGAAATCATTTTTAAATGTTGGATTTTCAAAACGAATCCAATAAAACACAATTACCAAGCGAGAAAAATACAATTTATAATTTTTCTGCAATAACTTTTAAGCTTTAATCGCTTTTAATTTTCGCTGCGAGTCATTTTGTTGTTAATTAATTATTTAATACTGTAATGTAATGGTTATTAATTTAGATATTAGCAATAAACCGCGCTCCAGGCTTTATCTGAGGTTGAGTGCAGCAATTGGTTCATACGAATGTTATGTAGAAATTATTTTAAAGTCTATGAGGATTGTAATCCTGTATGAAATAGTTTTGGAAGTTCTAAATACATTTAGTAGATATCAATGATGTCTCCAATGTTGGTAAAAACTATTAAAGATCTATCTGACTAATATCTTATTACTTTACCGGCATATTGAAGAAATAAACCTCTGCGGACTTTAAGTTAGCTGGTGTCACAAAGTTCACCAATATCCAAGCAACTTTATGCAGAAGGCTGGCTGATTCCACTTTAATTTAAAACTTTTCATTATTTGAACGTCTACCTGAACGTGTTTTATATTGGAGTGTTACATAAATTTAGCTGTCCAAAAACCGAGCTCATCTTATGTGATATATGGAACCAGTTAAAATTGATTATTATTTGGATTTACTTTAACTACTCAAAATCAAACAGGTAAACAATTTAGGATTCCCTTTATTATCGGCCAAAATCTTGACTTTCCCCAAACTGGAGTTCGTGAGTTGTATAACCCGAATCTGGTTTTCTGGGAAAGTGTTATAAGTTTTCGTACATTATGACATGTCTGTGAAACAAAGAATGATGTTAAACATGTAGCTTCATAACACTTCCTTGTTAAAACCACGCCAAACTGCATAACTTCAAAAAGATGAAATATGTTAGCCCTTTTGTTTTTGACACAGTCATGAGGATTGAAGACACGCCAAATGTTTGAAAGTTAAAAACAAATTTATTAACAATTTGTCAGTTAATAGTCGACAGTGTTTAGTTATTGATGTGAACATTCATGTTTGAAAGAAGAAAATATGTTCAAAACTAAGATTCATTTTTCTTGTTTAAGAAGAAGTTAGGTTTGGAATTTTGACAGCTCATTGGTGTTATATAAAAATCACATTCAACTCAAACATTCAACGACGCCAAAATATAATTAAGTAAGCCTTAAAAGAGCTATGAGGTTGAATTGCGATTATTGTGACAACAAAAGTGCATCCTTGGCGTCATGTTTGACACTGAGCAGTACAGAAAAGGCGTTAATTTTCTTATTGATGTTGTATCTCAATTTAAGAAACTAAAATAAAACACATGTTTTACAGCACATACTGTTGAGTCGTTAAATATATTTATTTGAAAATTTTTTCCTCATAAAAGCAAGGTTAACCGTGTAGACATTGACACATAACGCCACCTCGTTAGTGCTGGAATAATGTATTGGCGATAATTGGAGTCAGCATGGAATTGACGGATACACCCTGCTGGGGCTCAGGTTTTTTTGTCAATAATCCTCTCTTTGCGCCTGTGAAAATTGTCAATTTTTATTATATTTTACACTGAACATTTTTATATTGTTGTGAGCTAAATATTTGTAACTTTATTTATAAGAAACGTATCTTGAATAACACCAAACGTCTATGAGACATCTGATTTGCTTAAGGACAGCTTGGAGTATGTTTTGACGCACACATTGGCATCAGGCCAAGCGATGAGCTATCATGGCTATCAAACATATCAATCATGTATAATTAATGAGAGATAAACGACCTGAGAGAACCCTGAGCTGAATTAAACAAATTCCCGAACAAAAATCGATTTGTTGAAACCACCTACACCAATTTAGACGCCTCCATTTTATTCACAATAACTCTGACAGTCAATTATCGCCTGGAATGACTTAAGTTTATTTAATTTTATAATAAACGCCAACTACTATGGAAAACCAAAGGAACCGACTGTTCTACAACATAAACCACACAAATCTCGATTGAAGTTATCTGACCCAAGCAAGTGCAACTCAATTGCGAATAAAATGCATTACGGAGTCACGTTTTATATTTTTATATAGCCTTATATGCATTTTTGGTTGCAATCAACTTACTTAAAGTGGTGTGTGGGTTTCCAGTGGTATGCCAGTCTGATATGATCAATGCTAGACATGCTAAGTGGGCAAAGGCAAGTGCAAATTTAGTGGTATGACATAAACATTTTTTCTCTGGACTCTGAAACAATCGGAATCATGAGAACTTGATTATCTAGCCTTTCTAACAAGAGTGTCTTGTTAAGGAACTAGTTTAGTGTACAACACTAGAAAACCACTGGATATTAAAATCACATAAAGACGTTTTTAAGTTGAGTCATAAATCAAAACAACATCTTGTGGCGACATGGAAAACAATCAGTTCCTGATAAATGGAATCGAATGTAATTTAGTTAAAGCATAAAAAATGTTGTCTAATTAAATTGATTAACCACGTCATGCAGAAAAAAGACCCATGGTAATTTAATAAAGCTCTTTAAATTACAAACTTACAAGCCTCAAAATCTTTAGGCCACTTACGAATGTGATTATGCTCATACTATGACTTCAAATTGAAAGTGAAAGTGTTAGGTTATTCAGGTGGTTATAAGATGACAGGTACTAGGCATTAGGTGGGCCTGTTTCGTTGGCATATTCCTTCACAGGTTCGATTTGTGTTGTACTGAGAAAGACTTGACTATCAGATTTGATGTGGCTATTAAGTTAATAATGCGGGTTCCAGGGGATATATGTTATAAATTTATTTGTTGACTATTAATTAACAGACATTCGAGTTATTTGGTTATGGTCCGTACACTTGCCGTGACAAATCGATGATCTGAGAGACTCAAATTTGATTAACATTTTAGATAGTGAAAGCTGCACCTTTCGGCTTAAAGCATTCTTATATATTAAATAATTTAATAATCTTTGATAATTTAACGTGGTTATTTGTTTGGTTACAGATTCGCCCGGAGATGAGATCCATGAGGTGAAGGATGTTGAGGAGAAAAGTACAAGTAGCAGTAGAAGAAGAGGTAAGACTAACTGATATTCGACAGAACAGAGATCTATATTAGTCAATTATAGAATTTATTTTATCTTGAAATGCTCTACCGATTCGTCCACAAATCTGTCATTTTTATGAGATATCTCATCATGCAGATGGTATCTCTTTGATTTAAGTGATGTTGCTTCTTCATAAAACCATAAAACGGAAAGATCAATATCACATTGGTCACGATTGCTCGTTTATCTTGAAACTGACACCAACCTGCCTTATATAACAAACCCGGTAACGTCGATTAGGAGTCATCAATGAAGTGTTTACATTGAAAGCAATCTTCAAAAGGGCGTCAAGTTCTTCTCCTGCCATTTCTACAAGGTTTGCCCTTTCATATTTCACAAAACTCCTCATTCCAAATGCACATCGTGCTTAAATACATTTCAAAAGGTTCGAGTTTAACCATAACAGGTATTTTTGCATCAATAACACCTTCCGTTAACTGCAACTTTGGCATATTATGCGCTTCATGCATTTTAAAATCACTTTGAAGACACTGTGTTTAGCAACATCTATGAACGGAAAACCATAAAATTGACATGTTTCTTAAGGTGCTGTTTAGCATTTGATCGGAAAATCGTAAGATTTGCATTTTTTAAAGAAATTGAAAGTTTTTTCGTCTTAGAAAAATTGACGAAACGTGCCACAAGGGTTTCATACCGTTTTTGGTGATGAAACATTTGCATTTACTTAAAACAGTTTCAAGTTGTCAGAGATGACTACAAGCACGTGGATCAAGTACTTTAACGGACAAGTGTCTCAAGGTAGCATATATGCGCACCTGGGCTCTTTAAGCTTTGCAATCTCTTGACCAATAAATGTCTCAGTTTACAACCATAAAAAGTAAGAAGACAAAGAAGAGAAGATGGCGAAAATGCTTCGCTTTTTGTCAGTTAATAAAGTCAAGTTTTGCCATAATCGCCAGCGTTAAAGGGCGACAAAAACCATCACAGATAATGAGGTTATTTTGCAAGATGATTGAATTAAGAAATTGTCCAGTACTTGCTTTTTACTGAATTGCATATAGAGTGAGATTTCGTCGACATGCATTGAAATAAGAAATTCCAGCAGCATTCCAATGTAATTTTGTTAATTGTCAGTTCAAAGCCCAGATCGGGTGATGAAACTCAAGAAAACGATCAACTTTGACTTGCAAAATGATTGCATAAAATTTGAACAAAAACAATTGATGCTTCTGGTCTATGGGTTTTTTGTTTTTCGGTACCATCGTGTTATGGCTCATTGGAGATTTTAATGAATATCCACTTATCTCGATATCATCTCAAATTTCAACAGCTTATTCTTGCTACCATGGGATTTTGTTGATTTGAGGTCATCTCTTGAGATTTGCCCGTTCCTTCAACACATTTCCAAAAAGTGCTAGACACAATTTCTTTTAAGAAAATTTCCAAACCAACATATTTGTAATATTTCAAAATAAGATTTCCAAAATCCATAAACGTTGAAGTATTATTTAATCGGAAATAATCTCAAAGAAGTGAAGTTATGTTTACAAACATTGACTCTATCATCATAAAAGTGCCGTCAATCGGACAGACTTCATCATGATATAAAGATTAACGTGTTTCGAGGATTTTCGTATTATTACTTTTCGGATTTATTTACTTTTTTAATGCTTTCTTCAAGTGATGTCCTCGGGGTATTTCAAAAGAAAATTTTCCCATCGATGAAGTTGCAAAAAACAAAACAAAAATATTAACCAACATTTTGGACGTGACAAAAACGCGTTGAATGTATCTTTAGCCAAATCGAATATTTCCACGTCCGTTGGGGGTTTTAAGCGTCTAACAGATGAAGAAAGAAATCGTATGAAAATATTTTGAAGACGTCAACAGAAATTATAATTTTATTTTATATAAAAATAATTTGAATTGAAAATATTAAAATTTTATGCATGTGACGAATATTTTCAGCTCAAAAAGTACCATGAAACTTTTGTAAATTTTGCGTCATGATCGTGCCAAAAATTGATCGCGTTCCGAATACTGATGTGGCCAATATTGCAATTAGTGCTTCTATTTTTCAACCTCGTCATTCAGTGATAGACTCGCTATCTTAATAGACAATACCTTTTAAAGTTTATCACGTATCAAACATAACACCATAACAATTTTCGTATCGACTTTCATGCCATTACGATGCCGATGAGTGGTTATCGGATAGATCTATCGTACTGAACCCTTCTTTAATTATCAGTTAATGAGTTTCGATGCATTATACTAATCAACGTTACTATATGATATATGAAAACCCTAATCAAAGAGAATGGCTAATTACGAAGCTATCGCTGTTCGTTAAGTGGTATAACTTCAAACTTCATCAACAAAAGTTACTTTAATTTTATTTGTTTGATGAAACTATTGATTTGAAACCACTATTTCGTAATACAATAATAACTCGGTATTAAAAACAGCACGTGGTTATCATTTGATTTATATCATCAACGGGGATTGTTTTGAACGTAAAACGTATTACGTAAATGTTTGGTAACTGATCTTTATTTATGTGAAGTTTAACAGAATCCTTAACCTCAAAGATCGGAACGAATACGGAGTTAACTTCTAAGGAAAAGCGGAAATGCTCCAATTCGAGCTATAACAGATAATTAGCGCATTAGCCTTTAGCCACAGTTAGCTGTTAGTGATATTTGTATCGCCATAAAAAGCTCTTCAAGGAAATGTTGAATTAATGCCGATCGTAATTGGACTCATTAAAACACCTCAAAATTGATTTGTATTGGGCCAGATCAATTCCGGATTGAGAAACACTTGAAATCAAGCCCGAATTCAATTTAAAGTGGATTATGTCAAAGAATGCATTGATTAGAGTCACCTTGGCAAAGAGTTCCTGATTTCTATCAAAAATTGTTATTCCATTTCTCATTGAGTCAAGTAAACACAATCGATCACTGCTGATCTAGCTCAAAGTGAATGGTTCCCATCGATCTTGTTATGATCTAATTTAAATAAAATTTCTATAAAAATCAATGACATCTGAAAAAACAGGAGCGCAACCTGCGAATGTGATTAATCAAATCGCTTGGAATAGATTTGCGTCATGATCAACTCAACATTGTACCACATGCACCATGGCTCCTGCAGTTATGGGAAAATGAAAATGATCTCATGGCTATAGCACTTGTTTGACCACTACACTTTTGCGCTAGAAAGATCAGATCATCAATTTGCATTTGAACAATTTAAGGCGTTTTGAAGCGCAATGAATGCCACACGTAACCAACTTCAATTCTTCAAATTCTTCTCGCCAACAGGTGTGTCCGAAAACAAAAGGTGTGAACGTTGCGTTCCATTAAGAAGTCATAACTCAAATTTCAAATTCGATCATTCAAACTAATCGATTATGTGTCCTAACCTTGATCTAACGATAGCTGAAACTGTCTCAATTTGAAATATTCGATATTTCATCGATACCCATTCCGAGTGCTATAGAAACCAATTTGTCGAATTGACGATTGATTGAATTCTTTAAATTCCATTGAACAATTTGATTGACTGATTTCAGCAAACTTTCAGCAACTTTTCTAGAGATATTACATACAGATATTACTTGTTCAAGATTATTCTTCTAACAATTTCAGGTTAATGACTCCAAGGGTTTCTCACATCATCACGGAAGTAGATCCACTTCAGTGCATGTAAAATAAAATTTTCTGCAAATGATTTGTGGAATTTGTATTTGCAAATTTAGCAGCAAAAAGAATCACTGAATTACTTCCGTTATTTGGATTTAATTCTGATGATGTGCAAATTCTTTTCATTTCCGGTAACACATTTTACCTTGATTGGACCTTCTAGCATTTGGCTGATCGTGTCTTATTGTCAAGGAAGTAATTTTAATAAGGTTTTACTTAGTGGTAAAATTTTACCCTAAGTATTGCCCTTATTTCCAAATTGAAATAACAATTCTCACCCTGAAAGCCACCTGTCAGTTCGCTAAACTTTGTTGAATGCTACATGACTCTAATTTGTATGACACGATTCAAATGAAGATAAAGATCATAAATGGATGTGAGAAACAGGTTGAAAATCAGTACAGACTGAAGCCATGCAACAAGACTGACCTTTAGTTATGACTTTTTCAACATTTTATTTTAAAAGGTAAAGTAAACGCCCACCTTGTTTCCTTCGAGGAAGTTCTCTTCAAACCATAAGCAAGTTGTTTCTTAAAGATTAGAAACGTTTTCTTGTGAGGAAAACAATAACTTTAGATGGATATAAGATAAAACACGAAATCAAGTACGTGAGATTTTTGTGCAAACCTTTGCAGCATCGTCTACGACAATCGTTCCTACCGTTGGACATGACTAAACCGAAACCTAGAAAAACCTAGATTCTAGTTTATGTACTTGTTGCCTCAAATCTATTTAACGTGACAAACTGACGGTGGAATTTTCCTGACCATTATTGGTTCTACCGTTGCATGTCACAAGATTCATGGAGTTGCCTTAAATTGGAAAACATGCAAACCAAAAGTGGCAAACACAGAAGTGTTAAGTAGCTGGTTATTACCTTAGTAAGTTTATCTAAATGCGGTTATTTGAGAATCTCTTGACAGTTAGCAACTTAACATACATACATAAATGACTGAGATTGTTTCTATTGTTTTAACTGAATTGCATAAGAACGGTTTCTATATAAATATAAAGTATTTTTTGTTGCAACGTCATTTTTAATTCACACTATTAACCTTGGCCTAATCGATCTTAAAGATCTCATTATAATCTTCAAAACCCGTACATGCTAATTGCAGTTTCTATAGAATGAGGTTGTGTCATGACGCAACGTCACGTTGTGGTTGTCCAACTCTCGGTATTCAACAGGTGACCCTCTCTCTAAAAGTTCCAAAATAAATCGATTTTCTGTTTATGACCTTCATGTGATATAGATACAATGATCTGGATAGGATTGTGGTAGCTACTAAAGAATTGAGTTGATCTAGTTTAAACTGTTGTGGATTGTTCGGCTAATCGATTGTTGTTTGAAATTTTACAATTTCTCATAAATGACTGGCCAAATCTTGTAGGCTAACAAGCTATTAACATTTCAAGTCTATCTGTTATTTGTTCTGTTAGAGTTATTATTAAATATCCCAATAGATTTTTGATGATTTAACAAGATGTTGAAATAGTTATGCCAATCACAATTTGTTTGTCATTTTCTTCAGTTTGTTCCACATTCAAAAACTCATTTTAATTAGAAAATTTTTCTCGGTCAATGCTGTGTTATGCTTTAGGCAAAGCTTTTTCCTAAACGAACAGTTACAGTTCATGGTTAAATTTCTATGTCACCGGAAATTGGAGTCTCACCAAAATTACTCTATGTTAAACCATTACAAAATTCTAATTTAAATTTCCAGCACACAAGAGCGATGACTCCTCAGAAACTCAAGACAAGGTCGAGAGGTTACCGAGGAGAAAAGTTGAGTTGAGGTTTAATATTGTAAATAATATTATTCTTGTTAACGCAATAAGTTCTCATGGCACCCACGTTTTGTGCAACTTTCAATTAATATCTTTATTTGAATCAAGTGCAAGTCAAATGCAGTGACATACTTAAAATTAACTATTGTAAATAATAAGTTACACGTTATAAAATATAAGTTTCACAACACCATCATTCATCAACAGAGATATATCCCACGATTAAAACGGTTCCAACAATATGCGGATGCAATTAAATTTGTAATTATTAAAGTGTTTGACGAGTGGAATGAAATTAAGAGTAATTGCAACAAGTTTGCTAATTAAAAAATAAAATAATTAACTAAACACCAAAGAACTCATTTTGAGCACGTCAAAGAAACCGCTTCAATAGCTGGACATCGTGCTCACCTTGAAGGTTGGCGTACCATTCAATTCATGAGCTTAGAAGGCATACTTCAAAGATGTCGTGCTTATGAGATAACAGGAAGCACTGCACTATCAATGATCACTCACTATTCATGAGTGTTAAACATGTGACTCCCTTGTGACGCATCATTGTCTTGCTGAGTTGTCCCACAAATTCTATTCTCCCACTTGGTGTTTTTGATCTTTTTGCTAATACTACTTTAAATTCCATTCATTGATTTATTGTTCATTTATTCAAGAACGGAAACCTTCTTCTTGTGACAAAGCTTTGAATTGTTGGATCAAAAGTAACCGGCAAGTCCGTCTTAGTGCTTTAATGCAGGAACGTCGTGAATTACAATTTCAAATTTACTGTTAAACATAAAACAAGTGGTCATTGATCAAATCTTACACCCACACGTATCCTGTGGTTTACGTTATCAAGAAACCAGCTTGCGTGCCAAAACATGATCAAATGCTGGAAATGTTAATTGGGATCAGTTTTTTATCAAGACGCAGGAATCATCCGATACCACCCTCATATAAAATCTCTTGGATAAATATGCAGAAATGCCTTGACTTTGAAAAACAATTGTTGTATGTACATAATATCGGCAAGAGACTCCCTTTATCGGCAAGAGATCGGCGCCGATCTCAGCAAGAGGGGAAATGACATTTGTACAGCGAACATATGCTCAAATGTAAACAAAAACACACTTTTAGGTTAGGAAATTTTGGAAATTTATTTTACGAATATCTTGTAAACGAAACAAATTTGGAAATTTTCGTAAAACAAAAGTTGTTTTATTTTCATTTCTTTATCTACTCTCAAAATCAAGGGGCTAGAAAGGGAGTCTCGCCCCTATTTGAGTAAGTCATTATTAACACTTTTAACATAACCGAAAATTGCAAACAAATTTATTTATCATGAAATTTACTAGATACACTAGGATATACTCTTGTAGCAAACGGTGATGCTGTCGAATACTCCATGTAACCAAATAAAAATCACTAGACATCTGGTTTTTCTATTTTCCAAGTAATTAATGTTCCTGATTCTAACGTGCTACAGTGCATCGTGTTATTAATAATTAAATGGGATGAAATCACTTACTAATCTAAGACATTCTGAATCATTGTCTGTTAACCTAGTAACAATTTATTATTTGTTTATCATTATAATATCACATTCCAAGGTTAAGAGAATATACAGAACTAATTGTGAGCTTTGTTGATATATCTTGAGGTTAATTGAACTTGAAAGGCGTGAGAAGATATTAATTCGATTTATTAGGTTTTGTTTGTCAATCGTGATTTGTATTTAAATAGAAAATAATATAGGTAAATGTGAAGAAAATTCTGCTTGGACATTGAGTTGATTTAATGATAATACTTTCGTTTAGATAATTGCAATAACCCTACAGCTAATATAACATTTTTCATTGAAAAACACATGTACCAGATGATATATGACTGTGATAATACCTCATTTGGAAAAAACCTTAACCGACAAAGAGCTCCACATGATGGCGCAAAACAATATCAGATAAATTACATAACACAAAATTAAATCTAATTAAACTTCATACATTTCTTTAGCACATCAATGTGTATAAGATAATACAAAAAAATGGCGATATTCGTGATGAGTTACATCGCGTTTTTTAATCAAACCCGGCGAGTTAACCTTGACATGAAGCAACCGGATGGTGCGGCTGAGCCAGCATTAATTTTTGTTAATAATTTTATGAAGCAACCATTTTTTTGGTGTTTATTTGGTTTTCCGTTTGTGCTAACAATCGTTCTCATCACCAATTGATGATTTCAGAAAAGTTTTTGGTGTTCTAACGAAGTCAGCTCTTTGTCCAACATGACTGTGCAAAGTTCTTTGCCGTTGATGTAGCTAAGAACCTCTAGAATTTTTTGTTGCTAAAGCTATATAACTTCGTGTTTTCCTGGATAACACTTTCCGTCAGTTACTAACAAGCGTCAATCAACGATGATTGATTGGAGATATGGGAAACGTTGCGAACAACGCGTTTAAAGATGGAACACGAGAACAGTTTCGAAATCTGTTTTTTGTATCACCTTTGAAGGTTGCTAGTATTTTTGACCTATAACCTCTGCATAACATGAAAGAAGGTCTCGTAAGTATGTGGTCAGCATTAGAACAAAATAGTATGTAATACTTTATCTATTATTCTGCGAAATAATGTTATCGGAACCAGATCTCCATTATCAAATTGAGTTGCATCAAAGTTTATTGAATTCCTTGTAGCTGGTGTTATTTTTAAAAACAAATTTTTGAACAGCAGGTTGCCTGAAACATCAAGCAATACATTCAATTGTCATTATTTAA
The DNA here is from genome assembly GCA_963971475.1 of Chrysops caecutiens. Taxonomy (NCBI): domain Eukaryota; kingdom Metazoa; phylum Arthropoda; class Insecta; order Diptera; family Tabanidae; genus Chrysops; species Chrysops caecutiens. The sequence continues at coordinate 74,796,489 of OZ020568.1, forward strand.
TTTGATTTTGTAAGAGATACTCGTACCCACCTGCAAACCGATTTCGATAAAGACACAAAAAGACGAACACTTCATTGCGTCTTGGAACGAAAGTTTACCCCTCACTGCGCTCAGGTGAATGTTATGCAACTAGTTCGTAGTTCAAGGTTCTAATTAAAATAAGGTTTTCGTGTACTTGCACCTTGTTTACATAAAATTATCAAACAGAAACCGAAATAGTGTTAGAAAGAAAATTACATCATCTTAATGCAAAATTTGTAACATTTACCTTGGCGTTGATCTAAATTTTGCTTTGAATGAATCTGAAAAATGTTCGACACGATCAGTTTGAACTACTTGACCTCTGATTCTGATAGCTTTGAGTTTTCAATGCCCAAAAACTGCATTTGTTGAAGATGGTTTTCGGTAAAATTATTTGGAATGAACAGTTTTGAACATTAACCTCAGCTACAAAGGATATGACAGCAACTTTACTCAAATCTTTAAGGGACTGTAATAAATAAAGCGTCAAAGAATCAAGGTTGTGTAATACTTCAAACGATCACTTAAATCTTTATCAAGTTGTTATCCATAAAACAGCAAAATGTTGGATCGAAATTTACCTGAAATTGATTGATTTCTCAGGAGAGCAAAGGTTGCAAATGATCGTTTCCCTATAACACCTTGGAAACATTTCCATATCTTATTATTCTATAAACATGAAGCAAATCTATTCCAACGATATGACGCAAGATATTTGTAGTTATAACACTTTAAATCTCCGCATTACCTTTAACCCTTTTTTGCATGTTTAATTGTAATCTTGGGATTTCGATTAGAGGGTTTTGTAAGTAAACGATGTTTTTAAACCATGTTAAGCAACTTAAATCAAACACACGTGGAGCTTTTCTTTAAATAATTTTTAACTTAAATTTATTTTAAACTTTTTCAAGCTCAATTAATAGTTAGTAAGTCTTTATAAACACTTTCGAGTTTAACCAAGTAAATCCACTTCATACGTTTTCCAACTAATCAATTGCGCCGAATTAGCAATGCCCAGTGGTGGGTCATGGATTTTGTTGTACTTTAATTTGAGAATATAAAAATATAAACTGAATTTAAAAACTTGCGAAACACTTTTTGATTATTTAAGCTTCAAATCATACTTATCGGGTGAGAATAATTTCGATGGTTCAACTTTGACTTGAATCAAAACTTTTATTATTGTTTACTCAATTGTTGGTAAATAGGTTATAACATTGGACCTACTTTCTTTTGATGGATCAATTCAATCAATAATATATCCAATCGATTTAGTCTGTCATCTTGTCGTGTTTGATCGTCACGTGAAATTGAAATTTTCTGCGTGTTCGATTCACCTTCTGACCTCGTCACGCAGGTCAAGTTTATTCTGCTGTAACTATTGAATTCTTTTATTAAATAAAATATTTCGGAAAGGCTGAATTTTTCTTCAAAATCTCAAGAGAGGGACGTTCAAATTGAGGGCACAATCCAACCAACAAAACGTTTACCTCATAAAGTTAAAGATTTGTAGTTTGGATACATTCAAGATATTAAGATATATTTAACTTCCGGGATTTTGTAAATCACCCCGAAACAATCGTATCAACTTTCATACTTGAACTGTGAAATTGGAATCGATAGTGAACTACGTCTTCGCATGCAAAACCGTAGAGAATCTATAGAAACCGCAAAATCTACAATTCGATGTTCCTTCCTTGGTTTCCATGGACCTCAAGCTGGCTCATGAAATTTACATACAGCAACCTCGTTAGCGAACTATAGCCACTGTCCGAGTGAAATGCGTTTCTCTGGGATTTGCGCAAAATAAATTTGCGTTGCATTGTTTCTCAGTGGGTCTCAGAGATTTCTTGGACTTGATATTGTTCAGTCTTACGAATTACAACAATGAAAATGTTGAGAAAGTTGTCAATTAGTGGAAGACAATGTTTCACGAATTGGATTACCGAACTGCATAACACTAAAATTCTGGTCAAAGTTTCGCAATAAGTTGAATAATTCGTCGGGTTTTGAAGAATTTTCAACCTAACCCGATTTGGACATCAACAAATTTTTGATTTTTCTATTAAAAAAATTATAATTTTTCCCACAATTCATACAAAATTCAAATCTGTCTCTTACGTAAATCCATCAAATTTGATTAAGAAGTCAAAAAACGTTTGTAACTTTAACGTTTATTCGGTTCATCATTACCATTTTTCATGACATCAATTTCCTTAATAAATCATCACCTCCAAATCGAGTGATGCAAAAATACTGGCCCGTTATCCAAATATTTGGCCTTAAGCGGGTTTTGGGATAATTTATCAAAAATTGTGGCAAAATTTTAGAAATTACTTTCACTCGAGTTGGCGTTTTCGGTAGCTATGTTTGGGACATGGCAAAAACCTTATTAAGCTTTTACTCTAATCGTTGCCATAACTCTTGCAATTGTGGTAAATTTAGCGGATAAGCGTGGGTGCTATTGGATAGTTATTAGAAAGTGGTTATAAAATGTTCGCTACTTTCTTCAGGTTTTAGGCAATCAATTATGCCAATATAAGAAATGTCTCAGTGGATATTAACTCGAAGATAGCATCTGATATCTGTATATCAAGATATAAATAAACAAAGATATATTGAGAATTCAATAATAAACTTCTTTGTTCAATAAATTAAGAATGATTGGTTGTCGCCATTTGTTGATTGTTTAACCTAATAAGGAATAGGTTATCCATATAAAGATGACTGACATCATTCGCGTGTTACTCTCATTTTCAAAGTTCATTTTCCAATTTCAAAAATGCATTAGATATAATTGTGCAATGCGTTTAACGTTTGAAAAATGCGTAACACTTGTTTGTGGATAAACATGTACAATAACTTCTATTCAATTCATATATTTTCATTGCACAGTTTTGTAGCAAGTGAATTGAAAATCGAGTTGGTAGCATAAATTCCAAGAATAAATCATAACCCATTGAGGTATTGAAGCTATTGTGTAGTGGATATACAAATTGTGAAACCTAATTGAAATGCGAAGCAGTTGTTTGTGATATTGACTAGATTTTGATATTTGTGTTGATGAAAACTTCAAATTCATTTATTCAAATTAATAATTCCAATACATGAAACAAAGTCCACAGCATTTGACATAGTTAGTTAACATTTTTCAATAAAAATTTCAATTTTATACCTATTAAAAGAAATATTATTGCAAACACGAACTGCATGCATTCATAGACCACATTTTGAACTGTTAAAGTGCTGCGCATACTAAGCGCTTGTGTCGTGGAAATATGAATTATTTTATTGACCATTGCTATTAGTAACATTTATGTAACAATTATTGATTGCTAAAGTGTGATCAGGTATTACGAATGGTTTTCTTTATGACATACACGCGACAACTTTGAGAAAATTGTAAGAAAATATGAAGAAATGCTTGAAGGAATTTAATTGTGAATTTTTAAAGGTTTCAAAGGTTGATAAATGGTAAAGTCGTAGCTTCTTTAGGAACGTCTTGGCGGCATTCATTCACTTTCACTTCTAACAAGACGCATTCATGTAAAGTGAAATTTTCCATTTTATTGCATTAAATGGAAGCCACATAAAGAAAATCATAATTTACAAATCTTGAACCATTGAAGAAACAGTGTTCCAACTTCCTTTGCAGTTTGAGGAAAACACTGTTTCTATGCCACAACATTTTGTGACGAAGTTGGAAATTAAAAAGTACAGGTATTAATTGAAAAACAGGGAGGGAATTTTCCGAGTTTTCCGCTTACGGTTGACTGTGCGGTTGATTTGAAACTCAACGATGCGCACTTCCGGTAAACAGCAAATAGCGGAATGAATAATAACGATTCGGACTTGATTTGAAATTTGATTTTTTGTTTAGCTTCAATGCATTGATGAAAATCCAAAGGTTGATGCTGAATTCATCTGTGTGAAGTAGACATAGTACGTCTGATTTACCCTACGTGACACAGAGCATATTCCAAAGTGTCTCAAGGAAAATGGCAAAGAAGATATATATGAAACATCTCATCAAAGTCTTGATACATTGAATCACGGTTTAACGTACTTCTCAAGATCCAAGATAAGAAACGTCTTCACCTTCAATTACCGTCTCTTCAAAATTCAAAGTGCGTAGAGCCACTAACTTCTTATTTGTTCCAATATGTCTTGTGTGTCTTCTTGAAGTGTCGCTTGCTGCAATGAACAAACACTTCATTGATCATGATTCTAGCGTAAACAGGAAGATCCTTAATAGTTCAATAAATGCACGACTCGATGAAACATTGAAACTTCTTTGCAATGAACCCATCCATCCCAACTCCAAAGACAGCTACCTCACCTCAAATGCGGAAGATGCCTCAATGAAGTGTGATTGATTAACAAAATAATAATAGAGGACTATCATAACACTGCTTCATGAATTATTTAAGTCGTGCAATTTTGGAGGCAACTGTGCCATTCATCAAGGTCGCATCAACTATCGAATTTAGAGTAGAAGTTCATAAACTAGCGTTCAAAGGCAATGTAGAGCAGCAGGTGAAACATCAAAATTGTGGGTTGGCTCAATACGGTGCAAGAAAATCGAAGATCTGTGGAAATCAATTTCAAAGCACTCAAATTCAATTTTGTCCACTAATCTCTAAGAAAAACAACTAATAAAGTTGATTTCTTAATTTTAAGAAGACAATAGACTCTTGTAATTGATTAGCTACCGCCTTGAAATGAAGAAATTGTCCAGTTTGAATTGAATTTGCTCAACACACGAAGAGAAATTTCATTGCGTCATGATTTGCCCTATTGAACTAATTTATATCTCGACGGGAGCCTTTGTTGCAGTTTTGTAGAGTATTATAAAGTTTTGTAATTTTATTAAAACAATTGAATCAAAAAGTAACGAAAATATAATCAATTTTTTGTATCTTGATGCCGGATCTTTGTCCGGTAGTTGTGTGACCAAATTTATTTCACAGCTACTCGAAAACAAATAAAATTTTCGTTGCGATTTTTGATTGAATTGACGAAGAATTGATTAAGAAATAAATTTTGAAAATTATTTGCTCAAAAATAACCACGCAAAAACTTAGCCTTTGAGCAAAAATTGAAGGAAATGGAGAGAAAATTTTAAATTCCGCGCGATCAGTTTATTCAAATGATCAGTTTACCCAAGTCATCTACCATTCGTAACTCACCACTGCTGGATCAATTTAACCTCAGACTTGTATGGTTTGTGTCTTGAACTGATCGCGATACAGTCCCTGCAAAAAATTTATGATACTTTAAAATTTAATTTTGAGTAAAATTTTTTATTTTTTTTATTTTAGGTTCATCGACAACACAGAAGGTTGAGTCAAGCACGCTGCAAGCCACAACGCAGTCCACATTGAGCACAACCCATAGAATGGTGCGAAACAGTTCGGCACCGCCTGGACGGGATAATAAATTAATGAGTTTACTAGCAGCCAGGCGGACAGCATTGCAGCGCGACAGATGGCGGACACACCGTCGAGGCAGTACCACCAGCAAGACGTCTGTGGAGACAACATCTAAAGCGCCAAGTGATCCAAGAACTATGTGTGAGAGGAATTGCACGAAGAATTTCACGAGACGAACAACTGCGAGTTGCATGAGACGCTGTGCGTCTTTGCATAAAGTTCACACTACCATCACTCCGACACAGTCCACAACCTCGGCGACAAATTCATCGTCCCAGCGGACGAAGGTCGATGAGAAGGACAACAACGAAATCCTGGAAACAGATGAATCGTCCCACGGATTCTTTGTTGTCACAAAGGATCTAAATGACACTGTGAACCACATTGGTGAAGAAGTCAAGATGACTTCAGCGGACAAGAGCCACCGCGTTCGCAAAATCCGACCACCAACTGTCGCACCTGCATCAGTTGAAGAAGCAGATGTGGCCCCTTACACTTACTTCGGACAGAAGCTGCCAGCAAACAAGCCAACTGTGTTGAAGATAAGCCGAGTAAACGATGATCATCCGAGAATCCTTGAGGTTTCTGTACCGAAGCAAACAGATAGAACCGTATTGCGCCAGAACTTTTATAAGAGGCGGAACCTGGTAGCTCATACAAGAAGGTTGGGAGCGAACAATCATGCGAAACCCGTCGTGTCGACGAGTACCACAAAGGTAGAACTAGTTCCAGTGAAAAGTCTACCGGATGATGGGATAGTGAAGGATGCAAGTGACCTGGATAACACAACGCTGAACATCTTTACTCGAAGTACGACAAACGAAACTGTCGCTCCTCTTGTAGTCAGTGAGAATGAAACCACACCTAGCGAAATTAATACGATTCCTCAGACGGAGCCCACTCCAGCTACAGAATATCAAGCAAATACGGAGCCAGTTCCAACGCCACTTCTGATAAACGTTCCCGACATGGAGGAGGTGAAGGAGTCAGCAACCGAACCGGTGTTTCCCCCTCAGTTAGTCCCGCGTGTAGCGCAGCTACCACCGGGATTTCCTCCGCCTCCGCATCACGTTGAAGAAGAGAAGAAGAATCTGATTGTGTTTCTAAATGTGACAACTCCGAGGACCACAACAACCGAGGTTCTGCCATCAACAACACAAACGTCGACAACTCAATCGACCACAGTGTCAACTACTCCATCAACAACAACTACCACAGCAGCAGCAACAACAAGAACAAAGCCAACAACGACGACAACAACGTCAACTACACCAGAACCTCGTACAACAAAATCCGTTTCATCAGCAGCTGCCACTGCATCCCTGCCAACTGAAGGTAAGTCAACTACAACGACGACAACGTCTCCAAAACCGCCAGCCCCACCGACCCTTTCTGTGACGACAGAGGCTACCTCGACAAGTACGCAGCCATCCTCCACGACAAAACAACTGTTCACCAAAACAACCATTTCATCATCCGTCAGGTCAACGGTGAATCCCCGAACGAGTCCCGCAACAGTATTAACTACCATTCCGACCAAGGACACAACCCACGATGATTACGATAGTTTCGAGAGGGTCATGAATGAGACGGCGTCAATATTTTTGAATTTCTCCACAATTTTCAAAGGACCTCCTCTGATAGCTGCGAAAAATCCAAATTTCGGGCTTGACGGATTCGCAATGAACAGCTCAGAAGTGACCATCGAGGAGCACAGGATAAATATGGCCACTTACGTGCTGGCTGGGCTTGGGATTCTTCCAATTCTGGGCATCATCTTGTACATAGTTAAGACGGTTATTTTTAAGAGGTTGACCAAAGATGAAGCAGTGTTCGAGCAGTACGTCCCAGATGGCCAGCCAATAAGTCCGGTGCATAAAATGGACAAATCCGATGATTGTCACGAGCAGTATTCGATAATGAGTGACCAAGAATTTGACAGAAGTAATTTGAGATTCAAGAGTCTTCTAGGGGAAGGTAACTTTGGACAGGTGTGGAAAGCAGAGGCAGATGATCTGTCAGGGCATCTTGGAACGACAAGGATCGTTGCTGTCAAGACGATGCGCAGTGGCAGTACCCAATCAGGGCTGAAAGAAGAAGGAGACATCATGCGGAAACTGGGATCCCACCCAAATGTTGTGACACTCCTGGGAACATGTTTGGAAACAGGTAACAACACAATATCAGTATAATTGATAATTCTAACCCAAATCTCATTTCAGAACCACATCTCCTCATCATGGAATACGCCATGAGAGGACGACTCCTGTCTCTTCTGAGAGCAGCCAGAAGCGCTACAAACATTCTACCAGCCTCAGTTCCTGGAGGACGAAGTCTAGCTCCATTATCACCAAGAACACTAGCTGGATTCTGTCTGGACATCGCTCGAGGGATGGAATACATTGCAGAAAAAAAGGCAAAAGGATCACATTTTTAATTAATGAAATTTCTTCTTAACGCAATGTCCTTTTAGATCGTCCATCGAGATTTGGCCGCCAGAAACGTCCTGCTCGACCACAATGGAGTCTGCAAGATTTGTGACTTTGGAATGTCCATCGACCTCGAAATGGACAGGAAGAAGCAACAATCGACTAGAAAAATCCATTTTATTCGCCATCATACAAATGTTCTGGAGAATCGTTTCCGATTTGAATTTGGAGGACGTCTCCTCCATCATTGGAACGAACATCACACGAAGAACAATAACCACCTCAACAACAACAACAACAATAACAACAACAACCACGAGAAGAAACACCATGACTCGGTGGGCAGGCGACCAGCTTTGCCTATTCGATGGATGGCACCAGAAGCCCTGCAGTACCACATGTTCTCAACGGAAACGGATGTGTGGGCTTTTGGTATCGTTCTCTGGGAGATAGCCACTCTAGGCAAGATTTTGATAAACATTTCCTGACTTTTACCCTAATCCATTCTGTTTTAGGTTGTACACCCTATCCCACCCTGTCAGGACGTGAAGTAGTCCGAAATGTACCAAACGGAACTCGTCCAGATCTTCCCCCAGAAGCCCGCCCTGAGTTCTATGATTTGATGAATCGCTGCTGGAGAAAGGATCCAAGACAAAGGCCGACATTCAGAGAGGCTCGAATAGAAATTTCCCGATCACTTTGTTCATGGGTCGACGATGATAACGCAAACTCTGACTACATGGACGTCAGTGGATTCAGTGAGGATTTAGAACATGGCATGGTCTACTTCAATCGAAGGATATCCGAATTTGAATGTGAAATATAAATTTAAGGACCTAGTTTTATCAACCGTTGCATATATACATACTATTATATCTACTCCCATAACTATTTTGTTTTTCAGTATTATAACATTTCATTGGTTCACGTAGAGAAATTGATTCGCACCCACTCTCATTGAGTCAAGTAGATCCACATGAAAATTTTATTTATGACACTCATGACGCCCTTTGGAACCATTTCAATCCAAGAATAAGGAATTAAAATCGGATTTCCTAAGACATATTAAGATGAATTTAAAAGAAAACAAAAATTTTCACATTATTTTCTTAGTTTTAAATCAAATCATACACTTAAAACAAATGTTTTTTTCTTTTGTACATTTTTAGTATTTTACATTTTTTATTATTTTACTTTCGTAGCAACTTCTAGTCTAATCAAAATGTTAGAAAAATTTCTTAAGAAAGCAATTTTTATTTTTGGATAATTCTTGAATTTGCATTAGAATTATTTGAAGAGAACTTGTACTTTTTGTTTATTTCAAATTGTATTTGTATTTACAATTAAATTATTGTTAAATAAGTAATCGATTTGAGTTGTTTTCATTTACTATTAAGTTCATTTTGAAATCATATTCACTCATTTACGTCCAGTTAAACACAAAATTTTTAGAATATCATATGGGTTCTACTCATTGTGCATTGTGTTATCATCATTAACGTGAAATTTTGGTATAACTTGTAACCCCATAGCCCTAATTTTTAAATTTTCTCAAACTGCGCAGAGCATCCTTAGTAAAAATTGGAAGGATGTGTTCTGTAATGTTTACATTTTATATGTTCTCCAAAGGTAAGTCAATCATCCATGAAATGATATAATATATATTTTCTTCAAATCACTAAAAGTCTTATGAACTCCTCTAGTTTTTGATACCGTGTTTTCAATTGTTTCTAATATTTAGTTTTTCATAGTATGACATGTTTCCAAGTGTTTATACATAAACCTTTATTCTGCTGAACAAGTGAAGATACTCATATAAAAATAAATTGTGATTAAAATAATATTACAATTTCCATGATTTGTAACCTTCTACTGGGTTCGCATTAATTGTCACACAGCGCGGGATATCATTCCCATATTGTACGATTTGATAATCATGATCGATATACTAGGTATCATGTTTTTCCAAAAATTAAGGATCTTGAAACAATTTTGTTGTGAAGCCGTTCCTCTAGGCATTTATCTATCAAGAATCTAAAAGTTTAAATGGTGTATGGTATCTCATATCACACATCTTCGCCGAAACAACAGCACTTCTGTGCCATGTTCATTCTCTTCAAGTGATATTCAGGTGATAAATGTCATGTTATAGTCCCAAACAAATTTCGTATGCAAAAAACGTTTTGAATCAAAACCTCAATCACGACAAACTCTGCTAAGAAGTGGAATTCGACAGTGAAAGTATTATAAACTATTTCAGTTTAAAAGCAAAAAGCAAATTGTCAAGTTTTCCCTCTTGACCCATGAAAAAGTTTCAATAAATTCAAAGTTTTCTTAAGAAATGTAAATAAATTTTGTCAACACAAATAAATTTCAATTCTTTTCCATTGTTAAGTTCTGCGAAAGCTGTCTGTCAAAGTGTAGAGTCTTAAATCTTGACCGCTCTAGCACGATCTACTCAATCTTGGATCATTAGTGGGTATTATCAATATATCCCTTTGAAATCGGTTGATACATTTTAAAACACAGCTATAAATTTTCAATGACTCCATTTGGTAGCGGGCGATAGGAGAAGGCTATTGTCTTAAAGAAAAGAAAGCTGGTTTCTAAGAAGTGATATTGTTTTATTATATAGTTTTTTGCAGAACCTTCTCAATCCGATTTTGCTAAGGTGAAATTTGCAGACAAATCGTATGACAATGGGATAAATGAAAGCCAGGGGAAGGAGATCAAATTTCTCCGAATAGTCTTAGATCAAATATTCTACTAGAAAAAGGATTCTGTAGGTAGGTACACCTCTACTTCAAGTAGGTACACCTCAACCAAATTTTAATTATACAATTCAAGGTATTGATATCACGGAAAGTATCTTGAGATATTGTTAATAACAATGTCGTCGCCGGTGGCTCCGCGGAAACTTTAATTAAATGAATCAATGATTTGTAAGAGATGGAATCACTTTAACCTGAAAAAGTGGCATCACAGTGGCTCCGTGAGGCAGGTTGATGGTTTCGCAGTGCATTGTATTGAAAACGTGACTGTTTGAGGCCATTGCGGTGTTATTGAGTATAATTGGTAATTTTAAAATTGATATCTTGTGAGAAAGAAAAGCAAATCACTTCACAGGTGCTTCACAGGTAATGAAAACTCCTGAGGAGGAGGCTTTAAATAAACTACCTGAACATAAAAGTGACACTTACTTTCTATTCAAATCAATTTACGAATTTTCATTGTAATTTCAATAAATAAATCAGAAAAATTGTTAATAATAGAATAGTGTAATCGTAAATTTTAATCGATTTTATGGTGCAGGTGTTTGGTTAGAGGCTATCAACCAAATGGACCAAATCAATTGCTTTTGAATTCTTAAGGATATATGTATGTAAGTATCTTATAGAATACAACTTGTGGTAGCAGAATAGAATTTGATTTAAGGATAAGTGCAGATTAAATTTAAATATAATTATTTGGATCGACATGGCAGCACTTTCAAAGAAGTAAACAAAGATCAGTGAAGAGTGTCTCGAAGAAATGCCAGAGAGACAGGTCTTCTTTGTGGCTTTCTTCCAGCATTTCTCTGCTCATCATTTTGTGGTTTTCTTGTAAACAGTAAAAGGAACAAGCACAAGAAAGCAAAGAAAGAAAAGAAGTAGAAAAGGTAGAAGAGATCGCAGTGAAATTTAAGATCGAAACTGCCCGATGAGTCTAGTCGAAGTTTAGTTTACGGCGGGATCTACAAGTGAATAGAAGTGTTCAACAATGTTTGTCTGACAAAGTTAAAAAATATATTTAAATGTAATGTTAAAAATTAAAATATTAAAATATTAATTCGAAACAAATTTAAATAACATCAAAGCTTGTTTCTCCAAGAGATACCAGTGAATCGGTTAAACTGTGTCAGAGTCACGTCCGACTAAAGAAGACACAGAAGCAACACCTCATTGGCGTAACGCCGTGTGGCGGTTGACCGCGTTTGCGCTTGTATTTTCTGTTATTTTGTGACGTGTAGAGCGGAAAACTTGAACTTGTTGCTTTGAGCATGTGGTCAAAGAGTTGCTTCCTTAATTTTCTGAAAACAGTGTGGAAATACATAAAATTGTGCTTATTTTGTGTTGCTTGTTATGTTATTTCGAAATAGCTGTGTATCTGTTGGTAGAATAACTGTCGGTTACTTGTTTTCTGGTTGTTTGTATCTTGCAAGTGTTCAAAACAAACAGGACTGCAGGTTGAATCTTGTCTTGAGGCGAAATATTAGAATGAATAATGTCATTTGTTCGAAGAAAGTCACTTCTGACACTTTAGTGTCACGAGACTTAGAGGAACAAATCTTCTATAAAACTTTCCGTAAAACATATTTGACCTACATTTATTCATCGAAAGAAGCTTAGATCTATAAAAGTTTCTTGAACCATAAAAAATTCCATAAGCTTTTGTTGATGAAATTTTTCCCGGTATATGTGTCAAATGAACAATGCCCAAAACTGTCATTCTGTCATTCAAGTTCTGCTTACTGTCTTATTAGGGTAACGTGTTGTTTATCAGCACAATCTGTTAAGTTTTTAAGATTGATGATCATGATTTCGTTTTCTTTAACAAAACTGACGAGCGGATAACAGAATGTATAGGAAGTTCTGGTTTATCTATGTGATAAAATTTTACGACCACTCTTCTTTGTGATCTCTGATAATGATTTACATGAACACCTTAGAAACGAATGATATTAAGATGTACATTGCCAATCTAAGTAAGTCACCTAGTATCAGTAACCATTAGCATACCATTAGCTTTAAGCAAGTATTGAAGCTGATTTAAGACCAGAAGCTATATTTATAACAAATCATTTGTTATGAAACCATTTCACAGCATTGGCGTGACTCTGAAACCCCCAGAATTATGAAAACAATGAAACCGAAATCGACATTGTCATGCAAAGCGTTTTGATAAATCGGTTTCTAGCGCTTGTCCAGAAAGTTTACCGGAACAATTATAATGAAAATAGCTTCCTCCTCAACAAAAACTGCAATCTGGGCCAGTTCAATCCCATCAAAATCCAACAAAATCTTTGCAAATACAAAAGTTCGAATTTCATTTGGCATAAATTTTAAAAGAAAACGTTGTCACTAAAAAAATAAATAAATTAGTAACAAAAAAAAAAAAAAAACAGTGGTGTTAATAGAAAAGATTCGCTTCTTCAAATATTAACAAGACGTTAGCCAATACTTCTTTGCGAGACACTAACTTTCCTTGTAGATTTTAAAGAAGCTTGAGCGGAACAAGCGGTCCAAATTCGGAGAAATTGATGCTGTGAAATAATTTTTTTAATTTTATTTTAATTAAGAAGCACTTAAATAAGAAGGTGGAGTGATTTTAGTTCATTAGTCAAATTGAATTAAACAAAAAGTGATGGAAAAAGTGATTTTTATGTGAAGAAATTGAAAGAAATTTAACAATCGAAAGTAGTTAGTCAAGCTTAACAAAAATCTGATTTAGTTCATATCATCAAAGACCATGACATCGCAAAACTCTATCAAATGGTTTTGCCAATTTTATTTGGCCTTAGTTGCACTCAATGCAGTGCAAAAGTGCATTGCTAGAGAAATCGACGACGATTTGGTTGATTTTGACTTTGAAATGCAACAGGGAGACGAAGTACAACAAGATCCACAGTACTTGCAACAACCATTTGACTATTACGAAGATGAAGGAGATACAAATCAGCAAGAAAACCTGTCTAAGTCTGATTCAGACTTTAGAGATCTTGAAGATCTGGAAGACGATGGTGGATTTTCATTCAAACTCAAGGAAAAAGTTCTGAAAACTGCGCTTTCTAAGACACTGACTAACAAAAAGTTGAGACGAAAGTTCGTCGAGGTCATCCCAATTCTAAGGGTCTTGTCAAAGCCACAAAGACTGGCACTAGCTGCTCTTATATCAGCACAAATTAGCGCCAAACCAGGAACTGAACTGAAACTCGACCAGGTAAGTTAATTATAGCAATCAAATTATTTCCCTCTCGTGGAAGCTTCTCACGTCTCAACTGTGATTACGAAACTATTTCCATGGAATTTTTTTGCTCCACAAATCTCACTTTTTACACAAATTTCTTCAAATCAAGTCTTGAGAAGTTCATCCATCTCTAACCTGACAAGTGGAATGTGAAAGTGTGAACTTGATCTTGGTGTTTGAAAGGTTTTCGAATTCGATTTGGGCATTGACATGACATCTATTTTCCAGGTCAAGTCGATGTTCGGAGACAACAAGAAGTTGATTTTGCCATTAGTTCTGGACATAGCTAATCTAGTAAGAACAGCTGCTAAAAGTACATTGTTCTATCAATACGGATATCCTGAACGTCTATCAGCAGTTCAAGGGTTGTTTATGCGGAAGGATTTCAAGTTCAAGCCATCGAAAGACCAACATATCCAAGAGATCGTAGAAATCGCAGAGGCACCAGTGGAATCTGCTGAAGATGTACCAGATGTACCAGATGTACCAGAAGACTTCATTGATGCACAAATCATAAATGAGCAATTGTTTGGGAAGGTTTTAAAGAATAATTCAACACTTCTGGAAAATTCTCGTTACCAGAGATCACATTCAAGGAAGCGTAGATCCACTGGTCAGGATATGGCACGTCCAAAATATCTTCCGCTGTTCACCCAAAGACGATCTGGATCCGATGATCGCAGCTTCCATGAACGCAAATTGAACATGACTAATTTCCAAGGACCACATGATCAAATGGCAATGCCAACTGACAGTGACAACTCCTTGAATCAAACCAAAATGACGGAATTGCCAATTCCGTACGACAAAGTTGAAGACATAGCGCTTGAGGGCTTGAATGGAACCAGTGCCGAAATCCATGATGAGAGTACTAGTGAGCACCAACTTGAAGAGCTTCCATCGCCAGAAAGTTTGATTGGAGGACCACGCCATCGTCCACCATTCCCTAAGTTCAACAAAGGACCACGGAAGCCACCACCAATCGAAAGGGCCCATCCAGCGGCGCTGAAGCCTCATCATGACCCGAGGAGGAGTTGCGAGCGGTTCACTACGTCTATGTGTATCCGGACCGAAGATTACCCCATGTGAGTAATTAAGTTATATAATGCAAGAAATGACAATGACAACTCATTATTCATTATTTCCTCTAGGGATCAAATCATGGGCAGCATCAGAAGACATCGTCATGCCATGACAGCTTTATTGGCGGAATACCGTGACAAAACAGCGGAAGTGGAACATGAAGAATACCTGGAAGAGTTGAATTTCAAAAAACGGTAAATTTTTTCTCACCTGACAAACAGTAATTGAAATAATTTGACATTAATTCCATGTATTTCATGAACATTTTCCAGTCGAGAAGATGAAGTCACACCTGGCGGCATGTGCTCCAGCATTGTTCGTTACGCTAGACCACAGAAAGCGCGTTCGGCGTCAGGTGAATGGAAGTATATTGTTAATACTGGAGAGCACACGCAGACGTTGAGATTGGAAAAGTGCAGGTAGCATAAATTTTGGCGTTTATTTATTTATGAAACCAACTTCACTTGAGAATTTTTTCCAGCAATCCACAAGAGAGCTGCTCGTATCTGTCAGAGAATTATCGGTCCAGGTGTGTTCAAGTGTACAATTACCATCGTTTGCTTAGTTGGGATAAGACACGTGGCTTACATGTTGATATTTACAAAGTTCCCACATGTTGTTCATGTCATGTAGATGGATATCGTGAAACATTCCCACCTCTATCAAACCCAACATATGCATTTGGGAAGCACAAAGATTTCACGCCATCTGTATTGACTTCGAATCACTATAGCACGATCGTTGATGATGAAGATGATGTGGAAGATGAAGAAGATCCTAACGATTCAATTGCATATCAGTTTTCTAATGGATTCAAACGAACCAAAGCTTCCAAATATGACCCACAACCACCATCACTAGTTGCCAGTGGTTCGACCCTTGGAGTCAAGACAAAAACTAAACCCAATTTGTCAAGTTCACACTTAGGATCATATCTAAGCCCACCAGCATCCCGTGATTATGAGTCGAAGTTCCCGTTCAAACGTGGACCAAACATCACACCCAACATTGGAAACTTTCTTCTAAACACAAAACCAAAACGGACATCCCTCTCACTGTACGGCGATGATAATGATCGTGCAGACCAAGCGATATCCAACTCAGATATCGCAAAAGAGGTAACTGTATATCCAACGATCGATACTACAACAGTCCACGCAAAAAGGAAACGTATTTCTTCTCCGTCCACAGTTACATCAACGAGGCCCCGTTCAGTTTCATCAACAACTTACCGAACTCCTTCCACCAGAGCCGTTGACACAAAGACGACGTTTCTCAACACAAAACTAACCAATACCAAATCGGACTCACCACGTCGTGTCAACTATAACTATCATCCTATCATTGACTTTTTTGAAGAGCAATCTATGCCGTCAACTACGAATCAAAAGATGACTAATGGAAATGTCTTGAAGGATAGTCGCATTGGAGGAGCTTTCGTTGATCAGTCCGATGATGGAAACTGGCGACCATTGATTAGGCAATAAATTCATACTTCTCATGCTTAGTACAATATCACATCATATCATAGTATCTACTAAGTCATGCTATCATCAATCATCATGCTATCAATCGATATAACATATAACACTCGAACTGAGATTAACCTTAGGCTAAATTATTTATTTGCTTCTCTTGTAGATTGCCTTCAAGCTTCTATTTATTTATTTATTTATTTATTTATTGAATTTCATCAATCATTCATTTGCTAGCGAAATCATGACATCATTTTGTGGAAAAGTGCAAAACGACAAATTTTTTATCTATTTTAATATATTTTTTTAAATTGTAATTTGTAAGCGAACATTTAATAAATTTATTTATAAAAAATACAATTTAGTAATTTATCACAAAATTGAACAGAACCAGGAAGTTGAATGTTTGGTGGTACCGTGAAATCTGAATTAATCGCCTCAAGTGAATTTATTTCACTTAATTTTGAAATTTGTCTAATGAATCAAGACATTTTGATTTAAATTGCATTAATTTGATTGGTTTATCACATTCGATTGCAGAATAACTTATGTGATATTTCTTGTATTTAGAACATTTATAATTAATTTATCAATTGTTTAAAATAAATTTCTTACCTGCATGAAACGCATTTCTCTAAATCTCCAACGTGATAACGATTACTTTGCGTTCACGCAGTTCACAATAAAGTTATTGTAATCAACTGTTTAAAAACTGTAAAATTTGTAATTACACGTAATCAACAGCTCAAAGCAGACACTGTGAAATGATCGGAAATCAATTAGAAAATTTCACTCATTATTCACATAATCCTTCATTATTACAAAACGAAATTTTCTCATTAGATATTGGAAAAATATTTATGATGGACGTTCATCAAATTAGAAATGGAAAAATGAAAAACAAATGAAAACTTTCACTCTCTTCGAAACAATTTTTTTTACTTTATTTTCCGTTAATGTCTAATCGAAAATATAGTAGTAACATTTATTTATATCGTGGAAACATGAGGTTTTCTCAAATAAGATGTTAAGTTTTGAGAGATTTCTAAGTGATATCGGAAGTTCGGACATTACACATGAATCAACATCATGAATCCTTCAATTATGACGTTTTCAAATCATGTATCTATTAATCCTTAAAATAAACTTTGAAATATAGTGATAGATTTCAAGGTGACTATTGAAATCGATTTCTTCATTCCCCAAGTTCATTAGCCTCAAAGTGATCATACGAAAAAATTAATTAAAAATGCAATTTGCGGTCAATCAGAATTGTCACGTTCACTGAACTCGCCACAAGCATTGCTGAAAGTCTTTAAAACATGTATATACAAACTGCATTTTTGTAATCCGACTTACCCTTGTTAAACTGAATTTATCATATCGATAACTCATATCATGATATCCCTTTCACATGGTTATGTTAAACACGATTTCGGTCGAAACATTTGCAGATAATAACAAATTTCGTTTGAAGCATTTCAAAAGTAATCTCAGTAGATAAACTTTCATATTTTCATTTGAATTCATAGCTAGAAGATATAGCAAGTAATATAATTTGAAAACAAAATTACTTTCACACGTTGGTGGTGGTGGATAATTCAATAACTGATCATGATAGAAATTTGAGTTTCAGGCAATAAACACAAAATCCATTGGCAACCAGTTGATTATCCTAAATCGGTTAGTAGATTTCATTACAAAAACCATTTAATGATAGGTTATTAAGCTAAAAGCAAACTTCAGAAACTTCAAAATGATATCTCCTCAAATCTGTGCATCGATCATTAAAGACGATCGTTAAAAACCAGAAGCTATGAAATATACAACGTTGAAGATGGCGCCTCATAAAAGTAAAACTCGATGCCGCTGCTGTAGCCTTAAACTTGATTCTCTGTACACGTGCTACATTTAACTCACGATCACTCTCCGCATGATCGTATGACATGAAAGTGTGCAGAGTTTCTTCCACTTCCTAATGAAAACCTGGTCATCAAGATCCGTTGAGCTTGACCAGCTCGGATGAAATAAACATCCATAGAAATTTCACTTCTCCTTTGATATTATATGGTTTTTGTCTATTTGACTACAGTGCAATAGTCCGAAATGCAGTAGATCTACTTAAATCTCTCTATGTTCACAATAAAATTTCCCTTTCCATTGATCGGATGAGGGCGATTACTTCCTGACACAAGACGCAAGAAGTCCAGTTTCAATCGTCTTATCTGCATCTGTATCTGTTTCTATGTTTGGTATCACTGTTTTATGGACTTCCTCGATCAACTTCAATTTTGTACATGACTCAAAAGTTTTTTCTCTAATTTTAAACACTTTTCTACTTTTTCTTATATTTCTCAACAAGAAAATTACCATCAACGATCAAGGTGCAATGGCCATTACACGGTAAGTTTGTGTACGTTTAATTTAATACACTGAAAGCTAGAAAGTTTCGATATAAAAGCGAAAATACGTTTTCTAAATGTTACAGTTTGCAAAATGTGTCCGTTCGGTTCGGTTTAGCTACAAACAGGCATTCGTAAAGTAGAATTTGTGAATTTATATATAGTAATTTAAGTGATACAACGAAAATGGGTTTATATGGATTTCTAGTAGTGCTGGTATTTAACCAAGTTTGTTTTTCGAATGGAGTTAATGTGCCTACATACCAAAATTCTCGCCCGGAACGTGTTAAAGTGCGGAAAGGAGCAGCAAATTCAGACAACATAGTTTACAGAGTTTCATATCCGTCGAATGTGAAACCCCCTAATCGTGCCCAAATCCAAGCCCACGGTGGGTTTTATCTGGAAGAATCTCCAATCAGTGACGCTATACATATCGTGGATCCTCCAAAGTATTTTCAGGAGCAAAAGAAAGTCTACAGAGAACCATCGCATCTACACCTGCCACAAGCACAAGCTCAAGTTGGATTACGGCCAAGACAGAAGAGGCCACAGCCCACTCCACCTGCGGAACAGTATCGTGTTGTACAGTATGATATAGAAACTGGTCCAGTACGAAGTGCTCCCATTGCCAAAGTGACACCTCAAAAACTACTTCAAGAGAAACCACTATCGTATAATCCCGAACGGAAAACGGTTAAGTACACTCCACCTCCGCGATCGGTGGCCCCACAAAAGTTCGTAAAGAGTCATCATGCTGTTGAGATTCAACACCCAAAACCGAAGCCAACATATGTGGGAATACAGACACCTAACTATCAATCCATAAGGAACCAAGTAAAGAATTTGAAAGAGCGTCAGAAATACTACTTCGAGGATGAACAGGACGAACGTCCAGTGCGTCCTCCGAAGCCTACAAAAGAACAGAAACAACAACAGAGGGTCCTAGGCTACGACGTGTTCTTAGAAGGTGAGAAGAGACACAACAGACTTAAGGATGAATATTTGGTTGGCAAAACATACGCCGTGGTGGAAAACACAACTCCAGAGCCAAGGCAGACGACAACACCATTTACCCCATACAGACTACTAGCATCTGTGCGCCACACTGACAGGACATCCCATACTCCTCGAACATCTTCTGAGCCACGGGCTAAGGAACGTTTGAAGACGAAGAAAGTTTACACAGTTTATTCGGAACAAGGTTTCCAAGATGTAGACTATGACCATGGAGATGAACAACGCCACAGTAGTCACGCTTTAAGAACGAGAAGGAAACGTGATATATCCAACACGACATCAACAAAAACTGATGTTCCGTCCAAAGAAATCCAACAATTAGACGAACTTCCTGTTGCACTTGCACTCGTGACACCAGATGGGAAAAAGTTGTCCGGAAAGAAACTTCTCAAGCACATTGCAACGCTCGTGAAAAATGCATCAAAATACTTACCGAGTGATTCAGATGAAGGTGACTCCAATATTCGACCAGTCATCATCCAGTCCAAAGATCTACAAAAACTTCTCGACGAAACCATTGACATAGAAAATTCAACTGAAAAAACAGCGAAAGCCACTGGCCCAATCTTCAACTTGAATCCAGCTGCTATATCGGACATATCCGCTATAAAGTATGCAGAAAAACTTGAAAACTTCAATGAATCGCCATATAGTCGACGTGGTTCCATCGACTGTGAGGAAGTTGAACCAGATTTTGATCAAAACGAGAAGAAGAAGAAACTGGGTCGTCTCAATGACAAGCTGGAATGCATGAAAACGAAATTGTTTGGTTCGGATCCACTTGGCGGTGCCTTCTTCAAGGAAGACCTGTTGAGCGAAACTGATGTCAAATTTATTGCACCAGAAACTCTGCTGGACTTTAGTGAGAACGCCAAGGACTTTGAAGCATCTGACGATACTGCATCTGATGTTGTGTATCACGACGTGATGAAACACATCGAGAAAGGACTGAAGAAGGAGAAGAAAATGAAACTCGCTTTGCTCCATCTAAAGAACGAAGATAAAAACAAAGAAAGCTCTATTCAGAAAACCCGGAAATTGAACACGAAACTTGCACTCTTCGACATCACCAAATACCTTCCTCAGTACTACATGATCAAACCAAATGGGAAGATTTACGGAATCAAATTCCGGCCACAGAAGAAGAACAAGGATTCGGCCAGTTACAACCAAAATCCAGCTAAGATCAGCCAGGTAGTACTCCGTCCACCAAAGGACTACGTCGCTGGCTATGAGGTCTACGAAAACCCAGAGGGCCAACAGAGCCAATGGACTCCAATCAGTGCTCCTCCAGCTCCGCACGTTAAGAAATCATTGAAACTAAAGAACCATAGATTTAGTGACACGTCCAATGCACAATTGACACCACCAGAATGATTTTCAATTTTGTTTTTAGTTTTAAGGTTTTGTTTTTAAATTATTTAGCATTAAGAAGAAGTTGTAACTTGTGAGATTATATTAGAGTTTTGTATGTTTTCAGAAACTAGTGGTTTTATTTTAAATGGAAGCAACAGTCTTTACTGTATTACCTTGAGGCAAGTACTGTAACAGCAAGAATTTTCATGTCATGTTTGGTGCCTTGCTATTTCACTCACCTGTACTAATGGTAGCTTTCTATCTGGAAATCCTTTGGGACACGAAAAACCTCCTGCTTCTTAAGGCTTCCCCCAAGTGATTTGAACATGCTAACAAGTTTTCAGAAATCTTGTGATACTTTGGTGCATTAGTACTTGAGGGCTACGTTTCTCCAAAATTAGTCTTTTTTAAATTTTGTTATGTAATACGCAAAAAACACTTTAATTTCACGAGAAAGAAGTAAATACGAAACTCTAGGTGGTTTAAAATTTCCAATTTTAATTCCGAACAAATTCACGTACCTTTTTGTGCTATTCTGTTCAATTATCTAGTTACGAAACTTAATCGAAAAATTTAAAATTAAATTAAAATCATTGTTTCATGCAGAAAATTGATGGAAAATGTCAATTATCCAAATAATTCGGGAGAAATGTCTTGAAAGTGGCACTGATGGCAGTTCAAAATACCTACATTGGAAGGTAGCGCACGGAAAATTACGAGAGAAAACGTGTGACACCTGTAAGCTTTTCAAAGCTTAGATGTGCTCCCCGGATATAATTTAAATTCTTCTGATTCTGTACTTTACTAGATTCCTTTATTACGAACTTTCCAACAGGCATTACTGGACAAGTTTTTATGCACTTTTCCAAATAGTGTAGCAGCACCTTAAGCAAGACAGTGTGTTTCTCACAATCCTAAATGTATGCAAGCCTAGAGATCAACGTTTGCAGTGTTTAAGAATGGAAACATTTACAAATTGCATACATACGGGCGTAATGGAAATAGTTTGATATGAAAATTTTCACTAGGTTATCTTGTATCACAGACAATCCTTGTATAGTTTAGAGCATACATAGGTTTATTCCTTAACGTGCTACTGCAACTGAACGAGGGTCCGCATCTTTAAAACTCGAATTTCATATATACCGAATATGCTTCCTAAAATCTGTCACTGTTATAGATTCACAAACTTAATTTCCAATACCCCCTGATTTATGAGAGGTATCTAGAATTAAATTTGAATATTATGAAACTTTGGTTGGCAACAGAGGTTGGAAGATGCATGGAACCTCCACTTGTACCAGTGATAAAAAATCATGATAGCATTGAAACTCAACAAGAAATATATAACGTCAATCTCCATACTTCCGGTTGCAATTTGAAAAATTATCGAAAGACACTTACCTACTCGTTGGCCCTGGTTATAATAATAAAATTATTTTGAATATCTCCCAAAAATTTTCTTAAGTACACACCAGCGGAAGTATTTGTCATAATTATTGGTTCTAGTACACAAATTTCTATTGTAATAATTTCCATTCCAAAAACTGTATCCGTTAGCATTGTGATATCGTGATGATAACAAAGGTGAGTAATTGCCCTAATGTGAATGTAACGCAAACCGACACAAACATGAAGCTCGAACAAAGCTCAACGCTTTAATTTAATTAACTCGTATCACATAATTAATTAATCACATTCTAATTACGTTAATTACAAACCGTTTTATGTTGAGTGCAATTGCGGCAATTACAATCAAATTGCAGTTGTTATATGCAGCACGTAAATTCTCATGGAGCACGACGAAAAAGTTCAACAAAAGACTTAAGCGACAAACTGCATTCGATTGCACATATACTGTATGCAAAAGGAATGCATTTCTTAGTTTGGATGATGGACAAAAAGCTTTATGGGCTTGTCAACATTTCGTCATGTTTTGGAAACTAGAACGAGAGGCTTTTTTGGAATTTATCAAATAGAAAAATTCTTTACGAAATTTTTATCGTTACCAACTGATGTTTCCACATCATTGCAACTGTGACAAAATGATTTATCATAAATCGATGTCATGAGAAACTCTCCAATGACACAATTTAACCTAGTTCAGAACTATCAGGATGAAGCCCTGATTTGATAACTTCTCCAAATTACTCATAGTAATTACAAACATATAAATATTAATTTTATTAAGTAAATCTTTTTAATTAGAGTCATTGTGGAGCAATTTTTGATTATTATTGCTTATATGACGTGATAATGCGTTGTGTGACACAATTTTGGTTTTAAAAACAATTTTAATTAGGTATGATGAAAATGGGGCGTAAAAATTTGTTTAATAACACCTCAAAATTCCAGGATAACCAATTAAACAATACGATATATTTACTTCCACAAGTGAATGACACTAACTTAATTTGATTGATTGTGTTATAGAAAGTGCAGTAAACTAATTCAAGTGTCATATGCAACGCGACGATATGCATTTCACCAAGAAAAGTGTTTTGAATAATTATTAGAAAAATTATTCAATAATTATTACAATAAACTCTTCCGTGTTATGTGTAACGCGTTACTTAATAAATATTCAACCAAAAGTATTATGATTTGGTTAATGGTTATGAAACATTCTGAATCTTCAAGCAACAGAATCCTTTAAACATATGTCCAACTCGACAGCGAAATGAGGACAAATCAGCTGTTCAAGGTGAACCCTTTAGCAAGAATAGCACCAACAGTTTGAAACGCTTGAATAGCTGAATAAATTACTTAATAAATTTAACCGTCTGCAACTTTGAGTATAAGGTTAAAGCTACTCAGATAACTGTTATTAAGGAGATATTCGGAAAGTTGAAATGGTGCAATTAAAGAGACAAGAAAGAGTATTCCCTGTCGAAGTCGTGCACACTTAGAACTTTGACGATAACTATTGTATAAGTTGTGAAGTATGTTAGTGAGTAATACTATGCAGCTGAAGTTTCTCACAGAATTAGGTTCAGAATTTCCCATACTAAGTGTTTTGCACTTGAAAGCTTCGGAGTGTGGGTTGCACGAAACTTCGTAATGGTATAAATCATTTTTATAGTCATGTAGGCCTGCAAATTTTTTTTTACTTACCTGTAATTATGATCAGCACAAGAAACAAACGAACCGTCTTCACCTTGTCCCCAAGCCGAGGTTCCAAGATGAAGAAGCAGTAACAATGACAGAAGTTGACTAGTTTCCACAAAAATGGAGACGTAGATAAAAGCACAGTAGTGCTAGTGATGGCTACAAGCTTAATGTTGATTACTCAACAACCGTCAATTTCCATGATTGTCTTTCCACGAAGTTGTGTAGAAGGTATTGTTGGGTTATTAATTAGCGATTGGTCATGTAAAACGTCGTATTGTAATATAATATTTTTCTTCCTTCCCTTAATCAGTTGTACTAACTTTGAGCGCAACACAAATACAATTGTATTTTCAAATGAAGCTTTTCTGGTACTTACACCTGACCTCTAACGTTTCAGTCCTATAAAAGCTGACCGCTGTGGGTGGATAGGTGCCAGTTCCATTGCTCAGGTCTTCTAGTAAGCAAGACGCTATCAGCAAGTGTTATATTCTGAATCAAGAAGTCGGGTTATCAGTAGCTTCTCAAGATGTCGACTTACAAAGTGCTTTTACTCTGTGTTGTGTTCGTTGCATTGAATGTAATGCTCACTGCTGCACGACCTGAACCAGAAAAGGTTCCTCAAGCTGCGGAATCTGCAGCCAAGCAAGATGATTTGGAGGCTGGAGTTGAAGAGAAGGACCTTAAAGGATCATCTTCTTATGGATACGGGTTCTATGGCGGTTATCCATTCTACGGGTATAACTCCTACCCATACTCTTATGGGTATGGATATGGTCACTATGGACTCTACGGTCATGGTAAGACTTTATCCCCTAGTGTACTATTAAGTTCATTTTATAAATTTGTTCTTTTCAGGATATCCTTACTACGGAAACTACCATTCCCACTTTTACTAAAGTGGTCTGAATGACACCAAACTTAGTTCCGAAACTGCTCAACCTTTCATCTGATATATATACGACACCAAAGTTTATTACGTAGATCCACATTCAACGAATTCTTAAGTGACATAAGACAGATATGATTGACTTTCATGTGCTTTCAGTTCTCGAGCTTTTACTATATGTAGATAACTTATTCTTTTCCACTGGATGTTTGATTGTAACGATATTTTTTTTAAATAAAGTTGCGTTTTTTAGAGCTTTTTGTATTTTAATTTTCAAATCAATTAGTGAGTAATGTTTTCTGATTTGCGAAACAACCTACAACTTTTTGTTGGTTCTTATCTAAAACGATAGGTAATGCAATTAAGAAGTTATTGAGAAAATCAAGCAGTTATTTCTAGTTTGGGTGATGTATTAATTAGTCACATTGTCGGCTATTCATCTTGAAACTCATAAAAACCCTAATGACGATACTGGCAACTGGCTAATGATCTCTAGTCACAGATGTCACCGAACGACCACGGGCTATTCAGTGTCATTTGCATGATTTTATTTCTTTCGATTTCATCAGCGGAAATTTTACATGAGAATGACATTGAGCTCATAAGATCTAAATTAAAATTAGTAAGTTTCCTTGTCCCTATTTTTGTGGGTGTGACCGAATTAAGGGCGTCACGACACGGTTTATTCACAAATGTGTCACCAACTTTATTGAACTTGACATCAATGAGTTTCATCTGTGAAAAGTTATTCTGCATTTGAAATAAGTATATATTATATATAATAAGTTGTTAGTTAAGTTAAAAATCAAAAGGAACCATCAAATTACGGAAGAGCTTCTGAGTAATTAACAAGTTCAAATTTACAAAAGATGCGGATATCTTACTTCTTGAAAGATTTAATTGTGTTTAGCAAACAGAATGTTCTTTCAAACCTCTAGCGCGTTTAATAAAATGACGAAATTGTTAAAAATGTCTTACAAAACTTTCAGTCAATCAGTGCTTCGAGGAATAAACACATTTCAATGAATAATTTGTGAATGATATTAGTATGCTAACCGCAAACTACCGAAATTGCTCAAAGTTTATTAGCAACTAGAGGCAGAAGATAAGAAACGAAGCTTTGAATTCCACGAAAATAAACAAACCGTGCCAAATACGAGTGATTTCGTTGATATACTTCCGACATTTTAGGAAATAAAGTCCTGTTCTAAGCAAAATCATTCTTCAGGTTTCAGAGACTCATAATTGATGAATTTGGGTTTGAATATAACCGAGTGTCGTGAATTGGAAGAAAGTCTCTTAGGAACATATTCTCATGGTGATTTGCAAGAAAATTTGACAAAAAATAAATTCGATCATGACAAACAAATTGTTTATTATTAAAAATCAAATTTAACTTTGAACTTATGTTTTCAAGTATGTGACAAGATCAAGGTTAATGTGGTGTTATTTCGGTAATAACACACGAATATGTTAATCGTCCCACGAACGTGTCAAGTACATGAATCAGTTCATTGATGTAGCGAGGTAATGAAATTTTGGCGGTTCATCATATCCCATACAAATTGATTTAAATGTTTTAATTGCCATGATATGGAAGATGTCTCCGTTTTCATCCGTGGAAGCTACTGAGACCGAGGAGTCAGTAATCAGCAGAATGATGACAATGACAGTACTGATTTATAATTGGTAGTATTAAACATTCTTCCAGAAATAGATATCACGTTTGAGGGTTTGCTTTCGTGCGTCATTAGAGGGTCAAGGCGAGTCAGATATGTACCGATTTGAGACTAGATAAGAAACCAGCTGAAATTTTTATAGTTTTGCGAATTCCACAATAACAGATCGGGCATCTAACAAAACAAGAATGTATCTCGAATGTCAATAACTAGAATACACATATTTTTTTGTGGGACCACGTCTGGAGCCGACAAATTAATATTTTATTAAATTTAGATTTAATATGACAGTTCTCTGAAAGTCTGACTAAATCGTTTAAACATTTTTGTTAATTTAAATCCAGACGATAATCAATTTCATGTATCATTAAGTGATAAAGATTTGAGAGAATAGTGTCCAGTCATTTCTTTGTCAAAATCACAAAGGACACCTCCGTGTCATCATCCCGGAACTCATGTATCTACAATCATGACTCATTTCTGGTTGTCACCTGTGGGTTTTTCATGTAATGAGTTTCCTCAATTAAATCAATTATTCATGGGACATTAAGTGAATCAGTTAATTGGTTAAACATGCATTAAATTACAAATGAAATTTTTGTATGCTGAAGATAAAATGCAGAACTAAAATCCGCTCGGAATCGAAGTTATTTCGGGTTCTGTTTATCCGGTTCTCATATTGCTCAATGATGATTCCCATGGCATAAAAATGAAAATCGATTCAATCTTTTCTTAATAATAGTATTTTTTTAAATCAAGGCAACAAAATATTTTTAATTGTTACCTTTCCATGCAATTAACATTTTAAAAGCAAAATTTGTTAATAAGTTAAAACGTTTTTCCAGATGTGATATGAAACGGAAGCTTGTTGCATTTAGTGAAATTTAAAGCCAATTACTGATACTACACGTTCACTTAGATCCAATGTTATTTAATGGAAAGTGTTTTGTAATTATCATAATTAACGAGGTGTCAATGAGTGTGATTTGAGCGCGTCAAATTTGTGATGAAACAATGAACGAAATCTCTTTATGTTTTCATATCATTTACTATGTTGATATTCGGTGTAACATATGTAGGTATGTCTACTCAATTATTTGTACTTTTATGTAACTTTCATGACCCCATGTTGTGCTTTTAAATGGAAATTTTATCTTCCGTCAGTGACAAATATGTCACAAAGGATTATAGCTAATTAAATGATGTCACTCACAGACCTGACCATATGGTGGCACTTTTTGGATCTTCAAAACCTAATTTATTAACTTACAAGGAACTAGTCTAAATAGAAGCCCGCCATAATCGGCTTAACTTCATTTATTCATTTAGTATAAACATCAACTTTTGATATAACCACAAAATAAGTGTCTTCAATGTCAGAGATTGTAGGAAATCAATTTTTTCGAAATGCCAAAAAATAATTTTTAAACTTAATTAAATTTTTTTTTTGGAGTCTTAAAAACTTATCTTAGGAATTCCTCATTCTCGAAATTTGGGAATGACTTTTTTGTAGTTTTATGACTTTCATGTTGAATTCTTAAAACAAGAAGCTATAAAAATAAGAATAAAATAATGCCTTAACTACCTCCTACTGGTATTGAGCTTCTGATAACTTGCTGGAGATTATTATCACTTACACAGAAGTCTTAAGGACGGAGGGCAAAATATGTGTATCCAAGAAAAGAAATATTCATAGAAATTCGAATTACAATATCTATCACATGAAAATATTATGTCTCAAGGAAAGATCATTGAAACCTAAACAAGTTGTCCAGTTATCTGTGAAAAACCTCCAGATGAATTTGTGACACCTAGATGACGATATATTGAAAATTGCCGGTTACGTATAATAACCAAATTTAATATGTTAATTCCCCGTAGCTATTGACGTGTTAAGGAACAAGTTTTACATGTTATTATGGTTTGCATTAGAGTCAATGACCATTTTTCTAAAAGACTGAAGAATTTCGGGGTTTTTAGTAGTAAATAACTCAAGCCCAACAAAATCACATTTCTTTTAAGAGTTATGTAGATATGATTGACCGTCAAAGCTGAATGGGTTCATAACATCTTTCTTTCTATTCAATCTTGACCAACCACAAAACAAGTTATACACCGAAATGAAATGAACAAAGCAACAAAACTAAGCAAGTTTTGATTAGCTTTCTTTGTGGACAAAGTTGTGGGAGATCTTGATAAAACGGCATTGACATTGGCACCAAACAACTCTTCGTATAATATAGAAAAATGTTTATAGCTTGATGCCAATGAACTTCTAAGGATGTTGATATGAATTCCTCGATATCCGCTTCAAGACAAATATTTTCCAAACAACGTATTAAGAAAGGAATTTGTTTATCGGATTTGATTCACATCGCATGACCTCAGCCCTTATCCTTCAGTATATCCAGAAGGTTTACTGGATATACGAATAAGAGATTATTAATCTTTACTTAGTATTTGCTGGTTCATCAGGTCTGCATTTCCATATAATTTCCACAAATTAATGACACTACAATAACCCAAACCAACAAGTTTGTGAAGCAATGAAGGCACAAAAAGAAAATTGGAGATGACAGACGGTCTGCCTTGAATGGAGCAGTCGAAATCAAGTTGAATTTTAGAGTGACGCAGCCAGTTTTTCGGAGTTGAAGTTGTTTAACTTTATTTTTAAAGTCTATGTTTTGATTTTCCAATAAATTGTCGTAAAACAATTTTGTTTTTTAACTCAAGAAATCAATCAAAAAGTTCGTTGATTCCTTAACATGGGCTTATACTTTCAGAACGTTAATCAATGTGTTTTACGATAACACAATTTGATTGATTTCTGGAAATTGTAGAGGCAATTAAACATATGATGTCAACTATGCAACAAAAAGTTTGAATTTAAAATCACTAGTAAACTTAAGGAAACCTTCAAAAATCTAATGCTGTTGACTAAATGATACCTTCAAATAAGTGGATCCTTATAATTTCAATTAAAGATTTTAAAACTCTGAGGTGAATCACCAGTTTCGTGACACTTCTCTTCCATTGCAACTAGAAACAAAATACTTCTGGCCGGGATGAGAAGAGCATTCCACGTTGAAATAGAGACAAAACCTTAAACGGCAAACGCGAGTGACATGCGTGTCAAGTCATCAACATTCATATCACATTGCGTCCTTGCATTCTGGCACACCTAGACTCCATCTGTTTGAAAAGTTGCGTTTGTATTATGTTAGCAACATCCAGAATAAAAGACATTAATATCAGATTGTTCGTAGATAACATGTTGACTAGCTTTAGTAATAAATCAACAATTCAACTCTATTGGGATGGAGCTTTGGAGCAAAGTTTTGTTAGTATTCAAAATGTGTTGCTTTTGATGCAAGGAAATTCCACAAAAAACATGATTGCAGATGCAAATTAGCTTTATTTATTTCTTATGCGTACACGATCCAGTAGCAGCTACATTATGATAAACTGAAAACATTGTTGTTATATAATATGATGAACTTGAACATCATGTCATGTGGGAAAATACTTTGGACACGGAAATGCGATCATTTTCCATTAAAGGAAACTGCGAAAATCATAAACTAAAATCAAGATTCGAGATGATATCACATCATTCTAACAGTTATTAGTCCATCTGTTTTATATATACTATAAATATCTTAAAACTTGTTGTTAACATATTTGAAATGAATATTTTTCATGATGTATGTCCATTATGGATAATTGAATGTAGCCATTAGCCACCCTCGCAAACTGTTTAAGACTCAATAAAGTTCTTTTCTGATTTCCGTCTTTCAAGAAGAGCTTGTGGTAGCTTCTTTAGCCAGATGATGATAAGACAACTTTCAAATTCCAGATGGTCTGGACCCAAGTTGAGTGTAGGCGTTGATGTCATCTCGATGGCGATGACACTTTTCGGAGATTAGACTTGCAATGTGAAGGTTACAGAGTTTTAAACTTGACTCGATTCGCCAAATCAATATATTAACAACATGTTAGCAAGTCGAATGTATTCAACTCTTGATTCCACATAGTTTTGATATCGACAATCCTGTATCCGGGTTGGAATAAAATTTTTCCCGTGACGAATAATTGCAGAATCTGTGCTAAACGGATATGCAAATCACACAGAGATACTCCCACATAAGACTTGTTACTCTTCATGCATACTAAACATGCCATCAATTACAAATACAAAATTTTACTTTCAATATCATTTCAATATTATTTGACTATTAAACCTCCAAGTCAATGTGCGTTTGCGTCGAGGTGGGACGTGTTAAGGTTTGATTTGTTTGTAAACACGTTTGTAATTTGTCAATATCTTCTTAAGAAACATTGAAATCAAGCAAACGTGTTAAATTTAAAACATTTTTCTGAAGGTGTTCGTTATTAAGTTGTTGCTGATAAACAAATGATATCGTTATAAACCAAAAATTAGTGTTCCACAAACATCTTGTATCAGATATCGACGTTTTCGAAAACTTCCCAGCAGGCTTCAAAGTGGCTAAGGCTCTTAAAAATATCCATAACCATATAAAATAAAATTTTATTTGTCATTCGTATATGTTTTTATCAAAACCCATTCGTTACAAATATTTTAAGGTGTTTCAACGAGTCAATGACATTTTCTGGATATCCCCAGGAACACCTTTATGATTACAAGGATTTATCAAAGCGAGTTTTGCCGAAATTCATTGTGTTATTCAGAATTCTGATTCTGTGAGCTTTACAAAGACAATTGACAATATGGTATGTCATCAAACCTATAAACCTTAAGTGAGAAGGTTAACTATAGACCAATGTCGATGTGTTGTTGAATTCGTAAGTTACAAGAGGAACTAAATACCTGTGTATCATACCGCAATTTTATTAAATCAAATCACCTGTGCGACATACATATCAAGTACAAGACAATTATGATGATATACTTGACATGTAATGAAATTGTAATAACTGACATATTTTTATAGGATAAACGCTTTTATGTAATCAATATTCATGAGTCCACGAAAACAGGAGGTCATCGTTAATTTGTCAAGTGCAATTCATGACTCCAATGTAACCAAAGTTACGAGGAGGCGGTTATCTTGAACACACTTGTAACGAAATTCGCATTAAGCGTCTGGTTGCGGCGTCTTGAAAGAAAGCCTCATTTCAGGTTTTTCGAAATTTTGGTGGTCCCTTTTTATGAATATGGTTATCTCCTGAATCCCTTTGGTTATTTATTAAATTGAATTTCATTTCAAAAGTAACACTCAGTGTTTTCCTCTCAAGATGTGAAATTGCACAAAATGTCATTGATGACTCAAAAATAATTAATATCACAAAATTGAACTGGTTTATTTAGATATTAGGTCCTGCTTCCAAGCTCGGGTATTAATAAAATTTAAATTTAAAAAGTTTTAATAAAATTTTTTTCGAAATAATTGTCTCGAAATTCCGCGGATTAGGAACTCAAGAGCAGTCGGTCAACAAGGTTGAAGAGTGGAATGTAAAAAACTAAACCCGCCAAAATTCAAATTAAGTGATTTGCAAATCATACACAAGTGAAGGAGGAAAAAAGCAACTTGATTTTTATTTTGTTTAAAATTCTGATTCACACTAACTAATAACAACAACTGAAAGTGGATTTTTGTGTTTATTGCACAAAATTTTAGATGATAATGATTTGAACAAAAAGAAAACATCGGAATGGATGGAATAGCCTTGATGAGAGTTGATCTGAAATATCTTTTCGAAAAGTTAAAAATTTTACATTGCATCATTGCAACAAACTGCAACGAATCATTTACAAAAACCAAATGTACTTCATCCGCGTGTTGCACCTGTTGAGGTGAGAAGGAATTCGTGGGACGCTGTCAAGTACCTTGTTGTTGTCACATACAAATCGATAAAGTCGTGTGCGTGTCATAAAGAGAGTCACGTAAAAATCTGAATAACGTATGCGAGTCGCGGGTGCGTTTTTTTTATTTCGGAAGACTCATTCAAAGCACAAGTATCACACGGAGCCGACATCCAACAATCAAACTCAGCCTGTCATGAGTTGAATCTGATATCTTAAAGACACTTATAGCGATCAACAGTCATTTGTCTTAAATAACCGACCAGTAGAAGCCTCCAACGTTCACAATTGTCCAGCCAACACTAACTAACACGATCGTAATAACAGGTGACTCGAAGATGCTAAAACACTTAAGAGTTTCGAAGACACCAGACAACAACTCACCTTGCCGCGCGTTGGCTCCCCATCCACGACAGTGATCTGATATTGTTATAGAGTTTTTCGTATAAATAGCTCAGACAGAGGCCGTTCTTATGGTATTTTGCATCACTAGTTATTTGGATACGGGTCGCTTATAGAAGGAGAGATATATTGAACCCTAGCAAGGAGGAATCAGTGTTTGCTCCTTAGAAAATCTACATAAAATCGTTTGCTCGAAAAATATTTCCCCGAAGGACTGCAGGATGGTAAGTATCACTTCCCAGATGCAAGTTAAGGATTATCCGGATTAAGGATATTGTGACGTGATATTGTGATAGTGTTACGATAGTGATAAGTGTATATTTATGTGATTCGTTATTGATTTATGAACACGATAATTATGTGGGATGTCCTGGAATAATTAGCGTTTTAACAACGTCGAAGACGTGATGATGTTGTGAAAGTTATCAACTTTTAATCTTCACTTACCGGTTATTGTTACCAAACTAGCTATAATAATTTCACTTACAACTTGTCCTGAAGGGTGTATTATACACGGGCTATAAGTTATTCGCATTTCAAAGTGAACAAGTCGCTTTATTCGGGGAATAATTTTTTAAAAAAGAAATTTTACGAGTCTGGCCGATGGCATTGAAAATTGATTTTCGATATTACATCACATGCAATATGGTGGAATTTGAAATTTTTAACGTTTTTTTGGGATATTTATTGGTTTGAGTTTCCAGAAGCAGTAGTGACTGAAATGTGGCACAAAATCTAATGAATTGCGTAGGAGAGTTTTATTAGCTTCTATAGCGTTCATGTTCTTAATATCTTACAAGCTTTTAAGCTAACTTCAATGATACGGTATCCGCATTTTTTCGTAGGTTATTTGTTTAATAAATTAGCATTCATTTGGATACATATCCGCATGAGGAGATATTACCAACATGTGTTACACTCTGTATTACTGCTTGATGAAGGCAAATCAATCGTAGTGTTTTAGTTTTAATAAAGTTTGACGACCGTTTCAGGCATTCGACCTTCTAAAAATTTTTATTCAACATAAAAATCCGAGGATAGTTCTTCAACATCTCTGTGGATTTTGCATGAAACAGTAGCAGCTAAAGCACGTAAAAATGATATATGTTAATATTATGCAAAATTTCTTTCTGAGTCACTTGTTGTACACAACATATTTCAATGTTTCGTAAAGTTTACAAACAATGCAGTTCCCGACCTATCCAAGAAAATGGAAAAAAAATTTAATTATCTAGTTCTTCTAAAGTCAGCAATAAATCACAAACAAGCTCAGTTTTTGCTAAGTTTTAAAGACAAACAAACCATCAGTTTTTCTTTCAATAATTCATTGTTTTAAAAAACCTTAAGGTTCTCATAACCAAATGAATTGACTAAAGAAATGAAAAAAGGAATTTCGCAAAAAAAGATTTTACTTCTTAATGAATCAGATTTGCTACAGTTTATCTCTTCATCTTAATGTTTCAGTAGGCAATATCTGCTCGATATAACAATGCATGGTGTACATCATTAGGTTTAAATTATAGATATAAGTTTCGTTCGGATACTACTAATAAACCGTGGTTTGAAATATGAAGTCTTTGATGAAACATTTCTCGAATGCAAAAGTGGAGCAACGACGAGTTGGTGCTCCATACCCGGTCAAAATTTCTCATGGAACAGTCAAGTACCAAGGACGGACTTCGGCAGTCAATGGGTTTAAAGGGATTTTTTCTGGATTTTTAAGAATTCAAAGTGTTATTCTTGTCCTCTTTGTGAATTTTATTTCCTTACAGATATAAAGACCCAGTTCACGTGCCTTGAATGGATATCCAAAAGTTTAGCCGGAAGAGGCTACAGAAAAAACCTCTTTGCATTCAATAAAATTTCATATGCAAATTTGGTTAAACGTCCAGAATTGAAAATTTATTAATTCTTTGCGGATTTCTTAAAGATAACGAAAAAGTTTGTTTCTTTAATTTGATATGAATAACCATTTATTGGAATTTTTTCTTTCGAACCTGTTCAAGATATTCTTGGATATTACATCAGGGTTTCTGGGCTAACGAGGCGTTATTTACGAAACGGTTATCACTTGATGCTCATTCTAGTAATGGGTTAAACGTTTCTGAGACATGGTTTAAAGGTTCATTAATTTTTGAGTTTGGGAATGTCCCAAGCTTCACCAATTAGCCACTAAAGCTTAAGCACTAATAAGATTAAATCTTCAAGTCTATAGCTACAATGCATTAAATGGTTTTATGGTTGACGATTTTTTAATCGGTGTGAATATTCGCGTGTGCTTTCATTCATTCTGGTTATCTTCTTAAGATGAAGTTAATATGAAGTTAAGATGTAGCTAAGAAA
This sequence comes from Chrysops caecutiens, assembly GCA_963971475.1. Taxonomy (NCBI): domain Eukaryota; kingdom Metazoa; phylum Arthropoda; class Insecta; order Diptera; family Tabanidae; genus Chrysops; species Chrysops caecutiens. The sequence continues at coordinate 74,831,976 of OZ020568.1, forward strand.
ATGCTGATTCACTTAAATCGTCGAATTTATTGAGTCTTCAGGTATTTTTTTGTTTTGTAAGTCAAGGAACCAAATTATGTAGCTAAGGCGTGGAGTTGATTGGTAATGCATTCTGGCAAAATCCAATAAAATTTCAAAACAATCCTTCAACTATAATAATGTTAATTTATTCCGAATGTGGACACTGCAAAATAATCAATGATTTTTCTAAATTGTGCCTGAACTGAACTTGTTTCTTAATGTTATATAAAATTCTAAATTGAGTAACCTTCAACCTCGGACCTTGATAATGGTTAAATTTATTTCAAAACTTTTAAGTTTTCTTAATATTGTGAATCAAAATTTGCATTCTTCTGAAGGCTAATGACACTAGAGCTCAAACAAAATTTAAGTTAATTTCGGAATATCAAGACACTTCCTCCAAACTGTTGAATCACCCTTACTACATACAAAGTAATTTTTTTGTGTGACGCAAAGTAAGCTGGTCACGCAGGCTGATAAGATCGAATCAAGAAGACAATCTGTGGAGGTCAGTTTTAAGATAATCGCTCAGTTTAGGGAAAAAGACTCTAATTAAGATGACACAATAAGCGTAGAAGATTTATGTCTTTAAGAAAACAAAAGAATTATTTATCGGAAGTATAGATTTATGGGAACAGTAGAAAACCACTTTCTGTTTATCCTTGAAAAGAGTAACATAAATAAATTTAAACATTTTGCTTTCCAGAAACTCTTCATCTTGACAAGTTTCGTTGTTGCGGCACTAGCCTTACCAGAAGGAGGTTATCACTACGATCGGCCGCAGAATCCGTTGGAACTACCATCGGAAGTTAAACAGCCTCCTCCGTTGTACATTCAACCGGTGCAGCCAGTTGTTCCGTTACAACCGTATGTTCCACCGCCAACCTATAAGCCAAGTCCACCATCGTATCCAACGAAAGGTTATGATTATACGTCACCAAGCACAACAAGAGGGTACGACTATCCTAAACCATCTCCAACTGAAAAAGGTTACGATTATCCGGTGCCATCGAAACCATTTGTAACTCCATCAAGAGAGTACATACCACCACAAACTACACCTAAGGTATATGTGCCGCCTAAGAAGGAGTATCTACCTCCAACACAGAGGCCAGTCTTCTCAACAAAACCGACCGTGAAGAAGGAGTACGTTCCGCCTACGCAGTATCTTCCTCCTCAGACAACCCCGAAGGTTTATACTCCTCCACCAACGACACCGAAGCCATACGTCCCTCCATTCGTGTATAGTACGCAGCCACCGAAGGTTTTCACCACGAAAACCACAGGATACCAATATCCAAAGCCGAGTACACCATTCGACTACACACCACAAAAACCATATCCAACTTCACCACCAAAGGAGTACATTACTCCGAAACAGACTCCCAAACCATATTTTCCACCACCAACCCAGCCTCCGCGGGACTACATTCCTCCGAAACAAACGCCGAAGCCATATTTCCCTCCACCAACACAACCACCAAGGGACTACATCCCTCCTAGGCAAACACCGAAACCATACTACCCAGCACCAACGCAGCCGCCAAAGGACTATCTTCCTCCTAAGCAGACACCCAAGCCGTACTATCCTCCTCCAACTCAGGCGCCAAGGCAAACCCCTAAGCCATATTATCCTCCTCCAACTCAGCCGCCGAAGGATTACCTACCACCAAAACAAACACCCAAGCCCTACTATCCTCCGCCTACTCAAGCTCCACGACAAACTCCTAAACCATACTATCCTCCTCCATCTCAACCACCAAAAGACTATCTGCCTCCAAAGCAGACTCCCAAGCCGTACTATCCTCCTCCCACTCAGGCTCCAAGGCAAACTCCTAAGCCGTACTATCCACCATCAACACAACCTCCAAAAGAATATCTTCCCCCGAAACAAACTCCAAAGCCATACTATCCACCACCCAGCCAGCCACCAAAGGATTATCTTCCTCCCAAACAGACTCCAAGGCCGTACTATCCTCCACCAACTCAAGCCCCTAGGCAAACTCCCAAACCATACTATCCTACTCCAACTCAACCTCCTAAGGAGTATCTTCCTCCGAAACAAACACCAAAACCTTACTATCCTCCTCCTACTCAGGCACCAAGGCAAACTCCAAAGCCTTACTATCCGCCACCAACACAACCTCCAAAAGAATATCTTCCCCCGAAACAAACTCCTAAGCCGTACTATCCACCACCAACACAACCTCCAAAAGAATATCTTCCACCGAAACAAACTCCTAAGCCATACTATCCACTCCCAACTCAACCCCCGAAACAATATATTCCACCAAAGCAGACCCCAAAACCATATTATCCACCACCAACCCAACCTCCGAAACAATACATTCCCCCGAAACAAACTCCTAAGCCGTACTATCCACCGCCAACTCAACCTCCAAAGCAGTACGTTCCACCGTCACAGACTCCAAAGCCATACGTGCCACCAACATACGTGCCACCAAAATCCTCCACAGGATACAGTTACCCGAAACCCGAGCAGCCATTCCCAACTCCCGGGGTTGTTTACGCTCCATCAACCACAAGAAGAGTTTTTATCACATCCCCTAGGCCAACACCTCCTCCTGTTTCTAATGAGTATCTTCCTCCTCCGAGTCCACAGCCCACGTACGTGCCGCCAGTGAAAGGGTACTTACCCCCAACTCCCGAACCCGTACCGGCACACACTTACGAGAAGGAGAGCGGTTACGTTTACAATGTGCCTAGCATACCTTTCACCTTCTAGCCTAGGAGCCTAGGAACTTATATTTAAGAATTTAGTGATATGCGCGTCTGTGCAGAGTCTGCATCTTAAGCTGTAGCGGCCCGCTGGATGGCGGCCTATTAAATTATGAATGTGTTACCTGTAACGCTTTATACATATGTACGAACGATAGGATCATAAATAAAATATTTTTTTGTATTGGTGTGTTTATGATTTGAAAATTCCGCCAAAAGATGGCGAAGTAACCGCTCAGATCTCGATGGAAATGATCATTTATCAAACAAGGACCTCTGTAGGTTGTGGTGTTATTCGTCCGAAATATGTCGGGATTGTGTGCTCTTCGGCATTCAACAGCAGAGTCTCCCAATATCCGGTTGTTTGCCAGTACACAAAAATAATTTATTCATTTGCTTCAGGATTCATGGACCCAAACCACCCGAAACCTTCCGGAAAAAGGTTTTCGAACTGTTATACATGGTAGTGACGCCAGCAAATATGCATTATGAGGATTGATGATGTGCTAGAAATTCAAAACGAACATTAACAAACTTTTGACTGTTTTCAAAAATGTGTTCGTCATTTTATGTGCACCCTGTAGGAAGAATTTTAGCTACCGCTTGGCGTTCTTCGTTTTATAAATTTTGCATATCATAAGGCGCAACAAAAATTCGATTACCAGTGGAAACTGCTTGAGGTCGATCATGAGATGATCATGACGAGACAAGAAGTGACGTTTTGACTGCTCCAGTAGAAGACCGTTTGAAAGTGCAAGTGATCTTGGCCTTTATGAAGAAAATAAAGTGATGGGTTGAGACTCTCAGGTGTCAAGTTCACACCAAGTAAGCATAGAGCGTGGATGAGGAAGATAAATTACTATAAGCAAAGTTCGTTTGTGACTCACTTGCATATTTTTGAATTCGATGCACTAATAGGGGTAATTCATAAAGTTAAGCATTTGCATAAGAATAATCAACTAAATATGAGATAATGATACATGAGGTAACCTTTCTCTTTGTTGGAAACAATGCGTGCTTGGGGAAACCTCTGAGCTTCATACTGATGAAAAGCAGAAATTTTAAAATCGATGTGCTACAGTCCTTGAATTACGTGGTATCTTTATTGGCTGTAATAAACATTTCCATTTAATACAAATTGTTGTTTGTTACAAATAAATAAATTTCATCAACAAACGAGTGTTAATTAAATCGGAAGTTGAGATAAAGCTCCAAAATTAGTGTTTTCTTGAACTTGACCAGGCTTTCGAAGTCTTTATGATTAAGTAACATCAAACGCCAACATGCTTACAAAAACCCTGTTAACCTTGTTATGATATATAATCAATGGAGAGCCATTATTTTTATTAACGAGATATTCAGGTGCAAGCCTACACAAGAGTTGAAATATTTATGATGCCGTTAAAATTTACGTAAATCGTAATTGATAGGACCACTACTAGGCCTACTGAAATCTTCTCCGATATCACAATCAATATCATCTTATCAACTTGTTGAGAAAAATATATTTTTCATATTGTCCAAAATAAAGTTTTCAAGAAAATCTACATTTTTATGCTAATCCAAAAATTTGAATTTTATGAATTACGAAAGAAGCTTTATTTGTTCATATCGTTCACGATGTTGTGATATGATAAGTTGTAATTCCACCCAGCAAACCTGAGCCTATTTGGTAAGATGCCCAAGACGTGCCTATACAGTTGGAGTTTGAACCCGAACATGATCAAACGACGCGACTGTGGATTCATCAAGATACATGCCGAAGTGTTTTAGGTTACAGGTATCTTCAAATGGAACAAAGCTTCAATAAGGTGTGGTTATCTTGTAAAATCTGGGACAGGTAATGAAACCCGGGGAAGATGATCAGGAGCCCAACAATGACAACTTTTGAAATTGGAAGGTCTAGGCCTTGTTAACGAATGGCCTAAATTTTCTATCCATTTGCAACTCAACGGTTGGACGCATTAGATTAACGCAAACCTACATACTTGAACCAACATTTTTGTTTGAACTTTTCGCTTAGTTCAATGGCACTTGAATCTGACAATAGTAGGTCTGTCATGATGATTTGCAAATGATTCTTCAACTTAAGAACAATATACTTGATAAGCAGTCCAAGGATGTATGTATGCTCATAGGATATAAAATCTGGAAGATGTGAGTAAATTAACAAACATATTAATCTCGAAAAACAAATAAAATAATTAATATTCATTGCAAAAAATCGAAAGCTCAAAATCATGTTTAATAAAACCCGATTTTTTTAAGAAAATTTATTTGATTCATTTATTTTTGTAGATGAAATTTTATTGCAGAAAAAATTTTAGTGATTTTTCATATCTCTCATCGATGACAGATCCTCCTCATCCCACCTTAATGAGGCAATCAAAGGAAGAGTTCAATGGCATCTCAGATCAAGCTCTAATTAACCATTTCGGCTAGACAATTTTAGTCAAAGGAATTTACAGATAATATCAGAAACTGCCACATCCATTAGGCGTTAACTTATAATCCTAATTGATTCGCCTGTTCCATCAACACTGACTACTTCTTCTTTTAAACAATGAAGACTCATTAATTTTTACTCGGTTATTTCTTAAGTTATAGTTCGATTAATCATTAAAGATGTTTTTCTCGTTTGTGTCTTGTGGAAGAAGGAGTTAATCTTGATTTAGTAACTTTGTTTTTTATTTTGCCTAAATAAATTCATTAATAAACGATGACTTCTGCAGTGGATGTCTTCCAAGGGTAACGTCAATAATTTCTTTGACTGAGAGCCTGAGTGTAGGAGAACTGATGATTGCACCATGAGTTGACCTCATTTACGTAATTTTAAAAATGCATTAAAAATGCAAAAGATTGCAAAAGAACTCTATCAGGTTAACATTATATATCAAAATTCCAAAAACCAGTCATTAGGATAACAGAGTTAATTTACTAGTAAAGAATCATAAATAATACTTACGAATATCACATTGATTTTAATTATTAGTGACACAGCGGATTTGAAATAATATTAAGATAATTCCTTTGATTTGCACGTGTTTACGTTGATATCCTCAACAATTCAAATAAGTTAATGTTAATTTATTAGTTCTAAATTAATAATTACACTCTCATTAATAATTCATATTGTCTAACAACAAATTTTTTACCCATTCTAGGCTTGAGTAATCCTTTTCAATTTTGTGAGAGTTTGAAAATTTATTCAAAACTGATTACGCAATTTAATAAAATTCTATAAAAAACACCACTAACTGGTCTAATCCTGCTGGAATCAAGTGGATAAAAGTGTGAATGTAGTTGCTATGGACGACAATACAAAACGACAAACCATTTTAATGGTACAAAAAATGCATTAAATATTTTGAAAAGCAGGTGTAACAACCTGTTAAATTAGCAAATCTTATATCAAAAGACTCTATCTTCTTCCTCGTCATCTTTTGATTTAGTTAATTGAAAATAAAAAATAAATTAACATTTTAATTAAGACTAAAACTGTTTTTTTTGTAAGATAATACCATCCATACGCTAACACTGGGAATCAATTCCAAGGCTGGTGCTGATGCGCTTAGAATCGGTTTTGAGGTGATATGCAGTAGACGTTTTGGCGTCTTTGACGTTTGAAGTTATTGATATCTCCGTGATACAGATATATGACATAAGAGAGTCACAAATTAAGTTGAATATTCAGTAAATGACTCAGTGCCAGATGAGCATCGTTCACGAAATGGGAATTGATGAAAGGTTGAGCAAGTTTTATACGCTTAAATTTTCTTTTTTCTTTATTTAAAAGTAGTGATAAATTATATTGTACCCTTTCGAGTTGTTGTGTTAACTCTTATTCTTCTTCTTCTTCTGCATTGACATCAAACTGACTGCTCATAATTTATCCCAGTTTACTGAATTCTTTTAATGATGTTCAACGATATGTCTTGCGTAAATGTCAAGGTGTCTCACAGGTGTTCTTTATTTTTGGAGAATTTCGTTTATTTCGTCTTTTATAAAATTACAAGTTAATTTATTGATTAAAGTTAATGACAACAAGTTTAAACTTTTGCGCCATTTCCATTCACGAAAATACAAGATGGAAGTTCATCGTATTTAAGACAGCGTTTATCGTCTGACGAAACTGATTTGCATGCTATTATCGGAAACCGCTCAGTAATCTTAAGGATCCATTTTAAATGTTACTCAAATAGTCAGGAGGTATTCATATTTAGGTCCCCTTGGAAGTATCGGCTGTATCGCTTAAAAACCTCGTTTAGGACAACCATTGTGGATAATTTTCTCATTTCTACTTAGAACTTCATGAAATCAAGAATTTCAACGTATTCTTAACAAAATGTTTTATACAGTAGAGAATTCTAAAAAATCTTTTAATATTTTTATATCAAACAAAATTTATTTGTTAAAACAGAATTTTCGTTTTCTTAAAGGATTATCTTCCATTGCTGTTTTTCTGATAGAACTTGTTATGTCACTTCGAAAGCGAAAGGCGATAGATATAATCTCGAACAACATGATATGGATATTGAAACGTGTTTATATTTTGATTTTTGTTTTTCGTGCGATAAAATATATATTTATTGTAAAAAACAGAAACCATAGTTCCGCATGGTTTTATTTCATGTCACATTAATTCTTGTGCAGTTCTTCGACCTGTAGCGTAACCATTTAGAAAGTTTCTAGTAGTTAGGATGATGTGAACCTGAAATGGTTTGGTTATCTTACATTCATCACAAAGATTCGAATTTGGACATCCAGCATTTTTCCCATTTCAAAGACATGATGAACTACATATAACGTTCACTTTTGATGAAGTGTTTGGTCGCCTTAACCCGATTTGGGTTGCAACGTCGTGAGACACAAATCAAGTGAAGGTGCAAAATCTTGAGCTGATTAACCAAAATTTGTTTAAATTGAATCAGCAAACATAAGACACCCACAATTTAGCATTGCAATTACTCAATTTTCCCACACTACCTGTATTTTTTTAACATTAACATTATCAACATTGTTAAGTCATAAACCGATATCAGTGAGTCTTGAAAGTGTGATTTGGAAAGTGAGTAAACACTTCAGATCAAAGATGTCATTGATTGGTAATAGCTGCTGGAAATCGTGGATAAACAAATATTGAATGTGTGGCTTAGGTTATTAGATCACCATCTATGTTGTTTTCGCAAGATTAGGTGTGACATGCACTTCCTTTATTGATTGTCGCGTCATTGAGAAGAATATCATATAAACTATCAAATGCTACTGGATATCGTTATTTATAACGACAAAATACAAGATTCTATCATTTGATTATGACTTTGTTCTAAATTTTCCACCAAAAACAGGCCGAAAACAAAAGCGCTCGTTTGTCAAATATGAAGCTGGTTTTAATAAAAGCTACATTTTATAGTGATATTCGACAAATGTCACAAAGTGATATACAGATCACACCCAAAACAATATCGTTTTCGATAACCTTGACTTGTATTGGAACAATGCTTTGAAGATATCATCGATTTAATAGCTGATATATCAAGTGATATATTAAGGCAATATACCCCACAAAAGCAATATAGTCGGCATGTTATATTGATGGATAATTTGGATGTGACGCTTCGGGATATGGTTGAAAATGTCGGACTGGTCAGTGGCTGTAGACATGACGGTTTTCCCCCCATTTTGAATGGAGGCATTATCAAAATTTGGATGCTGGAGATGGAAGGTTTGTTGTATGTCACTTGAAGTCATGTTCAAGATGACTAAGTGACACTTTTGAATACCAGTAACCAGTTTACAAATATTGGATAATTTAAGAGTTTTTAACGGGTTAAATATGATTTTTGTTGTTTTATTTTTAAGTTTTTAGTTTTATATTTTTAACATTTTATTGTGTATGGTTTTTCAAGTGGAGGAACATCATAATGTATAAAAACCGAAAACCTCTTCACTATTTTCATCATTCAGGAGCTAATTTAGTTAAAGAAAGGTGCTGTTTTTAGAGTGTTAACAAATATTTATAGCAAAATGGTTAGTTATAAAAGAATAAAATCAAGTGGATTAAGACAAGAAGTTCAAAATGATTTTGTTGTTTTCAGAAATTTTTAATTGCATTCGGTTTCTTGGCTATCGCTGCAGCTGATGTGTCGCATTTGAAGGAATATTTGCCACCAGTCGCACCAGTCCAATCACTTTCCTCAGTGTCTTCATTGGGTTTACCTAGCAGTGAATACTTGCCACCCGTGCATCAACAATATCAGCCAGCACCTCAATATCAGCATGTAGCACCTCTCACGTCCACTTACTACACACAACAACAAGCCGTTCCAGCAGTGACAACAAACTACTTGCCACCAGTTTCACAATACAATCCTCAATACACAGCATCCCGCTTTGGTGGACAACGATTCGGCTCCTTCCAACAGTATCAAGTCCCACAATACCAAAATTTACACTACCAGAATCAAGGTTTAGGCTCGGCCTATGTCGTTCCACAATATCAAGGATTCAGTCAGTTCGGTCAAGTCGGTGTACCTTCAACTTTCGGTAACGTCGTATCAGAACCTGTTCCAGCTCATTCATTCGGTGTTGATGGATACTCTTACAAGGATCCACGATTCTAAAGGATTTATAGCTTCCAAGAAGTTAATACTCACATAATAAACGGATATCATCTCTAGACGCTCCTCAGACGTGAATAACGCTTTGAATTTATCATTAACACATGAACAATAAAAGAGTTATTAATTTGTTAAAAGGGATAATTTATGTTCAGACAGATTCCAGAAACCAGTTCCTCTTATGTTAGCTTTTTATTAAAACGGGTTTTCGGTTCCAATGATTCGTTCAGAAATCGGAACCTTAAAACATTCAGCATGTTGCAGTTTCATCTGGATAGAATTCGACTCTTAAGATTTAGGAAGAAGCAGGTTCTTAACCTCAACTTTTGATACTGAACACGTAACTCATTAAATACGCGACAAACTTTAGGGGGTATTCGTGGTACTTTATTGTTATAATCTTTAGAGATTTCATATCATGTTCTGGTGTAATAAGTCAAAAATTGGTTCAATTAAGTAATTTAAATCATTTTTCAAAAAAAGGTTGCTCTTCCTGCTTCCTGTTTCAAGCAACATCAGCTTCAAACGACTGGGTTCTTGTACTTGTAGCCATCAGCTCCGAAAGTGTGAGCTGGAGCTGGATCCTGGACATGGTGTTGGTAGTTTTGTTGGGGTTGATGGTATTGTGGTTGTTGGTGTTGAGTTTGGTGGTAGAGAGGCAGGTGCTGTTGGACATCGTGGTGGACATCGTGATGAGGTTGGTGTTGTTGGGCATCATGATGGGCATTGTGATGGACCTGCTGATCATGATGTTGGGGTTGTTGGTAATGGTGTTGATCTTGGTAATGGTGTTGCTGCTGGTGGTATTGGGGTTGTTGGTCATGGTGTTGTTGTTGGTAGTTGTGTTGCTGTTGGAACTGGGGCTGATGGTGGACAGAATGGTGTTGGAAATTCGGCTGCTGTTGTGCTACATTGTCATGATGGGGTGGCAGGTATTCTGTATTCAAGTGGGCGACATCAGCCGCGACGACAGCAGCGAAAGCAAGTGCTAGTAAAAATTTCTACAAAAACAAAGTTTATTATTATAATTAATCATTGATATTTCAATATCAATATCCAATATCTTACCATGATTGGCTCAGAATTTGATCTTTCCAGTTGCTTGAATTGTTGTAGAGTGTAACAATTCTAGCTCTTGTTTGATATTTATATGAACTGAAAACGTCTAGCCCTTTCTTAACTTGCCGATATCAAGTTGATGATTCCATGTTTTGTAGGTGAACTGGCTCACAAATTTACTACAACCTTCATTCTTTCAAAACCCTATCAAATCTGGATAAGAAAACCTAATTTACATATAATATTTCCCAATAATAACTTTTTTACCAAATAAAGGTCTTGCTCTTAGCGTTATATGATAGCACCTTCAGAGGCGGCTTTTGGAAATAATAATTTAACCAAGTCAGGTTGATGCTGTAGGTATTAAAGCTGTTTAAGGTATCTCACCCCGAATTCTATTAAGTGTTTCAAATTAGTCGATCTTTTATTTCGAATTTGTAATTTGAGATTCTTTGTAACTATGTGAACATCGTAAGTTTTCTGGCAATCATCCTCGCAATGCTCATTCTTTCAAACGCGTATGTTATCTCATTACAACATTCCGGAAATACAAAAATGTATACATCAATCTTAAATTTGTTAAGACGTCTTCTTTGGAAATTACAAAATGCTCTTAGGTGTATTATAAAAATCTTCTTAAGTTTTTCAACAATGAACTGGTTAACCCATAAAACTGATAAACTTGACAAGGTGAGGATGGAATAAAGTTAGACCTTTGGAGTTTGTATATATATTCATTGAGAATTTGATAGGATGCATTCCAAACTGAAACCATCTTGCGAATAGACGTATCTAAGAGATCCAGAAGACTTAACTATGGTAAAAATGCAGAACAAATTTTGTTGGACAAATGATAATCAATTTTGTTTTCCAGAAACTGCTTATCACAATCGCTATTGCTGCGCTAGCTGCTGGTGATGTATCCCATTTGAACCAGGAATACCTTCCACCAAACCATGTAAATGCAGCTCACCATGATTTCGCAGTACCAGAACAACACCACGACTACCAAAACTATGTAAAACACGAACAAAATCCACACCACAATGATCAGTTTCAGCAGCCACAGCACCATCAAAATAACTTCCAACACGATTTCCAACAACATCATCATCAACAACAATTTCAACAGCAAGCCCAGCACCAACAACCCCAAGTACATCATGATTTTCAAAACCACCAGCAACCTCAGTTTCAACAGCAGCACTTCCAGGATAACCAACATTACCAGCAAGCAAATCACTTCCAACATCACGCCCAAGATCCTGCTCCAGCTCATACCCTTAATGCTGATGGTTACAACTACAAGAATCCGGTAGCTTAATTTGACCATTTCATACGAAATTAGTTTGTAAGCCCTACGATACCTCCAACCCTTGAATTGTTGAAAATTTTGTGAATTATGTTTAAATATAAACAAGTTTGAAAAGAAAAGATTAGAACATTACTTTCCACAACCAACACTTCCAGAAATATGCTAAAGAGCTACAAAAGTGCACTAACCCGGATGAAAACCTGCCAAAACCACAGCACCTTCAGCAATTTTTTATCTTGATTTTGGTGCAGTTGGCAAAAAATTAGTTAAGCTGAGACTTAGTGCGTATTGCTAATTAATTCCAGCACAGATATTGAATAATTTCGAATATTTCGTTAAATTAACTCCTTAGGAAGTTGAGGAAGCTTAAATATGCAAATTTACCTTTTCATTTTACCGGCCGGCAGATCGCGCAGGTGGCTAAATCATATAAATACCTGCTACACTTTCAGAAGAATCATTCATCAGCTAGACTAGCTAACATACATTTGCTTAAAGTTTTAAAACTAAAAACAAAAACCAATCAAAATGGTAAGTGTTAAATATTGTTAATAGTGTTAATAAGAGATAATAAGATATCCGACATCTTTATTTGATTCCAGAAATTCTTCATAGCTCTTGCCCTCGTTGCCGTTGTTGCCGCTGATGTGTCTCACTTGGGCGTAAACCAGGAATACCTACCACCAGTACAAGGAGGATTACCCAGCCAGGATTACTTGCCACCACTACAATTCCAACAAACCCAATTCATGCAACAACAATTCGTCCCACAACAACAACAATTCGCCCAACAACAGCCACAATTCGTCCCACAACAACCACAATTCGCCCAACAACAGCCACAATTCGTTCCACAACAGCAACAATTCCAGGAACAAGCTCAATTCCAACAAGCAGCTGTCCAACGTTTCGGAGCCGATGAGCCAGCTCCAGCTCACTCCTTCGGTGCTGATGGATACAAATACAAGAACCCATTGGCTTAAGTTAACCCAGGCTTAAAACTTTAGCAACAATTTTTTTTTAATTAATTAATTAATTCTGAAGGTCTCACGGCCCCATCAAAACTGTTGATTTCATTTTAACGAAAATAAAAATGTTTTTAAAATAAACGATTCTACCTTTTATTCAAATCGCTTTATCACCTGCGACATCCGATACTTTTAAAACTTATTTTAAAATGGTTTTATTCTAGAGAAGCCTAAATTGATGGCAAGTAAGCAGTAAGCTGAATAAAGCTTCATGAAATTTGAAACAATTTTTTTCACTTCTACAGTAGAATGTTTAACGGAAGGCATAACTTGATCTTGGACACAAAGTTTAGTTCCTTATATCAGCTATTTCTGTGCAAATATCTATGTATATACAAATCTACATACGTAACTACATGTTTTCAATATCCTGCATTAAAAATTACGAATAAGAAATCGTTGATTTGGTAGAATTTGTAAAGCTTTTACGAGAAACTTACGACCCGCATGGGATAAATTTTATTTCGAACCATTTCCGCACTCATTAAGTTCGTAGAAAATCAGAAATTCGTAAGAGATAATTTGGAATTAGGAAGAAAGTCTTCCCGAGTAAAAAAATTAGACAGAATTCAATCAGGAATCGGATCGAAAATCTATCCGAAAAATTGAAGATAAACGGAATTCAGTTGGAAAAATTTTATTAGACTTTAGGTGATGATGTTTTAATGTTGGTTAGCATCAGTCGTAATTCAGACGGAAAACGATCGGAAATTGTGGACTGAATTTCGAAGATCTGCTCGAGCACTGGAACGCCAGTTGGAAAACGGACTGAAAACAGTCGGAAAAGTAATTCCTTTTCGTCTAAATTCCGACTGACGTTCACTACCTCCGATCGGCTTAAGTCTGCTTTGCTCAAATCTATTTTATTAGTAAATTTTCGTGAATTTTTCAAATTAATGAAACGCTGAACTCACTCAATTCGGACAGATCTACTTGAATTACATGAAACCTTGAATTCAAAATAAGGAAGTTGGATACGACGTGACGAACCTGATATTAATAAGATGTTAGATTACTATCATTGAATATCTTTCACAAAATCTTTCACTGGCATCTTCGTAGAATACTGATGCCTACTCAAAGGTTGTTGTGTCTCAATTCAGTCTGAACGCAACAACAATTAAAGAAGGGCAGGATAACTGGTGGGCATGTCCGCAAATAACTATTAAACGATTTGCAGAAGTTTATCTCATTTTGTGAGCCCAAAATTTGTCCGCAAGGAACAGAAGAGACTTTGAAAGGTGAGTCGCACCTCTACCTCTTCCTGAACTGAAACACACTGAATTGGAAACTAAAGTTCCACTTAACGATTTTAAATAGCGTCTATATTTTTTTATGGAAGAATATGGTTAAAAAATATTTTGAATTAATAAACTCCATGGAATTCACAAAAGCCGAAAATAACTTAAAATATTATTAATAAAAACAGATATTCCTTAGAAGTAGATTCAGCAAATTGCCCTGATGCTGGTTGATTCCTCTTTCCTACGTGTAAAGCATATTCCCTCTTTATATCAAATCATCGTTAAGATAATAAATCTCTCTCATGATTGCAACATGTTCATAATTTGCATAAACTGTGAACCTGATGACTCCTCATGAAGTTCACGAACCTGGAATGTCACAAAATTTAAAAATTGTATAGAAAAAGTATATTTTAAAATGATTTTATAATGTTATATAAATAACCAACAGATCATAATTGAATCTCAATATCCTCCTGCAAAAATATGCACTCATGATAAAATCTATACTTGTGCGTCTAATTAACAAGTTTTGAGGAAATTAATTAACTTAAACTGAAATCTCGAGAAAAAAGTATATGGCGCGGAAGAAGATGTCGTGGATTAGAATAGGGGAAAAAATATGCAAATTGTAGTTTCTTACCAAGCCGGCCGGTTATACGATCATAAGAGAAATCATATAAATACGCTACAAGCGTGTAGGAGAATCATTCATCAGCTTCCTCAGCTACAGTCAAATTCGCTTTAGAACGTTGAAAACCTAAAACAAAAAACTTTCAAAATGGTAATTTTACGAAAATCACAAAAACATTAACTAATATTTAATTTACAAATATGAATTTTCCCTTCCAGAAATTCTTCATTGCTCTTGCTCTTGTTGCCGCTGTTGCCGCTGATGTGTCTCACTTGGGCGTAAACCAGGAATACCTTCCACCAGTACAAGGAGGATTACCTAGCCAGGATTACTTGCCACCACAACAATTCCAACAACCCCAATTCGTGCAACAACAACACTTCGTCCCACAACAACCACAAGTGTTCCAGCAAGATCAAGTTCATTTCCAACAACCACAGTTCGTCCCACAACAACAACACTTCCAACAACATTTCGAACAACAACCACAAGTCCATGTCCCACAACCACAAGTTTTCCAACGCTTCGGCCATGTTAGCCAATCTGTCGTTGAGGAACCAGCACCAGCTCACAGCTTCGGCGCTGATGGATACAAATACAAGAACCCATTGGCTTAAGTGATTTACCTGTAGATGAAGTTGAAACACGTAGATATCTCTACGTTCTGTTATTAATGATGAAACAATAATTCCATCGATTGTTGAGAGTTTTTTGTTTTTAAAATGAGAAAAAAATAAATAAATTTAAAAATCCAATTTGCTTGATTTTACTCTTAAAAATTCCAGTTTCCAATATTTTCCTTGATTCCTCCTGGAAACCACTTAAAGTTTGTTGGAGCCTTTGAATATTTCTTAAATTTTCTTACAACTTTCAGGAACCTTCATGTCCAGAAGGTATTAACCAAAATTGATTTTATTTGTTTTATTAAAAAAGTTAAATGTAATTTTTCAAAAAAAAAAAAACAAATCAAAAACACGTACAAAAAACTTAATATATCTTGTATCAAAACACTCTCTAGGCTATTTCAGAATCGTGGTACAACTCTTTAGGGTTATCGTAGTCATACCCTTGAGGTGAGGAAATCTGCTCTATTGATCCCTCTGGAATGTCATGAGCAAGAAGTCTTTCGAGATCTTCGCGATTGTAGGCTCCTTTCGATCCAGTGTCTTCTTCTTCTTGGTACGTGTACTCCTGCTCTTCATTCTGTTGTTGGTACTGTTGTTGGTTCTGTTGTTGGTACTGTTGTTGGTTCTGTTGTTGGTACTGTTGTTGAGTCTGTTGTTGGTACTGTTGTTGAGCCTGGTGGTAAGCCTTTTGTAACTCGGCATCTTGTCCTTGTCTTACGGCAGTTGGATAACTCTGACGCAGGTTCTGGCTTCTGAGACTAGCTCGCTGTCCTTGTTGCTTTTGGAGCAGTTTGTTATCGTAGTAGAGTTGCTGTAAGTTCACTCCTGCTGGACTCTTTTGACGTTTATACTCGACCTGCGAACCAAAGGATGGCGATTGATATTGAGATTCGCTTGAGTACTTCTTTGGAGATGCAGGTTTTTGAACAGAGAACTTTCCTTGCGCTTCGTAGTACTGCGCTGTCACTGTGGACTGAGTTGGAGGTGGTGGCAAGTACCTCCGTGATGGAATGTGGGACACATCCGCTACAGCCATTCCGATGCAAATACACAAAATTGCTGATTTCTATATAGCAAGAACAAGGATAAAGTCATGCGAGGCTCTCACCCATTTTTCAGATAACACTTACCATTTCGGAGATTTCTCAAACTATGTATATCCTAACGCCACATGAACGAAACACTTACTGTAGCTTCTCTGATACGTGTTAACTATTTTATACAGATATTATGCAGTTTCCTAATTACCTCTTAAACTGTTTCCTATCTTTTGCCATTGTCATTATTTCAAACACAATCCCTAATCAGCTTATGAAACTCTTTTGTTTAAAGCCTCTTTCCCAAATTTTAAAGTGAACAACTTCCAGTTATGGCTGACCAATAAAATTTTAAAATAAAACCTCAATCACCGCTTTCTCGTATATGTTGCAAAAATTATAAATTTTAGATTGTTTAGATCTTTGAACAAAGCTGTGGTTGTGTCATCAATGATACATTTACTCGTTTTGTTAATATAAGTAGGAGATATCGATTGATGCTTTGGGGAACCCGACCCACCTTTTCAGCGACACACCTGGTACATTAACTTCGAATGTCTGCTGCATTTTTCTCATGAATCTGTCGCGAAACTGCCAATATGAAACGCGTTATTCAGAGAAACATGTTTCAAATCAAATTTCCTTGTATTTCAGACATGTTGCTACCTAGAGGTGCTTCCTTTTATAACCAAGTTAATCATCATCAGTAATAGAAATTGCTGCCGATCCAATTGGGTAGGTACATCAAGTGAAACTGCTAGCGAAAATGATTTGAAAGAAATGCTGTCTTTGAATTTATACTCATCCTGACGAAGGGTACCAGCCACACGAATTGATTTCGATTCCTTGACCTTACCTCTACAACAAGGTCTCACATTGTTTGACAAAAGGTGGAGGAAAAAATCGTCAATAAATTAAATGGTGTCGTGTTTCATTTATAACAAATCACTTTATTAAAATCATTAACAAGAATAACAGATAGAATGTTTATGTGGTCATTAATTATATCAAAATACAAAAAGCAAAATTAATAAAATTTCTTGGACTCGAATGGAACAAAAGGTGAGGTCATGACCTCAAATCTAGAGTGAATAAACAAATGGCTTCATCTATGGCAAATGATAGAGGTACCTCATAGCTTGGTCAACATATTTGGACGCTGTCCATTATGATTTAACACTTTCTAATCGTGTCATTGATAAGCTCGCTGCTGTTTTACGAGACACAATAAAATTGTATTGCAGTTCCACTATCTGCAGTCTGATGAATATATAAAAGGATTGAGCAACTTCAGAAACACATTCAAGAGCCTAGTCAAGAGTAGCTAGGATCTGTCTTAGAGAAAATTACAAATTAACCCTTGAAAATGGTAAGTTCTTGATTTATAAGTTGATGACATCATTCCGTCAACAATGTCTTTTAGAAATCCATCCTAATTGCGTTTGTCGCTGTAGTAGCTGTCTCTGCAGATGTCTCTCATCTTCAACAGTACTTGCCACCACATCAGGGATCCATCCCACATCAGAGGTACTTGCCACCCATCCAACAACATGGATTCGGTGGATCAAACGCTTTTATAGGGCAGCCACTATTCTCAGCACAACCTGCCTTCGGCAACGGTGGATCACATATTGGTCAAGCAGGGTTGAGCTTTGGCCAAGGATCACACTTGGGTCATTCAGGTTCATTAATCGGTCAAAGTGGATCACAATTCGGTCACGGAGGTTCACTACTGGATTTGGCAGGATCCAGCATTGGGCAAGGTGGCGTACATTTCGGCCAGTCAGGATCACAATTGGGTCTTGGAGGATCACAATATGCAGGATCGAGCATCGGCCAAGGTGGACTAAACTTCGGTCAGACAGGATCACTTGGCCACTACGGTTCAAGTATTGGTCAAGGGGGATCACTTTTGGGTCTTGGAGGATCACACATTGGCCACCCTGGCTCCAGCATTGGTCAAGGTGGACTTAACTTCGCTCAAGGAGGATCACAGTTCATTCCACAGTTCCAAGGAGCTCAAGGATTTGGTGACCAATCCTTCATTTCCGGACAACACGCTGTGCAGGAGCCAATTCCAGCCCACAGTTTTGGAGCTGATGGTTATAGGTACAAGACACCTGGATTTTAAAAATCTATGCAAGACTGTTGAATGGAAAAACTTGAACTTGTAAAACTAATTTGTAATTGTATCTTATTTCCTTTTGTAAATAAAATCAAAGAAGTAGAATTAATTATCTGCTGTAAATTATTTAATAGCTATTAATTCATCATTCTTCTATAAAACTTTCACAAAACTAAAAACATTTTCAATTCTTCGAAAGAGCAGAGTCAATGCCATTTTGGAAATCAAAGATTTGTCAGCTAGTTATGTTTTATTTCCTCGTTGTGACTTTAAGATAGACAAAATCATACAATACTTGTGAATTTATAGTCAAGATTTGACAACAGTATTAACTCGAATTTGGGATTCAAAAGGTTGTGGAAGGTCGGTTTCGTTATAAATTTCAATCAAGATCGAAATGATCTTATACAGAAATCTGATGTTAGTTTCCAATAAACTGTATCCATTGTCGGATACTAATAAAATTAAAAATCTTGTAACTCAAGATTGACATTAACAAGAATAGAAACTAGTTAATATGCAAAAACGTGTGACGCCATTCAAATTATTATCACCACACAAATCCAAACACTAAATCGGATAACCTAATAGCATTCGACATTCAAATGAAAATTTTTCATGCATATTAGAGTGTAATTCCCTGGACCCAAGTTCACAGGACAATACTATCTCTAAGTATCCCTTCGGCTCTCCTCAAACAGATTTTGATACTTCCCTCAGCTACCAGGCGATAAAGAACGACTAAAGAAAGATCTCCAAGATGTTGGTATAAAACCGGGTTATACCCAATAAAGATGAATCAGATAAATCCATATTATAAATTTGGCAGCCTTGAACCAAACAGGTCCAGTGACAAAACGCGTATCACACACATTGTGACACATAATTTTTAAAGCGTCATTTTAATCACCTGGTGCAGTTGTTCTAGTCAGATGGAAGATGTCTGCAAATGTAATTATAGAAATTAATTAAAAATTAGAAACAATAATTGATTAATTTAAGAATTTGTAAGAATCTGCGTAGCTCTCCTGAACCAATGAATATTAATTAAATGTTTAAATAAACAAAACCAATTTCCGGGTGTTAAAAATTTTACTAAACCTGAAAATATGTTTTTGCACATGTGTATAATATATCTTTTATAGATGATAGAAAAAGGAACAGGCTTTGGCGTATAAATATTAGCCTAGATAGAGATTGTAGAATCATTCAAACATTTCTTGAGTTATAGTCGAAACGCAACACTTCAAAATGGTAAGCTTTAGTAGGTGATTGTAGGAAAATAAATTTTTCATTTTATTACATTTCCAGAAACTCGTAGTATTCCTCGCTTTGGTTGTGATCGCAACCGCTGATGTATCCCACGTGAACCAGAACTATCTCCCACCAAATCAAGACTATTTACCGCCACTAGCCGCTCCACCGCTAGCAGACTCAGTTGCTCCTGGCCCTGTTGGCCCAGAACCTGTTGTTGAAAGATTCGCTGAGGAACCACTTTTCAATGGCATGCCAGGCCATAGAGAAGCAGTGCCTGCACACACTCTAGATGCTGATGGATACAAATACAAGTCGCCCTTCTAAGGAGGATATTTTTGTTAGGTTACTAATGTTTATCACGTCAAAAATGTTATGTTGATTCAATAAATCTTGTTTTTCATGCTCTCGTCTTATTATTCTGTTTCAAAAATCATTTAGGAAAGAATGAGAAAAGAATAGAAAACAGAGAAAGTGAAAGGCTAAGATACGCGTGTCAAAACGTGTACACCCCATAAATTCAATAAATGTTAAAAGTTATGTAAGAAGATTGCCAACACCCTTGTTTCCTTCGGAATAATGTTAATGAGGCGGTATTCTTTACCTTTGAGAAGCTCAAGGTTTTCCAATGATCTTGATAAGACAAAGACACATACAAATTACTTCTAATTTATCCACAGACCTTGTCTTGTAACACCGATAACCACTAAATCTGTCTAGAACTGGATCCCGACAGAACTAGTTCTGGATGTAACCGAAATTCGTGTTATAAAAATGTTGCGAAACAGGAGGTGCGTGTCAGAATAGATGATACTCTTATAAAATACCGGCTGCAAAATGGTAAGTTTGACATTATCAGTTGGAGTTTAGCCAAAACTCTCCATTTCTTTCACAGAAACTTTTTGTACTCTTCGCACTTTTGGTTGCAGTAGCTGCTGATGTTGCGCACTTAAGCACAGGGCGCTTTTTCTATCCTGTAACCTATCAAGCCCGCCAGTACTATCCAGTATTGTACCAAGTACCACGCACCTTCGTTCCGACAACTCCGATCCGACTACCATCTCTAGTTCAAGAGCCACCACTGCCACATGAGCCGGTTCCAGGTCACACATTGAATGCTGATGGATACAGATACAGAAAACCTTTATAACTCGTATCACTTGATAATCAAATGCACAGTATTCAATAAATTCACTAGTTATTAAGTTATCTCAAATCATTCAGAAGCAGATTATCGGATGAATGTCCTGTCAGTCCCTTTCGTCATCCCACAGTCACGCATTTATACATCGTCTAACAACACTGACACGTTTATCACAAAACTTCTCATAAAAAGATTATTATAAAATTTTGAATTATATAATATGATTTCAATAGGTAAAACAAAAAACCACTTGATGATGAGGTGAATAGTTTTGCTCTGTCTTCGACTTGATTGGATTTACAGCCACTTCGAAGTGATATTCAACAATATAGTAAATATATCAATAAAGAAACCTTTTCACTAAATACAAGTTTGTCCAAACACCTTTCAAAAACCCATTTAATATTGTGTCACGTGGGAAATGTGTGTGCGTTGCGTGTACAAAACGCCCATAAATCCCTATAACAATTTATGTGTGACTCAACGGCTCAAAATTCATTATGACAGCTCAAAATGTATTCAAACCATTCACGTGTCAGTGAAGATTTGCAAACATTTTATTAGCATAATATCTATGTGAGGCCTTCGCTTCAATTTTGAATTTTGGCCACAACTTTTTTGATTTTAAGGCCATAGTGGAGATGCATACTAATCTCAAAAAAGCATAGGCCACAGATGGAATTGGTTACAACATGTCACATTCATTTGAATGATGATTTCTGCATTTTGAATATGCAGAATCGCCTCAAAATTGAGATCATTTCGAATATTTATTACATTTCAGGCGACTTTTTGCAACTTTGGCTAATTAAATTCACTGTTTGAAAATGCAAGATGTTCAAAATCCATGTTGAGATGAACCAAACCCCAATATTTCAGTTGATATAAAAACCAACCATCTGATGACCACAATGTGTCATTTGTGAGCTTCATTGACTGCAGGAAAGTTGTCTATTCAAAATGGTAAGGACACAATTCAGGATACTATCAACACGCAGGGATATTCATACTTTGTCCTTCTTACAGAAATTCGTTATCATTCTCGCCCTCGTCGCTTTTGTCGCTGCTGATGTAGCTCATTTGAAGCCCGAATACTTGCCACCAAACCAAGACGCTCCTGCAGAAAAAGCAGCGGAACCAGCACCTCTTGACGCTTCAGCTTCTCTTGAATCCCGTGCAGCTGCTGTTGATCTGGCTGCTGCTCCTGAACAAGAACCAGCTGCTGCCCAAGAGGAAGCTGCTGCTAAGACTGAACCAGAACCAGCTCACAGCTTGAAAGATGATGGATACAAATACAAGTCACCTGTTTAAGAACTAGACCAACTATTGTTTCATGCTTGATTGCAAAACTGTTATCATTTTTATTAAAATTAGATCGTAACTAAACTAACCGCCTGGCTTTTGATTTTTGCTTCTTATAAACCTGGAATTGATGACCTGTCCTCAAGGAAGCTTATTCAGGTTTTGTATGGTAGTGTTCCTCAATTTGAAATGATTATCTGTTTGTCTAGGTGACAAATCCACAGCACATTCATTATCAAGTTCAAACCCTCAAAACATGAAGCAGTTAACACACTTAACGGAATGAGTAAACCTGAAATTTAAGGTGAATTTAAATTATTCCACATGCGGTTCTGCTGCGCATAACAATGAACGGAAAAAAGTCGATCAAAAAGCGTTCTATGACTATTTTACTGAATGAAATTTGGTTAAAGTGTAACTCGTCCTTAAGTTTAACCAAATTTTTGGTATTTTTTGAAGGATTTACCCACCTCCGATTGAAATAAATCCATAAATCTAATGAGCCACACTTTCTGTGCGATTTGTATGCATTAAACGCAAGTGACACAATTCTTCTAACATTTTTCGAGTGACGATTGCTTTGTATAAATATCAATGTTTTTGAGTTTACAAGGCATCATTTGATAGCTCTTCAGATCATCAACAACTTGTTATAACAAAATGGTGAGTAACAGTAATGAGTTCTGGATAGTTTTATTAAGAGGAAGTTTCCTTTTCCAGAAATTCGTCATTGTACTCGCTTTAGCTTGTGTTGTCGCTGCCGACGTCTCGATCCTCAGAAGTCAATACTTGCCTCCAAGAGACTACTTAGCACCGAGAGAAGATCTACCTCTAGTAGACAACGATGCAACTGTTCTAGTTCCTGAGGAAACCGTTCAAGAAGATGAATTTGCTCCGAAACTCCTCCCGGACGTTCCAGAAACTGAACGCTCGACCAAATTTCCAATCCTCCTAGAAGAGCCATTATCTCTGGTCCCGAACGTCGCGGATGAACCTGAACTAGCTCACAGCTTTGACGATGAAGATGGGTACAAGTACAAGTCACCATACTGATTCACGACGCATCCCTAACACAAAATGCCGAATCCCATGTCATCCAGTAGTGAATAATAGATAAATAAAATTATTTATAATTACTTTTATTTTTTATTTTAAATTTAAGATTAGAAATTATGGTTCCACTTAGGTTCCACACGTTTGAATGGTATTCACGATCCACTCGATACAAAGCCAACAAAAATAAAAAGGGCACCACCAAAGTTTATGCAAATTTTGAAGCATAAAAAGTTCACTAAAAATTTAAAATAAGATTTAAAAAAATTTTTATCGAATTTGCCTAAAGCTCGGCATAAAAGCTTTCAGTGAATTTTGAAGAAATATTTCAAAAATTTCAAGTTCAAAGTCAGTCGGTCAATGAAAGTAAATTTTGACGATATGCAAATGAGATGTTTGTCGGCATGACTTTTAAGTTTTATTCTTTAGGTGATTTCTAAGAGTTTATAGAAAAATACTTGTATGTAGATATTTTGAGATTATGTCGCGCTTTCATAAAATAAAACACGCTCATAATATGAAAACATAAAACAATGTTTAGCTGCTGAATATCACCAAATATTTGAGCATATTAATTATAATACATGATAAGATATTGAACGCATAAATTTTTTGTTTGCTTCACCCTTGACCCTTCCAGACGAAGATCTCGTGGTGGAGATCTATAAATAACGACGACACGAAGGTTGAAAGATAACTATCACCAGATGAATTCAGGGTCAACACATAAACGAGGAAGTGATTTAGATAGGATATCGTCAGATGTCCACACAAAATTCAAGACCTAATGGTGCCAGAATGAACACCTCCAATTGGTCTAGATGTTTCCGTTAACGGATATCCAAATCTCGTTGAATCTCATAGCTCATTAACCTCAACTGGGTAAATGTGAAATTTCTGGAACTATCTAGTCGGTTGAAACTCAAAGAAAATATGAGATATATTTAATAGAATATAAATTACTGGATGTATCTTGAAATACTAGTTTATAACCAAATTAATATCGTTTATTGTATGAATGGCTTGTGGACATAATAGCAGGTTAAAAGATTTTGTTAATTGAAAAACCCAATTTATATCAGACTATTTTTTGTGCGCATTTATAAATTCGGATCACACTATCAGGTTTTGTAACATATAAATTTATCTATTAGATACCTTGTCTAGAATAGATACAACTTAATCCTGATATATTGCGAAAAATAATATTCACAAGTTTTGTCTGTTTTGATTTATGACGATATTTCATAAGGAATCTGATGTTCACACCTTTGTATTAGTTCCTTGCAAATCTAACAAAATCCTGAATCTTATCGCTATAACCCAAACATGTATTTCAAAAATTTATTATATGAATGTCACAAGGTATTCAAATTTGAAGTGAAAAACCATAAAATTATGTGAATAGGAATAGGTTCTTTGTTAAGGTTTATCTAGTGTATGAGATCACTTTCACATTTTATAACATCATCACGATATGATTAAGAGATGGTGGAGTAATCGAACTCAATGACATAATAGGTTCTGTATCCTGTGAACAACGAACTTCCGAACACTCGATCATCCTTCGAAAATACTCATGATAACATATTGATTTTCAATATAAATTGATGAGGTTCTACGTTTCAAAGATGAATTCTGCTCATTTGTTAAGTGACCCGATAATCTCCATCTTAGAGTCAACATCTTAAAAAGAATAATTATGAACAAAACCGAAACTAGTTTGAAAGATATTTAAAATGATTTTAAAATCAACAAATTTTCTTTGATTTTTCACAATGAATTAACAAATCGTAAAAATTCTTAATGATATTCATAAATTAAGTTTTAGTTTTTTAAAGATTCTCAACAAAAAAAGAATTAATTTCATTTTAAAATGGCAGACAAAGAGTCTAGGCGGATTTGTGTTTCTAATCGAAATCGGTTTTTTCCAAAGAAAAATTCTAATTTTTATGTAGAACCATTAAGCCCTTGTCGTTTATCTTCCAGAATAGCCTTTAAATCAATAGTGCTTTGTATGCTATGGAAATGATCTTGGATTTAGCTCCCATTCGGGCATTACACCTTCAGATCTGGTTTCACGTTATCACATGTATGGCCCGTGATATAGCAGAAGCTATACCTTCTGGAAAAAATATATGGATAATCTCTAATTGGAGAATCCGTGGGGAGCTTATGTTTTTTGCTCTAAGTCATTAAATTCAAAAAAAAATTTTGGAAGAATCTCCGTAAATGGCGGCATCAAAAGTTCATGCAAATTCACAACCAAGTGTGGTGCTTAAAATTATAATTTTCATAAATTTGGCTTTGACAAACGTAGAGTGTGGGAAAAAACCGAAAGGATTTCTATTTTCTTATATAACATGAAATTGGTAAATTAAGGTCCATTACCAAGCAAAAACTGGGATTCTTCGAACTCCAGGAGATTCTAGAACTTGATTTGGTTTTTGTGGAATTAGCAACACGTGCACATCACTTACAAAAATCTTTCGCAAATCATAATTTTGCCATCGAAGAACAGATGTGAAAGTTACCCACAGGAGAATGTGATATTTCCTTGAACGCGAGAGAGTATAGAATGATAACCAGGAAATTTTTGTATGGACCTTGCTTCAAGATACCTCTCGAATTGAGCTGGCTCAAAGTAAGAGTTTCTTAATGGTTTCATGTAACGAGTTACCTTGGTTCAATGAGTTTTACGTGACAAGTCTTCATTGAGTCTATTTTATATAAAACAAAAAAATTTAAAAAAACTTTCGATGAGATTCAACTAGGCATTCAACATTCAACAGATTAGTTTGTGTTTCTAACTTAGAAACAGTTCCCTTCTAAAACCTTTTTTGTGACAGTAACATGTATCAACGAACTCAGTTATTATTTCAGAAGCTTTATAGTTAAAATACCGGTCGTATTATAATTAGAAACAAAAAAATCTTCTTTAATAGAACATTCAAATATATTCTATCGCCTGATTTGAATATCGTGTCAAAGTATCTCGAACCTAAACTTGTTTTAAAACCGCTTCACGTGAACAGTTTCTTATCCTGAAGGACTTCAACATTGGTTTGGTGAACAAAGGTTGAAAAAGTTAGGTTTTCTTGTGTTAGAGTGAAAAGTATATTAACAGCGAATTTATGGCCTTTAAATTCTATTTCTTTTGAATAGAACTTTCAAATTTTTGGAACTTGGGAATCGTATATAAAGTGGGAGCTATTGCCTCTGGGTTATCAGTTCCCAATTGATTGAGCTTGTGTTGACAACCGACTAAAAAGAATCAAAATGGTAAGTCAAATAAACGTAACTTAATTAAAATGTTTTCTTAACTTTCATTTCCTCATATTTGCAGAAATACATCTTCGCCCTTGCTTTTGTTGCCGTGGCTTCAGCTGCCTTATTACCTTCCAACGAATATTTGCCACCCTTCCAACAGCCCACGAATGAGTATCTTCCACCCTTCCAATACTCACAAGCTGCTAAACCACCACCAGTAGTTCCACAAGCTGCTCCACAAGTATTCCAACGTTCATCATTCCAACAACAACAATACCAACCCCAATACCAACCACAACAACAACAATATCAACCACAATATCACCAACAACAACCACAATATCAACAACAACAACATTATCAACCACAATATCAACAACAGCAACAATATCAACAATACCAACAATACCAACCACAACCCGCTTTCCAGGCCCAACAATACCAGGCTGATCCAGCACCAGCCCACTCCTTCGGAGCTGATGGATACAAATACAAGACACCTTTCTAAGCAGCTACCGATTGGTTTCTATGAAACCTAATTATAACATCTAAATGCCAATAAAACCGACATTTATTATACAAGATATCTGAGTTTTTGCTAGTAACTTATTATCTCAAATATCGAGTCATTTACAACACTTCAAACCGACTACTAAGAATTACATGACTTTACTAAGAAACCACGAAAATCACAAACTTTTCAGAACATGAGACCTTCGACGATATTCTTCAAGTTATGTTGAGACATTTGGTCAAAATTTTACAGTTTCTAGTTGTGTTATATTGGTTAATGCCCCGGAAACCTCAAACTTGAATCAAGCCTCATCCTGGTAAATCTTTATCTTATAATCATTAACTCTTCACTGCCTAGGTACAGGTTACTTGATTGTATTTTCAACATTGTCATTCATGCATATTCTTTACTTACATTCCTTACTGTACATAATTCGAGTTATACAAATGTATAAATGAATCTACGTGATAAATGATGTCTGAATAAACACTTCCTATTAAAATTTCATCCCTTAAATCCGTTCAATGATTTCCCTGCAATTAGTTCAGATCTGTACATCTTGTTTCCCAATGAATTACAGTATAGTATTCCTTGAGGCATCATAATTGAAAATCTCACGCTTCTAAGTCTGATCGACCGCAACATTGCGCAGTTCGTATATCATTTTCGAACACTTATTCGCTACCCCAGTTTATTTTCCGATTCATAGGGAATTTTCAGCAAAATATTTTCACTGAGGCTCCATGCACAACAAATATAGATCCTCCCTTAAACCTAAATTACTAGATAAACAACTCATGCCCATCTCTGATTACTCAGAGTCTTTTCAATATATTCAAGCAGGTGGTCTTGTGGTTTAAGCCATAACCTCAACGGATTCCTCGAAAACTTGGAAATTATAAGCTCAGTATCGCCACCATGGCTCATCTGTTCACCAAAAAAAAATGATTTAAATTTTTGTGCCGCATAATAACAAATGTTAAACAAAAAATTTCAAACTTCGAAGAATGGTTCTAGCTTCATATTCATTTTGTTTCCAGTTTCTATCAAAACTTAGTTTCATTTTGAAAATCAACACCTGGATTTTCTTAATTGGTTTTTGCAAAAAATAAAACACTTAATTTCTGATGATTATATAACATTATTATCCACAAGGAGGTGCGCGTGTTTGTTGAACCGCGAGATTGGAAAGTATGATAATAAAAGAAGATATAACCAATTATTCTATGGAACTGTAGTAAATTTAATAAATTATGTTCAAAACCAATAACCTTATTCCAACGGGACTTTATGATACAAGACGCTCTGCATTAATCTAATATCACAAACATAATCATCTAAAAATAAACAAACGAATTTTGTGAGTAAAATATTATATATGCCGCATGTGTCAACTGGTTTTTTGATATTTTCGACAAAAAATGT
Organism: Chrysops caecutiens; assembly: GCA_963971475.1. Taxonomy (NCBI): domain Eukaryota; kingdom Metazoa; phylum Arthropoda; class Insecta; order Diptera; family Tabanidae; genus Chrysops; species Chrysops caecutiens. Next base: position 74,860,386 of record OZ020568.1, read on the forward strand.
ATTTAATTTAAGTAATATAAGTAAAGGCTTTTGCTACTGTATTGGTGTAAGGTTGTCGTATGGATACGATTGTATCTCATCACGGTACCAAAGCGTATATATATTGATTGGTCAGGTGAGGAAAGATATCATTTTGGAACAAATTCCGTTGGTGTCACGTTCTAAGCCGAATTAAGAAAACATATCAAAATGGTTGGTTTGAGGATGAGATTTCGTAATAGCTAAGTGTTTCTTATAATTATTATCATTTCAGAAATACATTTTGGCTTTCGCTTTGGTAGCAGCTGTTGCCGCTGATGTATCGCACTTGCCAACTGTAGAATACTTACCACCTCTTCAACGCAGCCAACTGCCAACTGTAGAATACTTGCCACCCTTCCAGTACTCACAGGCTCCTAAACCACCACCAGTAGTTCCACAAGTATTCCAAAGGTCATCTTTCGCCCAGCAACATGTTGTAGCTCCACAGCCACAATTCGTTCCACAACCACAACACCACGTGCAACAACAGCATTTCGTTCCACAACAACAACATTTCGTCCCACAACAACAACATTTCGTTCCGCAACAACAACATTTCGTTCCTCAACAACAGCATTTCGTCCCACAGCAACATTTCGTTCCACAGCAACAATTCAAACAACCCACATACAAAGACTACAAGGAACAGCAGAAACTCGCTGCCCGTTTCGGAGGTGAACCTGCTCCAGCCCACTCCTTCGGAGCTGATGGATACAAATACAAGACCCCATTCTAAGAACCTTTAACTGTTTTGTTACGTTTTAGTGAAGCTTATAATAGTTAAAGACATCCTTTGTATCATTTTGCTTTTAAAGCGTTCTATTCTTAAGATTTGCGCTACACAGTAACCGAGTAACTAATTCGCTTTAATCTAAATCATGTTGATTTTTGTTAACAAAAAATATTTTTAAATATATCTATTTAGCATAAAATCAGTATTTCAATATCTTTGGTGAATAATATTTTATAAGCTCTTAAGTTATGGTATTTAAATACCTTATTACCAGTAAACTATATAGTTTCATAAAAGCAAACTATATCCAGCTCCAGAAAACGTAAATGTTCAGGTTTTTGTGGAACAAGTTTGAATTTCGACCAATCATGTTTCTGATATTAGAATATGTCGAATGACCACGTTAGTTCTTAACGTTGCATCATAACTCGGGACAATGTTACTAATCGGATTCAAGGCACTTACTCAATTATATAACCAGAATCTAACTAACCTGCTTATATTCTTCACCATACAGAATTCAACTACAAGGATTTGTAAAATTTCAGAAAAATGTTATTAGTTTGTAAGTAATTTCGTTGAAGCGTTATAAAAATTACAATGACTTGCTGTGTAACAAATCAGGATAACTCTGGGCACTGTAACCCATTCAATTTACATAGACTTCGACTCAAAATCAAGTGTAGGTAAAATTTATTTTTAGGTCATCTCATGACCGAATTCCAATATTTATGTTGGAATGCAATGAATAGGTTCATGGATTGCGATTGTTTTACTGACACAAGAAAGTTTTAAAATGGATGCCTATATAATTAACTTGCTAATCACTGCAGTAAGCTATACAACTTTAAATCGTCCGTGAGATATTGACGAAATTCAAATCTTTTTTAATTCATTTGAACACATACGAAATTCGCGGTCAAGGGCCTAGTGTCATCGGAATAATTTCGGAATAAATACTTTTATGTATCTATAACATATTCATGATAATGTAAAGTATCTGGATATCTTTATTGATATCTTCACAAAAACAAAGCGGTTTAAAATAACAAAACAGAATAATTTCGTTGTGAATATGCAGATAATGCTGTGATATGAAATTTTGAAAGTTGTTTCTAGAAGATGTTGGAATGTGTTTTATCGCATTTTCAGAAGATATTAGATAAGTAACACGAGCTTATACGGTTTTACGAATAAATAGTGGCAAAAAATTAGACAAGCAAGTGACATTTACCATACAATATCTCTTTCGTCTTAAGAACTTCCGGGAAAAAAAAATCTGTTTGTTTAAAATTTTAATTAATCAATGAGAAAGTGTTTGAACAACATCCACCCTTAATCGAAGTGGATATTAACTATAAAGATTCTAATAACTATAAAAATGCATTTAAATATCATCCGAGCTTGTATAGTCACTCTTTGAATCTCATATGCTTCTAAATCCCATGATATAACCCAATGAATATCAGTTTCCTAAACATTGATGGTTTCAATCAAACTATCAATTATCTCCTCATATTTTGTTGAGCCTGATAGTACCTTAAGCAAGCTTTCTATGTCTGTCCTAAAACTGCTTATGAACGTACCAACAAATAATGTATTGCTGATTTTGAAATACGTTAAAAAGCTTTCAAATAAGATAGTCTATTAGGAGACAAGAAGAAGTTTATTATTTTCATTAAAGTCAGGTTTTGCATATTTATTGGCTTAAACAATATTATATGCTAAGCTTTTTCAAGCTTTACATTTCAAATTTGTTACACAAATCACAAATTCCTAATTAAAGATTCAAATTTTTCATCAATAAATCGTATTTTTGAACAAAATATTTTGACTTCTTCAAGGTTTTGATGCGACTATCTTGATTTTAAGAGCTTTAATTAAGCTTTTAAGTGTTAAATACAGACATGAACCAGTCTAGGATTTCATACTTTAAGATTCTAAGGAACAAAAATCTTCCAAAATCAACATTAAAAAGTGTTAACAAAATTAACAAAATAACTTAACACCACACCAGACAGCCGTGACTTGACCTTACTTTGTACATCATTTAAATTGTAGCCTGCTAATTGCTTGATCAAACAAATGGTGAACATGACTTTAATTGCAGCATAACATCGAAGAATGATGTTTGATTCATGGACAACTTCACCATGATTCGACAAACTGGTACTCAATGGAATAACAAGAAGTTATATTTGTTGAGGTAGTTAGTTGATGGATTCGTGTCTTGTAAGAATTTCCAAGAATCTTCAAATGGTTCCGTTTAATCGACAGGTGATGAAAACGATCACACCACTAGGAAGCATATTTCGTTACTAGAAGAACTTTGATGAAGAACATATAAGCATTGGACGACAACGCTTCACGTTTTTATTTACAAGTAATAATCAATACAATATCACCTGCTTGAGTTGCAAATAATCGTGACAAATGCTTTGAAAATGAGATATCAATTGAATTGAAGCCACAAAACACTTGTCGATTTCGAGTTTAACCACTTTTGCAAGTGGTTATTGCAAGGCTATATTAAGGAAGTCAAAAACTGAAATTTTCAAAATCACTTTCACAAAATTTTGAAAAATTATAAAACATCAATCACCGAAAATTTTGTGGTTTTTATGAAACTGAACCTACGACCAAGTGTGCCATATAAGGAAGGAATCCATATTTAAAACGGTAATGGTAATAGTTTTCATTGTTATCCATGACCTTAAACGTCGAACTATGTGAATGATATATATTACGAAATAATCTAATGCAAACCCTTCATATTAGTCACACACTATACAGTTTCTCATATTGCATATCTCTTCAAATTTGTATTTTATAAAATTATAATTGAACGGAAGTCGTTGAAAGAAGCTCAACAATAAATTTAATTTTTCACTTAAGCTGCATGAAAATAATAAGGTTATCTTGAAGTCATGACGAATCTTCTTTTTGGTAAAATGCAGTTTTGTAATTTTTCCCCGATTTTTGGAAAATGCATTTCTTCAATTATGCACTTTGCATAAACAATTTGAGTTACTTTCTAGATGGTTTATCGTTTTGTTTCTTGATATCTCTATCATCTGTTAACGAAAACTCAAGTAACAGAATCCGTTCATGACAGCACGAGACACCATGGGCGTCACATCTCATCAGATTCGTGGAGCAATCAATAAATTTTCAAAAATTATTTGGTTCAATCGTGCAGCAGTCTGTTGACGCCACAAAATTTAATTTGTCTTCTCTATAAAATCACGATCGGTTATATGGAAATATTAATCAATTAAAATCGATTGCATATTATGATGCACTTCACTTTAACGTGTCCATGAAAATCATCTGCAACGCCCTCAGTTCTGGCGTGGATGCCTTCAGAGAGTGGAAAGGTTCCGCAAAGATATGTCCTAGATTCATCAGATATTCATGAGTCAAGGGCTTTAAGTAACTAAAATCAATTAATTTACAAACAATAATTATTACATAAAGAGTTTTGCAACATTGTATCTGCTACCTATTTTTTTAAACCTTAATCGGTCAATGAAAATTTTTTCTGCGTCCCTCCAAGTGATCGATGGAGAAGAGATGCGTCTTGGAACGTCTTCAATGTTGTCTTAAGACTCAATAGATGCAAACTATGAAATTCCGTGTTTGTAATTGATTTTTTAAATGTTCCTGGAATTCATTTTTAATCTGAAAAAAATTAGTTTTGAATAAAATAAAATCAATTCGAATTAGTTCCGATTGCAAATCAATCAAGATTTTATTTTAATTGAAAATTACAGCGAAATCGTCTTAAAGAATTTGTAGCGTTAAGGCGTTACTGAAACGGGAAGTAGAATCGACACTAAGGAATTCCCAAAGAAAACCCAATTAACATGTTAAGGGGAGTGCTGAGAGGGTGGAGAAGTATGTTTTGTCTGTATCTAATCCAATTGAATCCGTAAACTGTCTGAGGTGGTGAAACCGTTTTAGACGTTGACGACTCGTGTATCGCCTCGTAGTAGCCAAGTGTTTCAATTGCTAATAGTATCTACTTCCTCAAAATCACGTTTAATTGTTTTCGATTTTTTCAATACCTCTATCTCTCTGAGTTGAAGTGCGTCGTGCGAAACCTTGATGACACTAATCGTCTTGTCGTAACAACTAAAGACACTGTGATTGGGTTAAGGTGCCAAAATAATGCTTTTGCACAAATTAATCGCGCACTTAACTGGCTCGAAAAGGTCTAATCACCCACGACAGATTTGAGGCGCTTTTGTTGAGCACAACTCTAGCTGAAAGCTCAACCGGTTTGCAATTTCTATGAAGAGTTAGTACGTGTGCTTGCAAGTGAATAAGTGTTTTTTTGCACCATGAAAGTAGCTTCACGTCGTCTTCATTGAACCACTCAATTGTATTGAGACTTTGCAAAAATTTCGAGACTCCAGTGAACACAGCTGGGAGATATGTGAGTATTGGATTTCACAGAGTAATGCTTTTTTTTTGCTTTGTGCAATTTTTAGTTATAGTCATCGGAACATACTGACTTCAAGCTATTTGGAATCGTATAAATAACGCTGGACGTCAAGGAGATCCATATCATTCACTAGCTAGTACAGCTCCAGTGAAGTTCTAAGAAGTTTCAAATTTTCTCATTTCAAAATGGTGAGTCCTTCAGGATTCTGTGAGTTCACAAGGATTAATGGAATACAATTTTTTGTGTTCTTCCCTTAGAATCGCTTCGTCGTTGCATTTGCTGTCATTGCAGCTGTAGCTGGTGATGTCTCTCACTTGAGCTCTCCTTCCAACAAGTACCTCCCACCTAGCCAAGGAGGTAGTGCTGGAGGATTTGGTGGACCTGGTTCATCTGGAGGATTTGGTAGCGCCGGAGGACTCGGTGGTGCTGGAGGTAATGGCGGTGCTGGTGGATTTGGTGGTGCTGGGGGTGCCCATGGTCCAGCTGCTAGATTTGGTGGAGCTGGAGGAGTTGGTGGTGCTGGAGGATTCGGAGGAGTTGGTGGTGGACATGGTGGTGCCGGTGGTCATGGAGCACCAGCTGGTCGTAGTGGTGCTGGAGGATTTGGTGGTGCTGCAAGTGCTCCTACCGGCGAATACTTACCTCCATTCCAAGGTAGTGCCAGTGGCCCAAGTGGTGTTGGAGCTGCTCCATCTTCCACTTATGGTGTTCCTCAAACTGGTGCTGGTGGCTTTGGTGGTGCTCCACAAGGTCGTGCTGGAGGATTCGGTGGTGCTCCACAAGGTCGTGCTGGAGGATTCGGTGGTGCTCCACAAGGTCGTGCTGGAGGATTCGGTGCCCCATCTGGCCCTGCTGGTCATGGTGGTGCTGGCGGTTTCGGTGCCCCATCTGGTGGTGCTGGTCCAACTGGTTTCGGTGCTGCTCCAAGACATGGTGGTGCTGCTGGTGGACATGGTGCACCCGCTGGTCATGGCGCACCAGCTGCACGAGGCAGTTTCGGTGGTGCTCCAAGTGGTTTCGGTGCTGCTCCTGGTGGCTTCAGTGCACCAGCTGGAGGATTCGGTGCTCAAGGAAGCGAACCAGCTCCTGCTCATTCCTTCGGTCCTGATGGCTACAAATACAAAAACCCAAACCAATTCTAATAGCGCTCCTCAAATTTAGACTAAAATAGAAACTCTCTTGAGTGTTCTCTCTGCCAATCAGTATCAAGACAATTTGTAAAAAGAAAAACAGGAAAATAATTTTATTAGTAATTTCTTAAAAAAATAAATAATTAAAAAGAAGTTTCATGCATTTTTACAATTTTTCCAACGTTTTAAAAGTGCCACGAAAATGGTGTCCACCTTCCATACAATGAGATTTTTATCACCTTTCTTGGACACAACATATTTCTATATTCATTCTGTGGTCTCCTAGCTGTTTATAGTTCTCAGGTGATATTTTCAAATTACCTATATGCAACAATATCTTCGTTCTCAAGATAATTATACATTCCAGTGATAAAACGAGAACTTTTTGAATCGAAAAATGGCGGTACTTTTATCTCGGTAAACGTTATACTCGTTATATTTATGAAAAGGTATACTGAAACCCTCTTATCTTCAGTCCGATTTGACGAGAATTGACACGAAGACTGATATAATCTACCGTACTAAGTAATTTCAGTTGAAGGGAAACTTTAATTAGTTATGTAATGTAAAATCGGAAAACTTTTATGATAAAAGTGCTTTGTTTCAAACTACCATAAGAAATTGGTTTGACAGGGTTTTCAACATACTTGACACCAAGAGAACGTTATTTGGAGCAATGAAAACAAGAGTGAATGCAGCACAAAACTTTGATATATTAGGACAAAGTTTGACACTCATATCTGGAATGAATTATATGCAAATGATTTATGGTCCACATATGATGTGAATAGCATGAAATCTTCTTTGAATCATGGCGCCAAAAGCTCACGATTTGAAAGCATTTGCACCACATTATTCATGAATTCAGGTTTTTTATTTTATTTTTAGTTTAGGTTTCACCAGTCAAAATCACATTTGAATCATATAAGCGACCATTCACCTCTTTACCTGATTGAGACACTTGGAGTCAGAGCTATCTTGGATACAACACCTGGCCTTGCCATAACACGAATTGTCTTATATGATTCGGCAGCGGGCTTATGAGATCAAATAAAACACCAAACTTTCCAGGTATTAAAATCCTTTTCTGGAAAAGACTCGGACAAGTTTCAGGACAAATTCAAACAAATTATAAATAGATTAGCTCAGATTTTCCAACGTGTTATATAACATAACCAGATAATTTACAAAAATCTAAGAATTTGGAAGCGGCTGAACAATAATGTGGTGGGGATATTCCATTGTTGTAAGCTGCGCCTTGAGAAGAAAGTAGATATTGATTGACTCCCTCTGGATGCGGTCCGCGATTCCTTTGTGGAGCCAACTGGATCTCACGAAGTGTAATGTTGAAATTAGTGTGATATGCGAAGGTTATCATTGATAGTAAACTCATAGTTTTCATCATACCTTATCACATTCCGGACATCTACGACATGGAGATTTGTGGTAAATTTTTGGCATGATAAGCAATAACACGTTTCCAGTTTGTTATGTATCCGAACAGTGCGTGTGGAAATCATATAATGATCGGTTAAAATTGAATATTAAGTTAGTTAAAACGACAAAATATTTGAGCTTGTTTTTATTTTGCAATATTTAAATTATCTGATATTAAAAATATTTTCTCAACTAATTTCCGTTGAAATAGTTTTTACTGAAAGCTCTCACTTGATGTTGTAAAATTGAAAGTTTGTCGTTTTAATTACACGGTTTTATGGAGCTCGTTTATTGTTTTGAGTTGAAGATATAAAGATTTATTTGGTTTTAATTACTTTTATTTGAATAACTTCAGGATCTCTTAGGAAGTCATCAATAAAACACCTGATAAAGCTTTAATTAATTTTGTCACGAAAATAATTTCCTCTGATTATATAAGTCTTGCTGTTATAATTAAATAAGCTCAAAACAGCGTACCATTTATATGAAGCAATCTATAACTACAATATATTACATATCAGTCACTCTCAATTCTGTGAAAGAGTAGATTCTTATTTATCCGAAGAATAGAAGAGCTCAGTTCAAAAACACATCGATAGTTTACAGGATTTGTAAGATATCAGTTTGTAACATCATAATTGGAGTTCAAAACTTACATTAACAGGTGTTCCCACATTTATAACCCACAAGACAATCAGCGGAAGTCTAAATATCTCATGTTAATCGTGTACAAGTTGATTGATCCTTATCACGTTCAGCTTGTAAAGTAGATAATTGGTTACATTATTGATTAATGACATGTTGTTGATTGGCATTTGTCAACAGCAACAAGCAAAGCCTTGCAAATATGGTAGGTACGGGATATCTTTTGCAGTTATGTCATAAATCGGCTAAAAGCTGGTTTAACCAATACAATAGCTATCAACGAAGCATTTTAAAACAGTTATTAAGCTGAGCAAAAAAATCCTCATGACATTTTGAAATAGGTTTCCAAAATCCAAAATATCAGATAAGCTCATTAATCATAACGAATTCAATGTTGCATTTATGTTTAGCATATGACTTAATTTAGTGATATGTCATAATGCTATACATGATATATGGTTTTTCAAAATATGAAGGTTATTACAAGAAAACGTTTCTTTTGTAAATCTCCGTCTGAAGGATGAGAAGCCATTTTCAATTGAATAAAACAAGATGGTGGTGCGCCGTATTAAAGTTACGAATACTTTTTATGCATTAAATTATTGAATGTCATTAATAAGTCATGACATATTAACTTAATTGTTGTAACTAACAGCATTTTTCTAGATCACATCACTATTACTCGGATGTGGTTATAATTTCCCAGAAAACCAAAACATCCTGTTCAACAACACCAAAGTTCGAATAACTGGAATAAACGTCTAACTTCACATCAATCTCAAGACGAGGGGATTAATAAAAATGACTGTGATATATGACGAAAGAAGATACTATTTCTACGATTATTAACTACTACTCAAAGTGGGCGTGTAAACTTGTTTCGACTCAACAAATCATGATCAGCTTTAGCGATAATTGCTTAATTGAAATTTTGTATCTTTATCTTGTAGCGCTTAAAAACGTGTTAAAACCGGTTGATATCGTTTGAACCTAATCATAATATTGATGTGATAAACTATTTCTTTCAATCATGTGTGACACATACTTGATGTAAAATGATGTCACTAAAGTGTAACACTCTCGATTGGACATTTAGAGTCTGGACTTGGATGATGTTCTACTTAATTTATGAGCTATCCTTGATCCTTCGGGCAAAGATCCTCAAATGGCAAAGTTTTTTGTGACTCTAGTCAATAAGTAAATTTTATCCTAAACTTTGTGTGTAGAACAGGAAGAATTATAGATTCTCTCCCATGATTTGGTGATTGCGGTTCCTTCTGCAGTATTGACACACTAGAAAAAAAATTTATAGATATTTATGACGTCAATTTGAAAATGAATTTTCCCCTCTTGAGTAAATCTCATTCTCCGGTGAATGAAATTCATTTCCAGGAAGCGCAGACAAATACATTCTGTGTTTGATATACATACATAAAATGAATTTTCCCCGCTTTCAGAGACTGAATCCCATTCTCCGGGGAATGAAATTCATTAGGATTTTATATAGTAACATCAGCATAAAAGCTGCTTTCTAGAGTTTTGAATTCGGAGACCATTGACTCACTGAACTGCTGCTATAGATTGAGGGACGATTCTAATTTTTGTATTCATCATGATAAACAAGTTGCCTTCTTCATTAATGCTAAGGCGATTATTGACCCTACTTAGTGATACCACATTGATGTGTTTGTCGAGTGACCCATGACCTTCCAACACTTGACATTGACACATGTTTGCTTACCTTGATCGAGGGCATTGAAGTGGTCAAAGTGAGGAAACTTTTCAAACAAATAAATTTGACATGGGCCCATTAATCAATTCATATGGATTCAACAAGTTGTTTCCACAAAATTGATTCCAAATGAAGATTGTCAAATCATTTGTTTCGACAAGTGGTCAAATAGAACTTCCGGTCATTTCACACTGTATTGACTCCGGAAGTTATATTCTTATACATTTTTCTTAGTAGAGAAGTATCTAACAGGTTATATAACACAAAATGATATCACATCAAAATCAACTGATAACAGATATTATTATCCCTTTCATAACACCAAATATTTCGCAAGGTTAACTGGACAATCTGCTCACTTCTTGATTCCTCGTTTCTTCTATCTTTTGCTGGTCAGCTTTGATCTTTCCACTGTGGTAACAAAAAATTGTGATTATGAATCGAATTAATTAATTAAATAAAATCTATACTCCCGTGGTACTAATTGATACAATCTTTCTAAAAATAAAAGTTAGCTTTCGATTTTTCTTGTTTTTTGGGTAATTTACTTTTTGCTGTTCCTGCTAAAATGTCTTGGCCACTTGTGGCCGGTTTTCAAGTTCCGTGAGGGTGGATAACTTTAAAATTTTAATATTAAATGATAATCCTATCTGTAATCTTTAGGTTTGCAAATTATTCTTCTAAATGAATTCGTGACCAATCTCCCGCTTGAGATTTCAAGACATCTTGGAGCCAGAACTTTTTCTGGGATGATTAAATCGAAACCTGGAAAGCTGTCAGTTACTGTTGGTCTAGAGATGTGGATAATCCTATGATTTAGTACAAAACGATTCCACGAAACCGACTGTTCGATGACCCGTGCTGGTGATATCTCTGAGATTTATATAAATGTTTAATAGCTTCGAAATAAAAATGCATAATTAACTAATTCTGTGAGCAACAAAATTTGCTAACATGCAAAACAGGTAGCATCCACAAAGCCATTTTAATGGGTAGTTCATTTGATCAATAACTCATCTTCGGACACGCATAATATACGACTTAACTCATTGCCAAGTAGCTTGATAACTTCATGAGCCAGAAAGCCCTTAGAGATGAAGTGTCTCTTGCAGACCTTGGACCAGACACTCCTCGCAAGACGAAGTCAATTGAAAAACATGACGCTTGACATTTGAGTACGTACTTGAAGACGATGGACACAAGACAGTAGCTTGAATGTGTCACAAAAACCACTAGCCAGAAGGTGAAGAAGATTGCCAGTACAAAACATAATCGCCATCAAATCAATTTAACTTCCCTATTTGTCTGAATTTCAACCAAAATGAAAATTTTACCCAATTCAAAACTTCTCCTGGACATTCAGATATTTTTGAAAACATCAATTCAGGTTTTTGCAGACACCTCTCAACATTCAGACGAATTTCCGAAGCAAAATAATAAAAAATATATAAAATCACTTCCACTAGGCTTTTGATAATATCAATTTCCAGGTGTAGAAAACGTAGAAAACGTTGAAAAAACACAAAATCAAGACATAGATTTAACTTAACAGATAAAATAAAAGAACAACTTTTAAAAGCTAGTTCCTAACATGATGTTAGCTTATACACAAGTGTTGACAAATTTGGCTAAACTCGAAGGAGCCCACCAATACTATTTTGTTTCGGGCAAAAAATAAATGAGATTTCGTATAAATATAGAATCGGGTTTCGTAATCAACATCATTCCAAAGTTGAACTTACTGAAGTCAACTTAACCACCTCTAATCAAGTCTTGCCGAAGAGATAAACTTCAAAAATACAAAAAATGGTAAGTTGTAAGGACTGGATTTGAATTAGTTTAAGAACGGGTGGGATTAATTTGACTTTACTGATTTTTTGTTGTTTTGTTTTTAGAAATTCTTCATTGCATCACTGGCTATTATTGCTGCTGCATCAGCTGATGTTTCACATTTGACACGTCAAGCCGATGGATACCACTACAGTCCACCAAAACAGGATTACCTTCCTCCAGTAAGGGGAGACACAGCTCAAGCAACTGGATCATTCCCAGTTCTCTCAGCTGGAACTCCAGTTCAAACTGTTAGCCGATTTGGTGCCGTTGGTGGATCTGCTCCTGTAGCAAGCTTTGGCGCTGCAAGTGCACCTGCCCCAGTTGCTAGCTTCAATGCAGTTCCTGCTTCAGCTCCAGTTGCAAGTGCTGCCCCAGTTCAAGGTTTCAGACAAGTTCAAGGTGTCTCTCAAGTAAGCAGTTTCGGACAAGCTCAAGGTGCTGCTCCAGTTGCCAGTTATGGACAAGTTCAGGGTTCCGTTCCAGTAGCCAGTTTCGGACAAGTTCAAGGTGCTGCTCCTGCCACAAGATTTGCTCAAGTAGGGGGTGCTGCTCCAGTTAGCAGTTTCAGACAAGTTCAAGGTCCCGCTCAAGTCAGCAGTTTCAGACAAGTCGCAAGCTCTGCTCCTGTAGCTAGTTTCGGATCAGTTGCTGCTCAAGCTCCAGTAGCCAGTTTCGGATCAGTTGCTGCTCCCGCTCCAGCTGCTCAATTTGCTCAAGTTTCACCAGTATCCCGTTTCGGCTCCACTGTTGGATCTTTCGGACAAGCTGCTGTTCCACAACAAGAATACTTGCCACCCACTCAATACGCTTCGAGCCTGACAGTTCAACAACATGCCGCAGCTCCAGTCCAACACTACGCACCTGCTCCAGTTCAACAACATTACGTAGCTCCAGCCCAACAACATTATGTAGCTCCAGCCCAACAATATTATGCAGCTCCAGCCCAACAACATTACGCAGCACCAGTCCAACAATACGCAACTGCTCCAGTCCAGAGGTTTGCTCCAGCACCAGTCCAACACTACTCACCTGCACCTGTTCAGACATATGCCCCAGCACCAGTCCAACAATACGCAACTGCTCCAGTCCAGAGATTTGCTCCAGCACCAGTTGCCCCCGCTGCTCCAGTTGTCCCATTGGCCACTCGCTTCTCAGGATCAGTTGCTCAACCAGCATCAGTAACTGGTGTCCAAGCAACTTCCCTTCAAGTTGGAGCTGTCAAAGAACCAACTCCAGCACACACCTTCGGCGCAGACGGTTATAAATACAAAAACCCAAATTTGTAAATTGATTACCAAGAAAAGTATTTGATAACGATTAAAAATGATAATAAATTGTTAAAATTTTAAACAAATTTAACCTATAACCTAATTCCAAAATTCCAAAATGGCTACTGGCTATAATCAAAATGGCTACCGGAAAAACGCGTTTTCTCGATGGAATTTTGTGAGTTCCATTGAATCAAATGTTTGACAAATCGTTTTGGAGATGTCTTAATTATTTTAAATCAGACGTATTTTTATTAAAGAAGAATTGCCAAATTTGTAACAATAAAATGCATTTTGCCGGAATCTTCGAGGAAATCCACTTTAAGTCTGATGGATTGATGCATTCACCAATGCGTGGGACTTTTGTTTCTTGCACAATTTATCAAATCTCATCAATAAGATTTTCTTTTATCTCATCAGATTTTAATTAGCTAACATGAATTAATTATTAAAAATAAAAAATTCCAAGCTTTTGAAAGACAGACAAATGTGAAAGTTTTGATAACAGCTAATGTAACCAGGTATATCAACCTGGACCGGATAACTTGAGGAAATCGTTTCTGTAGTTGACACAAGTTTGATAGTTTACTAATCCATGAATCATGACTTTAATGTACCTATTATATACAAACATCTTGGATAAACGTCACAAATCGACCTTGTCATGTAACAAAATGGGCCACAATTGCGTCTTGGCTGTATATCGGTTGCTATTTTATGTTAAACATGTCAGATCAGGTTAAGAGATATAAAGCAAATGTTTAGTTATATCATGGTCAATATTATATAACACACTTGATTTTGCAAAAGCTGATGGATGTTCAACCAGTCAACTTTTTCCAAGTCGGATACTCGCGTCTGGCGCCAAATTTTATTCGTCAAATGTAAGACCACGTGATGAGGTTTAACATATATTTCAAGCACTGAACCGCAGAAATTCACAAGATTGTCATGTTGTTCAAGTTAACAGAGAATGTTTCATGATCTCAAAATAACATTGAAGGATACAAATCCTATTTGTGACATATCTAAAATAAATCAGGAGATTAAACGACTAAGAATACAACAAAGGAATTGTGTAACCGTTTGTTTAAAATTTTGTACATTCAAAGCCGCATGACTATTGCCGATACTGAATTTTTTGCACCAAGAAATGCAGCACAAAAAATTCATTTTTTCCATATAAAAATTCAATTAATAATTTTTTTTCATTTTCCTTTAAAAATTATAAGAAACAAAATTTTTAATTTTCTATAAAAATTTGCATATAAATGGATATCTTTCACTACCGCCTTTTAGTGAGACTCATTAGTTTTGCATCATATTCAAAATTTAAACAATTTCAGCATCCGTTTTTTCCCCAAACCAAATTCCTGCATTTTTAATTGCACTTTGAGTGGAAAAATATAATAAATAAATGTCCTAAGTTCAGGAAACTCTGTCCCAACGCTAATAAATCTTGACTTCTGTCACCTACTTAAAATCTAAAGTTTGTCAATACATGACCGAAATTCGAATAAAATCGTTTGCACAATTGCATTTTAATTTTCCGTAGAGAAAAAGTGGAGACTTGAAAACAACCTACTTCTTAGTATTCTCTATGTATCGCATCTACTTCAAGTGCAGCTTCGAAAATGGGTCTAACAACACCGAAAACTGTATGCAAGTTGAATTGAAAATTCAAGTCCACAAGTTCTCCGAAAAAAAAGCCCACGCCAAAAGGGTTTGAGCTCGTGCCATCCAAATGAGAAAGGTAAATGAAATTTCTCATGAATTTTCATATCAACATAAAAAAAAATTAATAAATTTCCGTAGATGTATCGATTAAGGCAATCCCATCCATGATATGACCGCTGATAGCGATAGCCATGTCTAGGAGAGTGGACCACGAAGTTTGGTAATCCGAAATCCGAAAAAGTTAAAAGTTTTTTTACATTTTTACATTTTCATATAAATATCGAAACGACGAGGTCGGACCATCATTCGGTAGTTCGCCTATCTAGTGTTCACTTACAACTCTGAGTGGATTAAATAGTTAAAATATGGTAAGCGTCTTGATTAGCCTGTGGATTAAAATTGACTGGATTTATCATTATCGTCCTTTTTTAGAAGCTGTTCTGCATAGCTCTGACGGTTATAGCAACCGTGTCTGCTGATGTGTCGCACTTGAATTTGGGTCAACACCATCATCACCATCACCATGACCAAGCGTCTCAGCATGTGTACTTGCCTCCTCCACAGAACACTTATCTTCCACCGGCTCAGAATGTTCCAGCTCAACAGAACTTTGAAGTTCAACAGAATGTAGCATCACGAGCCGAATTTCCTGGCCAGCAGACTGTTCAGCCAACTGTAGAGCAGCAATCTGCATCTCAAGCTGTACAAAATCTTCCAGTTCCTTCGCTTTTTTCCAACTATCAAACACAACAAGTGGAGCAACCACAACAACCCCAGCAACAGCCAGAACAAACATTGCAACCAGAAGAACCTCAATCACAAGTTGAGACACGGGGTTCAGAACAAGCAACTGATGTCAACGGACAAGAAAACCTTGCAGCTCAACCCGTTGCTGAGCTAAAACAAAAACTACCTTTGCCAACATTCATGGAATTCTTGCAGAAATTACGCTCTCAACTAGAATCTCAAGTTGCTCCACCAGCTGGAGTTCAATATTTCCCACCCCGAGCTGAACTTGATGTTGACGAACCAGAGAAACCAAGTGAAGCCACACAAGAAGCACCAGTAGAACAACAAACTCTAGAAGTGCAACCAACCTTCCCAACTCAAACCTTCCAACAAACCTTTTCTTCCCCACAACAAACGTTCCAAGTTCGTTTTCAGTCAGCCAACTCTGAATCTCCAGCTTCCCAGTCAACTCTCTCCCAACTGAATTTCTTCCTCCCAAATCAAGCCCAAGTCTCTGCATCTCCAGTCTTCCAGCAATCAGTGGCTCCTACATATCTTCCACCTGCACCTGAACAAGCTCAACAGCCAGTGTCAACTTTCACAAGTGCTGCACCACAACCAACGTCAACATCTTTCCAACAGTCTGCCCAGGCATTCCAAGTTGCTCCACAAAGAAGCTCTTTCGGACAAACTGCCTTTGTTGCAACGGGTGGCGTATTTCCACCTGCACAAGCCGCTCCTGAAACCAGATTTGCGTCTCCAGCACCCAGTGCACCAGTAGCTCCAACTGCTCCAGCTGCACCATCTGTTGCACTTCCAAATCAAGCTTACCTACCACCGGCATCAGCTGCACCCTCATTCCCAACTCTTGTTTTCAATCAAAGATTCGCTCAGCCAGAACCAACACAACCTGCCGCTGCTCCAGCGCAACCAACGCCGCCTCCCGCTCAACATCCTGCGTACTACAACGCTCCAACAGCACAGCAATTCGTACAACAAGCTGCATCTCCAGCTCCAGCCCCAACTTCAGCAGCGCTTCCCCAACAGGAATACCTTTCTCCAACATCAGAAACTGCACAGCCGTTCACTGAAGTCAAGGAAACCCAACCAAATGTCCAGAACTCACCCCAAAATTTTAGAAAAGCTGCCAGTGGAGTTTCAATGCAGCAACATTTTTCAGCCGGGCAAGAATTTGTGCCACGAAGCAACTTCGAAGAAAACAAGGCACCAGCACCTCAGTATCTTCCTCCAGCTCAGCCTCAGTCTCCCCAACAACCTGCTCAGCAACAGTTTCTAGCTCAGCCAGAGCCACAAAAGACACCTTTTTCCCTGGACAGCAGAGCACAACTGCCAGCCAGTGCTTCAGTAGAACCCCCAAGACAACCTCAACAAAATCAACAATTCCAGGTGTCTCAGTTTGCACCACAATTCCAATCGAAACCTGAGCCACCAAAATCGTTTGTTGCACAACCACAACCAACATTGAATGTGCAAGAACCCAACTTCGCTGCACCACAACAGCAACAAGTGTCACAATTCGCCCCACAGTTGCAGCCACCAACTGGAAAAGCTTATCAATCCCAAACTCAGTCCCTGGTTGGAAGTGCTCCACAATTCGTTCCACAATTGAATGTTCTAAGGCATAACGTGCCTGAACCACAGAGCCAACAGCGACCAGTTCCACCACCTCAGCCACAGTTTGAGCAACCAGCTCAGCCCCAGCTACATTTCGCACCAGCTCCAAGTGTACAACCAGCTCAGCCCCAACAACAGTTCGTACCAGCTCCAAATGTAAAAGCAGTTCCTACGCAACAGTATGTTCCTCCAGCTCACAGTGCACAACCTGTCCAACCTCAGCAACATTTTGCATCTACCCCTAGTGCACAGCCAGCTCAGGCCCAGCAACATTTTGCGGTTCAACAGCAGTTTGCTCCCCAAGTGCAGTCTCGTTTCACAGCACCACAACAACATGTTGCTGAAGCACCAAAGGCTCAACAACAATCACATGTCCAACAACAAGCTCCGCCTCAATTCCAACCTCAACATCAAGCACCAGCGCAGACCCTTCCACAAGCAGCTGCACAACCCCAACCAACACAAGCCGTAGCTCCTGTAGCCCCGCAGGCTCCACAAACCCAATCGTTCCAGTTCCAACAGTTCCATCAACAGCCCCAATTTGTTGCTCAATCGCAAGTGCAAAGCAGAACTGCTTTCCCATCTCCTGTGCCAACGATTCTGCCACAGAACTACCCAACTCCAGCTCCACTGGCTCCACAACAAGGTGAGTCCCAGCCAAGTCACACATTAACCAATAACGGCTACAACTACAAGAACCCAGCTGCGACAGCTCATTGATTTTAGACTATTTTTGTAAGTCAACACAGATAAGCCGATGTTCCCTAGATTTTGAAATCCAAAGGAAGAACTAGATACGAAGGAGCACATTTTTGTGCTCGTATTGTTAAAGTTGATTATTTAGTATAAGATGACTCGTTGTTAAATCTATAAAGCTTCATTGCAAATTTATAAAGTGTTTTCTCCTCAAACAAAATAACCAAACACACAATCGTAAAAATCCAATAAAACTCCATAGTGACAAAACCAATGACTTTATCATCTAGAGCACATGAATCTTCCTACAAGTTTAAGACACTCGTCGTACCGATTTTGAGCATAAATGCGGGAAAAAGCTTAAAAAGCTTAACATACTTTTAGGAAAAACAAAAACCTTTTATTTCGATTTCGAATAGCTTGAAACCTAGATCAACTACAATACAATTCATGTTGCTGATTTGAATTTCCAATGTTTTAGAGATTTGAGAAATCTTCCAAACCTCGTTTCTGGGAACTCGTCTGCAAGTGATGTAAGCTTCCTGGCGTGGGAGGAACCTCCAAGAATTACGAAATTGACATTGAAGAACGGGAGAAAAGGTCATTCTGGATGAGGTAGCATATTCTGGCTTAAGAGTTATTTATAAGACACCACTTGCGGTTTGTGGTTAGACAAGCCCCATAACCTCAAGATCTTTATCGCATTTGCTAACACAGATTTCTGGTAATTTATGTTCCCTCTTAGGTGTAGTCCTACTCAGTCCATGTGATAAATTAAGAGATCCAGACACAATCGAAACACAGCAAGTGAACCTTAAAAGTTGAAACTCTGCTCCCGACTTCCTCGTTCAATTTTCTCGGAGTCATCTTGAACTCATTATCAAACGCCAAACGTGATCACTTCGAATTCAATTTCAACCTCTTCTAATGAGAGTAATTACTAACAGATGCAAAAAGCTGAAAAACTGCAAAACTTGAAGCAGCAAAAACAAATAAGAACCGGCAGAGCTTTGTGTCAATATTTAAAAAATTTAAGCGAAACGACCGCAAACATGTATCTAGTGGCTATTCTGAAAGATAAAGAAAACAGGCATATGACTTCACAGTAACGAGAAGTTTTGCAAAAGTTTCATTAAATTTTTTGTAACTAAGTAAAATGTTAATTAAACAGAATCGTGTGAAAATTATAATTAGAGTCTTACCGGATATTGGTTTTCATGAAACATATAATTGAGCTTATGCAGTTTAGATCACGTCCATGTTTGTGAAGGAGTCCGGGAATTCCTGCAAAATCTTTTAGTTCCTGCTACAGGTTAATCGAGTGATGTAACCCTGTCCGGGAGCTTTGTTCGGTGGGGGCGGTCAGTTACGTCTTAAAGATGTTTGCGGTTTCGTTGATACTTTGATTCTTAAATAAGAATTAGTCACGAAATTTGAAGAAGAAATTTATTCTGATTGTTATGAGGTTCAATTTATTGTGACCACCTCAATATCTTAATAATAAATTTTCTTAGCATCACGATGTCTTACTGTGCATCCGCTACGGAAACTTTTCAACAAGAACTGGTTTGACTTTGAGCTAATCAGAATGGCAATAACTCAACAGATATTGTAAAAAATTGTTTGTTTTTGTCAAATGTGTATGTATTACAGGGGCCAAAATCGTAATCCTAACAAGGAGTTTTGAAGGTTAGAGGTGACCCAGTAATATTTTACCGTACAAAACTCTACTGCTGTTATGGCTAATCCATACACAGTTCAGCAGATTCCCTAGGATCTAGAACTATGGTTTATAGAATCTGACATTCTTCATATCTGAGAAGACAAATATTGTGAGTACAAAGCTTCAGCGATATCCTTGAGAAACTATTGAAGTAACTCGAACCGAATCCGGAACTATGCACTTGTGACACCAAAATAGTTAATCTTCGTGTATCTAGAGAATAATTATAATGAATTCATTAACTCCATTTTGAATTATCTTTTGAAGTCGTATCTTGTGTACAAAAACAAATCTCATCGTGCATTGATCAAACCGCAGGTGAGCATCATATCTGACAAGATCTGTGACAAGTTGTGTCACATTAACAACAGATACACGATGTTCAATTAATCGAACCAACGAACTTATTGAACACAAAACCTAACTAAACATACCAGCGTGGGTAAAACTAAAGAGAAGCTTCCGACAACCTTGTAATAATTAATGATCCACCATGATTCCATCGATTTCTTGTACCACCAAGTTGAAGTTATGATGAAACTAAAATTCGTCGTTTTTTCCTGCTATAGAATCCATAGAAGACTAGGAGACATGATGACACTTGAGTCAAATAAAATTGTACTTGACACGATTGACCACTGATCGTGACATGCATCTAATGCGAATCCTCGTGTATGTCTGGCACCATTTGGTCTCCTATTTGCTAAAGAATTTGTCATTAAAGACTGAAACTCTCACCTTCATTATGCAAGAAACGCGCCTCTCGTAGACGCATAAAGTTCTCCAAACATCCATTAACAGACGCAATCGTTGCGTTTTATGAATGTAAGTGGAACGCACGTAGACTCCATTGTGCCCGTTTTGTTTTATAAATTTGCACGTAGAAAACACTATAATAACAATAAAAATCTTGTTGCATTTGGATGTGGTTAGATGGAATTCATTGAAGAGGGCAAAACTCTGAAGCTAAGGGGCTTTTGTTTAGCTCCACTGCGTTTCCCCACAATGAGTCTCGAACGTGACCCAGGCTTGATTGATTCACTGTGATTGATTGAAAGGTAATAAAGAGATGACTTGAAGAAAAAGAGTTCCTTAATTTGTGGCTTCGAGAAGAAAAAACGAATTTGTTCGAATCAATGACGCGATTAAATTTTGAATTTTCACTTTTAATGGCCAGCATTACAAAATTTTGATAGCCCGCTTCATGATATACAAAAACCGATTCATGGTTTAACGAATTTGTGATAACCTTCATCGAAAACACTTTTTATATAACATCCAGAACGTTTTGGAAGCGGATAATTGTAAAAGGGGTTAGTAGTACTCAAATGTACTTCTCTTTGTGGTTATTACTGCGTATCTGAGACTTTTCTTGATTTCTCTTGAAGAAGACCTCAATTAGATTTGTCAGACACTCTAGGATTCATCACAACAAATTTCTTGCTCTTCCTTCAAATGACTGCGTTTCTGTTTAATGTAAATTAGGTTATAAATTACATTATTTTTAACCACTAACATCTCGCATCAGATTTAGGTCAAAGATTCCATTACGTTGAGTGTTTTCACGGGTTTCTTTATTGTGCCATCACGAAACCAAATTAACAAATGTTTCTATTTCAATGGTAAGAATCAATGACACAGCAAAATCACCTTCTCACAAATCCATCAAATGTAAATTATTAACTTTCCTAAAAACAAATTTCAAAGTTTCTATACCCACTTCAAACCCGATTAGTAATACATGCGTCGTAATCGGTTAAATCACTTCACATAATCTTGAGTCATAAAACAGAACTCATTGAATGCCGTTAGTACAGGTAATTTACATACTAACCGTATTATTTTGTTTATTTTTAGGTTAGAATACAATAAACCTCAAAGTGATGAATACTCATTGCTTACCTTGATTTTTAGGTGACCGTGGTCAGTGATCTGTCAATGTAGAGTGTTGATAGTTAACACCTTGCACTGGTAATTGATGAAAAATTATAGTTTGGCGAATTCCGATTAGCCTGACACTTGTATGGCACCATTAGCATAATTTCTTGGGGGTTCTTGGAACACTTCATTTTTACAAAGTTAATGTTTCGAATTGTTTTTCTTAAATTTCCGTGTTTCCGCAAATTGTGCCCTTCAATTCATGAATTTTTGTGTTTATTTTCAAATTTTGTAAGACACAAATTAATTTCGTACAGGTTTTAATGAATTATCCTTTTAAATTTATCTCCGCCTAATGATTTTCTAATTGTTGTGAAGTGTTTTGTGGAAAACGTTTTTAAAGAATCAATTAGTAAACAAAATCATTTAGGGTTTGTTCAAGGAACTGTACTAGTTTTGAAAACATTTTGTCTTGTTTTTGTTCACAAACCATACGTCTTTAATGTGATTTCATTGAAGACGTAAACAGAATGTTTTACATTCAAAAACATTGAAAACACTGAGTACAATTTAATCTGCTTTTCAATGCAACAGGGTTAAACGCGTTTTTGGCTAAACTTTTGTATGTGAAAAACGTAAAAATTTGATACGGTTAACCTGGAATCCAAGTCAAAGGTCAGATGAGTAGACTTAAGTTTGGCAAAACCAATTATGTTTGCTGCAAAACGAACCATTTTGGATAAACCGCATATTATGTTTGGTGATATTAACATAACGCACTTTTGAACATTTTTCATGGCCAGATACTATTTGATATGGTGTCTACATGAATTCAGTTACGTCAAATTGGTGGTCTATTGAAGGACCTCTACTTCTGACGAATCGCAAAATAGAATTTTCAATGAATATTTGAATATTCATTATCACATATTACAAAACGCTACATCCTAGTATCATTCAGTTTACTAGGTTGAAGAGCTAAATCTTTATTTGTAGAATTTGGCATATCTCATGTAAACGGATTTCTCTAGCTTCATGTTTGAAGTTGAGTTGTGAACTACTATTACTATGTGAAGTACTAGTTATTAAAGAACTGGTTTAATAAACTTCATGAAGAACCACAAAGCATCTCTGGGAAAAATTATTTCATAAACAACAAACTAGACTTGTCGCTTTGGATAATTTTATTAAGTTCATAGACTTGGCATTTAGGAAAGGTCATATAAAGCACGTAGTGTATAAAGTATGCCCACGGCTGTAATATAACTTAACAGTGAATGAACGAGAAACACTAGATACTGGACAGTCTCTTTAAAATACACCTCAGACGCATGACCTTAAATTGGATGTTGATAGATATATTCGTGTTGTACTAAAGTGGTACTCCATTCAAGAAATTTATATTGCATTTTTAATAATATAAATTGATCTTGAAATTGATTGAATGACGCGTTCAAATCAATACCATGAGGAACTTTTGATTATCCGATAGACGCCATGATTTTGACCTTTTAGTATGAAACAAATATCGTTCGGTAATTGATGTTCCCCACTTCAAGACCTTGTCAATACCTCCTTCCTTCTTAGCCATATCATATTTCTTTAAAATTTATAAATCATGTACAGCCTATGAACAAATAATATTCAGTTACTAATATCACACCATCGACTGTCAACATGTGTCACTTAAGAAACTCCAAACAAATTGGTAGTACGTATAATTACGTGATACACGGTTAACACATAAAAACAGATTTCAACTACCGCAAAAAAACATGTTGATGGAATCAATGATAATTCGTTTTGTTGATACTGTATCGATTTGATCTGATTTAGTGGTAATTACATGTAACTCATAACACTTGCTAACAAAAACCCACAAACAAAATCACCAAATCATGGCCATCAACTTTTCGGTGAGATGATACTTAGAAACCTACATATATAAAACACAAACAATTGAAAATAGCTATTGAGCTATTGTTTAAATTACAAAGCTGTTAACTCATAAGTAGCTCCTCAGGGGTCCAAACTCGTTTCATGTTATACAGAAATTTGATATGAATAACTCGTAACATAACTCTTAGTTATTTCGCCAAGTCATCTATCTCGATTAGATTTATCTTATGTGTGAAGTCATCAAAAAACGTCGAAACCCATCTTTTAATTACACTTTGATTTAAGTAGCTACACAGAATTCCAAAGGAGTAGTAGCCAGTCTTGAGACTACCTTCTGATGTTCTGTCCAATAAAATGTCATCAATCAATTACAGCACTCTACAATTATTTTGAAGGAATTGGAAATTGTCTTATGAAAAACATGATAAACGACCATAATTCTATTATATAAAATTTGATATTTAAAGAGCTTCAACTAACTTGACTAACCTTATTTGGAAGATGCACTTTTCTTTGTTAAGCAATTATGACTTTGATTGAAGTTTTATTATAAATAAATCATATGAATTAAAATCGATTATTATATAAAGGTAGAAGGTTGTATCACAACGCAACTTGTCACAGTTAATCGGAAGTGACATATCTTTACATAACCTCGTTCCTGGATGATCTCAGAACTTTAAAATTGGAAATAATTAAAATTAATGCACATTTTTAATTGTAAATTATATTTTTATTGAAGGAGACAATAATTTATTAAGATAAAATAACTTGAATAATACCAACAATGGTAGATGATATTGAAGTTTCATTGAAGCTATGTTCCAGGTGTCATCTTCACATCTGAGTCTGGGTCATCGTCCCAACGATCACAACCTTCATTGGATTTGTGCCATTCAATTATCCTAGATAGAGATGTCTCAATCAATACAAAAGTATTAAATATCTTATTGAATACAAATATCTTTTGGGGTCATTATCATATAAATAAACGAACATATAAATGACAGCCAATCGTCATATTAGATAATAACTTTGCTGTTAACGTTCTGCGTGGTATTGCATAAAATTGAATGAATAAAATGAAGTCACTTTTAATTAGATACAAAACATATAAGCGGATTTGCACGATTCTGTTTGTTTCATCAAATTAATTGGGAAATATGTTTGAAAATATATAAAAATTCTTATATGTAGTTAGATTGGAGATACTTTGTCACGATGTTTTGTGGTTTACTTTCAGTGGGTTTTCGCGGATTTACTTTCGTATTATTCCAAAAGTTAGATCTGTTATCTCACTGTCTTATATGGTAAGAGAACCCATAATTTCATCAGTATCATGTTCTTTAATGAGATAACACTTAATATCTTTTTTCAAGACATTGACACCTTTAAGCCATGAAAATTCTGATTTGATAAATAACCTCATTTCTAACACGAAATTTTATATAATATATCAATTAAATGAGTCTACTTTAGTAAGTGGTTAAATTTAATTGATTCAACTTTAGTTAGTTTTTGAAGGTCAAAGGCAATTGCAGGAAATTATTGCCACGAAGAAAAGAATTTATTAATGAATTTCCGACGTATCTGCTTCCCTAGTATCCATCATGGTTTCGTGATACTTCTCTATGAGATATTAGTAAATCCATCAAAAATTTTATAATGTCTGACATGCAACATATGTCTTCTATAATTATTTTTGGCAAATTTTAATAAAAATTACTTTTTGTTAAATCGGTACAAACAAGTTTATCTGCTACTCTTCCATTTTTCTTCGTTAGGTTTATCACTTAATTATCCACTTTGTTTCTGTGTCTAATTTTATTTATTCGGTTTTTATTCAAAAACTTCAAATTGAATTTTGAAAAAACCGTCTCGAGACAATTTTTTGATGCACTTTTGCGAATTACGTAAGAAAGTTTCAATTCAAGTTTACTCAAGAACGTTGCAGAGACACTAGCTACGTGACACACCTGACTTATTGGTCGTGCTTAAACCTTAAACCTGAAGTTGTTGATTAATTACCAGTATCTATACCCTGCCAAATGCAGTCTGCACTTAAAAGAAAGGATCCAGTTTCTTGAATCCTAAAAAATTGTTGTTATAGGCAATGATGTTGCTATATCTCCAACAAAATAATAATCTAATAGGTTAACGTGAAGAAATCGAAAATATCGAATTAAATTCAGTGTGATCAATTGATTTGTCATAAAAATGTTTAGTTCTATTCAAATTCAATCTTATATCCGAAATGCATAACCCATCTATTTTTAAAATATTTGTTGACATACTGCGAACTTATGAAGGAGATTAGCATGATTAGAATCGAAGATAGGAGCTCTTCCTCTAAATGAGTATTGTGATTCAAATAATGGGGAAACAAGTATTTTGCAAGCAAAAAATTTATTAAAATTAAATAATCTTTATTGTAAAAGAACGTTAAACTTTTGTCTTTTAGAAGATATTCTATTGAAATTTGTGATTTACGATGCTGTTATGGTGGCAAATTTAGCTTTTGTTGACACTTTCGATGACGCGGTTTTTCGTTTTTTGTGAAAGTGAAAATAACTCATTGAAGTTGAAAGTCATTATTGTCTGATGATGACATCAACTTGTTATTAGATGTAAGTGATTTTAACTAATAAGACAATATCACGAAGTAATACATATTTTAATGAAAGGTTCGTTTTGGTTTTTGAACAATGAACTTGTGGGGTCATGAAACTGAAGCCGAAAACTTGCAATTTCTTAAAGAAAGAGGTTAAAACAAATAAAGAAAATGTTAGTAATGTCTGGAACCAAAACCAAATTTCAAAAAAACATCTTGATGTCAAAGAAAAATTCACGACTTTGAATTGTGAGGGAAACTCTTCGTTCAGAATTGAGCTGGGAAAGGTCGTAATGAATTAAAAAAATCACGATTTCTTGCTTCAATTCGAACACTACTTATATGAAAGTCTTAAAGATCCATACAACAAAGTACAGACGCCGATGGTAAACGTCTTAAAGACGACTTGAAGATTAACATATATATTTTTTGTTTTTTTAATGTTTCGCACTGCTCTCAATGAATCACTAATGAAGGAAGAAAACTGTTTAAAACTCACGTACTGAACTCAAGTTCATAGAAGTTTGTATTTTGAACCTTTTCTTGAACCTTTTCTTGAATCAATGAAAGTGAAATTTATCGATGAAACAAAACAAACAGAGTTCCCAAGTGAATTTGTATCTAGCAAGTATCCAAATCAGACTGGAGATTGTTCCTCCAATACGGTGGAGAAACATTTTTCGAAGCCCCACCTTTCCCGGTAATTCCGAATGAAGTAAGCATCCTTCACAAGTGAATGCTAGAGATTTTGGATACCATCTAGAACAGGTAGTCGTCAATATGAATATGATCGATATGAGCTTGGAAGGGATACAACTACATCATAACGTTCGGTGAGATTCAAACATAATCACAAGACAATGAAAATCTAACGATAAATGCTTAACTTAAAGCTATGTCCGGACGAACAAGTTATTGTAGAAGTTCTCCCCCAATTCGATCTGTACAAGCGCATCCAACACACACACAATGGCCCCATCATGGAGCTAGCTTCCATCTCCAACCGTTGACGCTAAGCTAGACCGTGCATCCATATAAATATACGGATGGGGATCAAGATGGACATCATTCGAGTTTTGAGTTTTATTCGGCACACATCTGTGACCGAGAAGGGATTAAAGTTTAACCTAAATAAAAAGAACAAGACACTTAGTTGAGTGTTGCACAATTGGAGTTGCTAATAGAGTCTTAAGATGGTGAGTTAAGTGAACGTTTGGCGAAAATATAATTAGTGATATTCGGAGTTTGGATTTTCGAAGTTAGGAGTTATAATAATAAGGCAAAGATCAGTTAATCGTGACGGGTGTGTTAGCTCACCCGGTTGAAAGAACAATCAACAGTGAAGAGATTTATCAGGTTTTTGTAGCTTTAACAAGCTGTAATTCAAAGTGAACAATATCAAGAACATGGCAATTGTTAACATCTGATTGGAGATGCAGATAGCTTCGAAGTCATGGATTTGTGGAGTCATAAGCGAAGTTGGAAAATATTGAAATACGACGAATATTTGAAGAAGTGCTTAACGCATTGTTTCGTCAATTAAGAGTTTATTACCTGAGGAAAACAGAAAAATACATAAACAGTTTAACCTAGATTTGAGGCGTTCTAGATGGAGCATCAAAATTTACTGACAATCTTCTTTGTTCTCGTTACAGAAAGAGCTCTTACTGGCACTCGCGGTGACAACCGCAGTGTTAGCGGACGTATCTCATTTAACTGGCACGTTGAAGGAGGATGGATACCACTATGACAAACCATCGGTTCCCTTCCCTAGTGTCAACGATTTAGGAGGTGGCGGATTTGAGAAACAACCAGGAGGGCAGAAACCATTCGGAGGTTCCGCGTCAACACCTGGAGGAAAATACACTCCTGCACCTAGCGGGCCGGGTGGTCCTAGTGGACCAAGAGGACCGAGCGGACCTGGTGGACCCGGTGGACCAGGTGGACCAGGTGGACCAGGTGGACCAAGTGGTCCCTTTAGCCCATCAAATAAATACGGCCCAGGATCAAGCGGACCAGGTGGACCAAGTGGACCAGTGGGTCCAGGAGGACCAAGAGGACCGAGCGGACCAGGCGGACCGAGCGGGCCAGGTGGACCCGGTGGACCCGGTGGACCAGGTGGACCAAGCGGACCCTTTGGCCCATCAAATAAATACGGCCCAGGGTCAAGTGCACCAGGCGGACCAAGTGGACCAGTGGGTCCAGGAGGACCAAGAGGACCGAGCGGACCAGGCGGACCAAGCGGGCCAGGTGGACCCGGTGGACCAGGTGGACCAGGTGGACCAGGTGGACCAAGCGGACCCTTTGGCCCATCAAATAAATACGGCCCAGGGTCAAGTGGACCAGGCGGACCGAGCGGACCAGGTGGATCCGGTGGACCAGGTGGACCAGGTGGACCAGGTGGACCAAGCGGACCCTTTGGCCCATCAAATAAATACGGCCCAGGGTCAAGTGGACCAGGCGGACCAAGTGGACCAGTGGGTCCAGGAGGACCAAGAGGACCGAGTGGACCAGGTGGACCGAGCGGACCAGGTGGATCCGGTGGACCAGGTGGACCAGGTGGACCAGGTGGACCAAGCGGACCCTTTGGCCCATCAAATAAATACGGCCCAGGATCAAGCGGACCAGGCGGACCAAGTGGACCAGTGGGTCCAGGAGGACTGAGAGGACCAAGCGGACCAGGTGGACCAAGTGGACCAGGTGGGCCAGGAGGACCAGGAGGCCCAGGTGGTCCTGGTGGACCTTCCGGACCAACAGACAAGTTCGGCCCTAGCTCTCGAGGCCCCAGTGGACCATACGGACCATCGAACAAATACGGACCAAGCGCTGGAGGACCAGCAGGACCAAGAGGACCAAGTGGGCCAAGCGGACCAGGCGGCGCAGGTGGACCTGGTGGACCAGGCGGACCAGGCGGACCAGGTGGTTCATCCGGACCAAGAGGATCAGGTGGACGTGGTCCAAGTGGACCAAGTGGACCTTCAAATAAATATGGACCAAGTGCTGGCGGACCAGGTGGCCCAGGTGGACCAAGTGGACCAGGTGGACCAGGAGGACAAGGAGGACCTGGTGGTCCTAGCGGACCTAGAGGACCAACTGGACCAAGCGGACCCGGAGCAACCAAAAGACCAGGCTCCCCATTTGGCCCGACGAATCAATACATTCCACCAGTTGGCAGTGGAAGACCCAGTAGTCCAGGAACACCAGGAAGTTCACGAGAACCAAAGGCAAATGGATGTGGTAGTGGACAGAATTTCGGCTCATGCGGGGGACCAGGTGGTCCAGGAGGTGTTGGTGGACCTGGAGCATCATCAAATAAATATGGACCTAGTGGACCAAGTGGACCTAGTGGACCAAGAGGACCAAGTGGACCAGGTGGACGCGGTGGGCCCGTCGGACCCAGTGGACCTAGTGGACCTGGTGGACCAGGTGGTGCAGGAGGACCAGGAGGATCTTTCGGACCGTCAAATAAATTTAGCCCGGGTGCAGGTGGACCAGGTGGTCCAGGTGAACAAGGTAGACCAGGAGGAGGACCGAGTGGATCTTACGGTCCATCAAACAAATATGGACCAAGTTCTGGAGGACCAAACGGCGGTCAAAGCCAAAAGCCTTTTGGCGGTTCAGCGTCGGCACCAGGAGGAAGATACACCCCTGCTCCAGGTGGATCTAACGCACCCAGCGGCTCGAGAGGACCAAGTGGTCCAAGTGGACCAGGTGGACCAGGTGGACCAGGTGGACCGGGAGGACCAGGAGGACCTAGCGGAACAATTGGCAGCAAATTTGCCCCTACTTCAGGCAGACCTGGTGGTCCTGGAGGTGCGAAAAGTCCATTTGCTGGCAGTCCTGATGGATCACGACCATTTGGACCAACAAACAATTTAACTCCAGAATATTTGCCGCCAGTAGGAACTCCTTCTAGAGGATCATTTGCTACAAGTCCAGGGACATCAAGGGGCCCTAAGACAAATGGATGTGGTCCCGGTCAATCATTCGGATCATGCGGAACTTCACCTCGTGAGCCAAGCGGACCAATTGGGCCAGGAGGACCCAGTGGACCAGCCGGCCCTGGCGGACCATTCGGACCATCAAATAAATACGGACCTTCTTCAGGAGGACCAGGAGGACCTGGTGGACCCGGCGGAGCAGGAGGACGGGGTCCAGCAGGACCTGCAGGACCAGGTGGACCCAACGGACCTAGTGGACCTAGAGGACCAAGTGGAATTGGTGGGCCAGGAGGACCAGGTGGTCCGGGCGGCCCCGATGGAGCAAGAGGACCGTCAAGTAAATATGGACCCAGTTCTGACGCACCATCCGGACCTGGAGGAGCAGGAGGACCGAGAGGTCCAACAAGTAAATTTGGACCCAGCCCAAGTGGACCGAGTGGATCAACTCAACCTGCAGGCCCAAGTGGGTCTTTTGGACCATCGAAATCAGGACCGACCAATCAATATGTTCCACCAGTAAGTGGAAGCAGCTCAAGTAGACCAGGAAGTCCAACGAAAACATTTGGGTCAGGACCTTCAAGAGGACCAAGTGGGCCAAATGGACCTGCTGGCCCAGGTGGACCTGGTGGGCCAGGCGGACCAGGTGGTCCATCCGGACCAACAGGATCAGGTGGACGTAGCCCAAGTGGACCAAGTGGACCTTCAAATAAATATGCACCAAGTTCTGGCGGACCAGGTGGACCAGGTGGCCCAGGTGGACGAGGTGGACCAAGTGGACCAAGTGGACCAGGCGGACTAAGCGGATCAAGTGGTCCAGGGGGACCAAGTGGACCTAGAGGTCCAGGAGGACCAAACGGACCCTTTGGAACCACAAATAAATTCGGCACAAGTTCTGAATCAGGAGAACCAGAAAGCCCTGAAGGCCAACTTCCCTTCGGGTCAAAACTACCGAAAACAAATGGCGGCCCAGGATCTTTCGGAAGTCAGTCAGGACCAACTGGTCGATTCTTACCTCCGAGCAGCGGTGCAAATAATGAATACTTGCCCCCATTAGGGTCAAAACCAAGTAGACCCAGTGGGCCTGGTAGTAGATTTGGAAGTACTCCAAGCGGTCCAGGCAGTGCAACAGGACCAGACAGTTCAGGTGGACCACGTGGACCAGGTGGACCAAGTGGTCCAAGAGGACCAGCAGGACCAAGAGGACCAGGAGGGCCAGGAGGGCCAGGAGGACCAGGAGGACCAGGAGGACCAGGCGGACCAAGCGGACCAAGAGGACCAAGCGGACCAAGCGCACCAAGCAGACCATTTGGCGGTAGTGAATCAAGAGGTACAGGTGGACAAGGTGGACCAGGTGGACCAGGTGGACCAGGAGCACCAGGTGGATCCAGAGGACCTAGTGGCCCTAGTGGCCCTAAAAGCCCATTCGAAGGAGGATCCACTGGATCAACAGGGCCAGACGGCCCGAGTGGCCCCAAAACTCCATACGGCGGAGGACCAAGTGGTCCAAGTGGACCCAGAGGACCAGCTGGACCAGGCGGACCAGGCGGACCAGGCGGACCAGGCGGACCTGGTGGACCAAGTGGACCGAGTGGACCCAGAGGACCCAGTACATCAGGCAGACCGGGTGGACCAAGCGGACCAAGTGGACCAAGTGGACCTAGAGGACCTAGTGGACCGGGGGGACCAGGCGGACCCGGTGGGCCAGTTGGTCCGAGTGGACCTAGAGGACCAGGAGGATTAGGAGGACCAGGTGGACCAGGAGGACCTGGTGGACCAGCTGGCCCTGACGGTCCTGGCAGTCGTTTCGGCGGTGCTCCAAGTGGCTCCGGCGACTATCAGCCTCAACCAGACGAACCGGAACCAGCACACACATTCGGACCGGATGGCTACAAATACAAAGTTCCAAGTAAACCATTTAATTTTTAGTATTAATTAAGAGTAAGTTTTTAATTTAACAAGAAAAGAAAGAAAATTTGTAAATTTTTTAACGTAATCTTTTTCTGATCGAAAAACCTTGTAACATCAAACCATTTCGAAAATATGTCTTAGAAAATGTGCATTTTTTGTAACTTTTTGACAATAATGTAACACTTTTGTGATATTGATGTAAACATATACATTTTTTATACATTGTATGTAAATAAAATTGTGAGAAAACCTGTAAATTACAATTGACTTTTACAACAACAAATCTTC
Source organism: Chrysops caecutiens (assembly GCA_963971475.1). Classification (NCBI taxonomy): domain Eukaryota; kingdom Metazoa; phylum Arthropoda; class Insecta; order Diptera; family Tabanidae; genus Chrysops; species Chrysops caecutiens. The sequence goes on from OZ020568.1 coordinate 74,892,617, forward strand.
ACCTTTTTCTCATCAACTCCGGTGATCAATGACTGCTAATGATCAATCGAACGTGATAATGGAAAAATTTATCATCGTCGATGATTATCACATGATAAGGAAAAAAAATTTTAATCATAGACTATTCACGTTTTGTGCATGAACATGGAGACCCGTCAAAGCTCCACTCTGGTTCCGGATTGAATTCTGCTGGGATGAGAACCTAGCTCATATGGTGTCAAGTAATTAAAGTGACTCAACTGAGCATGCTGTTCTTTGTGGTTTCTGAGAAATGCATTGACTAAGCTTGGTTTTATTTTTAATCCGAATTCCGTAAGACAACCCTTTCACCTGTGCAAACCTGCACGAGACGGAGTTTGCATCGGCGTCATGTGAAAAATTGCATTTCCATTTTCATTTCTAATTAGCATTAGCAATAAAATTTGTTTCTCATCGACAAGACGACCGTGAAATTGAACGTCTTCAATTACAGTTTTTATGGACCGCAAGTTTTCACTTTGAAGAAATGTGGGTCAAAGATGCTTTAAAGAAATTCTGAAAATGTCATGTCTTCATGAAACTGTAAGAAACCTTTGGACCACACAAAGGTTTTTCATGTCTTACCTTTTGAGGGATGTCGTTGTGGATCGTTTTGCTTTTTGTGATGATTTTCACAACATCATTGACAGGCTTCACATTTCAAAATGTTATTAAATCTTCATGTTTCGCAAAATTCCGCAAAATTTCACATCAGATTTTATCGAAAATCATGAATTTATCAGACGTAGGAGTTTCGTTTAAAGTGCATCAAGGAGGGAGCATAAAATGTCCAGTAAATCGTCTTGAATTGCGTAATGTCTTAAGTGTATTTGAATATTTCATCATAAGATGGGCGGCTTGTAGCTACACCTCATTGCCGTTAATTATCACCAGGTTTCTCGGTGTTCCACAGAGGTGATTCCAAGTTGAACCGAAGTTGAGTGAAGTTTTCTCATGGATAAATAAGGAACTACCCAAGATTCTTGAGATTCGTATCTTGTTCCGGATGATTAAGATTCCACAATGGCGATGATAATTTGACATGCAAGTTGCAGGTTTAATGACAAATTAACCTCATTCAGAAACATATACCTGACACATTACATTTGGTATGACTGCTGTCAACATTTATGACTCCGTGCATTTGTCACGCTTATCTCTCAATGTTTTATGTTCGTCATATACCGCTTTTAATATTCTTCAAGTTGTCCATGGTTCATTTGTCATCAGATCAAGCTCGTTGGTAGCTCCAAAGACACATGAAGACAGTAGCGTCATTCCTGTACATGCAAATTGGGTAATATGAATCCAAGTCGCGTCTTAAAATATTCTTCTTTGCCATACCTTCCTTGACATATAACCCAGATGTTAGTTTATGTAGCCATTCGTTTTCAAACTCATGCCTCTTATGGATCGTGACCAATTAAAGGGATTTACTTCCAGTTTTCTTCGGGCAACTAGGGACATTTGTCAGCACAACCGAATATCATGTAACGAGTCGTTAATAAGTGTTAATTGGAGGTTTCATTTTCAAGATAACCTCTTGCTTCCAAGGAGTTCCAACAGATGTAAAAGTATTTCTTCACATTTTTCGAGCAATTGAATCACGACCATTTCGTACTCATCAACTCAAAACTCATTTTGATCGCGAATCATAACTTTTGCATTCTGATGAATGTTTCGTTCAAACTCAACTTTACAGGCTCAATTTTGTGCAATTCACTCCGAAAATTGCGCTGCTCAAAGACTCAATTAGAGGTGATATTAGTACTTAGATTTGGGCCACTGATTTTCCACTGTGGAATAATTTATTTTCATTTGATTTTGCAACTAAGTTTGGATACTTTCTTTTCATCCAAAGATTTTCAGGACAATTTAGATTAGTGTCAATTTAAAACAGATGTAGTCCAGGAAGTGATTTTTGCTTCTCAAAACTTTCCATGAAACCAATTCTTTGATGAATGATTTTTTGAAAAGCTTCAAAACGAACTGTCAAAGTTGAGGTGATTCTATTGACATAAACCCGGTTACATCAGTCAATCCGTCATGATAATGAGATTTTTCGTTTTCTTTGCAAATTGAAATTTCCAAAAATTTCAATCACATTCAAATATGGCGTGCAAACAATTGAACTAAAGCTCAAGTTTTTCTTCTGAGGTAAATTATGAAACAAAATCAAAAGCAATGTCATGACGAAACTCTCAACTCCATAATTGACCGTTTTGTGTGCAGCTTTAATTCATAAATAATATTTGCATAAACGCTTAGGAATTGTAGCACGCTAAACATTGAGATTTGTGACATTTTGATTTATGCGATGCGTCTGTTTTTTGTGGTTAAGACGTTCGAAGAAATTCACGAAAAGACGCACTTCTTCAAGCCTTTCTCAAGGTACGTGCTTCATTCCCCAAAAGTCTTAATATGAAATTTAACAAGTCTCAAACCGAGCTATTGAATAACTCTTACATGGTTTACTAGAAAACCACATTTACTTTGGAAATTTAAAAACTTAAAATTTCCCGGCACTTTACATTCGATAGCAACCATGAGTTGCACGTCGTCATTTTGTGATTTCTATAGCAACTGAAATTTTGTTTATTTAGTTTGGTTGTACACGAAAATCGGGATTTTTGTGATTTAAAATGGATTGCAAAGAGAAATTTACAAAATCTGATATCATGAAGTTGAAGGAAGAAAGCATGGCAGTGATTGAGAAGGAACGATATTACTCTTTGAGGAACGATGCCAAATTCCGAGCTTTGCGAACGACTCATGGTTACGATGATTTCAAGTAACATTTTTCACATATTCGAGATTGCAGAGGAATCAATTTCTTGTTCTACAGACAAATCGTTGATGCAGCCCACTTGACACCACTGGACGATCACGACAAGAAGGATTTCAGGACCAAGAGCAACATTTGGAACACTGTTGCGAAATAAACTTCAAAAATTCTTAAATATAATTTATTCTACCCTGCTTGATTTTGTGTTGCTATGGTTAATATGTTTTGAAAATAAATCAACAGTTACGGTTCACCCAAAAACATGGAAGCAAATAACGATTGCAACGAAATAACTCCTGATTTTGCTGAAGTTATCGGATTTGAAATCAGGAAAATCAACAACAAGGATATTAAAGAGTTGGAAAAATGGTCGAAGGGAGATATTCCAGGAAGTTGCAAAGTTTGTGCTTTCATTGATCCGGAAACTTCAGAAAGGTTTTCATTTGTTAACACTTTGTTCTTTAATTTAACTCTTGTCCACTGCAGGGAAAATGTGAAGCCAACTGACAACTGCTGATTTAATTTTTACAGATTTGAGTTGAGTTAGATTACACATAATATGTTATATTAAGATATACTGCAAATAAATCCAAGCAACGAATGGTAACTAGTATCCATAATGTGAGTTATTCTCTTATTTTTTAATGACTCACATGCCGAAACTCGTACAGAATCAAAGAAACTCGACCATAAAAATTAACTAAACTTCTGAATGTATGCTATAAATCTAAAGTCTCACATCGGATTGGGAAAAACATTGCATATATCCAGGCGTACCTCAAATGTATCAAATCTTCATGCGATACTAATAACGAATAATCAATTTCACGTTCAGATGGGGAGTTGTCTGCCAAACCACAGTCTTCCACGTTGTGTAGATTAAACAAACATACTAAAAACTAGAGCCTGTACCAGCATGGTGTTTCCAGATTGTTGTGATTTTCTTCAAACCAGCAAAATTATACAGTTTTCACAGGAATAGGAACCATTCGCGAATCAAGAAAGTCAACTGAAGTTGCTGTAATCTCCTGGAGAATTTCATTTGGATCTATTAACAATTTTCATTGTAAATTGAAGCATAATATCGTCAAATTAACATTTTCACTAAATACTGCAACCAATTGAACATAATCCTCAAAAGTCATTAGCTAAAGTTCACTGGTTACTCATTATCATATTTTGTTCAATTGTCAAGTATTCATATGCGATTTCCTGCTGATCGAGCAGAGAAGCATATAACATTAAACTGTGTTTAATAATAACTCAAAAGTAGGTCAACGTAAAACTTGAATCATGTTCATAATTCCGATAACCGATAACTTGCAATTACAACAAAAATACGAAATAATTGAACAATTCCTCATTTCGTCTTATGGTTAACACTTTGCGGCATGAACTTCAACAATGATCAAGAAGATACTTGTGGCTCAAATTTAGCCTTGTGCAATATGCCAAGATCTTCATTTGACATTACTGACATAGTATAAACAAGAAGCTGCGTCATGTCTCTTGATGTTTCGTCAGATGTTTTCTTGAATTCTAGAGGTATTCATCTCGAAGACATGCCAATTGAACTTGCTATAACCTAGCTGTTGGCAAAACCCACAATAGTCATCAGATTGAACTTCATATCAAATTACCTAGAACTGATACCTGATAAAGTTCAAAACCTAACCACAATTTATCCGAAATCATTTCCGTTTCGGAGTGTGTTTAACCAAGTTTTACATTCGATAATTAATAAATTCTCAAACTTGACCACTTCCTTTTGAAATTCATATCTCGTTTAAGTGGCATTTCAAATTCATAATCTTTTAATTTTCATCCAAATTGTCTCCTCTTCGGCCTTGCATGGTATTGACGACGGTTAAAACCTCATTCGGAAGTTATTCAATATATTTTGAATATAAATTTCAATTTTCATGTATTTTTGATGCATCTAGAAAAAATATTTGCTTACTATGAAGACAGGAAGAAGTTGCTGATATTCTCATGATACACATTATTTAAAATATTCACTCCTAGACCATATGTGACCCTGATGATATTCAAATATTATAGGCAGTTAGCATTTATGAAATCCAGATTTTATGTTTATTGTAATTTCCACTGTGCTTTTTTCTAGAACAACTTCTAGTAACTTTGGTTTGCGTAACAAATTTTGTTTGCTCTGAATATTAATTATACCAGAAATAGAGCTGGTTAAATGATTATCAATTCTTTTAGGTGATAAAATTGAAATAAAATGGACTTTATGCTATTGGCACTGTCAACTTTACAACGTCCTGAATTTGAATATCAAAGCGTATCGCTAAGCTGATGATATGTGGATATCATGTTCAAATCAATTAACATTTTTATTCAGTTTTTAAATCACTTTATTCATTCTTGCTCTAATTCGGTTAAATTTTCTTGAACGTTCCTTAATATTTCATGTAAGGATGATTTATGTTCTTGTCACACAGTGTTTTAATCGTTAAGTACATAAAAACATAACAATGTTAATAATTCGTGAAAAAAAATTTCCGCGACGAGGATGGGATTCGAACCCACGCGTGCATAGCACATTGGATTAGCAGTCCAACGCCTTAACCACTCGGCCACCTCGTCTATTGAAGGTTCCTTTCCAAAATTGGAACCCTCCGTTCTGTGGAAAGAATAGGAATGAAAAGCTCTACTTCCGAAATCAATTTAACCACACTTCCGGTATTCAAATTACTTAAAATTTAATTACATCCATATCATGTCCAAAATCACTAAACGAATTTAAGACCATATTTTAAGTGTTTTGATGGAATTTTCTGGTTTCATACAGATTACCCACCGTTTCTGATGTTGATAAGCTGTTATCAACTTACAGATTTCATTGTATATTTTTCCAATATACTTTAGTGACATCAGTTTTATACATTTTGTACCTTTAGCAACGACATCTGATTCATTCCAAATATACAGTTTTATTGAGAGAAAATGTGAATCTGCTATTCAAATGAAAAATAACTCATTTACTGATGAGTTATTTTTGTATTTAAGGTGATTTGATGATTCTCAGTAGATTAAAGTCACAATTTGAATTTTTATAGCAAACCCAGGTTGACATAATTCTCAGAAGTTGTGTATTAAACGCTCTTGAGCTAGTAACCCTAGAGGTTTTATTTATAGGTCAAACAGCATTATTGTCACAATCAGAAGGTCATTAGCATAAGGTATCCGAGGTGGGCCCTTTAATCCATTAATTTATGTAGCATTAAGTCGAAGATTACAAACCATCCTAGGTCAATGATTGAATTACAAACTGGAAAAAATTGAGAGCAACAAAGTTGCATTTGAGACCAAGAGGTCAAGAGTTGACGTTGAAATCACATCACCATAGGAAATAATGTTTACTAAAACATACAATTCAAATGCCAAAACATACAAAACCGTACATCGCCTAAAATGGCAGTGGTTTGGATACAACAACTGAAGACTTCTGTAACAAGCAAAGCATCACTGGTAACCACTGGTTCCAAAGCCAAAGCCGGTAATGCGCAAGAGATTTGCAGTAACCTTGCAAGACAGAAAGTAAGGTTTCATACCTGGTAAGGTAACCTATCCATCTTGATGTGATCTTCGAGAAAATGCCTCCCAAAGGCTTGTGTATCTTCGCGCATTCATGGAGACATGGTAAACCCCACTGACCGCTATTACGTGATCACATAAACCCAGCTCGATATAACCACCTCTATTCGATTGAAAGTGAGAGTCGTATCTGATCTTAGTACCGGTTTTATTCGCGCACAAATAAAATAAGCAACACACGTTTTTCTCATACATGAAACCTAAAGTTCAGGCAAAAAGTTCATTACGTGATATGAAAATTGAATTTTCCAAAAATGTTAGTTGGAAAATTTCGACTTTGTTGTGGTTATCGTTTGATGAACCTCAGTAGCTTTTATTTCATTCATGATTTCGATTATCACTTATACAATTTATAAAAGCTTTTCTCGAATCCATGACATATTGAAAACACAACCCTGAAACCTGCAAAACATGCTTGATACTGTCATAATCATTTTGACACAAAATATAACTACATTTTTATCAAATTCATATAATAAATATTTGGAGCGGAAATGATTCCTTGTCAAACTTCAAAAGACGGTAACAAATGGAACCATATTCTATGACTAATACTTGATACCGTGCGCCATACTATTAGATATTTTTTCCTTCTCTTGAGGAAACTAAGAGAAACCATTTGAGGCTCACATTATATCCAAAATCAAAATTTATTTTGCAATAAATTTACAAATATTTAACCAAAAAGTGTTAAATAAAATATAAAATTTTTCGATTTTCAAAACCAACTGAATGAAAATTCCACAAAACTTGTATATTATACACAAAATATTTGCGTGGGCGTTTAGTGTTATTAAGGTAACAATTTAAATTCGAGGTGATATTGGGCGAATCAAGTTATTGGATACATTGGCGGGGATTTTATGCTGAGGTAAATGTCACGACATAAAATACTGGTCCAATACCGGATTGTTCAAGTTTGAGGACTCGTCTAGAATCGTCTTTATCTATTACACCACTCAACATGCTCGTAGTTCAACTTGTAAGCGTCATGTTGTGAATGAGATATTGAGGAAGATCTATATTTTGTGTACTTGATTTTCAAATATTAAATCGCATTGTGGTATCTCAATGAATCAATTTTGAAAATTACGCACTTAATAGCACCAATATTGTCCCTAACGATTCATTAACCTCAAATAAATTTTATCAGATAATAATCGCGACATAATATCGCGTCTGGTTTCAAAGTAAAACTATAACTTATAAAAACATCTTCTTTGATTAAGACGACTTTGAACGACCTTCTGAGGAGATTACAATAAAACAACAATATTTATATCATATTTGCAACCATATATCACCAAATATTGAACAACATTAACAGTGTGATTGTCTCTTTCAGATTTCGAATGCATCTGGAATTTATTTGTTTTGAATTAAGGAAGTTGAAATTTTAAAAGCTGCTTAGTTATGGAAGAACACTCAAGGAGAGGAGAAACTTTCCAGCTTTTATGCCCACGTAAGGGTTAACAACCGGTCCTTTAATGAAAATTTAATGACACCAAGGCCAGTTGGATGCTATGCTTCGAGTTTCCAATTCCGATTCTTACATCTCTGTCCTTGGTTCTCAGTTATCGGTTCTCGATTCTCGGTTCTCGTTTCATGGAACTCAGTTTTTGTTCTCACTCAGGGGTTGTCATCTCTCGGTCGTTAATTCTCAGGCTAAGGCGTAATATCCCAGTGAGTGTCTGTCGGGTCTCGGTTCTCGGTTTAAGTTTTCCAGATATGAACCGAGTACCCTGTACGTTACGACTGGAATTGAACAATCTATTTAACGGTTCACCGATGGCAAATATGTACTTATCGATCAAGTTTGGTTAAAAGCTTTTGTTATAGGTTTTCCACATAAACCTCTGAATCTACCAAAACCAAATCACTTTTCAACCGAAAGGTTAATCGCAACTATTTTAGCCATGAAGTGCCTATCAATTAGACCTTTTCCTATTTTAAAATTGAAATTTATCCAAAAATTAGTAAACGCCTCAAATTTACCTTGAATTTGTAATTTTCTGAAATCATTCAAGTCCTTCGGAAATGGATAAATTTTGCATTTCACAAAAGTTTCAATTAGTCGAAATAAGGAGATATTGTCCATTAAAGAATCAGTCAAAATTTTATGTGACTGAATCTAACACCAGATCCGGGTGAATCATGAGGAGAAGGTTTCGGCACATGATGATGTCCTTCAATTGTTTTAATAGCGCCACCGTAAGATTAGTACCTATCCAAATTAAAAACGACGATTTTGATGAATTCATTAAATTACATTTATTGAAGTGATTTTTGATGTGGTAAAGTGTTTATTTTACAAACCACTTGAACTTTATGATGTGCCACTTTGATGTGATTATCTCATGTCAAAAATCATGCCGGGAAAATATGAGTTGAGTCATATTGACATCATGAATTTCTCCCTTAATTGATTTATGAATTTGGTTATAAGACATGATGTGGCCACGATTATTCCAATGCAATATCATTAAAAAAAACTTCATAAAGCTTCAATTATATTATAAAAAAACTTCAAAACGCTTATGTGTTTTAACAATTTCATAAAATCAATATTTATGGAAGAAGTTCATGGCCATTCAAAGTCGCGACCTTAGCATATTTTCGGTTTTGAAGATGCGCGTTTAAAAGCAAAAGTTATTTTTATTTTTCCTTTTCTTACTGTCTACAAACATCTTCTACTGTTTTTAAAGTATTTTTAAGAAGGTAAACCGTGATAAATATGAAACAAACAAATGAAATGCATATAGTCAAGTTTTGTAAGGTGTTCCGGCTTAAACGTTTCTTTATCTTTAATGTCATGAATATGACGTGATTTAATTTATTCACATGTATCTTGTATCTTGTCTTGGTGATATTGTGAAATTAAGTTCATCATTATAACGCATCACAATGTGATATTGCGTTGTGCATATGAATGTCGCGGTTAATATGTTAAATTACGAATAAATATGTTTCGCTTCATTTTTATATTGCAATTTTTTAAAATAAATATTTTTTAATTTTTTATACAATTTTTTATTTCTCCAATCGATCGCAACATTAGCCTCAATTTAAGCACTCTGCGTTATTTTGCGCCATGTAAAGTCCTTGATGACACGGATAAGTACCAAGTTCGAATATAATTTTGAATAAATTTCTCACGAATTATTTTTAATAAATTCAGTTTTAAGTAAATTTAAAATTTTTCTTAAAATTAAACACGATTCTCTAGAAAATCATGGTCTCAATGAATTCATGAAAATTCTGCAACAGGATGTAGAATTTAGAAATCCATCACGAGACAACCTCATAAATTTTTTTAGTGTTTATTATATCTTATCATATTTTATAGCTTTTTACATAATATCTGATACAGTAGTAGCTATTCTGAATTACATCTTCTTAATAACACCAATTTAAACTTTCTAAGATGTGTATCTTCAGAAGATCATAAAAGTGTTGATTTACCCGAAAAACCAATAAATTTATTCGGTTATTTTTAATTGTACCACACATCTGTGACCTTCTGAAATATATAGGAATGTATATAAGATATGAAAATTATTTTCTAAAGAACAACTTTCACTTTTCGATGAAATCATGCGAAAACAATCCGTGATTTTAAATGTCAATTTGATCATGCGTGGATTAGTAAGTATCATTTAAAATTCTGGCAACTTATAATGAGTGAAATAATAATAAAAACAATAAGATAAACAAATCAGTAATCCCTGTTACTTGTATAACGTGTAAATTTGAATAAAGTTCATTCTACAAAGTATACATGAAACCAAATAAATCATGTAATAAATCATATAATATAGATTTGCTGTTTAGATATAATCATATCGCATTCAGATAATATCTAATTTGCTTAAGTTAATACGGTGCTAATTGATAACAAACCAATGTGGAAACTTAATACAAGGAAGCGGTTTCTTTTTGTTCTAAGACTCTAATTCATCCGATTTATGTTTCGAACCGATATGATTAGCCTTTGCCATTTGATAAGATTAAACTAAAGCTTCAGAACGTGATTTTTCAATAAACGCCAGTTTAATATGTTTCCTGGGAATCAATCATGCAAAAATTTGTCATCAATACAAACGAATTTTTCACAAAAGGAACGAGTTCTTGTGAAATAAATTTGATGGCCTTTCAACAAAGTTCATAATATTGTAGCATGGATCCGGGTTTTGTTCATCAGGTTTTATTATTATGATGCAACCGCTCCTGGCACGAAGTCAATTCCCGAAGAATGCCCCATAACGGTTCCACTTCCTAGTCTCCTAATTGTCTTGACAACACGCTGCAACTGTTTCAGTTTCCACACAAACCGGAAAAGGCACTTAATTTTGTTTGTAAAGTGCTTCATTATAATTAATTTATCAACAAAAAATTCTCATTGTGGAAATTTAACTTTTTGTCGAAATTAATTTGTTCCAATTCATTTTAAAGAACTTCTGACATTTTTATTTGATTTTATTGAAATTTTTAGTTTTATGTTTTTTTTCGGTATTCTTAAATTAAAAAACAAGAAATGCAACTTCTTTCCATAATAAAGTCGTTTCGTTTAATTACAAAAACTCTGAATCTTGTTTATGAGAATGGATAATAGTGCGTGCACGACACTTGTGTACGGATATCGCAAAAGGTTTAGATTTAAATCCGGAAACAAGGTTCCGACACCAATTAATGATCTGTCAGTCAATTAATAAACTGCGAAATGCGTTTAGCTAAAGCACAATGAAGATATTATCCTAATACCCTGAAGACAAAAACAAGCTCAAAGCGCCGAAAAACAAATGCAACCTTTTTGTCAATCGAACGGAACCGTTAACGCCATCGATAACATTCTTACAAAACATAAGGAAAAAATTGATAAATGGATATAACGATTTTTCTAGGTTATCGCACACTGTCTGTCTATGAGACACAGCTGACGTCATGAGCTAATAAAAGCTGCGTTTAAGGTTAAGACGGACACAACAAAAGTTTGCAAAACATTATCATATTAACGATGCATTTCGATGTGAAGCTATTGTTTTCACGGTCTGTACCCACCAAGTCGATATCAAACCCTGAAGGTTTACTTTAGCACAAAAGCTCTTTCAAGCATGGTCCATATGATAAATGGCTGAGAACTATTTGAAAAAAATAATAATAATACCTACTCTTCATGGGATATTCATGTTTATCGCATATTCTGCGGGTTTAGTGGAACCACTTTCATTTTTGGCGATTAAATTTAGAACTCGTTTCGAAAGACGAAAACCATCTTCTTATTATTATTGTTTTCAATTCTTCGTATCTTCAAATTACTCTCGAAATTGTCTAGAAAACGGTTCCATGGCCAGAAAGTGGCGTTTCGTTCTTCAAAAGCTTCAAAAGCACAAATAATTTCCTTAAGAAACGAAAACCTTATTCGCCATTTCGACGACGACTTGTGACATTTCGCTTACAAGAATGTCACGAAAACTGGATTTCGCTTCACAGGAAGAACCGAAAAGTCCAGCACGTTTTGGGTCAAATTTATTTGGTTATTTTTTGCAGCTTTAACAGGATAATATGGAAATCATGTTAGATAACTGTTAAAACTTTTAAGCATCTGAATTTGGTTTTATTAATGTTAAAATTGCCTTAGAAAATTTTCCATAAATTCTTGTTTCTCATTTTTTGTTATATAGATTCAGGTCATAGCTTGTAAAAGGTATACCAGAAGCTGATTGTTTTTCCATTAAAAACAACGATCGCAGATACTAATAGAATTAAATATTTCTTAAGATTTCCAACTCCACTGTTACTTTAAGACTAATTTAATGCAATGTCCTTCGAGTTATTTCCATTTTATTTGTACGTATTTACTGTGTAGCATTTGCTTTGTCCGTGACGTTATCGGGCTAGTGTAAACGACTACACGCGATTGCGTAGTGATAGCTTAGTGTAAAATTATAAATTAGTGTAGCATGAGAACGCGTTTAGCTAGGATGTTGATTTGAGTGTCATTGTAAAGATCTCGAAAAGAGCTACCAAGAGCTAAAGTGAAACAATAAAAATATTTGCCGAAATGCAAATGAAAATCGAAATTAAATTGAAAATTTAAAACAAACAAAGATATCGTCACATGTGAATCGTAAATATCCGCCGAATTGAATCAAACGCAAATCAGAGAGAGCCCGCATCAAAACGAATTTAAAAAACCTAAAATGTCCAGTCCCGAGCAAATGTCAGTGCTACGGACGGAAGCATCGAAGAATAAATGAAAAAACAACACAAAACAATAAACTTTGTGATTTATCTATTCTGTAACCGTACTACTCTATATAACCATTGTATTAAAGAAATTGACAACTACGAATAAGACACAATTTTTTTAATTTTATCCCTACGTTTTCAAGGAAATTTTTCGGCGAGAACCTTGACAACTCCCTTCGGTTTTTGTAGATATTTCGTTTCTAGATCATTCATTGAGATAGTTCTCGTGAAGGTCTGTTATCATATCTACTTCCTGGGATATGTATTATAAAGTATTATTATTATCATGATATCATTATCCTGCTCTTATTTGTCTCGTCTTATATCACTGGTTGCATAACACAATTCATGGTAGCAGGATTATCCAAAAAAAAACTTTATATAACCTGTTTAACAATCAAGACTCATATTTTCTTATTTAAACTTAACCTATTTAAGCAACCTTTACAAGGTTGAAATTATTTTATAAAAAAAGCTTAAAATTTTAATTTCCGAAGATAGCATCAAAGTTGGAATAATTGAGAAGATGATATTCAATAACTTATCATTTAAACCAGTTGGCACTTTGCATGACCGTGAACTTATTGTTAGTAGATAACAAGTCTTAAAAAGAGACTCGCGTTATTCTATGAGATATCCAGAAAATAAGTATCTCCAGGTTTCCAACAAGTGAAGCATAAAATTTGATAAAGTCTGTTTTTGAAAGCTTTTTCAGTTAATGTGCTGAATCGGAGTTGAAGAGAGCGAGCTTTTGATGAAGAAACATTCACGTGTTTGCAAAGATATTAAAAATGAAGAATTTCGAAGAGACCCCGGTACTCTCACAGAGCTTTATGAAGACCGGTGCGTGAAGAAGAGCTCAATCCGAAGCTCACCCATTGCATTACTTCATCTTCAAACATGTCAATGTATTGTTATCAGAAAAGAAGCAGTTTACGTTGAAGATTATGTAGCCGCCTAAGACGGTTTGTGATTTCTTGCATGTTTCACGTTTTTGCTGTTTGTTTTCATGGAGTTTTCTTCATTGACATTTCGGTTTTTATTGTAGTAGTGTTTACACAAATACCAATGGTTAATGAAGATGCTGTCCCCCCTTAGTTTTTTGCTCTTGTGATTTTGGCTTAAAGAAAATTTTCACTACCGTTTTATGATTGTCTGAATGAATTTTTGTTGTTTCCCCGAAGATTTGCCGACTAAAAACACGTTTAAGTTATAAGTTAGAGTTAAAATACAAAAACAATAAGAAAATTATTATCTTTGTATATGTTTGTTTAGTATCATCTTCAATGCACACACCGCCACCTAGTATATATAGAAAATGTTGGACATAAAACGACTTAGTTGGTATCCATCCAGTACCTTCTGTCAATCCAATAAGTTTAAACTTACACTAGTATCTCCTTTCGTTGATATTACAGTACATTAATATACTAGTCGATGATAAAAAGTATTGGACCACAGTTTAGCTCAACATTTTGCGATTGGACTTGCACCTGGACTCAAACAAATAATAAAGGATTAGCTCCGGATAGTGATAACAAAATCATTGAAATTCATTCAATGAATTTTAATAAGATTTCGTTCAAAGGATAACAAACTTATATAACGAATGTGCTAAAAAAGGTTTAGTGTAAAGTGTTATTAAGTGTTTAAACTATTTAAAATATATTAGACAGAAGTTATTGATAACAGTCCAAGGATTAAAACTGTCTCAAAAGTGATAAAGTGCTCAATATGGTGAGTACTATCTGATGCAAAAGTGATTTATAAAATTAAATTATTAGTTAATATCATTAACAACATTTCATTAAAGAGAAGAGGACATAAAACATCTTCTTCATGATCTCAAAAGCTCGAATGATTAACAGGCAATTCGAAGTGTTTTTCAATGCAATCACTAGATATTGTATTACATGCATCATCAACACAAGATGATTTTGTGCTATTTGGGTTTTTGTAATTTTACATAACTCGTTAATGATGTGATGTGCTAAACTTGTATCTTGATCGTGCAAGGATACGATTTAAATGACAGAATTGTTAACCATTAAAAATGAATTTTAATGCATTCATGAATGCAACATAACTCGTGTTTAATTTATCATCTTGAATTCTATATGTTTAACCAACAACATTTTACCCAATTTATTGTGAATTTATTTAACACTTACACACAAAACACCAATCTCATGCTTTTATGCTAAATTACGATCGTTATACGATCATGGAATTTTATTAAACGAGCTGATCTTGAGCCAAATGCATCTTGGAGATATCTGATTTTGAATTACTTGTGTTAATTCAATTAACACTTTAATGAGACATTTCGATGCTCAAGATGATGATTTTCATTTTATAGCACATTCTGTAGGCCCTCATAATGTAATCATAATTTCAATATCAGACCAAATCCAGTAACTATTCATTTGGTAGTAAAACAGTCAGACCAGCATGAGTACTTTTATTGAGTTATTGGCTCAATGTTTCACAGCAAGGTTCTTGAGTTGGCTGTCTTAATCCAATAACAATGCCATGATCCACCATAGGACCGAGATTATTCCATTCCAAACCAAATTCAATTTCATTGTTCGAAATTCTTTGAAGACGTTGAGGCGTCTTAGAAATGTATTCTTGGCTCTGTTGCACGTCGAAATAAAAAAAAATTAATAAATAAAATATTAAGCTTTTTGAACAGAAACAAATGAAAACCGAAAGTTATTAATTTTCTTGAATTTATTTATATTTAAATTAAACATTTTTTTAGGGTCAAGTGCACATGTATAAATAATTTTGTTTATTTGGGTCGATCTTCATCTGATTTTTGTATTTTATTTCTCAGCATTTTTGATAATAACTTGTTTCTTCAGAAAATCTTACAAAACACAAGAAAACGCAACAAATTGTCATGTTACATCGTTGCGTGTCATAAATCTATTTGACGCAAATAATTCAAATGTGTCGTGAAAATCAAAATCGAAAATTTGCGTGACTATTTTCTCACAGAAAATTTGAAATTTCCCAAACGACAAATTGGAGTCATGCCCCCCAAGTGGTGGAGTCCCAAAGATTGACGGATAAATTACAAGAGATCAATTTAATTTTTGCTATAAATCAAACAAGACGAACTTCGACCTTAGAAATGAAAATTTTGCGTGCAAATTTATGAATTTTCTTATTTTGCGGATGATGCAAAAACTCAAATTTTGCAAGATATTTCATTGGAATCATGAAAAATTCTGTACAAGATTAAGTTAAATAGCTAACATTAATATAAGAAAAGAATTTGTTTTCCTGTTTTTTCTGATAAATCTTCAATTCCACTCAACATTTCTGTCCAAACGTTAGAAAAATTGTAAGACACTAATGATTTATAGCTCAAAATATTAACCAGTATTTCAGGTGATATTCCGTTTTCCGAAAAATTCACAACAAGGAACTGGGAACAGTCATCTCCCGAATTGCGTTTATAATGATTTTTGAACTTCATAAAGTATTCAACGATCAAAGTTTGAGTTAAACCTAAACTAAAACATGAAACTACGTCAGAAAAAAGCTTTTGCAATTTCATTAATTAACATGCAAAAATCATGTAAATTATATAACATAAGAACACTCCAAAAAGTGGTTAATGAACGAGATATTGATTTTATTATTGTGATGTTCAAGGACTTTTGAAAATGTAACGGGTTTTTTTTTAAATGATTAAAAAATATTATATAAAATGAAAACTTGAAAAAAGCTCAAAACTTGTATTAGATCGTTGTCAAGTTTAATGTCAAATGAAGCGTCGTACTTTTCTCAATTCCCATAAGTTTGTGGCTTTACTGGAGCAGGTTTTATAAATCCGTTATTGGCTATAAATAAAGACAAGTATTATTAAATTGACATGCGAATTTAAAGTTAATAAAAAAAAACTGGATAACATTTAGTTAAATATCAAGTCAACGTTGTAACTACCCCAATATCACTTGGGTAACACGAGAAGAATATTTTCAAAGGACTTCATTGTGTTTCTGAGCAAAGGTGCTAAAACACAAAAGTTTCAAAAATCTCAAAATTACAAAAATTTATTACATTAACTCTATTTGTATCAGGTACTGTTAGTGTTATTTGAAACATTTAGTTTTTTGTTTTTTAATTCTGTTTTATGTGACATTTATAACTAGATCCTCTGTTTTTTAAATTGACTCCGGTTATCCTAATGAACCTATTTATAACGACTTGTTATCTGGATACAGCGATTTGAGGTACCTACTTAATAACCAGTTTTAATCGCCTACACGAAACTGCGTGGCATCCAATTTAAATTACCAGAAATCCGGTGATTTTAAAGTGTTATAAAATCAAGTTAACTCATTTTGAATCATTTACATGGAAACATCATGCTTTTTGTTTCTAATCCTTATAAGATTGCAGGTATATCCAATGGAAATTGATAAATAAAACTATTGAATTGAAGATATTCTTGTCAATTTTACAATATCACTAATAAATCACGTAACAAGCAGGTATTAGAATTTTATATAAAATTAACAAAACATTTATAAACTTCAGTTGCAAAATTGATTTGTAAAAAATTCCAGCCACTGTTCAAGTTTAAATGTCAGAGTGAAGTATGATTTAAAGAAGACGTCGATAGATGTCAGATTGATAGATAGATCAACAATAATTTTTTTCTCTACTTAATTGAATATTGAGACTTCTGTGAGTTGCAGCACATTTTGAAGACAAAGAAGTAGAAATGCAATCAGCAAAACGTAGATGGTTTTATCTATGGAGCCATAAATTTTCAAATGAAATTTCTTCCTCGTCAAGTATAGGTAGTTACTTACTACTGATCAACAGTAATCAAATGTATTTCCTCATAGCCTTGCGATACCTCTTGACTTTATAAATTTGATAGGAGCTATTAAAATTCGAACTGTCTATACAAGGTACTGAGTTCAGATGTTACACGTTTAGATGCAGTTGTAAAAATTTTAATAACACTTTGGTTATTTCTTGTGAAACATATAAACTATGCAAGTCAAGGTGGTTAGCTTTGATCCATCTGCTGCATGTTTTGAGATATGGATACGTTCTGTAGTAGTTTAATTGGAATATGATACTTTTCTCTTTGATATCACTTTCAAAACTTAAATTTGTCAAGAGCAAATCTTGTCTTAGCTCATATCATCAAGGATGTGTTGATGTATCGACTATAACTCATAAAGAGTCCATCTTAATATATAAAATCCTAATGGTCGTGAAGCAGAAAATGAATTTCATTCACTGGAGAATGGGATTGACTCGCTGAAAGCGGGGAAAGTTCATTTTATGTTGATCAAACACAGAATGAATTTCTCTCCACTTCCTGGAAATGAATTTCATTAATCGGAAAATTTGATTCATTCAAGCGGAGAAATTCATTTTCTACATGACGTCATAAATATCTATCAATTTTTATTTTTTGCCCGGCTTCTGTTTCTAGTAAGATATAATTTATTCTGCTTCGTACGGTCTCAAAAACTTATTCTCATTTAAAATTCCCAACACAATGCGGAATTACGGAATTTCGTAAAATTTAGCGTTTTCTGAAACGCGGAAATGTCAAGAATCGATGAAGCTCGCGCTTTAGCAAATGCATGGAAACGAAGAACAAACAAAAGTAACATAGTAAATATGTTGATAGTGCTAAGTACTTGATAGACGAGTTCTTATATAACAGAACGCACTTAATCCATTCATTGTAGCATTTAGACGTCTTCATATTGAAAATGTCATCAGGCACGTGATATGAATTTATTTGGTTTTTACGACCACGTTTGGAATTCTTTTCAGACGTCAATGGGTGTTGTAGAAGTTTTGATTGAAAATGAAAACCACTTTCGATTTTACTTGATATTATTCTATAGCATTCCTGTTTATGTCGACAGATTAGCTTTGTGGTTTAAAATCAGCTATTCTTGGAACATAGACAAGCTAGATGACATATTTATATCTTACAGAAACCTACAGGTTATTGAATAACCTAAATACATTCAAACCTCCAGAATGACCGTGAAACTAAAAGTTATGTGAAATATATTTAAATCATCAACCAAAAACATAAAGTTTCGAAATTCATAATTTTGAGGTTATTCTGGTTATTCTGATAAAAAATATTTTTTCTCCTATCAGGAAGTTATGGTAAAATTTAAATTTTATAAAGAATTTTAAGATTTATGCTACAAATAACTCAATGATTTTCATATTTTATGCAAATACACTTAATAGCCAGACAAATTTCTTATGAAATTTGATCCAGTTCACAATCATGTGATATTCGAATGTTATTAAGAATGATATTAAGAATAATTTGGAAAGATCAAGGATGTGGTTTTGATTTTATTACATGGCAACAAACTGATTTTGGAAAAATATTTTTGGTAACTCTAATTCTTAGAGTTTGGCGAACTTTGAAAGAGACCTCATCTTCTTGATTGAAGGCTATCGACAACATAATTCCAAAACCCACAGACGTGGTTCTGTTTAATCAGGTTTTGAGTTGGTTGATAAAAGCTTTAAGCAGTGTGTGCCTACTGATTTAGAGAATCGATTTAATTGGAGAATGTGTCTCAATGGGAAACTTTTGATCAAATGAGGAAACTGAAATTTTGTGATTTATATGTGACTGACGACTCTGGCAAGGACGTAACCCAGTGAATTGTTTCAAAATAACTTTAAATGAATTCGACACGTTGCCTCTAATTTATTCATGAAGTTGTGTTTTGGTTTTACCCAGAACTTCTTCCGTGAGTTTGGCGTATAGGAATGTAATGATCAATATCGAATTTATTACGGAACCATGTATGAATAACTCATTAGCTCCACTCGTTGTGGATAATGTAAATGTAGATTTTGATTAAAACACACATTGTGTGTTAGCTACTTTCAAGTAGCTCTCATCTTTTTAATGTTGTTTCTATAAAAACTCCTAACGAGAATAAACTCATATGACTCAAAATTCAAATGTGAAACCACAATGGGAAGTTGAGCAACTCCTTACCACATCTAATGGATGAGTTATGCTGAGCCTGATGAGCACTTTTGCTTTGTAAATCTACTTACCTTTAATGCGGCTGTAAATCAGTAAAATTTTATTAGTTGTAAATCATCATATGGCTTTTAACATGATGATATGATGCAATTTACATCTCAATAAAAGAAAATGTCATTTCTTGTTGTTATTTTTTATGTGATATTTGTATCACTTGCGAAATAATTATACTAGCAAAATTTGATATCCATGGGACTTATCACGTTTCAAATTGAATACGAACCGGAAAAGCTTGTTATACTGCCGTTCTTATATTCAAGTTCATGTCCCTCAACATAAGATTTAACTGTATAACACATTATATAAACAAATCGAAAGCATTAATAGACTCATTTGTCAACAATTTGTCAAAGATTTACCCTTGAATTACCAGCTAATGTCTCAATCAACATTTGAGCTATTAATATCAAATAGTATATCCGCTTATATCCTCTAGAAGCGTTACTTTTGTAATAACACCAAATTGGGTCCAGTACTCAATTTTGGTAATACACTCATCAAGGTTTACCTTGCCCATAAAGCAGTGGTTAACAGGTTGTTAAGCCATGTAAAACACTTTGATGATTGATATCACATTGATTAATTAAAAATTTGGCATACAAACATTTGATGATCAATTAACCCGACGTTCAACTTTGCACCTTCATCCAATAATATCTCTTGTGAGGTTCAACTGTTTCATCATACAAAAAAGTTTATAAAAATGGTATAGCACATTGTTTAGCAGTTGTTTTTGAAATGATAAAATCAACAAAACCAAAACATAAACTTCAACCTTCAACAGAGTCTTATACAAATTTATCACATTCTGATGCGTCTTTAATTAACACAATCTTAAGATTGTTTTAATTATTCCATGTAGATAAAGGCGATTTATCTTATTGCATTCATATTTTGGAATCAAATTCAAAATCAAAATGAAATTTCGAAATTGAAAGTTCAAAATCAGTTCTTCTTCTTCTAAAATTTTAATTTCAATGCTAATTTATATTTTATCACGAAGGACAATATTTGTAAGCCATTGGTTTTGTTGAATATTTAAACTGAATTTTATTTAAATAATTAAAATAATTTTTGTATTAATTATGCTGGAAAATGTGACCGAAGCCCTTCAGTATATATTGGAAAAATAAAGGCGGAGGTCATGTACATTTACATATATCATTGTTGACATCGCAGTTTGACAACTTTCAAAATAACCCTTAAATATTAATTAGTCCCATTAAAAAACTTTCAATAACTTGTTTTCAAAGTTTTATAATTTTAATTATCTTTCAATATTTTGATTTTTGAAGAAAGTAAAATAAAGCCACTGGCGAAAATATAAAAATTGATTTTCACGCGATGGTTTGTTTTAATTCTGACAAAATTACGCAACACATGCTTCTATGTTGCGCACGACACTAATACGTGAATGCGTTTGGAAATAAGATGGAATTTGTAAGATTGTGTGCGTAATTTAAAAAGATTCAGGCTTTCAGTAAATGAAAACACGACAATTTGATCCATTCCAAAATATTATGAAATTGCACATATTCTTTTGTGTAACCCAATTTTAAAAGATTGTTATATGAAGATGCGTGAACATTTCATTATTGATAAACACTACTTTGGCCTATGCATTCATTTCTCATGATACAGTGCCGAATTCGTCATAATTGCACAAGAAGACCCAAACAAAAAATATGAAATAATGAAGGGAAATTAAAATTTTTGTGTGAATTTTTGGTTTTTTGGACAATCTGTTTTATAGCCACTGGGAATTTTTTAGTTTATTTATAGTATAAAGATTTTAAAACATTTCAAATTGAATATGAAATGTTTCAAAAAATAAAGTTGACCAATCCATTAATGTTGGGCAAAATCTTCAAACTGTTCCCATTTACCCATTTACAAAACAGTGTTGTCCTCGTTATAACACTTCGCTTATAATCATGAGTAGTTTCATTAACCCAGCGTTGATAGGCCTTCTCTCAAGTGATAATCATTCTGAATATACATATTAATAAATTTTCTTCATTTTTCCAGGTAAGGACATCACTTCACAATGAGGATAAGTTATTGTTTGAAAAGAACAGAGCATGTATCAATCAGCGTTAGTAATAAGTTCATTGAGAATAACATAACATTATCCTTAAAATAACGACATGTGTCCTGAACTGTGAAAAGTATAATTATTTTGACAAATATCTCAATTGGCAAAGTCATGTTTGGTAATTTGTCCAAATTGAAAAATTTACTTTTTGAGTAAACAAAACCCACTCGTTCCGATGATAAATAAAAATTTGTGAAATTTAATTCTGATGTCAAATTGAAGTTTATGCTAATTTTGTTAATTTTCTAAATTATCACGTAAAATCATAAATACTAAACTACGTGTGTTCGGGTTTTAAACAATTCTTTGACTATTTGAAATAAATCATTATGACATAATGTCATGTCGGTGATTGTTATGTAAGTTAGTACAAAAAGCAACCAGCTAATGTTAAGTGTATGTATGTTTAAGAAAAAAATCCTCGAGGTTATTTACCTGATACTTGCATGAAACTGCATTTCCACAGACACTTTACCGCCCATAATTAAAGAGTAAAGGTAGTTGCAGCTATTTGCAATGGGGGAGTGTTTGATGCATGAAAAATCTGCATTTGAAATTGGCAAAACGTCTAAGTTGATTTACTCAGTGTTGTCTCATTCTACTCGACGAAATCGATTGATTTCTAACATGATGATGTGCACCTGACACTGTGAGAATGATTTCGAGATTTAATTTGTATGAAAGGTTAATACGATACTCAAACCAATATTTAAAAGATGTTACGGGACACGTGTTAAACTTCAAATGAGTTGCATGTATAATATCCATATCTTTGAAATTCTCGTGACACATTTGAATTGATTTGTGGTCTCATAAGTTCCATTTCAAAATCAATTTAACTCCAACGCAAACTCACACCTGACACCGTGAGAACAACTCCAGCACTAATTCGGTGTTAAAGGTCAAGCCAATAGCAATAACTCAACAAAGTCAACATGTTCAGTGTGTGATTAGTCCACAGAACGTAAAACAATCAAACAAATTACTTGTTGAATTAAATTGTTTTGTAGCTGCTGTAAGTACGGCTTAACCTCAATGGACTGTTAAAAACCCAAGTCTATCATTTGACCCGTAAACCTGTCTCTTGGATTTCTCCATCGAAGAAGGAAGTCAACCTCAAAACCACCTCCTCTCGATTAGGAAATTGAATTGCCCAGACACCTCTCAGTGTAATTACTGGATCTAAGAGTGACGTCTTAGCAATGCCATTAACCTATTGTCCAATACAAAGATTCATTACGTATTTACCTAAATATTAACCTGAACAGAAGAACCCATGCCGACAAATTTATGCATAACTTTCAATCTCTAGCTAAGGTTAACTGCTGTTCTGCTGTTTGGATTGAGGAGCTTGCTTGCAAAGCTAAACAAAAGTGAATGCATCCAAAAGATAATTATCATGAAATATCATTTACATTTTTTCTGTGAATATCAAATTCAAGTTTTCTTCTTAAAGCTCAACATTGATGCAACGCAAAGAAGAGTCATAAGAAATTGCAACATTCTTCTGAGAAAATGTTGCCAAACGCCGAACATTCAGCCTGACATTGCAGAAATTTTCTTAAATATATAAACCACATTTTTCTTAAATATAAAACTCCAATTGCCTATTGTGGTCTTAAATTAAAATTACAAAATAATTTTTGGAATTATAAATTCCCACAACTGGCGACTGTTCTTTGTCAATGGATTTGAATTTAGGCGCCAAAAATTGTTTCAAGCCATTCCCATTCAATGCAAATTTCTTTCATTTTCTTAAAGTTTTTCTTCAGAAAATCAATGTTGACTAATTTAAAAATTCATTAAAATAACCGTCTCGATACGAAATTACTTAATAACACGTTGATTTTGTGTTTAACACTTTTCCGGCATTTCCTCATTCAGCGTTGACAGGCTGAAATCATTAAGTGCTGAAATAAAATTGCACTTGAACTGTTGCTTAACTTTGTAATAAACGTTTTAATTAACATTTCTAACTGATGGATTTTTCGTTTAACTTTGACATTAATTTGACACAACTAAGTTTCCATCAATATCACTTACAATATCTTGAAGGATTTTGAAATTTTCTTGTAAATCGACATTCTGAAATTTCGCAAATCTAGTGACACTAATTTACATACAACTTGTTGGTGATAAACTGCTTGAAAACACCATAAAACTTTACCAATAACTACCTACTTCTATTTGTTATGGTGAAATGGCGGCCCTTTTCTGATTATCATGGTGTTATTACACGTTTATAATTTTACTTTAATGGTTGAAATTTTGTAAGGATAATTTCAATGGGTTAAATCTTATGTGTTTCGTGATATTTGCATTTCAACTCGACAAAGAACACGTTTCCATATAAGTTTCATAACATTCTGAAGAACGTAGAAAATGAAAGTTGAGTAGATGCAAGTTTCATGAAGATGTTCAAGATATCTCGGATTACTTACATAACACCATCAGAAGTACTACTCGATTACATCGTAATAAACATAAAAACCATTGCAATCAAGAACATAAACTGCATATAAGATAATTGACATTTCATTGCATGAGAATAATTGAAGTTTAATTAATGCAAAAAGATCCGTTTTAAGAAGTATTACTCACTAAAAGTTGTTTGAAATCACTTTTGAATCAATTAAAAGTAAGTTTTATCTAAAATTTATTTAATTGTTGCAATTCACTCAGACTCAAGATGACACACGACACATTCTTAACAAAATCTGTAAATAAATCAATATGTTTTATTAAATCCTATCATACGAAATGTTATATGAACCGGATGTGGTTATTTGATTTAAGATGGGAGTGTGACCAAGCGTCTTCTTTGTCTCTTGATGATCGTCTTGAAGATCGTTGGCCCTATACTTTCGTTTTTCTTTGAGGAAAACCAGTTTTTCTGAAATTTTATTTTAATTCATTTTATCATGAAATATTGCTTCGAAATTCCTCGATAAAATAAACGATTAAAAACGCAGCCAAAATGCAAATTTAGCAAACCGTCTGACCTCTACATATTTTTGTGTCTTCAATTTTCACGTCAAAGTTCAACAGCTTGCCAAAGGTACGAGTTTGATTTGGAGATTATCTTCTTTTTAACGAGATTTCCATCAAGTTGTCTTGTATATCTTGTAATGCATTTTAATGTTATTATATACACGATGTACTTTACAACTTAACTCTGACATCTGACCAAGTCGTGGGGCGTCTAAACTCTTTAATCTGTGATTAATAGTGGAGCTTTGTGTTTCATGGCCGCTACTTGGGAGATTTATTTTTGCTGTTGAATAGCTTAACTCATTGTTTGAACTCAATGAAATGATATTCCACTGGGTAAATAATTTGACAATACTCTAATGAGGGAATTAATTAGCGTTGAAGAGTCATGAACCTGGGAAAACGCATTGGATGTGTATCGCATGTGTTCATGAATGTTGTGATCTTGCGAAGAACCTAATGCCTATGCCTGGATGACGTTTTATTTCGAAATATTTTCGAATTTCGAATCTACAGCCTACCGGATGCATTGAAATTCATTTCCGCATGCTTGTCGCCGCAGGGTCCTTGCAAACCGCGACGCTTTGCTATAAATTTAAAACGTTTTCTTTGGAAAATATTGCGAATATCTGTTAAATTTATTCAATCAAACTTTCTAGGAAAAGAATCCGCTCGAAAACATTTTTCTTTTCGAGGTCAATTATTTTATTGACTCAAAAGGAACCTTGAATTTGATGTGAAAATAATCCGAAAATTTTTGTTAAAATTTTATGAAATTCGCGGAGGTATTATTGATAACATCAAGTGGATAATATAATTTTATAACTCCTTATACAACAAATTCAGTAATTTATGATATATAGCACGTTGTTCTGAAGTTGATGTCAAGGTTGCTCTTGTAATTTTGAGACACTCGACTTTTACCACCTCGAGGTGGTCATAAAATGGCGGACAAACCATTGTCAAAAAGGCAAAGAAGACAAGGCACACCCACACTTTGCGTACCTGATTGATATTGTAAAGAATTTTCGGTCGAGGAATCTTTTCGAAGTAAATTCCGATTGGTAAGCCAAGGTGGATCCAGTCAACACCTTGACAGTCAATTGAAGCCGTTAACTAACCTGGAAGGCTTTTTGGACAACTTTCATACAAAACATAAGGAAGTAAAATGCTAGTTTTTGATAGTTAAGAAAGAGGCTTAAATTAATTCAAACTCTTAGACTAATTAACATCATAAAGGAGAAGGTTGTCTCGTGAAGTACTACTCCAACCGGAACCAGTTACTAGTTCCGTTAAAACACGTGGGGAAGAACAAGAAAATCTTCATTCCAATAATAGATATGCCTCTGAGTAATTCAATAAAATGTATTTTGTATAAATGAAACGTGTTTAACTCAACTCATTCGAGGTGATAAAGTTTCATTGGTTTGATATTTGATTAAGATTGCGCCATAGGTCGGAGTTGCGTAACAATTAGTAACAAAGTGTTAATAACTCGACACTTTCACTGTTATCTGCGTTTATGTCTTCAAGCTACTGAAAGTATGTAATACTATTATTTATTTGGTTAAATATTTGTTACAATTTTTCGTTGGAGTGAATTATCACCTGCGAAAATGCAATAACCAAATATTAGGTACACATTCGTGATAGAGTTAAAACATTTTTTTCAAGGTACTACTCAAATAATAGTGTACTTTTCAACTATTTTATTTATCTTAATTGTTAACTGGAATTGTTTAAAGTCAATAAAATTGGCACACCTCTTTCAAATGTACAAAATTATTTGATGAGCAAATTCCAAATCAACGGACAATGTCCAAATCTTTGGGCAGTGGTTTATATTACTCAATATCTTAAGATGATGTCTCATATATTGATACGATTCGACCTTGACCTTTTTATTAGATCATCTATCTTACCATTTGAATTGTTATTTAAAACAGTTTTAATCGAAATCAAATTATCAGTTCGGGTGTGGTCATATTTCAAAGGAGTTTGTGCCAAGTTGCCAAACAATAGATGAAACAAACATGAATATGTAGATTGGAGAAGACAAAATATTTCACATTCCAGTTGATTTTACAAGAAAACAGGATTTACAAATGTTACTGTGGCGTTAAACTCAATAACCCTTCAAAACTGATGTAGTTGCCTTTCCTTGAATTTGCCTCTGTTCATTTATGTGTCAAGGCAATCAAACGCAATAACTTAAATTCTCGATTTTATATAAATTTTTGAAACTTACATTTATTTTCTTTATTTTTTTTTCTTACAGAGGAGCGCTATACTAATTTTAGCGCTATGCGCTATAGGAACTCGAGCAGAATTTGGACTGTTTGAAGCAGGCACAAGAGACGAAGATGGATATCATTACCCGAAACCAAAAATTCCATTTGAAATACCTGAGGTATTTCCTAAATTAAAATTGTTTTTACGTATTATTAACGAGGTTTTTTCGTACAAGCCTTCTCCATCGCCGAAAATACCGGTTACAATAAAACCGCCAACAAGACCTTCTAAAGTTCCATCAACTTATAAGACAACAGAACCTCCACAAGAAGGATATACTTATCCGACACCAAAAGTACCATTCGAACTGCCAACAACAACAAGAAAACCGACACAAACAACTAGGCAGACGGTGACATATCCAACTACAACTCGCCAAACCACAACTCCCAAACCAACCACAACTCGGCCTCCTGTCACAACCACTAGAGTAACTGTGAAAACGACAGAACCTCGTTTTACAACTCCAAAGGTTCCAGAGACCACACGCCCCGCACTAACAACCCAACCTACGGGATATACATACCCAACTCCGGAAACGCCATTCACGTATCCACCCTCAACGGAGAAGACCAGGCCAACGACCACTACACGATACACAACAACCACTCGTCCAACCACTACAACTCGGTATACAACAACTACTCGCCCAACAACAACCACAACTAGGCGAACAACGACTCCAGCCACAGCCAGAACCACAGGATATACTTATTCAACTCCTCCTGTGACTGTGACGTATCCAACAACCACCCGAGCAACTGTTCCCACAACAACACCAACTGGATATACATACCCAACCCCTGAAACCCCATTCACTTATCCACCAACATTTGAGACAACGCCAGCAACTCGTCGTACAACAACGACTACTCGTCCTACAGCTAGAACCACATACCCAACAACGACCACACGTCCAACTGTCAAAACAACCGGATACACTTATCCAACACCATCAGTTCCCGTAACGTATCCTACAACTACTACAACCCGTCGTACAACAACGACTACTCGTCCTACAGCTAGAACCACATACCCAACAACGACCACAACTCGTCGCACAACACCAACCACACGTCCAACTGTTAAAACAACCGGATACACTTATCCAACTCCATCCGTTCCAGTAACTTATCCAACAACAACCACTACTCGGCGCACAACAACGACAACTCGTCCTACAGCGAGAACTACGTACCCAACAACAACCACACGTATTACAACTCGCGCAACTGTGCCCACAACAAAACCAACTGGATACACATATCCAACACCAGAAACTCCATTCACTTATCCACCAACATTTGAAACAACGCCAGCAACTCGTCGTACGACAACTGCAACACGCCGCACAACAACAACCACTCGTCCGACAGCAAGGACTACATATCCAACAACGACAACACGTCCAACCGTCAAAACAACCGGATACACTTATCCGACACCATCGGTCCCAGTCACTTATCCCACAACAACGCGTCGTACAACAACAACTACTCGCCCAACAGCCAGGACCACTTATCCCACAACGACTACAACTCGTCGTACAACAACCACAACACGTCCAACAGTTAAAACTACAGGATATACGTATCCGACACCGTCAGTTCCTGTGACATATCCAACAACAACGACAACTCGTCGTACAACGACTACCCGTCCAACAGCAAGAACGACGTACCCAACAACGACCACACGAAGAACAACTCGCGCCACTGTTCCTACACCTACACCGACCGGATACACTTACCCAACACCTGAAACTCCATTCACGTATCCGCCAACCCCTCCAACTGGTCGAACAACAGCAAAGACACCGTACACGACACCAGCCACTCGTCGGCCAACTACAACAACCCGTCCAACTGTGAAAACAACCGGATACACGTATCCAACTCCCTCAGTACCAGTCACTTACCCGACAACAACCACAACTCGTCGTACAACGACGACTACTCGCCCGACAGCAAGGACCACGTATCCAACGACGACCACACGTCCAACTGTGAAAACCACAGGATACACCTATCCAACGCCGTCAGTGCCAGTAACATATCCCACAACGACAACAACTCGTCGCACTACAACCACTACTCGTCCTACAGCTAGAACCACTTATCCAACAACGCGTCGTACAACGGTAACCACACGTCCAACTGTAAAAACAACTGGATACACTTATCCGACTCCGTCAGTTCCAATAACGTATCCAACGACAACCACTAGACCTACAGCCAGAACAACTACTCGACGCTCTACAACCACAACTCGTCCTACAGCAAGGACTACGTATCCAACAACTCGCCCTACGGTCAAGACTACCGGATATACTTATCCTACGCCGTCAGTGCCAGTAACATACCCAACAACAACGACTACTCGGCGCCCAACAACGACTACGCGTCCTACCGCAAGAACTACGTATCCAACAACCCGCCCCACGGTCAAGACAACCGGATACACCTACCCAACGCCGTCAGTGCCCGTAACATACCCAACAACAACGACTACTCGGCGCCCAACAACGACTACGCGTCCTACCGCAAGAACTACGTATCCAACAACCCGCCCCACGGTCAAGACAACCGGATACACCTACCCAACGCCGTCAGTTCCAATAACATATCCAACAACAACGACCACTCGGCGTACAACAACGACTACGCGTCCTACCGCGAGAACTACGTATCCGACAACTCGCCCTACGGTCAAGACTACCGGATATACTTATCCAACGCCGTCAGTACCAGTAACATACTCAACAACAACGACTACTCGGCGTACAACAACGACTACGCGTCCTACCGCGAGAACTACGTATCCAACAACTCGTCCCACGGTCAAGACAACTGAATACACTTACCCAACGCCGTCAGTTCCCGTGACGTATCCAACAACGACCCAAGTGAGAACAACGCGTTCCACAACTCGGGCTACTACTCGCCGTACAAGTACCGAAGGACCTACTTATCTCCCACCGGATTCATCAGAACTTAGGACAACGGCCGTTCCAACCACTCGTCCCCCAACAGTCGCTACAACGACTACAACCCGCAGGCAGACAACTACAACCCCGAGGCCGACCACTACTCGCCCTAGAACGGCTCCAACAACAACAACCCGATTCACAACTACCCCACCTCCAACTTCACCAACGTATCTTCCACCCACGACAACCCGCGTGCGTCCTACGACAACACCAGCAAGGTCTGTTCCAACAACAACACGACCACGGCCAAGTCCAACAACAACCAGACCTGTGCCAACAACGACACGTCCACGGCCCAGCCCAACAACAACTAGACCGACACCAACCCAGCCGAGAGTCCCAACGTCGCCAACTTATCTCCCACCGACGACAACTCCAGCACGCACATTTCCAACAACCACTAGACCTGCTCCAACGACAACTCGGCCACGTCCAACAACTACACGCCCTGTTCCTACCACAACACGACCACGTCCTTCACCAACAACTACAAGGCCCACTCCAACGCAACCAAAAACGCCAACATCGCCTACATATCTTCCCCCAACAACACCACCGCTAAGAACGGTGCCAACAACAACCCGTCCACGCCCGACACCAACCCCGACCAAACCGCGCCCAACAACAACTCGTCCACGTCCAAGCCCAACAACCACTAAGCCAACTCCAACTCAACCAAAAGTTCCAACATCTCCAACTTACCTTCCACCAACAACCCCACCCGCGCGTACTTTCCCCACAACGACAAGATACGTACCAACAACCACAAGATACGTTCCAACAACAACCCGTCCACGTCCTTCACCCACAACAACTCGTCCAACTCCAACGGAACCCAGGGTCCCAACCTCACCAACTTACCTTCCACCAACCACAACCCAACCAAGAACTCCAGCTCCGACTACCACAAGATACGTACCAACAACCACAAGATACGTACCAACAACAACCCGTCCACGTCCTTCACCCACAACAACTCGTCCAACTCCAACGGAACCTAGGGTCCCAACCTCACCAACTTACCTTCCACCAACCACAACCCAACCAAGAACTCCAGCTCCGACTACCACAAGATACGTACCAACAACCACAAGATACGTACCAACAACCACCCGTCCACGTCCTTCCCCCACAACAACTCGTCCAACTCCAACGGAACCTAGGGTCCCAACCTCACCAACCTACCTTCCACCAACCACAACCCAACCAAGAACTCCAGCTCCGACTACCACAAGATACGTACCAACTACAACACGACCAGTGCCAACAACAACTAGACCACGACCTTCGCCAACAAAGTTGGTTGGAACCAGACCTCCCCCAACGCAACCAAAAACGCCAACTTCTCCCACGTACCTGCCACCAACAACACCCCCACGTACTTTCCCGACAAATACTCGTCCAAGAACTCCTCCAACAACGCCATACCGCACAACTACCCGACCAACCTACCCAACCCAAACCCCAACGTTCCCAACGTTCCCAACGTACAGAACTTCAACCCCAGGTCCCACGTACCTTCCCCCACTATTAGTCTAAATTAAATCTCCCCTTTCTGTCTTTCTCTCTCCCAAAACCTCAAAAGCTTTTAGAAAAACCCAATAAGTGCTAGTCGTATAAGAAAATTTTCGTACAGGAGTTCTCAAACTTAGCAGAACAGAGTTCTTATATTAATCGAAAGGGTTTTTGCGAAAGTGCTCCCTTAGTTGAAATATTCCAATTTTATTTGTTTATTTTTAAATTTTTGAATTTTATGTAAATCCTGTTTTTGTAAATTTGTAAATTTTGTAAAATTTTGTTTCCTTTCTGTCCCAATTCCATTTCGAAATTGAATTGTCGTAATTGCGAATGAGACAAACATACGATTTTGTAAAGGACAAAAACTTATTTTTTATAGAGTTAGAATGTATTTCCTGTGTATAATATATGCTTGTGTTAGATTATTGAATAATCTGTTGAATGACCTAAAGACGAAGAATAAAAATACTCATTTTATAATAAATAAAAGGAATGTTGTTTTATTTCGACTTCCCTTCTGAAATTCATGAATCGTAAACTAGGAATCCGTCAACCTCATCCTGAATTCACGTCAGAAGAATCACGAAAAGGACTTGAATGAGAACCAAATTGAAAATGCGCCCTGACTGTATGCATTCTTGGCAGAAATGAAATTGAAATTCATTTTGCATACTTCGGGGTGTATTTCGTGAAATCATGAGAAATTATATCAGTTGCCCTCAAACTTGATGACGATAATGGTTACGATTTGTTTGAGTTTCTGCTAGGAAATACAGGAATTGGATATATGTATTTAAGCAAATTAGAGATATATGTATCGTTTCGAACTAACTACTCCTCAAAAATCCTCCTGCAAACAGATCAGAAAGAACAGAAAGTTAACAAAAATAAAATACCACCATTTTGAAACAAGTCAAAAGTTTTATTATTACAAAAATAAATATTAGTCACTACATCATCCACTTATTTACACGCAAATAGAATAAAAATTGAGTAAAAATAAGGCATAAACATAATTTTAATCTCAAGGCGAGCGTGCTTCCCATGGAGCTACTTGTAGCCTGGTAGGGAAAATCTGTTTGTTCCGGGATACAGGGCATCGTCCAGTTGAAACTTAATGATTTCATGTTCGGGAATTTGGAAGTCGTCGATGAATCTCGTTGGAGGGATAAATGTTTGGGTCACAATCACCGAATCCTTAGGAATGAGGTCGCCTTCTGAGTGGAGGTCTGTACCACGAGGATTGATGTTCGGATTAACAAGTTCTGGATACTTGAGAGTGACTCCCCCTCCACGATTAGCATTGTCATCTCTAGTCACGATCTCTTCCTCAATGACAACGACTGGTTTGTCTAAACGCTCCTGTTCAGTTTGATTTCTCTGGGGCATTCGAGCTTTGGTGGTCCTAAGTCGATTCCTCATTCCCCCCGTCTTATTACTATTGTCATCGTGATTATCGAAGACCCTTTTGTTGGAATCGTACCCGTCATTCTGTTCGTATTGGCGAACCTTTTTCTTTGGGAAGAGATTCAAGTGAACCATGATTTGACTGGGCTTGTTCTCGCCTTCGTGTCTTCCTCGCTGGAAAATATTTTCCGGACCACTGCTCCCACTTTGGAAGAATGGATTGTGGAAAGGAGTTGTGGCATGGACATACTTGTTCTGTTGGAGCTGTGGAAAGTTGATTGAGTTGTAGTAAGAGTTTTCGAGTTGGTACGAATACGGCAAGTTGTTCACTGCATTCGGACCAGGTGGGAGTGGAAAGTAAGGTTTTCGTGGCTTCGATGTTCTTATCGGTCTTTGTGTGGATGGAGCATGGAAATGATCGTCCTCCGGCAACGGGTAAACGTCCAACATCAAACTGAACGGCCTCTGTTTTTTCCCTTCGAAGCTCTTGCGAGAATTCGCTTCCAACTTTTGCCGGTTGTTGTTGGTCGTAATCAATTTGTGGTACATATTTTCCATATCTGGGTGGTACGCTTCAGTAACAAAGCTCGGTCCTGAATGTCCATGCACAAAACGAGGCCTTTTCCCATACTGATTTAAGGCCAGAAGATTCACATCACTTGGAGAATGTGGTTTGAATGGGTGCAAAGGATCCATGTAGTTGGGGCCACTTAGTTTCGTGTCTTGATTGTTCGAGTTTGAGACCATGGGGTCGAAGATTTTCTTAATGACCATGTTCTTCGGATGTCTGTATCTTCCAGAAATTTGGATTCCACTTAGCCCGGATGAAGTTGTGAATGGAGTGAAAGATTCTCGATAAATTTCTGGACCACGAACTTGTCTTAGGATATCCTGGATGTTATTCACATCTCCTGCGTAGTCCTTTGGAATGTTAGGAAGTCTCATGGACACATTTTGCTTCTTGAACTCAGACGGCTGCAGTCCTTCCAGGTGATAGTTGAATGGCCGTGGCTCCTCACTGTCATACTTCCGCATGATGAAAATCTTCTGCAGCCTCGGTGGTCTCGGGATTTGGTCACGTATCCCAGCCACAGTTATTCCATTAATAGAATCCATGTAGTTCGGTCTCGGCAAAAACCTTACTCTCTTTTGTTTCAGAGAAACCTCATTTTTCCAAGGAAATGCTCCGTAGTTGGCAAGGACTTCCGTTTTATTCATGCTTGTCATGAGTTTCCTTAAAGTCTTCGGTGGTCTTAATGGTGGCCTCGTGGTAGACGTTGTGGATTTCCCATCAGCAATGCCACGATGCTCCTTAACCAAATACCGTGATGGCAGGCTTATTACTGTAACGGGGTGGTCATCATTTCCACTCAAAAGAGAATCGTTCGTGAGTTCTCCTGGAAGTTTGATAACTTTGTCTGTCACCTCAGAGTACCCTGGTCGGATGAAAAACATACAAACCTAGAATGAAGGTGATAAATCATGCAGGATGTCATATTGTAATGAATATTACTCACACTCAATAGCATTAGGACAAACATTGCAGTTGCTATATATGCTCCAACGAATTTGTGGTGATAACTCTTGACCACTTTTCGTGGTTCGGCGTTTTCGTACTTGTACAATCCAAAATAAGATAAAATACTCCTTGTATACGATTTGTAAGGACTATTCTTAAACATTTTTCACTAAAACCCGCATCTGCTTTTAATCCAATATTCCATACGTCTTAGCAACTCCGGAAACTTTAAACAACTGAAAGACGTTGCTTTCCTCTAAAATAAAACTTCTTTTTCCACTTGAAACTCTCGTGCTCGCTGTTGTGTTAATGTTAACCCAATTCGGATGTTTAATGATTTTTAATATAAGAAAAAAAATACAGATTTTCCGAGGTTTTCTTGCTTTTACTTATTTATGACTTACAAAACAGAATATGTCTTAGAAAATGAATGAGCCAAGAATACTCAATGTTGGCCTCAGCCTCTGATTTAAGTCTTGTGGTCATGGAACCATGAAGCCTTTAATTATGCGTGCAATACTCTGTAATTGGGGAGCATGAAACGCATTGTACATATATATCTCACTATGTTTTAGCACTTTTTCATATCTAATACTAACAATGAAACGATTGCGTTTAACATGATGATGGGGTTAAGCAATTGTTTGTTAGTTGCATGACGTTTTACTTTTACCAAAATCATATTCAATGAAGATGAGTTTCTTCAAACAAGATGCTTCATGAACATTTTACGGACTGATGAAATTCATAAAACCATGAAATAAAAAGTGTATCTTAATATCATGCTGGAATAATCAAATGTGTCGCTATTAGGAGGATATAGCTTTTCTGTGAACTATTATTGAGTTGACACTTTGATTATATACTTCTGGAAACCAGCAATTTTCACCAGATTTCGGCGTTAAATCACGCACTATCAACTTACTTTGAAAACATCTTAGAACTTGAACTTAAATGAACTTGAAAGTGATAACAAAATTTGACAGACGTGAAAAATAAAATTTTGAATTGTCTTTTATTCATAATTAATAAACGTAAATATCTAGGGATGATCTCCAACCAAATAAGGGATGATTCCAATTTGCCTTCTTGATAAGTGAGTGCTGAAGAAAGTACAAGAACTTAGGCAGATGCTAGGGAACACTTGCACTGCACTGTTGGGAAAAAACTTTTCTTAATATCAGAAGATACTTGATAACGCTGGTACTTTCACAATATTAATGAAAGTTTAAGGAAAGTTGGGAAGTAGGAAAACCGTTCTTGGTGGTATCCAAACAAGACTGACTTTAATTTGTTAATTGATCGATTTTCATACAAAATTTAATGTTCAGGTAATCAATCTAGAGGTACAATGCTCGTCACATCAGTAATGGCGGCAACAGTCAGTTCTCTAATCTTTCAAGCCAAAGTATCCCTTTGGACCAATTTGCTCGTTGCCAGGCCCGGCATCCAACGTAATCGAAATTTTCCAGAAAATTACAGAATTTGTGTACTTTTTCATCCATAGATCAACAATTCTGAGATATGAAAATTTGTATGCTAATTTTATAATAAATTTTCTCAGAGAATATCGGCAAAAATCGTTACACTCCATAGCTTCGCATTCAACTGATCACAGTGACATCTTCTCAAAACTTTTTGAAACAATTAAAACAGCTTTGAAGATTACTATAAAACATAACTATAAAAAGTTTTCGTTTCCATAAAAAACGATTTTTCTCAAGTTGCTTTACACGCGATTTCTAAACAAACCACTCTCTCTCCTACTCTTTGGTAGATCAGTTTAACTGTTATACTCGTTTTGTATCTCTATTCGTGCAACTCTTATACTTGTGTGTGGTCCATTACTGACTCCGAAGAAAGAAGAAGGCATAAAGTGGATTCGAAAACACAACAAACGAGTAAAAAGTCCAAATCCGTGATCGATTGATCGCGCACATTTCCAAGACTCACACCACAGCACGATCCAACCTGGAAAACCAGTCTCAGATGGACGTAGAGGTGAATACCTCCAAGACGCGTATTCGTGTGAGCGAGTGTTCTTCAGGTATGGCCAGGTAAAACCTGAAATTAGTCTTTTGTCCGATCGTTGCCGTTGATCACGTCACACGCGTCACGACGACAGTTTTCCTTCGCGTACCTACTGTTTAATGGACCAAAATTAAATAAAATTTTTTTGTTAATTAACGGTAAACGATCACGTGAATCTGAGTTTTCCACACGTGCCGCAGTTCGATTTCGAGAGGAAAAGTCTAAAAATTCCGCTTCAAACGTCACGGTGTGCAATTGCGACCTTCTTAGAATGTGCTTAAGCACGAAAGTAAGAATTTAGTTCAATTAAAAATTTCGTTTTATGTGAATACGGCATAATTAATAAAATTACTAACATCAAGTGCTTGGAAGAAGTGAAGTGAAAAGTGGACCGAAAGACGTCGTCCACCTTAAGAAAATTTCAAATTTCCCGACTTCAATGGCGACCCACAGAATTTTCAATTAATTTAGAATGAAAAGTTTTTGTGATTTTGAGTTTTCTCAAATTTGAAAAATAACAAAAAGGCGTTCAATTGAATGTGCAAGTGAATTTTAATTAAAAAATTTCGTTTCAATGGAAAGTTTCTTAAGAAAAAATTGCATAAAATTGTTAATTTTTGTGTCGTGAGAAATTGTAAATAAATTATTTGTGTTTGTGCTAGTGCAAGAAGAATAGGAAAATTGTTTTTGTGTGAAAAGAGGAAAACCGGTCTCACCTATAAAAATGCGGACTTTGAATGATATCACTTGGATAACCTACTTTGGCCTGTACCTGAGCTTTTGGATGGTGCTGCATGTCAATTGTCAAATTGTCAACCGACCGCCAGTGTTTATTCCTGGTTCAGGTGATATGGCCCGATTTAGTTTGTCCGAGAACACACCTGTTGGCAGTCCCGTTTACCAGTTACGAGGTGAGAATTTCAAATGCAACCTATTTTTGCGGTTTATGGTAATTTTTGTCTACAGCAATGCACTTTTGCATTACTGCATTATTGCATTCACACTTGTTTCTAGGTTATAGTGCGCTTCTTGTAACTGTTTGAAGTGTATTCATTCCCACGTGATTGTGATATTCCATGGGAAAGGGTTAACAATTCCACCTGATTTCCCAGCAAACTTCTTTCTGAATTCATTTCATAATTTGATCCATAAGGGCTACGCGCATTCCTCAAATTCACAATAAAAACATAACTCCATTTTCACACGACAATTCCAAAAACATAAAAGTTACAAAATTTATTTAAAACCGTTTCAAAATTCAAGTTTTTGGAGTTTTTGCGACATTCTGCGTGGCATCGACCGCTCCAAGACTGGATTTCTACGTATTTTTCTACATATTTTTTCAACGTTAACTTCTACTTCAAAAATGCATTAAGATTTTTGAGTGCTGATAAATATCATTTCCGTTCTTTTAGTTTCAAAGACAAAGGTTCTGGATTTGTGATTCATTACTTGACCTTTTGTTAATGTGCTTCTCTGTACTTGCTTCCAATGACTTTTAGTTTTCTACATCTTGCTTCAACGACCCCCAGAAGAAGATCTCGCTTCAAGAAGTTATGACTGATTTGATTTTGAAACCATCTGCGGAAGCACAAAACGTTTCTTCATTACAAAACTCCGTTACCAGGTATATTCATAACAGTATCTACGATTGAACTGAATCTTTGTAAAGAGATTAGGGTTAGCTAGAAAAAACCCATCTTGAGAACATCAAGAACGCGCACTTAAAGATTCCATTAACATTCAAAGCGCGTCTTTGGGTTTGAACTTTAAGTTCGTGTATTGAATACGAAAACACCGAATCTGTTCATCGAAGATTTTGTGAAGATATTGGAATCAAAACAACTTCTTCACATACTTCAAATGTTTGGCAATAGATTTCATGAAGATTTGAACTTTTAATGCTACTTCAATGAGGTTAATGTCCAATTTTTATGCAGACAGTGTTACAATGAGAACGCTCCAATGAGCAACTCAATGATGCAAGCCGACAGACCATTTCAAATTGATCTGATTCTTGTTGAGTTTATTTAAAATGTAGCAGACAAATATTACTAGCAGGTGGGTTGTTTTGATCCAGGTAAAAAGGTGTAACACATGAGTTGTATGACATTCCGATTAACCTATGATAACTACCTAACTTTTTCCAACTTTAATTTCA
Organism: Chrysops caecutiens; assembly: GCA_963971475.1. NCBI lineage: Eukaryota > Metazoa > Arthropoda > Insecta > Diptera > Tabanidae > Chrysops > Chrysops caecutiens. Next base: position 74,931,371 of record OZ020568.1, read on the forward strand.
AAATCCATAAAGCTCAAAGTGTTGAGAACTTGAGAGAAAGTTCGTTGCCTCTTGGTGACTTATTACAAAAACCTCAATTACTACGTTGTGTCACAAAGCTGAACTCAAATGGCACAACTTGTCGTAACACTTGTGATAATTATTGGGTAAGACAAGACTATAACCGACTAAACTTGCCCTTATTCGTATATCAAGTTGCTCAACTACTTGTTCAATTCTCATACTTTGAAGTGTGTCCAACAGCAATTGTCTTGCCAAAACCAAGGAAGCACCACTGTATTTATACGCGCCACTATTTTGAATATGAAAATTTGCATTTAAGCGTAAAACACCTGTACAAAACAAACCTCAATAATTACAAAACAATACCGAGAAGTACCCATTCACGGGGCTGTAACTCAGTGTCTTGTAACTTGCAATTGGCTTGCATGATCACCTCCGCCTCCAGAAACTCTATTAAATGTTATTCAAATGGAATCTTGTAAGTTATAACTCATTTACGTAAATTACATGTTGCCGAAGATGTTTTGAAGAAAGCACAATTTTCAATTGAACCGAAACTGGAATTATTTGATGCGAGAATCACTCTACAAACATGCAATTGTCTTATATAAGAGTTGTGCTGTAACACTGGATTGTTTGACATTTTCAAGATCTCTATCTGGTAATAGGAGTTGCTCAAACCTTTAATAATTAGAGAGCAATATCTTCATTACCCACCACGAGCTGAAGAAGGAAAGTGCGTTTTGGACGAAATAGTTTTCCAATATATTCTTCACATGCGTCACATTTTAAGTTCATCGACTGTACAAACTTAATTTCGTGGCAAATGGACAAAAAGTTTCAAAATACTTATAGTGAAATGTGGAAAATGTCGAAAACCCGTTTAAATTAGCACGTCTAGACATGGCAACCGTGCACCCACATATTTTCGTTTTAAGCGCGATTTTATTTGCTATAGTTAGAGAAATTAGATACAAAAATGTTCGAGTCACATGGAAATTTTTACCTGAAAACCGGTTCTTCAATCGTCGAAAGTTTAACCTAACATGGTGAGGTTGCATCACGTTTAACACGGAAGTAATAGAAACATTCTCTTCAGGTCTATGACATTCTCAAGACATCACTAACAAACTTGACCTGAACAAAATCACGTTGACCTGCTAATTGAAAACACTGTTCGAATCCAGATATTGAGGTCAAGCACCGAGTCATGCTTGAAACTCCATCTTTGGCGCTAGAAAGATCACAAAAACTTTGACGATCCAATGGTACGTGGAACGAAAAGAAAGTTTTTGTTCAGGTGAACGTAAAAGTTGAATAGTTAATTTGTCTTGTTGTTCCTCTTAGCTTTTTTGGGGTACAGAGGTTTTAAATCCAGTTTTATTCGGTACATTCGTCAATTGATGCTGTAAATACAAACTTCTCTGTACTTGCATTGGAATCTTATTTCCGCTTCATCACCAATACTTCGTAAAAGAAGTTCTTGGACTCAAAATTTACATCTCGCTTTCGTTGATAATTAGTTAAATTTTTAATCAACTTTCTCCCCGTCAAAAAACTCATTTGGCAAATGAAGCAAACATTTAAGATGAGAAGGCGAAATCTGACTTCTCCTTGACAAACGTTTCCCCTCAATGCTTGTTCTGACTTATTTCACCCTTACTCCTTCTAACACATGTGCAAAAGTGGCAGAATTATTCAGCCAAAATTTACTTCCTCACGTAAGGGAGAAGGATAGTGTGTATTTTTTTAAATTATTTTAAAGCGTTATATTTAAAATTTACTTCAACTACACAATCGCCTTCCAAGCAAGCTTACTATGTCAACAAACTCTTGGAATGACGGCTAAATCGGAATGAAGCTTGAAACTTGTAAAACTTGTTCCACAGAAAAGTACAATCTCTTTTCCTTCCAACGGAAATTCATAATTTATTGATAAACTAATTATTGAAAAATTAGTAATAATTATTTTCATTTTGTTAGCAACAAACAATTACAATGTTTGAAGAGATATTCTCCTCCTAATAAAGGTATAATAAAGGTCCGGCAAAGGTTCTGGTTCAAGTTTAATTTAATCACTTTAAAGTGTTACAAAACCACTCCTGGGGACTGTGCTCTTTTAAATGTTTCATTGACACATCAATATTAATGCCACGTCATGTACGAATTGCTTCAGGGAAATAAACTTTAAAGTGAAGTATAATTGTATATTATTCTGTTGTTGCCAACCCAACTCCAACATCAATTCCAGCTTTTAAAGAACTTGTTAACACAAGGTTAACCTTTCCTTTCCCATAGTCAAGGAGAGGCAGTTTTTGCAAGACTTTCTGTTGTGAGGCACAAAAGTTTGTGCTACACATGAACTAGGCACACCCTCAAATAGTTTCTTGTAGATCAAATTTTAAACGCATTCACTTCTGTCAATTTACATGGAGTTTTGTAATTTACATAATTATTAGAAAACTCTGGTCCAGTGCAAATTAAATTATGTCAAATTGACTCCATTCTCCTCAAAGTGAGGAAATAGTTAACTAAGTTTCTCATTTGAAGTAAGAAAATGAAGATCGCAAAATTTTGGAACATATTCAGACGCAACTTAAAACAAAAGAAAATCACGAGTGTTTTAATTAACATATTTCCATGTTTGGAACAATCAAGTGATAATTAAAAACTGTCTAAGACACCACAAAAAATCGTGACGGATAGATGGCGTGGATCACAACACAATGTTAATTTACGAAACGCAATTAGACACGGTTGTGATGCAATTGAAAATTCCATAATAGTAAAATATTCAATTACGCTCAGTTTCGATGCAGTTGTCTGAAGTTGGAGCAACTAACCCAGTTGGAAACCAGAGTTAAATAACTCTAAAATTGCAAACTTTTCCTTCGCAGTCCGTGTCTCCCAACTTGAAGTACTGCCAAAGCATCATCTGTGGTTGTTTACAATTTCCTCAAACTCATGAATATTTCTTTCGCAGCTATTAAATTTTATTATTTACTAGACCGAACCAATAAATTTTAACCAAACATTGCGAAAACCCAGAGAAAAGTCAGACACCTCTAGTTGTGGTTAATTCCGGACTTTCATCGCGTTTTAGTCACTCTGCCTTGGATCTGTAGGTCAACGCCAACCAGTTTCGATGAGTACCTATTGATTAGTGAGTTTTTAGGAATTTCCTGCTTTGCATCTCAAAACAAAAATCTTTTCTTCACAATATCTGCTGTTATTGGAAACCAGTTCTTCCCAAACCTAGTGCTATTAACATTTTAACGGAATCCAGGTGTCAGATAACAAAAATATCGACGTTTGTCATAGATCACACGATGAAAATGTCATGGTGATGTTGGCAGTAAACATGGAACACAAAATGATGGCCGAAATTTTATTCTACCATATCCGTTTGTAAAATATCTCAAGCTATAAACTTCCACCTTGACAATTACAAAGTAATTTCGACACTTTGTACACAAATCTGAACGACCCTCTTCTTGTTCCGCATTGAAGCTTTACGTGTCCATCTTAAGGTTAATTTCTATTAATTCTGAAGGCACAATAAGTTTTCAGACGTCATCATTTAAAAATAACCTAGTAGCACTTTTCATATATCCTTCTTGAACTATCAGCTTGCAGATGTCTTTTCTCAATATATCCTTCAAAATGACATTTGAATGCACTTCAATTTATGATTGATGATCCTTCAAACGAGCTACCATTGTTTGTAATTTATCAAATAGGTTATTTCACTTTCACATTAATTAATTTTTAGAAAACACAATCCACAATATCCACAACAGATTGTGAGCTAAAATCTGATATGACAAATGCATTCGACGGTTTTCAAGGTTATTGAGCTGCGTTGAGCTGACGTGAATTTTAATTAAAAATTTTTGAGCCCGCACCTTCATTTCCGTGAGTCTGCTCATAACTTTGTTTATGACTTTTAATGAGGTACTGAAATATTATTAATAGCTTCTTCATGTATTGTTGATATTCGAAGTGATATTTTATGTTTTCGACCTTGGGAACAATGCATCTCTCACAGGGTGTTTCTGAATCTATCTGAAATTTCCAAACATATTTCGTGACACGTTCATCTTGTAGCTAACTACAAGCAAAACTTTGAACCACGACAAAACGATCAATAATTCTGTATTTTGGACACGCATAACTATTTACAAGATAATGTATCTACTATATATTCGTGATTGTTTTTTTGGGATATTATAAAACAGAAAGTCATATAATTGCCGCAAATAATAATAATTTTTTGTTGTTTATATGCTTTTCATTCACTTTTTATTCGCATTCATTCGAAAATATCAAATTGTGACCTTTCAACTCATGTACATGAAATTACATTCAGATTGATGTAACTAAATTTTGTAAAGCGAATTGAAGTTTTTGGGACATGTTCAAAGTAGTTTGATTTGTAGGTCAAGAGAATTTTTGTTGCCACGTGAATCAATAGTTTTGTATCAAAGCCTTAAATCGCTCCAATTCCCAAGAAAGATGTACAGTGAAAACTTACATGAAGCTGGAGAAATCGCATCAGGACTTCTTTGCGGGATTCTCATTCAAAATTCTCAATAATATCAGACAACACATAGTTTTCCTTTAATGCCGTATATTATGTAATTCAAGTTTGAATTAATAAAACAAACAGAGGATCAAAGTCATCCTGCGAATGAAATCCCAGTCGGATATTGCTGGCTGGTTACCTTTTCTTAAGGTTCTCACATCGTTTGAGGACCTCTTCTAAAATACGACCTTCACTTGTAATATATTCCAACATATCCGCAGGAGAAGCTTTGTGTATATCTATATGAGAAGCTGGAATATTTACAACCTTATAAAATCATGCAACATTATGAAGTGAATATCCTCACCATTCGGTCGCTTCACTAAAACTCGGCACATTTCGCGCAATGCATCAATCATTGAGTTATTACGGAATTCATACCAGACAAACATATTCCTAATATTGGCAAGGATACCTTCCCACTTGTTAGCTTGATCAACTGCAAAATGGTGGATTTCTTCGTTCTTGAAGAACTGATTCTGGAACCCAAATTCCAAGACAGGCACTTCGTTGGCTTCATTTGCGTACTTCTCTTCCATGGACCGGGTCTCATTCTGGATTATTTTTTGGAGATTCGTGACATCTTCTTGAGCGAGCACTAAGACAAGTACCACAGTTAAGTAATAACTCAATTAATAGCAGCAAAAGTGTACTTAACGCGTCACATCGCACGATCAAGTCGTTCACTGATCCAAACGTGCTATTCTTCCTAATAACATCCTCCAGAACCGTTTCGTAAGGCTTCAGTTTCGCAGTTTCTTCCTGGAACTTCTGCAGAAACCCTTCAAGACTTTGTACTTCACCCTGAAGCTTTTCGATTTCCTTTTTTAATTTTCTGTGAATCTTCAACTCAGCTCGCATTGATTTCTCTGCAGCTTTTATTGCTTCTTCGTGAGTCTTAATTATATTATGAGATTCCTGAAATCTTTGTTTCAACTCATAAAAAATCCTGTAATAGTTTTGAAAATTTCCCTTCCGGCCTCCTTCTAGTTTTGATTCCTGCTCGATTATGCCATTGAGAAGTTCATCCAACATGTTACGTTTCGCCCATAGTTCCAAAGAGGATGTTTCAAGAGGAATGGTTCGTGGATTGTTGATTGAAAGGATTTTCTCAAAAGTTCTGAAACACAAATTTTTCTCTTTGTTGCTTAACCTTATTCATTTCTCACCTTAAAATATCTGTCAACTTCTTGGATTCATTAAAACTTCCAACACAGTTTTCAGGTGATATCCCGTTGGGGCCGTACGGAAGGTTTCGAAGTGGTTTAGTTTCTGTCATTTCATTTGTAGGTAAATGAGGTGCTACAAAATAAATTACATGTTGTTATGATTTATGTTTGAGTCATTGAGCTTATGGCAATCAAGCTTCACCTACTTTGATTGAAACAAGTTACTTATGAAAAGTTTTTAATAGAATTTCCTTTCCCTGGATTTCAGGAAGTGATCCCGAAGGCGGTAAACTCCGATTCAGTATATCCGGGCCAGTATTCAACGTTGACCGTGACACGGGAGTTGTCCGATTGCGTCAAGAATTAGATCGAGAGACGCAAGACACTATTGAAGTGATAATCAGTATAACGGACGAGGGAATGTTGGGGACAGAACCGAACACAGTATCACTCCGGCGAGAGATTCCAGTTCGAGACTACAACGACAATCCACCAACGTTCATTGGACGTCCATACACTGCAACAGTGAGTGAATCCACTCCAGTAGGAAGTGTCATTGATGTCCGACCTTTGGTCAACATTGTCGACCGTGATCAGGGACCAAACGCTGACATTGAAGTGTCATGCTTCAAAGATGGTAACAGCGAGAATGATGTCTGCGAAACGTTTTCTGTGTCCGCTGAAAGGATAGCCGAAGGCAATTACACAGTAAGTCTCACACTAATGAAACCTTTGGACTACGAGTCGAAGCCTTCATACATAGTGACAATCATGGCAAAAGACAGGTCCCCAACGAACCATTTGACTGCATACGCCACAGTGTCCATTGCGATCAAAGATGTTCAAGACCAGCCGCCTGTATTCGCCAATGCTCCTTACTCGGCAACCATCCCGGAAAATACGGGGAAGGATACCTCGATTCTAACTGTAACAGCAACGGACGGAGATGCTGGACATCCTCGTCCAATTCACTTATCTATCGAGGACGACTTTTCGGGTCATTTCAAGCTCATACAGTTTGGCAAGCCTGAGGACGGAACAGCTACACTTCTAACAACAGACGTTCCCTTGGATCGTGAAGGGGCTGAGATCATACAAAACGGAGGAGTTTACACATTCATGGTTCGAGCAACAGAGCTTATTAACAATGAAGTTCCCTCGGACTTCTCAACAACACGTGTAACTATTGTCGTGACCGATGTCGATGATCATGCTCCAGAGTTCAACAAACCTTCAATTGAAATCACGATTCCGGAGAATCTAGAGAAGGATACTGCACTTCCAGGACTATCGATCTACGCCATCGATCGAGATATGGGCAACAACAGTCAGTACGACTTATCCCTGAGAAGTGTCAGTAATGCAGACGGAGTGTTCTCGGTGAGTCCGACGCGAGGCGAGGAGCGAACTCCTGTCATTGTGAAAGTACAGGATCCATCCAAACTTGACTTTGACGTTGAAGACGAAAGTATCAAGACACTTGTGTTCGACTTGATTGCGTCGATTGGTGGACACGAAATGGCCACTTCTAGAGTCACTGTCCACTTGCAGGATGCCAACGACAATTCTCCAGTTTTTGAGCATCCCTTTTACAAGATAAAAGTTCTCGAAAACGAAGAAGCCGAAACAAGGATTGCCAACATCACCGCCACTGATCGTGACTCTGGATCTTTCGGAGAAGTCAGATATATCCTGAAAGGATTCGGATCAGACAAGTTCTACACGGACTCGTTGAGCGGTGGACTGTTCGTCAAGAAGAACCTTGACTATGAAAAACAGACGAGCTATTCCTTGACCATTGTCGCTATTGATGGAGGTGGCCGAGAGACAAACGCGAATTTGTATGTTGACGTGATTGATGTTAACGACAACTACCCTTCTTTCGAAAGTCGAGAATACACGAGAACTGTGCGAGAAGGGGCGACTGAGTTTGAGCCACAATTCTTCGTTCGAGCTACAGATCTTGATGGACCCACTCAAGGTGGAGGAAATGTTTCGTATTCAATTGAATCAGACAACAGCATTTCCGGGAATGTATTCTCGATCGATCCAGTTACTGGAGAAATCACAATGAGACGACCAGCGAAATCAATGGACACTGAGAGAGGTCAATATGAGCTAACAGTTACCGCAACCGATCATGGTAAATGAACGCCGTCTATTAACATTCATACAAACTTAAATAACTTTTTATTAATCTTTTAGGTGAACCTCCTCTTCAAAACACAACTCGAGCTCTCATTCGTGTGGGAATCTCCGGAAACCAACGACCTGTTTTCAAGGGACATTTTAGGAATGTCGAGAAACTTCCAGTGGTTGGCCCACCCAGCTACCACGTAACAATACCTGAGAACGCCAAACCTGGTGATAACGTCACAATCGTGTCAGCGTCAGATCCTGATGGTCTTGATGAACTGTTGCGCTACAAAATCCTGGAGACCCACGACAACTTCGTGATTGATGAAGTGTGAGTATTCATCCATTTCCCAAACAAGACTTCAGCTAATAATCGAATCTTTGCAGAACTGGTCTTATTAAAGTGTCGCCTCAATCGCGCCTGGATCGTGACACAAATCCAGACAGTTATCATGTAATTGTCAACGCGGTAGATGCAGGATTTCCTATACCAGAAACGGCCACGACAGTTGTCTACATCACAATACAAGACGTGAATGATAAACCACCAAAATTCACTAAATCTAGTTACGTGGCATACATTTCTGAACGAGCGGACATCGACACGGAAGTGCTGAAAGTGACAGCAACAGATACTGACCTTGACTCCAAGCTGGAGTACAGCATCAAAGAACCAATTCGAGCTACAACAAAATCCGGAGTACCAATTAAAATCACAAACTCCTTCAATCCAAAGTATGCTTTCCGTATAGATAAAAGTTCAGGAGAAATCTTTGTCAACGACACATTGAGTCACGACTTGGCGGCAGTCATATTCCTCACTGTTGAAGTGCGTGACATCAACGCGGAACTCAACAAGGATCAGCAGATGGCGAGAGCAGAAGTAGCCATTTACGTTCAATCCTTCAAGGACACAAATCCGATTTTCAAGAATAAGGGATGGACAGCCATCAAGCCCGTGGTCAATGTCAAAGTCAAAGAAGAAATGACAGTCGGTGGCACTTTGTTCACACTGAAAGCTGAAGATCCTGTCTCAGAGAGGCCAATAAACAGCTACCAAATGCTTGAGCCAGAAAAGTCGGAATACTTTGATTTGAACGATAGAACTGGCGAAGTGATCCTTAGCAAACGATTAGATTACGAAGCATTGGATAAAAATGTCTTTGAATTCCAAGTAAAAGCATTCAGCAATGATGGAAGACGCAGCACCTTGAGTTTGGTCAATGTCACTGTGGAAAACGTGAACGACAACACACCGGAATTCGACCAGATCGAATACAAAGCAACTTTGATAGAAAACAAGAAGACACCTGACCATGTGATAACAGTGTCAGCAACAGACAAAGATGCAGTGCTCACTGATTTGGACAAGAAACTGGGCTACAGCCAAGTAACGTATTCTTTATCAGGAGAATACTCCAACTGGTTCACTATTGACAACGTGACGGGAGAAATCAAAATTGCGCCGAACCAAGTCGTAGATCGGGAGAAAAGTCCATTGCTTCGATTGACAGTTCGAGCTGAAGACGCTCCTGGAAGTCCCACTGAGTCCAGGCAAGTGACTGCTGACTTGTTCGTGGAAATCCTTGATGTTAACGACAACCCGCCGGAGTTTACCCAGAAATCGTTTACGACAGTGATTCCTGAGAGTCTGCCCGTGAATTCCTTCGTCATGAAAATCACAGCCTCTGATCCGGATGAAGGACCCGGTGGAGAGATTCGATATGACTTCCTAAACGAAGGAGAACTCAATGGGTTACTCAAAATCAACGCAGTGTCTGGAGAAGTAAAAACGAGAAAACCACTGACAGGAAAAGGACGATCAGAACCATATGAACTGGTGATTCGAGCACAGGACAATGGGGGAATCGTCCCTAAACAGAAATCACTCCATCGAGACACATCTCTCATACTGTTCATTGGAGACGTCAGCTCCAATGATGGCGTGCCGTTTTTCATACTTCCAAAACTATCCCAAATTGCAAACATTTCTGAGGTACATATCACTGGAAAATTTCCATCCTAAAGTGGACTAACTTATTTTCTTTCAGAACGCAACAATTGGGTCGCCAGTGTTCCAAGTAGTTGCTGGTGATCCGGACAATCCTTCATCGCCATCCGGCACCTTGACGTACAAAATCCAAGAAGGAGCTGCGGACGCTAAGGCGTTCCGCATAGATCCCATCACTGGCCTGATCACCACAATGGTTCCTCTTGACCGTGAAACCAAGGAGATGTACAACATAATCCTTGAAGTGTCAGACAATGGAGAACCAAGACAATCAGTGACACGTATCCTGAAAATCAATGTCCAGGACATAGATGACCACAAGCCGAGATTTGCTAGGGATATTGTAAGGAAACTGAAGCAGTTACTTGTTTCTATTAGTAACTTCTTTTTCAATTTTAGGACGACCCGCCGATCGAGATGAGACTCAAGGAAGAGGAGCCGATTGGTACGTTTGTAGGGAATCTTTCAGCAATTGACGAAGACATCGGAGAGAACGGAGCCATCGACTACATGTTCATCGATGGTAACCAGGAGCATGTTTTCACTATAACTCGGACAAACGACAGCAAAGCAGTAATCAAAACCAACAAGGTGATCGACAGAGAGAAGGTTGACTCAATCCTTTTGACTGTGAAGTGTTTCAAACATGGAATTGAGCCAAAGGAAATCTCGAGGAATGTCTACAACAGCAACGATCTGTCCGAGATCCGAGTCATAGTCAGAATCGAAGACGTCGACGATCATTTACCGCAATTCAAAGAAAACAATCCGACATTTGGTGTACGGATCAATGTACCCATCGACACTTCCATAGTAACAGTCGAGGCTTTCGACAAGGATCCAGACGCCATGCCAATCATGTATTCGTTCAAGAACATCACGTTCATACCTCAGTTCTACAAACGTGCAAATATCTCTAACAAACCTGTGGATCACCTCTTCAATCTGAACAATAAAACGGGAGAAATCCGAACGGCCGCCACATTCTCCGACTTTGTAGACGGATATTTTGAAGTTGTGGTCAGAGCCAACAATTCCCACAAGCCCAGAAGGAACGCCAGCAACAAAATAAAAGTCTTCGTCATTCGAGATAAAGCTTTGATGAAGTTCATCTTCACAAAACCAGCAACTGAAATCAGATCAGTGATCCGGAAGTTCCAGAATCAAATCCAGGCTCTCTTGAAGCCAATGAATATGGAGTTGCACATTTTCGACACACAAGTCCTGACCAAATCTGACCACAGTCTGGATTTCAGTGCGACCAGTTCGTGCTTCCAGCTCTTCCGAGGAGGATCAGCTCTAGCCCTGCACGACATGGAAAAGGTTATGAAGCTACAAAATGTCGAGAAGGCTTTGTCTGGGATATACAGTGAGTATGGAGTCAGCCAGGTCGAATCGTGCACTACTAGGCGAAAAATCGCCGCTGCAAGTGTGATGTCATCTGCCGGCACTTGGCTGGTAATACTGGCCGGGTTAATTGGAGTCGCTTCAATTGGGGCTACATGCACAGCATGCTGTATGGCTAAGAAGTACAATCAATTTAATTCAAGACAATCAAGATCATGACTAACTGCTATCCTCTTTCAGGTACAAGAAACACTCGAAACACTCTCTCATGCAGAGGGCACCACCGGAATCCTATGGCACAGCAGCACCAGTCTTCTACTCCGAACCAATTTATGGGCCATTGTAATTGCGTTTAACTGCTAAATAGATATTAGTTCATAATTTTAATTTCTCTCATAAGTTACTGATAACAACTCGTCACTTTCTACTTTAAGTAGCTCTAAGATAAATCGCCTTGTGATAAAAATACTCAAATGCCTGTATATGTAAAAGTTTTATTTAAATTCAGAAATTAATTTAATAGGAATTGTAAAAATTTAATAAATACTGTATTGAAATAATTTAATTAATTATTTTTTGAATCGTGCTGAAGTTTTTGAAAACTGAATTTTGAGACAAATTCAAATGAAACTGGTTTAATTTTTGTGAAATTTCAAAAAACAAAACCTACCCTCAAAGGTAAAAAATTTAATTTGAATACAGACAAGTCAAAATCTGGTCAACCTGGTTCCAATAAATCATTTCGTGGCAGTTCAGATAAAAACTCGGATTCCGTAAATATTAGCTTACAATATTACTTGGGGATTATTGAATTATTTGAATTCGGTTATAGAACGAATTACTGTAGATAAAGATTTGGATTAATTGTTTGATGGGAATGTTTACAAGGTTCCTCGTGAATTAGGGTTTATTTTGGCTCATCCATCATTTTTACTTTTGTAAGTGCCTAATAATTGTGGTTTAATTATAACTCTACCAAAAAGTATTTCAAGTCTGATGGTTCTTATCAATTTGATGGATTATGTTGGAACTATCATTGAAATTTACATAAATCACAACCCTTAACCAATCGAGGTGTTTTTGGACATGATTTATATTAAAGTCTAGTTGATATTTGTTCTCGGGGGATATCGTTACAAAAGATTTTCTTATGTCACTTTATTTGGATATGACATGAAGATCATAGATGACTCTTAATGGTGTCCGGTTTTTATACAAAACGCAGCCGTTGTCATTCCTATATCTCTTTATAATCAATACAAAATGATCAGTTCTTGATTATACTTATATAAGATATGGGTAAAACTAATACTTTTGACATAAATTTACTTTATATTTACGCGGAAGTCTCACAAACCAACTAGAATTTGTTCGGTATTTTGCGGATAAACTTTCAGTTCCATGGATTTATCCCTAGACAAATATGTTAAATTTCAGCTAAATCAATAATTATTAATGTACTGTAAATACTTTAACGAGGAAGAGCTCCCTTAGTACACAAAATTAATTTTTGCCACCTGAAAAACTTCATATATTTTATCCATTCAAATGGTGGCTTCTTCGATTGAGTGGTATCCCTAATTAAATATACACTTGTACCTATCATGGTAAATTAATAAAACACCATATTTCTGATTTATTATCCCCTACAATTCCAAAAAAATAACGACTAAAAATTAAACAGAAGTCAATAGAAACATTTGTAACAGGTCTACTGTATGTCATGAAATAAACCTAACATCATGATGTCAAGTGGTTTGTCTTATCAATTTTGTCTATCGTATTACACAAAATATTCAAATTACAAGTGTATTACAAACATAAACCTCATTTTTAGTTGCATAAAATATTAAATACCACCTTAAGGTAACAAGTGAAAAATTTTTGCTATACAATTCTCATTTTGTTTGCATGTTACTGTATTTTTTAAACATATGTTTGGTAGTAACTCATATTTAATGAGCAAACAATATAATTTTTTCATATATTTATTAATCCACACTTAACTTTGTTCAACTTTCAGACGGTCGTGCTCCTTAACCTTCTCCGAAATGTTGCATGTTTCATACACATTAGTCAATGTTTTCATGGAACAGAAGGTGGAAAATATTATTTACTTTATTTGCACAAAAATTTTAGCTTTTCCACAAAATATTTTTATTCAAAATGAAACGACAATACCATTATAACCTGCTTAAAACGTAATTGCAAAATGAAAACGGCTTAAAACTCTTATAAAGTTGTCAAGAAGATTACAGCATTGCATTTTAATTAAAGAAGATGAAACCCAGACTCCTACTATAATTATTACCAAGAGCATTCCAAAATGCATTCGAACAAGAGGCAATTTTATAAATCCATCTGTACACTCAAGAAAAGCACATACAAATATTGTATATAAAAATGAATATTTGTTCAAATCCTAATTCAATCGCTTGTATCTCTTATTATTCAATTATCAATAAAATAAAATCTTGACAAATGGAAAGTAAAATTCATATTTTCCTAATTCTGGAATCGGTTTGTTAGAGTCTAAGAATCTACTATCGTTAAGGTATAATCCCTCGTTTACTTTATTCCATATATGATACAATTAATAAAACGGGATGATTTTATTTGAATGCTTTAAGGAGTTTCAGGAATTCGTTATATGCACAACCTGTGATCGACTCAAATCTAATAAAAATTGAAAATTTCCTTAACGAAACCTGATAACATTCCTCAAGTGAGTTAATGATTTATAACGAAAATAAAGCAATTTCCTTTGTGGCTATAGAAGCTGCTTGCATTATATTCTACAATGAAAAGAAAATTTCGCCTTAAGCGTGAAGAAATTTATTCCTCCGTGATATTTGCATAATTTTCATGCCGTCATATAAAAACTGTCAAAGTTTAACACTCTTATATAATAGATGAGTTACTTGTTTACCTTTTCTTAATAAAGCATAAAACCAATTTCCATAAATTTTCATGTCACATCCATTAATTCGTGTTTGTTATTTAAATTTTTGTACCAAAGTTTAAGGACAACTTCGTTATATAACACAACTTGCCTTGTAATTACCCTTCTAGATACATGCAGTAAATGCACTTGGCAAAGCACAATACTGTGATGGGTTACAGGCCCGCCATCCAGTTGATAAAGTGTTGCATGTCAAAAGGCAAGGACTAACGAGAAGATGAAAAAAAATTTAAATGATTTGAATAACAAAAGGATATATGTACTTGAAATTGTTCGTGGACTTGCCTGTAGAGTCGTGATCATCCGGGACAGCTTCCGTTGATGGGTATTTCCTTCTTGTTGTTTTTTTTTATTTTATTCTAACGAGCACAAGCAAAAAAAAAACACATGAAATCGGGTTAGGATTCGAATTCGGAATTTCCCTTTTATTTTATCACGTCTACGCTTCATCATATAATCATTTTCGCTGGATTCAACCCTTCAATTCTGGATCTGTGCAAAATACAAGGGTTCAGCCGACAACCCCAACTTGAGAGAAGTGCAGCGAACATTGGGAACATTTAAAATTTATGGATTTTTCTTCTTAAACGAAAGAGTTTAGTGTGCCTCTGAAGTTTTGGCATAAACTAACAAACGTAACGATGTTTTTTTGCTGTTGTTGGTGGTGTTATGCGACCTACACTACTGCATAGGACCTATTTCAATCATCCCCTTTCATATATTATGATTGTTATTACTGTTACCAGCCGATATACCCTCAAGTATTTTATGACTTGAATTATTCGTTTCGTGAAATCCACTTCCCTCTCTTGTGCTGGTGCGTTTCTCTATTTTAATGGCAGCAAATTCTTCTTTAGCTCATTTAAAATATTCGGTTGTAATTTAAATTAGATCAGTTTTTATTTTGTAGATGATACAATCATCAAGTTGTAGTAGGAATTTAGTTAAATCCTGGTCATCTTGGAAATCCAAAATAAGACACTACTGAACTTGAAGCTCATACCAAAACGATATCAATTATAAAACCACCAAAACAAACACTTCGTAACAGTTATAGGCCAAACTATGATTGAAAATTCATTTTTAACCCTCAAATACGACTCGTCCGGGTGGAAGAGTAATCCTTTTCCAAAGGATTAAAATTTACTCTGGTTGTTTTATTATTGTTACAATTTCACTGTAACTTTTCCAGTGTAATACATGGGTCGATGGTTTTATAACCCTTAACCCGAGTGAATGTTTCAAAAATTCACCACATTGACATCGTAACATGGTTTAAAGAAACAGCACAATGTTTTTTATTTGTTCCACTAAATCCTTTTCACAGAATAACAAATTCATGTTTAGTCCTTTTTTTAAGAATTAAAATCACTCAAAATCGCTTTTGTCAATATTTAAAGGATTATCTTCAAGATATGATGTTATTGCCCATTGTCAATGAAGGGAAATATTTTTTCAGATTATCCTTGACATATAAATTACGTGACAACATGAAATTAATATGTCCTTTACATAAAACTAGATTCCTTAACTACTTTCGGACACGTGGGGCTCAAGGATTTTTAAATTTTTTTACGTTAATAACACTACATACACTAGTGGAATTAATCCTGGACACTTTCTCAAAACGTTATGTTTTTTAAAGTTAAGATGAGACTCCATTGTACATGTACTATATTAATACTTTGACTATTCTTTTTAAAACTATGATTGTTTTTCTCATTATTTCAACATAAATTTCTGTTAATTTGTTTTCAGTGTTTCCTTTTAAAACATTAAAAACAGTGCGGGTCTCAAAGAAGCATGTTTCGTTTGAAATTTGTGAGGAATGGCAACACTACAAAGTCCCGTTATCTCAACGAGACAATCTGGGAATGCCTTCATTTACTTTTTACTAATTTTGATGTATATAGTTACTAATTTTTTGTATAATAAAGAATAAATTCCACTAGTGTACATCGTGCAAATAAACGAAGATGTGGTTCTATATGCCCGCAAATCAACTGGATTTGTCCAATTTAAAACACAAACATGGAAGAAGGGTTACCAATAACCGATCACTTAACCAAAAGTGTTATCCTTTAACAACTGTAACATGTCAAATTGCAAATATTTGCTTTATAATTTCAATTGGTTACACAGCATCTGCAAATATTTTTAACAAGACCAGGATAAAGTTACATGAAATTTTTGTTAACCCTTAAAAAAAACCCTTTTCAATTGTTTATCTTTCATTCTTTGAAAGGATAACACATTGAATTTTGCGACAATTCGTTTTTTTATTACGAATCATTTAATTTTTCGATCGTAGCGAATTTTTTATTCGATTTTATTGATTTATTGGCTGCTTCAATTTTATGCCAACCCTTTATGCGATTGAAGATGTAAAATATTATCCATAAAATGGGAAATTATTAATCATGTTTGACACACTTTAAAATCGTGCTACACATTCGACTTTTTAGTGTAAATCAAATTTTGCATGCTACAAAAAGTTACTGAAGAATTTTACATCTTTACCTATTACATGTAAACCTCAGAGACCGTGCCGTTTCACATAGAGGATCTACAAGCGACACTGAGAAGTTGTCGGCTTCACGTGGTATGCTAATATAAACAACCTGCAGCAGGTCCAATATCTCAACAGTGTGCCTAATTATAATCTATTTATTAGCACTTATCGGTTACGACACGTTTCTATAAAACATTGCCACGTGCATGATATCATCAAAGCAACAGATGACCAACAAAACAGAAGGACAAGACATCAAACCACACAAAATTGATTCTGGCACGTTTCAGAGGAAAGCTCTCAAAGTAAACCATAATTTAGACAAACTCCCTCATAATTGACTGTCAGAATTCTTCGAGAACACCGAAATGCAAACAAGATTCCATCCTGTAAAGGACCCTTCCTACCATCAAAAGCCCACAGCGAAATTCTATTGGCTTAGCACCAATAAAGACCATCCCCCTGGCTAAATGGAATATTTCCGAGGGGTGATTAGAAATGACGAATAGTCAAATAAAAAAAAGAACCAGTACCAGTCAAACTTCTAGACCCAATCCCAGTCCCAGTCGCGTTCTAGAGCTATGAGGGAAAGAACGTTGGATTGAAGGGTAGATAAAACGCATGCGAATCAACTGGAGTCAGTTTAGTCGGAACTAGTACGCGGTGCGTAGTAAAACGGACTTAGCCTTAATTATCCTGGAAATGATAACATGTTCTTTACCAAGAAATTAATTAACATATTAAAATAAGTGAAATGCCAATTATTTTGTGATAAAACAAAGAAATAGTGTTCCTTAAAGTGTGAAAATGTCGTCGACATATAGTGGATTCGATGATCGTTCCTTTGAATTCGATGACTCGTCTTTGGACAGTGGATTCGAGAAAAGCTATGAAACAGAGTATCCCTGTACACCACGAAAATCATTGTTTGATTCGTCAGGATATCTGTCTCAAGACACACAGAGTTCCCCTATAAAAACGTCTTGCGGAATCGGTCAAACTGCTGATAATAATGGGTTTCATCCCCAACTCGGGCTACAGACGTCAACACCGACGAAACAGGGTATGAAGCCAAAGAGGAAGTATGCAGTCGGAAAGAACAGAATGACACGATCCAGGAGTCCAACTCAAGTTATAAGGATCAAGAAACATCGTCGCATGAAAGCTAATGATCGCGAGAGGAATCGAATGCATACGCTCAACGAAGCTCTGGACAGATTGAGATGCGCTTTGCCCACATTTCCAGAAGACACGAAACTAACCAAAATTGAAACACTCAGATTCGCCCACAATTACATATTCGCTTTGGAGCAAGTCCTAGAGAGCGGCGGTACAGTCAACTTAGACTTAGAGAAGCTACAAAGTATCACGCTGAGTGGCGAAAGAATCACCAAAGAACTCTTCGAAGCTGTGTTCGTTAATCCCAGTTCATGCCAGATGTTAGCATCCTCCTACAGATCATGTGATATCTACAGCAGCATGAGACAGTACGGAATTGCAATGGCACAGACCGAAGCGGAGAATCCTCATTTCTCTCAGGCCAACTACGATCTTTTCAAAGGAGCTTTCGATGCAGCACTTGCTCATGGATCCTACGGGCCCACAATGCCGAACCCAGCCTCATCTAGTCAATACCCGTCAACGAGCGTGAATTCAACGGATACAAACGCCTACAGACCCGCGGGATACAATCATCAGCAGAGTTTCTCCAGCTGTTCACAGACTCTAGGATTACATCAAAATAGCAGCTTCTATGCCCAAACGCCGCCATGGAAGGATTACAATGAACAAATCGTAAATAGTTACGGGCAGTATCAGCCCACTTAGGCAATTCTAGTAAGCTTCATATTTATTTATTATTTCTTAAGTTATTTGTAGTAATTCAAGAGCAATATGAACTACAATTTTTATGTTAAGAACGCAAGTGTATTTTTGTGGTATGAATCAATGAGAAATTTAACTATTGATCGTGGCAGAAATGTGACCGTCGGTTAAATCATAAAGAATCACTAAAAGATCACTTCGGCCATTCGTGTTCAAGGGATTCCCTTGTGGAGGTTATGAGGGATTCTCACAGACGCAAAAGATTTGCAACTTATCACATCACAAATAACGAGCTGGGATTAAGATTCAATTATAGCTTTGAAACCGTTCATTTCAAAACTACAACTGATCCATGAATCGCACTGTCTGCGTATTGTTGATACACACGCAAATAATTTGTTTCACCGCGTTATCCTCATAAGCTCCATAATCCTATCCTTTCAACCAATGCACGACGATGACTTCTAGAGAAGTCTCTGAGACACAGTGGTAAAGAGACTTCTTGGAACTCATCGTTCTATAATTAATCATCTTTAGAAATACCTTATCACCACATTCCTATATGAATTTGGAGATAAGCTATTTCCATGTGAAAACAAATCTCTTATATTATAGTTATAACCATGACTTGTATAAGATCTCAAGAAATGTCGGTTTAATTTGATCTGAATTGAAATTTCCTTTTGTTCATTCCACAAAATGCATTCATAAAGTCATATATTCCATAATTCTAGTCATTTTTAATTTTTATTTATTATTAACGGTTTTATAACTGCGAAAAACCAAAAAAAAACTGAATTGCAATTAACAACATAACGAAACTTATTTAACATTTGCCTTTAAAACAAACTTTGTACAAATTTTATAATGATAAAAGAAAAACAAATTGAAAATATTATGTAAAAATGCAAAGATATTTTATATTTTAAAGATTTATGTAAAAGAAAAAATGTTAAAAACTATTTTAAAAGTAATTTTAATATGAATTTAAATGTTTCAAATAAATGGGAGCTTGGAAACCAGCAAATCACGTGTTTGTTTCAATTTTTGTTTTGTAAAAATTTTTAAAATTTCTTTCCAAAACTTAACCGAAAATACACTGGATGGATATCCTTGGGAAAAAGCTTAACATTTTGAGATTCTGAGAGCTTTAATTTCTCTATGATCTGTGACAATAGATGGTCCTGGAAGGATATGCACTTCACGTGGTTTCACTATTGTTATACATATCCTTTCATTTGTAATGACGTTGATGTAAACATCTCAATTGTGTTGGTGGTTACACATCTTTCCTGGAAAACGAAGACGAAACAGTCTCTGACGAAAAGATGAAAATACAAGTATATGAAGACGAGTATCTTCTAAAATAACTCCAGATAAGTGAGTTGGAACATATTATCATGTTTTTCCAGACTATGACCACATGAAAACGAAGTCAGCCAACCGGTAAACCCTCTAAATGATGAAATATTCATGAAGGTGTCCCAGATAGGATCATCAGCCCACACGTGGCCATTTAATGATGGTACCTTTATATTCAAGGTACTGGAATGTCCTTTTTGAAAACAAACGCACTTTCATTTTCAAGGTGGTTAAAGAAACATCTCAAAAATTGCACCCTGCTTTGAACATTAAAGTGCATTTTTGGTACAGAAACTCTTGGAGAACCAGCATTCAATCGATCATGTACGTAACGGACTTGTAGGATCATAAAGTATGTATGTACTATTGCACATAACAATAAATTTGCAGTCGACTGTTACTTCACCTAGAATCTGGGAAAAAAATAAAACCTACCCTAGGTAATGTTTTCCCATTCAATTCGACATGGGGTGAGTTGAAAACAAAAGACGATTTCACGTCACCTGCCGGCCATTATTGACGTGCCAAGAGCATTTCTGTATTAGAAATATCTGTATAATATATAAAATGACTTCCAGGGTAGTTTTATCCATTGAATTCAGATTCATGAGCTCATTCAACATTTTATGGATGCAGTCAGAGATTTTGGCACCCCCAGAACAACAAATGGCTGATATGAACGAATGAATGAACATTCGACGTTGACACAAAACTGGAAGGTTCCTTTGGAACCCACACTAAGCCCTTAGTGCTCAGAGCGAGTCCTCAAATTTATGTGCTCCGTTCCATGTCAACGAACATCGAATCCGGAGTTTTTAAACGATTCTTCAAAATCCCAGAGTTCAAATCCTCCCTGGAGAATTGAAATTCCGTGTATGTAAATTTTAAAATTAAGGGCTAAATTTCACAAAGTTTCAAATTCGATCCCTCAACGTTTCGACTCATACGAGAACGTTAAATATTTACTTAACTGCAAAATTGAAATAATTCCCAATGTCGTAATTAGCTGATATCCTTTGTTTCTCTTGAATCACGAACCTTCTAGGTTCCGGTAGAAGGATTTAAAAAACTTTTCTCCCCCACAACACTAGCACGTCAATATTTGACACTTTAAGGGTTGATTTCTCGGTTTGATGGCGCGTTAATGACGCGTTTCTGTTACGTGTCAGATCGGTTATTGTTTAAAAAGTCAAAAAACGAATTTTTAATAAATAATTAAGTTTTTATTCAACAAGGAAATAAGGTTCTCTCACGAACTGTATGAGTTATCAGTTGTATCACTTAGAATGGTGATTTGTATTTGTAACCATCAGCACTGAAGGTATGTGCTGGAACTGGTTCATCATCATGAGGAGTGAGTTCTTTGGGCTCCTCCAAGAGAATTGGAACTTTAGTGGGACGCTGTGATTCTGGTAGTTTCTCTTCTTCAACTGGAGCTGGGTGTTCTACTGCTGGAGGTTGTTGGAATCGGAGTTCTAGTGCTGGAGCTGGCTGTGATACATGTGGAGCCAAGTATTCACGATTCACTTGTGGTGCAAAGAATCGTTGGTGAACTTGTGGAGCTGGTTGTTCTACATGTGGAGCCAAGTATTCACGATTCACTTGTGGTGCAAAGAATCGTTGGTGAACTTGTGGAGCTGGTTGTTCTACATGTGGAGCCACGTATTGTTGGTGAACTTGTGGAACTGGTTGTTCTACATGTGGAGCCAAGTATTCACGGTTCACTTGTGGTGCAGAGAATCGTTGGTGAACTTGTGGAGCTGGTTGTTGTACATGTGGGGCCAAGTATTCCCGGTTGACTTGTGGAACTGGTTGTTCTACATGTGGAGCCAAGTATTGTTGGTGAACTTGTGGAGCTGGCTGGAATTCGAATGTACTGAAACGTTCTGCTACATGTGGAGCCATGTAATGGTTATTCACTTGTGGTACAACTTGGTGTTGATAGTGTACTTGTGGTTGACTACCAAAAACAACTTCACTTGCTACAGCAGCCAGGCTATGATCACTGAGTTGATGAGACGCCTGATGGTGGCTGTGCATAGGAGCCAAGTATTGTTGATTGACTTGAGGAGGCAAGTATTGCTGACTCAAATGAGAAACATCAGCAGCTACAGCCGCAATCAAAGCAAGAGATATGATGAATTTCTGTTGATAAAAATATACAAATTAAAATTTTTATTATCTCTTAAATCAAATAAAACTACCATTTTGAGGAAGTTGTAACCAGATGCTTCACAGGTTGCTGAATGATACAAACCATTTAAAGTGACTTGATATATATACCCTTCCGTCATTTACGGAAAACTCTGTCTCCAATCCAACTGGTTACAAAATCCTCATTGTGAACAGTTTTTCTTGAATTAATTTTAATTTGCTAAAAAGGCAAAAACACATTAACTTCGATGAAACTCTGTTTATCAAATGTAAAACAGGTAAACTTAAAAATGAATCAAACCTTTTTTGTTACTTGAAACGTGCATATCCAACTTAATTTTTAAACAAATCTCAAAATTTCTTGAATGAATCAAACACAACCGAAAACATTGTTTTGCATAAATGAATACCATCAAATCCGGAAGTTCTTCTCATCCAAATCAAATCCAAATCAAACAACCGAACAATCTCTAAATCTTGAATTTATCAAGTTCAATTTTTTACTCATCGAACCTTGCATCTTTACAAATTTATTCAAATCACACGATGGTGATAATGTTATATCTACCAATATCACTTACAATCTTTGGGCGGTTTTTGGTCGAGACCATAAAATTTCCTCATCTCCGTGGTAACTAAATGAACATAAATTCGATCTGATGAAAGATGCGATTTTATAATCAACTGATATATGAATGAAATGCATATAATACAACTTTACAAAGCTTTGCCGCATCGTTATTTGCAAATATATTATACAGTTCAAACGTATTGAACTTGATCCACTTTATTACATCAAAATTGAACTGGAAAACTTATCGTTTTTATGACTTGATCGTGTTGCATATATTATGATGCACTTGCAGGATAACAATGCCTTAAACACATAACCTCAAACAAAATTTCTTTTGGTATAAAACACACATAACACGTGACTCTAACTCTGTTGAAGTGATATTGAAATTTTTGGGTCAATGGTTATGAATAACATAGAAGAAATCATAAACACATAAATAAACCTGTCCACGATAATACTGTTATATTGTTGTATATGCTAACTTATGCTTTTGTGATAGCATGAAAGTATTATGTGCCAAGGATCATATGCTTAAGATACAATCTGTGAATTAAGTCAATGCTAACTTCCAGAAATGTGTAAATCACAAGACATAATCCGAGGTTTCCTTGGATCCGATGGTGACTTATCAATTTGAATCATTCTTACTTAAGTCGTGATAATCTCTTAATGCTAATAGCTATGTCTTCAAAAAAAAAAATAATTATTCTATCAAAGTTAAGTTAACATCTGCAACCTGTCGAGAATCGCTTTAGAAAATTTAATTTTAGAATTTGATAAAGAATTGAAGATAAGGAAGAGGAAGTTAAGTTTTAAGTCATTCTGTCAGCTTAACGCAAACTTTACATTGAACTTGAGAACTGTCGGCGAAATAAATAGAAAGACATTTGAATCTGTAACCGGAATATCTGTAAAATTGGCAATTTTATAGCTATGCGTTAATTATACCGTGCTTTAAGAAATGCAAATGAGTATAGGCTGGGTTTTGTGGAGATATATAAATATCAGGTACCATCAAACCTAAAGTTGTCATTCACTCTGAACTCGTACAAGAAGAGATTTCAAAAATCAAATCCAAAATGGTGAGGATATAGACACTTTGCATTAAAGGATTTACTTAATTGTTTTGTTAAATTCCAGAAATTCGTTATTTTACTTGCTTTGGTCGCAGTAGTTGTTGCTGATGTGGCTCACTTGAACCAGAAATACCTTCCACCTCAAGTTCGTCAACCGCAACTCGATCTACGTTCATCCTTCGATACGGTAATGGCAGTTCAAATGGATGCACTTCCGGAACAACCAGCCAAAATGGAAGAGGAGAAACTTGCAGAATCAAAACGCCCTACTAAGCTTCCAGTCCTCCTTGAGGAACCCAAGGAACTAGCTCCTCATGACGATGAAGAACCAGCTCCAGCTCATTCCTTGGATGCTGATGGATACAAATACAAGTCGCCATTTTAAATTGATTTTCCAGAATACAGTTTGCCCAAAATGTTAATATTATTTATTTAATTTATACAAACTGACAGTTTTATGAAATACATATATTATAATTTGTTTCAACAAAATTTTATACATTTTAATTCAAAATGGTCATTAATCCTTGAAACCTGTCCATAGTATGTCCTGTTTTCTACCTAAGTTTGGGAAGGTAGGTACTAGTTAATTCAAGTAAAACAAATGAAGTAAATAAACGATTTAAGGCAATAAAGTCACGTTTACAATGACTAACTTACACAAAACCTTTTGAAACTGTCTGAACTCGGGCTGATCTACATTAAAATAAACCGGAAGAAACCTACAGTAACTCTGTTCTTTATTTATATAAGAAGCCACCCAACCACTCGATTTCTGCTAAATTAAATTCTTGGAACATAACATAACATAAATTCTGTTGTCCATCTATTCATGTGGTTGCCTCAATTACACCACTCAAACTTTTACTGCAGTTTAAATCCTACAATAAAAGTGGAAAGTGGGTTTTGTCACTTTCTTACATATGGAGAGATGCATCATTCCTTCTCTGTGCATCTAAAGTGAAACTGGAACAATTTCCACT
Organism: Chrysops caecutiens; assembly: GCA_963971475.1. Taxonomy (NCBI): domain Eukaryota; kingdom Metazoa; phylum Arthropoda; class Insecta; order Diptera; family Tabanidae; genus Chrysops; species Chrysops caecutiens. Next base: position 74,956,072 of record OZ020568.1, read on the forward strand.
TTGTCCGTTCTTAACAAACTCATATCCTTGTTTACGAATCGAAAAGCTACGTCTTGAAAAATCCAACAGACGGATTTTTTGGCTGAAAGCGAAGGACTGACTGTCTGCTTCATTTCATATGTGAAGAAGGGATAAAATATCACTCTCACGTTGTTCTTGTACTGAAGAGCGAAGAGCAAAGACTTTTCACTTTGGGATGTGAATGTTACTTTACACTCAGGGTTGGATTCGCTATATCTGCCCTCGCGATGAGGTTTAGTCAAGCTCATATTGGGTGATAATACAAATTTTTTCTTTAGTGTCTTTCGTTTAATAAGAGGTTGACATAGGAACATTTTCTCAGAGACAGCCTGTCATTACTAGAATCTCGATACATAAACCTTCAAGCCTCCCAAGTGGATAACACTGTCATGTCGATCAAGTAAAAATTGTTTCTTCAAAATGAAAATCCTTTAAACTTATTTTTTTACATGTATTTCGTAGGAATTACTTTTTGGATCACAATTCGTGAGAAAATAAATACTTAAAATTGGGGAAAGTCGCATTTACCATGGTGACTTGTATTTGTAGCCATCAGCGTCCAAGGAGTGAGCAGCTTCCGGTTCTGGTTGCTCTGGTATCATTGGAGCTGGTTCGTCATGAGCTTCTGGTGCAGCTTCAATTGGAGCATCTGCCATGAATCTCACTTCTGGGACTGCTGCGGCTTCTGGAACTGCTGGAGCTTCTGGCACAGCTGGTGCTTGTTCACTTGGAGGCAAATATTTCTGGTTCAGTTCCGAAACATCAGCAGCAGCAAAAGCAATGCAAGCGAGTAAGATGACGAATTTCTATGAAATTAAAGATTAGTACTTTTGTAAACGAAAATAATCCTTTTATATCCACCATTTTGAAAAGGATTTTTCGGTTTTTGTTGCTCCACGGAAGACTAACTGTTGACTATGCTCTTCATCTTGCAGCGCGCATCTTATATAGCAGCATATCTGCATAATCCATTTGCTAAACAAAAAAATAAAATTTTTAATTAATAACTACTTAGCATACGTTCCACTGCACTCTTCAATAGCCAACAAAAAAATCGCATTCAGATATGAATTCGTTGTTTGCAAATGTATCGAGCACGTGTTAAATGCAAAAACATGATTAGCACATGATATTGATTTCGATTATATTGTATACTTAAAAACGTTTTGAAGAAACCGCTTTCGTGAAAGTCAGAGAGAGTGTCAGACAGTTGGTTTCACGCACTGTTGGAAGTAAGACATCTGAGATTGTCTCAAGAAACCTAGGGCATGAATCACGAAGAGGACTCCTTTGTTATGTTTCCTTAGATTAAAAAATTATATATTCGGTATTCTATGAAGTTATGGATTTTCCCAGAATCTCCTGGAATAGATTTCGTTGTCTTGTCAACTTTACAAGAAATTTCCAGGGTACAATTGCAACGAATACCTACTTGTAATCTCTATGCCAATCTGAGACCAAAACTTTGTTTTGTGAACTGTAATGAAAATTACTCATACCGGAAGTTGTTTCAACTAAAGCCGTATTTGTTTGGTAATCGATGTCGAGTGCAAATCAAAAGTAGCAAAAGAACAGTCCGGATCTGCATTGGATGGATTACAAACTTTTACCAACTGCAGTTCACATTTATAAGAATTTCCTTAGATTTTTTTACATTTTGTTAGACCATTGGTTGCACAAATTCCTCGTATTTTACTTGGTTTCAAATTTTCATATGAAATTAAGTGAAAGTTTTGAAGAAATTGTGATTTTGTGGAATTTAAGGAAAAATTTAAACTCACGGGAAGGAAAATAAACCACGTCACAATCTGGATATTTCTAGCGCAACTATATATCGAGTGCCAATTGGTACTGGATAATTGTATGGGATTTGACACTTCTGCTCTACTGGATTGGCAAAAAGAAGACGGCTTCAATTGTCTTAACCTTAAACAATCGTGCGCTTGTAATTCAATAACTGGGTTTTCGAGGTTCAGACAAAATATAAAGGAAGTACAAATTTTGATTTCCATTTTCTGTGAATGCGTGCAGTCCGATATATTGAATAAATTTCAGTGAATCCGTTTGTTGCATTTCCAAACTTCAATCCAACTAATTAACAAGTAACAGAAAGATAAACTCTTATAATTTTCATTTTACTTACATTTTTAAATCAGTATCGGAGAAGGAAGTTATCAAAATTACTTAAAATCAAGCCTATTTGAAATATTTTGAATAAATAATTAATTCGAATAAATAATGGACATGTTTTTATAGGCATTTTATAATTGATTTTTAACACCATCAATGTTGATTTGCTAATTTAAGATGTAATAAAAACACGTTTAACGAAAACAAACGCAAATTTCCAAACACTCGCCGTTGTCGAAGGCATTAAAGTAAAGCTCAATGATAGTGGTATTGGTGGTAACATTTAACGCAGGAAAAATTTGCTTCAGCGACATCTATTTTCCATTAGTGTTAGATCATCAATATAAATTATTTGTATGGTTTCCATGAAACTGCATGTTTCATATCATAATTAATGTTTGTTGGATGTTAAAAAATTTAAAGAAAATCGATCAGAAACCATTTCAAAAGCGTGAAACAATTGTAACGCAATTGCAAAGAAGATATGCCTGTATCATTATCAAAGCCACCTATTAGCTATTCGCCAAATTAAAAGTTTCAATTTTTTGTTGTGAAAATTGATAATAAAGAAAAACAATTTTGAATTTAAATAATTGCTTTTTATATAATTTATAGATCACAATTTTGGACGGTATGGTAACTCAATTAATTTATTTGTACTATAGCTTGATCTAGTTTCAAATTAGCGAAGCTCTGATTTAGAATGGCGACTTGTATTTGTAACCATCAGCATCCAATGTATGGGCAGCTTCGGCTTCCATATGTTCTGGAGCTGGAGCTGGTTCGTCATGTGCCATAACTGCTGGCTCCATAGCAGCTTCTTCAACGGCGAAGCGTTCTTGAACAGCTACAGGTTCTGGAGCAGCTGCTGCTGGTTCTTGGGGTGGTAGATATTGTTGGTTGACTTCGGAAACATCAGCAGCCACGAAAGCAATGCATGCGAGTAAGATGACGAATTTCTTAAAATTTAAATCAAGTATTAAATAATAAATAAATTTTATTGTAAAAATATTTTATATCATACCATTTTGAAAATTTTGTTTTGAGTACTTCTCCAAACTAAAGCAAGTTGCAGACTATGCTCTTCAACAAGCATCGACCGCCTTTTATATGCAGAGACACCATCATCTAATATGCAAATTTATTATTATTGAAAATTATTAACTTTTTTTTCAAAACACTGTATAATTGCCAACAATAAGCCAGTGATAAGGTAAAAACCAAATCACCATTGCAATGTCTGAAGCTGAAGATTTTGCATGATAAGATGATTCGAATAAAAATTAAATTTTGTTCAAGGTAAATTATGCGTATATCTATGAAATTATGCTAATATTATTCTTTGAGCTATTGAACACAATTTTGTAGTGAACTACTTCGAATAAAACCACGTGTATTCAGTAAAATTTTATTGAACACAAAAGTTTAAGATCTATCCATCAAACCTAAAAGTAAATCAGAAGTTACAAACATAAGTCACACAATTCGGCCAAAGTCAAGGTATTTGGATCAAGGCTACAACATTACATCTCAAGAAAGTCATAAAACTGAATTCAAATGCAAATTCAAGTCATTGCCGTCATTTCTATGTGAATTTGACGTAAATGGCGACATCTGCCTTTCAAACTAAATTACTGCAACTATATTGCACAAATGGCAAGATATCATATAAGTTGTTGGCATGTCTCCACTCTGTCTACCATTTCGCTGTGGTGAAAATATTTTCCTTATAAGAATGATAAATTGAACTCAATCTCTTTTTCTGCCTGAATTTTTTCCGGTTCAAAGCATTTGGATAAAATCTACAAAAAATCTGTCAAAACTTCCATATCACAACTTTTTATATGAATTATCAATTCATTCATTATAAAACCAATAAATATTTATAATTTTTTTCGCGATGAATTAATCAAAACCACACTCATTTGCAAAACCGAAAATCTGAAAAAAATTCGCGTTTCTTGCAGCAAGGTCGCTATTATTCACAAATGTTTCCCTAAATACTGTTTTGAGTTTGCAAATTTCATACTCGCCTTGCTTCAAATTGGTTTTATGCAACGCGTAAAGTGTTCGATTCCCAAACACCCTCAACTCTTCTCCTATTTTACCGCACTAATGCGTAAAGTATAACTTTATGCAACAGATTCGTCAGAATATTAATCTCAAATTCAACTTTCCACGAATTTGTGGTGTAAACTTGCGTATGCACCATGCAAAGTGACCGTTGCTGCATTTGCACTCGGTCATGACGCATTCGTAAAAAGACAAATGGAGAAGTTGCGTAATTCATTCGACAGGACCTTATATCAATGCTGCAGTCCACGAATCCACGCTCTTGATACATAAATAGCTATTATCTAAATGCGACATGATTTTGTTGATTAATTTTTTGTGAAAATCATTTATACAAGACAACAATTATAGTAAGTGACTTTACTCCTTCTTGAATGAATAAAACTTTTCCTATTCCTGTTGTTTTTATCCTTTAAATATAAATTTAATATTTTCTAAAGCTTGTCCGCCGTCCATTTTGAACCTGAAGAGCTAATTGACCTCGCTGTCATTTTGTTTTTTTTTCAATTCATGATTTCAGGAACAGAAACAGATCATGAATAACTGATTCACATCCGTAACAAGTAAGATATAAATTTTTTTCCATTCCAACATATTTGCAATTGAGTAAAACCCCTTCGTAAAGCAAACAAAAATTGTTTTCTCAGTCAATAGTATCAAATTTCATTTATTTGAACATCCACTCAGTCATTGAAATGCAATTAGCCGGCGGTTATAGATTTTCCGCATTGATTTGTCTAGTAAAGAGTAGGATTCAAATTCCCTGCAAGGACTGTCAGGACGAAAAGCCGAAGGAATGAAGGGAGGGAAATATGAAAAATCTACACCCATTTTTAAGGTCTTCTCTAAAAAGTTGTCAGTTGGAAAACTTCGTTTTGATACACATCTGGGTCTGGTTCCTTTTTTTCAAGGATTCTCTGATATTTGAGAAGCATACTGCCATCAATGGCAGACTATTTTCAAAGGTAATAGAAAACTGGATAAAATTTTATATGAACAGGTCGGCGAACTTGTAAAAAAGGGGATGTTTATGTTTCAATTTTTCAAGAGGTCCTTGAATTTAACTCAAGTGGACAAGATGCCAAAGTCTGTTATTTTGATAGCTTTAACGTTAGCAAGGTCACTTGTTCCAGTTTCTGATCAGCAGATTTGAGAAGTATCCACTTCAATGTACTGTCGTTTGTTTAATCTTAAATTCGGTACTTAAGTGTTGATATGATCGTAGTCCTTGGCCATATGTGATTGGTTGTCCATTGAATTCACTGTACACGGAGGAGTGTCCTTTTGAACAACCTGCTCTGAAGTTTCCTCGTAAACTAGAAAATCATGACCAACAAACTATTCATAATGTTATACCATGAAATGCGGAGCGAATCCTGTAAATAGAAAAAATCCCCTCAGGTTAATTACTATCCTGTACCAACATGACCTGGAGAGTAAATGATTGCAGGATATGCACCCTTCAGGATCAGGCTCAGAACCATTCAATTCACTATTCCACCCGTGGCGGAAATAAGATTTGATTCCGTAAAATTATAAGCAAACAGATGTACTTATCCTTGGCTGTCATGTATACATTGACAGATTCCATTGAACGTGCAAGTCCTTGGTACATGTCCTTTACAAATCACACATTGATTCGTTATGGTGGTATGGTGCTTATAAACCAACGAGAAATTTAAGGGAATCGCCAGTTTATTTAGGGTTACTGGAGATGTGTTAGACTTAACTCAATTTTGAGTTTCTTAGGTTTAATGGTAAAGTTATTCTTCCTTCAAATAAGGAAATTTCCGGTCTTCGGACTTAGTTGCATCTTGACCACCTGCATTCAACTAAACTCGAAGTGACACTCGGTTAATGCTTGATTATTATAGATTTGTTTCAGATATTGAGAAATCTTTAACACCCCGAAAAGGATACATAACTTGGAGTCTCCGAAAATCCCCCAAAATTCAATCTTACCCTTAAAATCAAAGGATTACTGATATATCACTGTGTTCGTGTTGAGTAAAGTAACAGGATTTTTTCAGAAATCCTTCGGAAGGGACATTAAATAGCACATAAATAAATTTGTCCGACATCTAGCTAAGGGTGAGTCGTCTTCCTTAATCCAGTTCTTTGTGGGGAATTTTTCATTGAATTTACCATAAAATTTTATTATTATTTCCGATTTTATGTGAAATTCATTGATAACCCGGAAAATTATTTACCTAAGGAATTGTTTTATTTAGTTATTAGTTTGTGGAATGAATAGTTATAGCTTTATTGGTCAAATTTATTTTGCATTTTTGTAAATTGGACTTTACCATGTCATGGAAATCAAAGTGACAATTTCAAGTTGAATTCACAACACCCCAAATGTTATGCTGACGTTCGTGTAACATTTTGCATCCCTTAACATCAACATTGGGATTATTCCAGACACTGAGCTCGATAAAATGATTTACAGGACCCAAAAAGGATGAACTTTTTGTGGAAAGGTGTTAAGACTTATCAGTGATCGTTTTAAGGACAAAAAGAATGCACAGCAGGCAGTAGACTAACTGGTGGATTAGTCAAGAATTAAAAAAATAAATGAAAAGAATTTTGTATCTTTAGAATGTATTTTAGTCAACTAAATGACAAGACTCACCCCTCTGGAAGGGATGCAACAAAATGTCCTTGTGGACTAAATATGATTGTGATTTCTTTTTATCTATTTTTTGTCAGACAATCCATTTCTCGTTTTTCTCTTATCGTCCTTACATCAAAACAATTTTCTGATTCAAAATGTCTGATAAAAATCCACGTGTAATTGTGGTATTCATCCTCCCTTGACAGGGATTAGGGCAATCTATTTTGGGTAGATACGTAGATACTCCTTAAGGGCTCAAAGTACTGGCTTTCTATTCAAATCCCTTGTGAGTATGGTAACTAAATGTGATGTAATTTGTTATTCATAACTGAAATGTTTCAAAATTTATGTTTCATTGTTATATGATATTGAAGTGATATAGTTCAGGACTAACCCTCGTTTTTACAATTTCATGATTGAAAGTCTCGTTATCGATTTGACGTGTAAACTATCTCGAAAAACGTTACGTGTTATATGTTACATTCCCAACTGAGGGTGGGAAGTCATTAAAAGTTGACTTGATTTGTTTTTTTGATTGTTTTAAAGTGCAAAAAGTATTTTTTCAACATTTCTACTACTATTAATTACTCCACTAGGTCTTATATAAAACGGGATATTAGCAGGTGTGATATAAGGTACATGAAATATGAACTACACACAAATATCCTTTGACACTTTCGACAGATGTGCAAAGACAGGACTTGCGTGTATTTAAGATTTTTTTACAAGTAAATATTTCCAAGTAAATGCATTTCACTTTTATTTGGGTAAAAACCCGCACAAAACGGGAAAAAATTTCCAAAATCTTTCCCTAAATTGGGAAAATTTTATCTACATTGGGGTGACATATTTCACAAAATCATTTCATGTGAATTCTTTTACGTGTAGGGTAGAATGGTATTATCTGCGTATTCAATGGCTCATGATTATTTGACAAATATTTAATTTTTATTGATTCAGTGCGTGATTAGCAGCTACTGGACGAAGTGATTTATGAGGTCTGTCACATAGATAATGATGGTCCATAGGAGAAACACTTTCAGGGTGCTCAATAACAGTTTCGCTGTTTTACACAAGAAATTCACAAAACAGCATCTTCAACTTTTTGCATTTTGAGAACTATCTATTTAGAGCGTGTGCAAAAACGTTATAAATCTAGTACATTCCATTCTAATTCTAATACTTTTCCGTTTAGCAATTTTTTGAGCATGCTAATTCTAATTCCATCTTTCTCATCTTTGACATGTTATCCTTTGATTGAGTTGGTTATATTCGTTATATTATCCATATCTATTTTAATAAAATGTAACCTAGATTTCGTCAGAATAAATTTTTCAAAATCCTTGCGTCTTCACAGTCCAGTTGTCAAAATTTAAACGTTTAAAACGCAAATGAATTCGCACAGGTCGATTAGAATTCTGGAACGATTCCAGTTAATTTTAGAACTAGACTGGAATCAGAACAATTTCTGCACAGGCCCTTAACCCATGCTATCTTACCTAGAAAATGGCGAATCTATGACAAACACACTGTGATGAACCACATGAACTACATGAACTATAATATCATTTACTGGTATAAGGCAGCTACGTTTAACCCGATTTAAAATGTAGTATTAGATTTATTTTTGTAAGAATACTTAAGAAACCTACACTTTACAAACCGCAAAATCACAGTATTATTTTAAAGTACTTACGCCAAGACAAATTGCTGGAAAATTGTTCCACTTGAACATTATTAGCTTAGACAGAAGCAATTGAGATCAATTACTGAGCACGTGACGAAAGTGGTTCTTGAAACTGTCGTATCGTATAACAATGCAAAAATTTCTAAAAGCAAACAAATGCACAGATATCTAGTGAGTATATGATCTAGAGATGGATATTACATAATTACCCTCTTCTTAAGTCGCGTGCTAGACACACGACCTGCTGGGAATCCGGAAGTCCTTAGCATGTGATACTTTGTGGAGGAGTCGCAGAGTCTTTTCTAAAGCAACAGATTAAATGCTTCACACCAGGAATTATAGTTGTTATGAATACCAAATTTACCACAATTGGACTATGAAACTCAACAGGCTGGCGCAGGTCACTTATTGGGGACACGTGCCGGGGAAACTAAAAACAACTTAAGCGATGACACGTGGATTACACCCTTAAAGGGTGAAAGCATTATTCATTTTTTAATAATCTTTTTAACCTACTTGTTATAATTAGAAGATACTTGAGTTTCTTCTAACCGGCACGTGCCAGAAAGTGCTAAAATCCTCTTATTCTGGAATACGCTCAAAAGGACTTGTTTAAATGATTTTTAAAATAAATAGAAAGCAATTGAAGCGATTTTTCGATGAGCGATGAGGTTTTTAGTATTCCAAAGGTTTATTAGATATGCCCATCCTGCATCTGTTCTCTACTTTGAAGCAGCATCTCCTCCAACTGTTGTTTATCTTTTCAAAAGAGAAAGTGTGATCAAATTGCATCTGATGGTTATTTCAATAAGATAAAACCTCATAGAACATCCAACTAAAACATTCAGGGACAGCATCTAAAGTAATATTAACATTAAAAATTGAGTTATCAATCTTATAAGAAAAGTGCATTGTACTGGAATATCTGCCATTGTATTGTACGTTCTATCAAATTTTGATGTCATACGATACTCCATGAGATAAGAAAAGATAAGTTTATACAACCTATTCGGTGTATTCCAGAAGATGTGGAACATGTTACAATATGTGTTCTCGACAAACGAAGTCTGAAGTTTGTACCAAAACACACGCGCCTTCAACAAAGCAAGATCTAGTATATGTAATATTGAATTGAATAAAGATAATTTCGTATTTTGAAACTTAACAGAGCACTTCCTAAGCGCTTATAATTTTTTCTACAGTAACATCTCGACTTACGCCAGAGTTACGCGAACCCCAACTCAAATCTCGTCGATTCGACTTTGTTTGGGCGTCAACAAGTCTCGATTTTCGATTATAGACCTACTGCCCAAACATTAATAACTTGTCGCGCGGAATCAACGCATAGCTATTTTTTATTTTGTGTTATGTATTTATTTCCTATCCACGGAGTGCCTGTTTGTTATTACATTTTAATAACCCGACTTGCGTCGTCATCCCCTACCTCCCGCCTAACCTGTTTTGTTTTTGTGTAAAAGACTCCTTTATTTTGTGAAAATTTATTAGAAAACAAACATACGTATGTTTTGGCAGTCTTCCTCAATGTACACATTCTATATTAAATAAGTAGCTTTAAACCTAAAACTATTATTTTCTAGTTTATCTCGTCAGTATTAGGTTTTATAGAAATTTTCATAGAATAATTGATGAATTATAATTGGTACATAAGGCATGATGAACTGACCCAAAACTAAAATAGTTTTGTAACGAAGGCATAGTTTTAATGATAATTATAAAAATTTTTAACATAAATTTTCATTAAATTTGATTAATTTTAAAAGTTTGCCCGACCGTGTAATTTGTGAATCTCTGACAACCACCATCTTGTGTCGAATTCAAACACCGTAGGATTCGATATGTCAAGTACTTTAAGACACAAACCTACGTTGTTTTCTCACTCAAATTCTATTTCGTACAGAAACCAATGTTTATGTTTCTGCGATGTTTTGGAAATATTCCTTTTATTTACATATGATTTGTAACATGAAATTATGGTTTAGTTGTGTTTTATGTTTATTAATTAAATTAAACTTTATTTTGAAGCTAAATTAACTTTATTTGGAGCAAAATCATTTTGTCTTGAATCACAAAAGCATGCACCCGCAGAATGCCATGCGATGTTAAAAAAAAATTCCTGCCACATAATTCACTTGACAGCCAAATGTCAAATTTCCTCAAGTGTTTTTTGTGGTGCAAATTTTTGTCATACTAGTCTCAAAGTGGAACGGAAAAATTTTATTTTTCTCGTCTATTTGCAAGTAGATAATAGCATTTAGTATTAAGGATGTACCAAAGGATTAAATAAAGTGATATTGAAAATGTTTTACTATAATTAAATGTAAATTCAACTCTAATTCATGTGCATGGTGTGTCTAACTCCATTGAAAATCTATTCAGTCTTGTGGGTTAGTTCGTCATACACGAAAATATTGCCCCCCTCCCCAATACTGGTAGAAGAGAATTAAGTCAAAAGTGTAGTGTGTAATTGGAGGTTTTTACTTCTGTTTTAACAGAAAAGAAAAAATCGAATTGAATATATTTTCTACCTGTCGATTTCATTTTTTCGGGGGGGCTATGGAAAACGATGGACTCGATCGACGAGGCCCCGAATCCGGAGCAGAAACAGTCTATGGAACGCATGAAGACAACACAATGGTGATGTCTGAAAAGGTAAATAAGAATATTTTCCTTTGTGAAAATTGTGTGAAAATTGTGTGGAAAGTGATTTTGTGAATTAACTATTAAGAAACATGAATTTACATGGAAGTGATTAATCCCATTTGGATACAAGTGTCATGCAGTAGAATCACGTAAAACGTTCATTCATAATGCGATTATACGAGGGCAAACAAGAACCTGACGTTTGTGGGGATTTACAATGAGCTAAATCAATATTTTTCAATCTACATGTTATTAAGATGATTTCTTGTGAATGACTTATGTCACCAAAAATAATAAAAATTTATTCGAAACATTTTCATTTTCTTCATCAGTGCATTATCCCCACGCAATTTATGGTTCGATTGTAGCCTAGACTTTCAATGAAGAAAGTGAAATTTATTTGTTTCATGATCTGACCAATTGTGGAGTTTTGTGAGATTCAAGTGTATCCAAGTGATAATCTTCAGCATAATTTTCTGGTTGAAAACTGTCGAAAATTGTGTTTTCATTACACAACATTCAGTGGGACAAAGGAAACAATTCATGAAAAACATCATTTCAAGGTTTTCCTAAAGACAGGAAGTTAATTTTGTTGTCATAACACTCGGAATTTGTGTTAAAAACTTGTTAAAAATTGAAAGAAATTCAAAATTAACACTTCATCCAGTCAGTGTCAATACTTCAACTGCTATTATCCGATCAGAAAAGTTTGTCAAGGCCATTACGGTCTATTTTCCTTTGAATTTTTGCATTTCATTTTCTTAAATGTGGCTTGAAACAATTGCACAAAGTAAAACACATGAACATTTTGTTCAATGAAGTCTTAAAGGGAAGCCCTGTAGTGCAGTGTATGTATGATATCTCATTGGACTATTAATCATGTTGTTCCACTAAAGTTTGGCATTTAACCAAAAATTTTGGTAAAATATCAAATAACTTATCTATTTCACATAAGATAATAGGATGACACCACTTGATCTGTTGAAGATAAGCTATAGAACCATTGTACTGATTTCTCTTTCATGTTTTAATTAACGTCACACTTTGTTCATCCATGTTTTCAGTTGAAACTTGCACCGTGAAATGCAGTTTTATTTTCGTCATTTGATGTAATAATTTCATTTTCTAGAATTTGTTCCACTTTGGTTCCCTCCTAGTAAGGTTGAACGAATAGTAGAAAATGTTTATGTCACGGTACATACACTAGTGGAATTAATTCTGGACACTTAAAAAAATTTATAAATTCTTCTTATATTTATTAGGTATTTATCCGTTATAAATGTATTTATTTCATATGATCCTAACAGTATTATTTTAACCTAGCTTAATTCAACTAGTCACTTCACATTTAAAACACATAAAATGCAGGAAAACAAAAAATTTGTAACTCCATCAAAATTAGTAAAAAGTAAATAAAAATAAGAACGCATTCCCAGACTGTCTCGTTGAGATAACGGGATTTTTAGTGCTGTCGTTCCTCAAAAGTTTCAAACGAAATATGCTTCCTTGAGACACGCACTGTTTTGAATTTCTTTAAAGGAAAAACCTAAAACATATTAACAGAAATTTATGTTGAAATAATGAGAAAAGCAATCATGGTTTAAGAAAGAATAATCAAAGTATTAATATAGTACAAATTACAATGGCCTTCTACATAACGTTTTACAAAAGTGTCCAGAATTAAACCGAAAAAATATTTCACCAAAATTCCCGCCAATATGTTTTGTGTTCCTTTTAAATTCCTAGAATAACCACGAAATTTGTATAACGTCAAGCAGATTCACTTGATCCTGTCGCTGTTATTTAGAAGAATGTATTGTTGTTCTATCACCCGTCATTCCTCTCATAGACCTGTCACCTTTAAAACAATGTTTTCCAAATAAATTACTTACCAAAAGGTCACTATCCTCACATAAATCAATCTCATATGTTATTCTATTTTCGACGGTATGCGAAAAACTCCATAAAATTTTTGTCTATAATTAGCTGACCATTGCATGACTGTAAGTCATTTCCCGGTAACAATAACTATTGAAGATTGTGTCATTTTTATGGTTGATATGAGACATAAAACTAACATATTTCCCTTCATGGATAGTTAGAACGCTATTTCGACTTGGCATATTAGTGATTTTAAACATATGGTTTTAAGATATTATACCAAATGGTTAACATAACTAGCTGCAAACACTAGATCTAATGAGAAGTCCTTTAAGGAATAAAACATTACAGGAACAATTCACCCAGTTCAAGTTCAATTAAGACAACGTCTCTTTTTGCTATGTTAAACATCAAACAAGAGTAACAATATAATCAACCAAATTAGTGCCCAGTCAATCACTTAATTTGCAACATACGCAAAGCACGAACTCTAAATTTGTTTCATTTAGCACATGGTGTACATTTTTTAGGAAGTCAGTTCACTGACTCATGATCTACGAGTTGCATTTTGGCATAAACATGTGCTTTGACCATATAAGATCGCTAAATATAAATTTTTTGATTTATTAACTTCTCTTATTCAAAATTTAGGTGCAATCATTGGCTGGTAGTATTTATCAGGAATTTGAGCGCATGATACAGCGTTACGATGAAGACGTAGTCAAATCGTTAATGCCACTTCTGGTCAATGTGCTTGAATGCCTCGATGCAGCTTATCGTTCCAATCAAGAGCAAGAAGTTGAACTGGAATTACTCCGTGAAGACAACGAACAGTTAGTAACACAATATGAAAGGGAGAAAAGTGCACGAAAACTGTCAGAGCAAAAGGTGAGTTTCAGTGAAATGAACAAAATTAAACGATTTCAACAATAATTGATATATTACAGCTCTTGGAAACAGAAGATCTCGCTGAAGCTGAAAACAAAGAACTGGCAAGTCGCTTGGAGTCCCTCGAAAGCATAGTCAGAATGTTAGAACTTAAGCACAAAAACAGTTTAGAACATGCTAGTAGATTGGAGGAAAGAGAATCAGAGCTCAAAAAGGTAAATTCAACATTAAATCCTTTTATCAAATATTTATAACATCCTATTGCTTTTCAGGAATATAATAAGCTACATGAAAGATACACAGATTTATTTAAGACACATGTTGATTATATGGAAAGAACGAAAATTGTTATGGGTTCTACACATTCTCAGATGAGCTCGGTGTCCGATAGACTTGAAATAAATAGAGCAAGGTTAAACCCAATTATTCGGTAATGGTTCATTTTACAGTTTTGGGATGTTCTTTATCGTTTAACTTTGTGCGCTATTATAACTTGTTAACTTCTTTAATAAGCAAATATCCGAATCAACTTCATTTAGCTGAGTAAAACTTACAAAATTATTACATGATATTCTATTAATTTTAACATTAATCATAAGCTTTCCTCAATTCCTTCATTTCAATATTAACATGCGTTTTATTTGTCAATGAATGCTGTGTTTTCACAATTTGATTTCCAAAATATTCTATAAGTTAAATTTTGTAGAACCATTAGAGAATGTTTAATATATCATTTAAAACATTTCAAGTACTTAGAAATACTATAGGATAATTCATGATTTATTTGTAATGTTACTGGTGAAAGTATTATTCGATGCACTTTCTATGGAATGTAAACACTGATGACTTAAATTTAAAAAATTTCGTATCTAATGAATGTAAATTTGGGTTTATGGTGAAAGTAGTTTATTAATAGATTTAGAGTTAGTTAAAATTTTGTTACTAACTAATACAATTTTCTTGTGCATCTCGAACAGATCATCCGGACCTGTATCATATGGTTTTGCGTCATTAGAAAACTCAGCATTATTAGGAACGGAAACTATATGTAGTATAGATAATAGTTCAGATGACTCAGGTCCACCATCATTACAAAATGAATTGGATAATATTCAAACAATGGAACGATCCGCTGAAACAGATACGTTGCAACAAACAAATCAAGCAACATCACCTCAAAGTGAACCAAGTCCCGTAGTGCCAAATCCGCCGCCGGGTAAGATAAATTTCAACATAAATTTATTGATATTTTATTTTCGTTTGAATTTTTCATACCCACTTTATCAAGAAAAACCCACCCTTAATAATGTATATATAATTAATACAATCTCAATCAATCTTTCACAAATAAAATATAATTTATACAGTCAGCCGAAGTAAGACGAATAAAGAACAGCGATCTGCAAATACTCTTTATCAAGAGTTGTCGTTTCAAGACAATGAAGAAAGTGAAGAACACGAAGTTACAGGTACGTTTAAAATGCTATTATACTAAAAACAATGAACGGGGTAAAAGTAGTTGCAAAAAATTTTTCTTGACAATGCTCCAACTATTTTGAATAGTTTTTTTAATTAACAAAAAACAAAATGTTGAGTTTACTTAACACTTCTATGTATATTTATGCAACACAGGGAGCTGGGTACACCCAGGTGATTATGCATCCTCAGGTATGTATTTATGCTTTGCTTTTTATATGAAAAAATGACAAAGCAAAAATTTTATTGCATGATGCATTATTGCACAAAGAGAGAGAAAAAAAAGAAATTTTGAATATATTATATCGTTTAAGTAATCATTTGTTTCATATTCTCAATGCTGCTTGTTTGTGTATTGTGGTTCCACTTTGCATACACAAAGCCAATGACAATTATTTCGGTAAGTTCATATAAATAACGTTAATAAAATAAACATCTTGCATTTGTTAAAAATGTCATCTATAACCTTTACTCAATTTCAATATACCAACCTGTACGTCTCATACTAAAGTCTAATATATGTCCCCATTAATACGTATATCCGTCACATTGAAATTCAACAGTGTTGAATGTTGTTTAACTAGCCAGATATCCAACATAGCTTCCTTATTAACCGAAACACACTCACAGAATGCTGGTTATCAATATCAAATTTAGTATATGATTATAATGGATATCATACAATGTTCCTCCTTCTTCAATTGGATCCTCTTGAGAACCAGCAATCTGATTGTTCAAAGATACTTCCTTCGATATTTATCGCCTTTGTATATTTGTGTCACTGTCATGCTGAAGGTTATTTGTTAGTTTGTTTAACCGAATTAAATAACTTCTCGAAATTCACCATAAAGTGAAATCACGAAACTGAAGACAAGGCTTAATATATTCAAGGTATTTTTTGTTTAATAAGGATATTAACATTTCTTTTACTAAAATAATGTTCTACTAAAACAAATCACATCAAAAACTTAACTAGGCACTTCAATGTTAACTAAAATAATTAACATGAGCTCAAAGGTGATGGTATTCAATTTGAATCGATGTCTATATATTATGTAGATCATAAAAGAGAATAATAACGACACAACGTTGGAAAACAACTTATGAAATTCTAAAAGCACCAAATTACGCTAATACAATATAATGCAATTACAGCATGATGTAAAAATTCAAAATAAAATTTTCGGTGGCTGAATAAAACCACAAAATTTCGGAAATGGTTCTGTCTGTGGGTTTTAACAACTTAAGAACAGTTCTTATGTTCTTGTGGTAAAATGAACTGAATTTCAGAGGTTTTAAAACCTTGTTTTGATTAATAACTTTCAATATTAAATGAAAACAATAAAACATCAGTTCATTTTATCAAGTAGATCAAATTTATTGATTAATTTTAAAAACAATTCTTAAGAAAATTATCAAACTAACAAAAACATTTAATTTCAGGAATGGGGAAAGAGGTTGAAAACCTTATTATGGAGAATAATGAATTACTTGCTACAAAGTAAATATATTATATTGAATAAATTTCACTCTAAAATTAATATCGTTTACTTTATAGGAACGCTCTCAATATTGTTAAGGATGATTTAATTGTTAAAGTTGATGAATTAACTGGTGAAATAGAAATATTACGCGAAGAACTAAATGCCATGTCACAATCTAGAAATAAATTACGACAGAAGATATCAGATCTGGAAGAGGAGCTAAAGAAAACCAAAGAACAAGTGAAACAACAAAGTAATAAATTTTACATTTCAAGTATTATGTTAAAAATTAACTTATCTTCATTTAGACGATTCAGAACAAGAAAATGAAAATGATATTCCAATGGCACAAAGAAAGAGATTTACACGTGTTGAAATGGCAATGGTGCTAATGGAACGAAATCAGGTATGAATATAAAAGTGTTAATCAAAATAAATTTTATTGTATTTGTTTTACTACATAGTATAAGGAACGTCTGATGGAATTGCAAGAAGCTGTTCGTCTAACAGAGATTCTCCGTGCAACACGAACAGTTGAATTAGATAAAAAGTCGAAACAAGGGATATGGAAATATTTTAGCAACCTTTTTAGGTAAAAACATAGAAAAAACTTACTTACTGTTTTAAAGATAATCAAATTTTATATTAGTTCATCGAATCGACCACAACGGGAACCTCAAGGGCCGCTATTACGATATACTGGTGCAACTAACTATCATGGATCTCCTTTGCAATCTGAGAGTCGTTCTGGTATTACTAGTGGTAATAATGGCAGTCACATTGCAAACACCGGAGGAGTTTCTAACGCATTAGTTCTGGTCAAAGATTATGGTAATGAAAGTACATCGGAACGAGTTAGTGCTAAACGAAGGGAACAATATAGGCAATTGAGAGCTCATGTGCACAAGGAAGATGGTCGTCTTCAAGCTTATGGATGGAGTTTGCCAATAACGAAAGTTCATCAAGAACAACAAAAACAAAAGCAGTCAGGCAGTGTACCTGTCCCAGTGCCAGTTTATTGTAATCCCCTTATGGAAGCAAGTCCTCATATGAAAGTATTTTGTGCAGCTGGAGTTAATTTGAATGGAGGTTATACTAAAGATGGAGGTTGTGTAATTGGTGCCAGTGTTTTTTATTCAAAGCCTACGGCTCAAATAACTGAAATTACATCACCTTCTGCTGAACGCTCTGAACTAGATTCACTTGAACGACAAATAACATTGACACTGGAAAGTTCTGATTCTGATACACAACTTAGTTCATATATTTGGATTTGTACAAGCACTCATTCATCGAGTACAGTAACTGTTATTGATGCAAATGAACCAGCTACAGTTCTAGATTCATTTCCAGTCTGTCAAGCGCATTTATTGTGTATATCTTCTGTAATTGGTGCTCTTGAAAAAGACTACGCATTTTTAGAAAATAGTGAAATAATAAAATCTGGAGAGTCTTTGGAAAAACCAGGCGAAGGGTTAGATGAAATAGGAAAAGTTGAATTTATAAGAGTGCAAGACAATGAAAAAAGTTCGAAAGATCAAAATGAAAATTCCGAAACCAAAGATACAAATGGAAAAGACGAAGGCGAAAATGAAGAAAATGAAAATGTTGAACAAGCAGAGGAAGAAATCAGTTCAAATGATGAAGCGGTTAATGGCGAGGTTAGTTTATTTTCTTTAAGTCATTTCAAATCATATTATTAATCTTATTGTTTACAGATAACTGGTAATGCTATTGTTGTGAATGTACCGAATGCAGAACCTTTACATCAATTGATGGGAGAACACCCATCTATAGGAAACAATAATACTCTAAATAATTTAGAATTCACAAAACCAATTAATCCAATACTTGGTACCAGTGATCGATCGAAGGAACCACCAATGTCTTCGGTTGGTCCAACAATGTGGCTAGGAGCACAAAGTGGTATGCTATATGTTCACAGTTCTGTTGGAAGATGGCATGAATGCTTACACAAGGTATTTTTCATATTATTAGTAGTATGTTTTTGAATTTTAATTTTTTCGTTTAAGGTGATGCTCCCAGATCCTGTGCTAGCAATTGTATATGTTGAATCACGTGTTATTGCTGCACTTGCAAATTGTAAATTAGCTATCTTTCGCCGACAGTCTGATGGACAATGGGATTTAAATAGCTATCACTTACTAACGTTGGGCGAACCAAAACACGCAATTCGATGTCTTTGTGTAGTTGGTGATAAAATATGGGCAGCACATCGTAATAAAATTTTTGTTGTTGATCCAGTTTCATTGAATATTGTGCATACCTTTGAGGCACATCCACGCAAAGAAAGTCAAGTAAGGCAAATGACTACAACTGGTCTTGGCGTTTGGGTATCAATTAGGTGAAAATAATTTTACTATTAACCAATCTTCTTATTTTGATTTTTAAATAAAATATTTTCAGACTGGACTCAACTCTTAGATTATATCATGCCACTACATATGAACATATCCAAGATGTCGATATCGAACCATATGTTTCTAAGATGCTTGGAACAGGGAAACTTGGATTTTCTCTAGTGAGAATAACTGCGTTACTGGTTTCATGTAATCGATTATGGATTGGTAAAAAGATAAATAGTTTTTTTAGAATATTGTATATTTATTATTTAATTTAGGTACAAGTAATGGAGTTGTAATATCTGTGCCGTTAACTGATGTTACGGGAAAGAAAGGTTTGTTTTTGTTATGAACATATAACATGGTATAAAATAATATGTATTATAATTTAGGCACAGGTCATGATTATATACCACGCTGCTGTATGGCCAATGCACAACTTTCTTTTCATGGTCATCGTGATGCAGTGAAATTTTTCGTGTCAGTACCAATGTCACAAGCAGTAGAGAATCCTTTACAAATTCATCAGAAACCTGATATGCTAGTCATGTGTGGTGGAGAAGGTTACATTGATTTTAGGCTTGGTAAGAAATTTTAATGCACTGATGTCAGTAATATCTAGATGCTTTCTACATTTTCCTCGTTATTTATATGCAAATGTCTTTCTCATTTATAATTTCATTCAATTTTACATGTTTTTTCAAAAATTTACTTTTAATTTAATTCTTTTTTATTTTACTCTCTTTTCCCACCGTTTATTTACGTTTGAAACCAGAAGAGCATGCAGATGATGCGTGCGACAACGCGGCACATTTGATTGTTTGGCGAATTTTTAAGTAAGATAGAAAAATTATTTTACGTTAATTTAAAAATTTTTAATATTAGTTTAAAGTTTTTTTACTGCTTGTCATTTGTTTTAATTTATTTCTTTGTTTATTGTTTTGTAGTAATTGGAAAGTTTTGAATTGATTTCAAAACCTATTTTTCATTTTAAAAATGTAAATATGTAATATTTAGAAAAATTTACTTAGCTGAAAATTTTTATTTGTAAATTAAGTTAACAAAATTTTTAACTAAACACAATAGTTGAGAAAGGAAAACATACGACCCATTATGATTGTACAATTACAATTATACTAAAACCTATGTGATATTAATAAAGTTATCTTACTAAAGTTTGTTTTTATGTTAGAGATCTTTCTTTATTCAATTTTGAAACCGATGGAAGATGAGTACAATCAAATACTTTGATGCTTCAATGAACATACCTCATCAAAAAATGGAAGTCTCTCTTGTGTCTGATGTCACAGCTCAAACCTGTTTCAATTGACCTGACTTGGGTATTATTTCCTTATAAACATTATGTTTCGTGTTGCACTACTTTTAAAACACTACTTACTTCTACCAGACCATTCTAATTCGCGAAATGTGTTTCAAACGCATTTCTGCTTTCTGTGTTGATGCGCATATTATTTCTAAAAATAATGACTTACAAATAAATGTTCACCTAAAAATGATTTATAGTAAACATAAAATAAACCACAATTGTCGCTTTTTATTATCTAAACTTTTTTATAAATGATCCTAATGAAAATCAATTATTTGACATCCTATTTACCATTGCATGCAATTAACTTTTATTTATTCCCTTCCACTCGCTTGAGTTACACTTAAAATAAACAATTACTTGAAAGATACCAGAATATTTTAATTTAAATTAAATTTGCAGGAGATAATGATATGGAAAAAAGCATTCATTTGGAACCAAATCAAACAATTGAAAACCGAGGCGATAAAAGCTATCTGATAATGTGGCACGTATGTCAGCCATAGCAAAAGGGTATTGATATAGCGACTGTTTTAAAATCGCTGCAATATAATTTTCCAGATATATAAATGAAAAGAACTAATTGAACTATATTTTAATTGCTTGATTTCTTTAACAATATTATAACCAATGAAGGCTTCAAAGTAACAAATATCACATGAAAAAAGACACAATCAATTAATTTCATTTTTGATATAAATAGTTATTTATTATAGAATTATCTACGAGAAAATACATTTTTTTTAAATAAATTCAAAATTACGGTTAACGTGTTGAAAATGACTGTTTTATTTAAAAAGAAAATTTATTTCCTACAATATTTATAGCTAATTGTAAGATAGAATACGTTTAATGTGAAGGAAAAGTATAGTTGGAGTTTTACTTAATCTTAAATTATTTATTTATATGATAATGAAAATCTGCTAGTCCTAACATGTAATAACTTCTATTTTAAGTTGAAACCATTGTAATCATCGAAAGAAAGCTCATTAAAATTCCGTTCCAAAATATTTTATAAAAATAGTCAATGCTTAAAACTTTATTCACATCTACAATTCTGTATTAAAAACAGTTAGTAAATTAACACATAGCACTTTCATAAGAAGTCAAATCGATGCGGTACAAAGACGAACATGTTATATGGTAAAATTATTGTTTTGTTTTCTATTTTGTATAAAATTAGCTTTTATCGATGACATCGCTTGAACTCAAAATAATTTTGTACTTTAAGCATGTTTATAATATGAAATAAAAATTTTGAAAATAATTAAATATCAAGGTTTCGTTTTATTATTTCTCGAAATTCTATCTAAAACATTTGTTTTTGAAATAATCGTTTTTATAAAATACTAATATACACAATATGTAGTTCTTACAAATCAAATACGTTTGTAAAGATAGATTTAAAATAAGCTAAACAAAATAATAACGAAAATTTTTTGACGCAACATGTTGATATTTACTCGAAATAGCTAAAAGTAGAGTATAAATTATTTGTATATACTGAATTAAATTAGTTCAATCATACTAAGAAAGAAAATTAATAAAATTAGAGTAACGTTTAGAAAACTAGTGGCTTTATGTTAATAATTATTTTCGATTGGTTGATTATGTACCCCTTTTATTGGACACACTCAAAGTTCCTGTGATTTTTGAAATTACAAAAATTTTGTGCACTTGCAGTTTCAGTTCAATTCGCACTTATAGCTTGCACTTTGAAAAGTATGTTTCATTTAATATAAGAACATAAGAATCTTAAGCAAGATTATTGATCGTAAGATTGTAAAAGCTTTGAGGCTTCTGTGTCCAATTTCTGAAAATATTTTCTTTTACCAATGTCCATGCACCTTGATATTCCTTGGAAGCAACTTTTATTTCCCGATAAGATATCCTTCTGACGTCTACTGCAGTTGGTGCAGCTGAAAGCTTTAATCCCTTGTCTTCACAACACTGAATGCATGTTATAAAATTCTTCAGCAAATTGTATTTACTTATGCATAAGGAGCCGGTGGAGCTGTTTTGTTGTTTTCTCGTTATTCCTTGCCGTTTTCCGTTAACTGCTACCTCGAGAGACCTGGTTAAATACTTTTTATTTGCAAGACAGGATAAAAGTTTATTGAATTACCTTTCCGGAACATTACACCAAACAAGACTAATAGCCGAGGGTGTTTTTTCTTCAACCTTTGAATATTTGAAGTCAATCGAGTCTGGGTTGATAATTTTCACATTGGGTTTTTGAAATTTGTATTTCGTATGGGTAAAGTCTTCAAGTTTCCAGCGTTTCCATATAGCTCTTTCCACTGCCTCTTTGGAATTGGGCCCACAAAATGTGTAAGATGATATGTAAATTGGATCTGGGATAATTAAACTTAATAGTGCACCCTGAATTCCGACTATATTCCACCGTGCAATTTTGTCACTACAAGATACTGAAAGTGTTCTCACGCCTCTACCAGGTTTAGTTCTTATTGCACCAATGTCTTGCGACATCAAATCGGATTTTTGAGTGTTGATCAATCTTGCACCTGTATAAACAACATCTCCAATGCTATCTTTTTCACAAGATTCTATGGAAATCTTTGGACGCTTTGTAGAAGGTTCACTTCCATTGTTAATTTGTGTATCATGTATAAAATTGCTGCTAATCAAAATACTAGCATCCCCACACGGCAAATGAGTGCTGAAGAAATGAAAAGAAACACCATCCTTCAGATCAAATCCGTTTTTTTGTGCATTGTAAACAACTGTGTTACTATCATCACCTTTCATTATTTCTGAGTATAAATACCGTAGAAAACCCCTCCTGGCCATAACTTCCGCATGAGAATCATTTATTGTCCATCCTTTTGAACAAAGTTGGTCCTGTCCAATACATTTTGTACCTGTGCCTAAGGATACTACACTCCTTGTTCCACTTCGACATTCCACGATTCCACTTAAAACTGTCCATTCACTATCTTTCGGTTTTCCAGTTTTGGGAAGAGCATTGAATCTCCGGACACATAGATTCGATGTGTCTTCTGGTGTATTCAACTCCATTAAAGCAAAATTTAATAAGAAAATTATCAACTATACTGCAGCATGTCCATTTCGATGTCACACTTGTAACCTGACTTCTAAAGCACAAGGTGTACATTAAGTCAATCAGCTGAACTTTTGTTTACATTTGAGGTGCTGAATAAAAGTGCCGCATTGTCTCCTCAAGGTCTCCTCCGTGTTCTCGAGTTTATACAAAAGTTTTACAAATGAACAGATTTCGAAATGTATTTAAAAATCTACCTTGCGTTTCAATTGGCATGATTCATGTAAGAGCCTTGCCAGGTAAGTGATAAGAATACACATCATGAACATCATAAATAAATTTAATGGTCAACAGGAACGCCAAAGTACACAAATGATCTGGAACATGTCATTGAAAAATGCAAATATGAGGCAGACATATACTCTAAACACAAAATAGTTGAGTAACCTTATTCTTACCATGAGACTCAGAACCACAATCTCTGATATTTGTTTCAATTTCAGGATGCAGTCCTAATAGAGAATATGCACGATGTTCCGTACATTCAGAGTTCGAAATTTGGTCCAGAAATAGTAGCGTGCATGACGCGTATCGCTTCAGAAGTCACTAAACACTTTACTAATGGCCCTTGTGGCATTCAAGTACGAGTGGATATATTATATTACTTCATAATAAAAAAGTAAATAATTGTAGATTCTAGCTTGTGGAAATAAAGAGGCAATAGCAGTTGCGAAAGCTGCAAATTTGCAGTTTATACGTGCTGAAGGATATGTGTTTGGACACGTAGCTGATGAAGGATACACAAATGCTTGCGCAGGTGATTTACTACGTTATCGTAAGTCCATTGATGCAGATAATGTACTGATCTTAACTGACATCAAAAAGAAACATTCGTCTCATTCCATAACTTCCGATATCAGTCTTCTAGAGACAGTTCAAGCTGCAGAGTTTTTTCTTAGCGATGGCGTTATAATAACAGGTGAATCAAAATTGTCTTGTAATCCACAAATATGTAATCATTATCTTAATTCTAGGTAGCTCAACAGGAAAAGAGGTCAACTTAGAAGACTTACAAGAACTACATAACAGAATCAACGTTCCCCTAATAATAGGATCCGGTGTTTCTGTACAAAACCTAAAGAACTACGTGAACAAAGTCGACGGGCTTATTGTCGGATCTTCTTTCAAGCAGCAAGGAAAATGGGAGAATGAGCTGTGTGAGGAAGAGCTAAGCAAATTTATGGAAACACTCAATCACTTGAGAAGAACTTAAGTTTTATTTAAATCAAACATCTGAAAATTGTCAACTTCGTACTTAACAAAACCATTCCAAAAAATAAAAATAAAATGACATAAAAATTTAATTTAAAAATATTTTAACTTTAAAAAAGTTTTGAGAAAAAGTCAATGACACGAGAACGTAACGAAGTTCTTTCATGTTCAGGTATGGCGTTGGAGAATTCATATGCAATTGGTTTAGTACGATAGTCAAATGTCCTGCAACTCCCTTGACTGCTGTTGTCCACTTCATCTTCAAATTTTACACGTTTCTTTGGCACTGGTCCAGTTGCTATTTGATCTAATATTTCAGTTCCATTTTCATTTTCTCCATATTGCCGCTTATGCAACCAACTCGAGGTACTACTCTTCGAACTTCCACTATTTTGTCGAAGTGGGTACAGTATATCCATAGCAAGAGAATTTTCACTACCATTTGAAGTTTCTGGCTCCTCTTTTGTACATTGTATATAAGAGTCCACACTATTTGTACGGTAATACGACTTGGTGTCGGAGAATTTATTTGCGAATCCATATGTTGGATCATGTTCATGTGGCGTCTTTGGAGTAATCAACGATTTCTCAGAATTCTTTGTACTTATACTTGTCTCATTTGATATCAAATTAGGAGGTGCATTGAAGGGCGTCAAAGGTGTTTTAAATACTTTTGAATTGTCTTCAGTACTCTCTGTTGGCGTAACGTTTTCCTTATCATTTTGCAATGCTCCTCTATCAAGAGTGGGCTTTTTTAGGCCACGATGTTTCCTGGCGAAGCATAGAAATGTTGGTGATTCTTCTTGTTCAGAGTCTGAACTAACACCACAGCGAAACACAGATTCGTAATCCTGAAAAGACAAATTTTGTGAAAGAACTAGTTCTTTATTTCAATGTAATAGCACATAATTTATCAAGATAGAATAAGAAAACACTTTACATCACAGCGTTAAAATTTTTGATTTATTTTACTGTAACCAATGTTTGGAAATAATAAAAATGAAGAAAACGAAAAGTCTAGCAATTAGGAGAAGAATGAACCTATTCTATATTAAACAATTTTCACTTTTGTATAAGAAAGAAGAGTATTGTGAGTGATACAAACTAAACGTTTGATGTATCAACTCGAACTCCGATGAAAGGTCACCATTGTTGTGTTACGTAAAAACCGAAATATATTTTAAATAACCAGCTTATGGTGGTGGACCTACCAAGTGTTATAGAAAACAATTACATTTTTGCACGCATGTTAATTAGCATAGCTGTGAGATAAGTCTAACTCAAGTGAGATTCATCCACCAGGGTATATAAGACTGAGCAATCTTAGTGTTTTGTCAGTAACCACTTGAGAGTTCCTTGAAACTTACCATTCAGTCATTTCTAAAAATTATAAAAATGCAGCTGAAAACATTTGTGAGTGACTATTGTCTATCTACATCGTACGGATTAAATAGGATTAACTTACAGGTCTTCTTTACGGTCACCTTGGTCCTACTTACATATGTAAGAGGAGAGGATGCTAAGAAAACCGATTTAGAAGAAACTAAGAAAGAGAAGCGTGCACTTTATGGGTATGGTGGATTAGGAACTTTAGGCTATTCAACTGGACTGGGATATAGCGGCGACTCTGGATTGCTCAATGGCGGATATAGTGGCTTAGGAGGCGGATATAGTGGATTAGGAGGCGGATATAGTGGTTTAGGAGGCGGATACAGTGGATTAGGAGGCGGATATAGTGGGTTAGGAGGCGGATATAGTGGCTTAGGAAGTGGATATAGTGGGTTAGGAGGCGGATATAGCGGCTTAGGATATTCAGGATATCCAAGAGTACAAGGTCTCGGTAAGTTCATGAAAGGCCTTAAAACATTTTCATATTATAAATCTTGAGAAATTCTTAAATTTTAGGCTATAACGGTTATACTGGCTATAATAATGGTTTCAACACCGGTGGATATGGCTACTCAAGTTATCCTTACACAAGAACATATCCTTACTCAAGGTATAATTTGGGTGGTGGATATTCCTACGGCCCTGGAGTTTCTGGATCGATATATTGACCTGACAAGTTCGCTCTCCAATTATTGATTGATCGTATTATATAAAGTAATTAGTAATAAGGTAAATTCATGACAATTGTCTTGTGCAAATTAAACGCAAGAGATGCGTTAAAATCGTGGTTTTAATGAATCCTAGACCAAACATTGAAACTAACAAATCTCTTGAAAATTTTTGCAAGAATTCTGTAGTATCATTAATAAAAGCAATTGTTAAAATTCTTTAAACTTACGCATTTTCTCTTGTTTGGGCTCTCGTCAACATCGAAATGTTTAACATCTTTTCTCCTGAAATTTTAAATTTTCAAATTAATAAGAAACAGACTTTTCTCGTAAGTTGTACCTCATAGGTGCTCTTTTACTGGATTCTTTTCTTAAGGTTTTCCTACATTGTATATGCAGTTCCACTGCATCTTTAACAGATGCGACCCAACTTTGTGATGCATGGTAATCGGTCGTGCAAAGAATTACTCCATCGCCTTGACAAGTTATTTTGAAATTTCCAGGAAATATTTCCGAAACCTTACATTTCTTCAAAGGGAATATACAGCAGCATTCTAACGAATTTTCCACAACAGTGTTTTTTGAACGATCCTAAAGGAAAAAACCTATATTAAACTAGTTTAAATTTTTTTTTTTCAAAATACATACCTTTAAAACTTTGCAATACATAAATATATCAGACATTAGTATACAGTAACGTTTCACTTGCTGTCCATTTCTCGTCACTTTGTTTAGTATTCCTTCTTTAATAATTTTGCGACTGGGTTTAACTATATTTGGAGTCCGGTTCAACAGTGAATTTTGAAGGTTTAAAAGCATTTGTGTTACTTCTTGATCCTCTATCACAGAGTTAATGTGTGATACTGTGCTTTCTACTTGATTTATTGACTCTGAACATAAAAAAGTATATTTAACTAATATAATAGATTGAAATGCGTTTCATACATACCTTGTAAAAGCCTGTAGTCAGCATTTGCTGGACTTGTATACATAACAACCTGTTTCAACAATAACAAATAACGTGGTACTCTTTGAATTGGTACGATCATCAAAGAATTAAGTTTCCTTTGAACTTCTGGCCGTGTCTCAGTGTCCTGAATGAACTTTCTAAATGCTGGATTCTTATTCACCAAATCTTGGACTATGAGAATAGCATTTTTGTAGTCGAATGCATATACAGAATATAATTTGAAAAATGGGGCTAATTTCAAGAACGCATTCGCCACACTGTCCAAATCATCTTCAAGTTCCCGCAAAAGTTCGCCGTTCAGGTTGTATATCATTTCAATTTGTCCAAAAAGAGATGTATGGACCTGCTCACTGATAATAGCTCGTTCTTTCAATGGAACAACAAAATGATCCATTAGAACTTCCAGTTGTGATATGTATGACTTTTCTGAATTCAGTATTTCTTCTATAGCTTGGCGTCGAAGTGAAGGCCGTTTGTCAAACTGATTACACTCTGCTGGCGATAAATTATCCAACATTGAGCAAACTATAGGTGAATGATCTGAATTAGGTTTAAATAGTGTAAACAATAAGAAATGTTACCTTTTTTCCTGCTCTTTGATGTGAGAAGGTTACGTTCATTCAACACCTTTTTCAGTTCCTTGCTCAGAGTTAAACTTTCTTTGGGTGTAGAAAGGTCAAAAGAATACACGTTATTATTCATACCATTTCTTCCAGTTCTTAAGGGAGTTCTCGAGCGAATGTCCATTTTAACAATTATATGCTTGCACTTTAGTAAACCTTGAATATCCTACTAGCCAAGATCCAGGAACCTACAACGGATAATTTTCAAAACTACCAACTGTCAAACTACTGAGCAAACTTAAGTTGTTCACAATGCAAAAGAATTGGCGGTAAAATTCAAACATAATTCAGATTTTGTGGGTCGTAATTACTTTAGATCCTATAATTACAAGTAAATTTCATTAGTGATTGATATAAATTTATTAATAAAATAATCGTTATAATTTCACGTCCTCAACATGTATTTATATATAGAGAACATTTTCGATCCAAACATAAACAATCCTCACGTTTCTATCGCAACAAAGCTATTATTAAATATAACAACTTGAATGTTGAAGTGGATATAGTTTGATTTTCGCTATACTTTGAAATTCCTCATAAATAAAAATATCAGATCGTGTGCTAATTTAAAACTATTTAGAAGCACCATGTCCTGTTATTATATTACACCTTTTGTGACGTGCTGCAAGCATTCTGCGGGAGCCTGTTGTGACTTACGTGTACATATAAAATCATTAAAGAGTCACAGAAAGGAGTCAAGTCGAAATGATGATAATACAGCAAGAATTGAAGACAATCTTCAATACAAACCCCAGAAGAAAGAAGTTCATAAGCGTGAAATCGTATCTCAATCGAAACAAGAAACTGAAAATTCATCCAAACGCGAGAAAAGAGGTAAACATGTCTCCAGAACACTCGAGCCTCTCAGACCTACAGAAATCATAATATGTAATAAATGCAAGTTTCCATTACCTCCATGTCGACTGGAGCTAAATTTTGCAAATCCAGATGAAGACCAGGAAACAGATTATGACCAAATACCAGAAGAACCAAGTCGCAAAATTGTCAATCTAATAGACGTTCAAACACAAACAGAAGAGGATTGGAGCTGCAAAGATATTGCAACTCAAACAAAGATTGAAAAATCTCCAAAAGATTTCAATTCAAGAAGGAAATCATCTACACAAATCGAGATAACATTTGGATCTGACTCTGAGTATGACACTGAAACAGAAGCTGAATAAGTTGAATTACTAGAACAATGCACATGTAAAGCTAGAATTATGAACAATATATGATAAACTTTGTTTAAAATACATTTTTGTTTATATCAAACTTAACTAACGATACAAAAAACAAAATTAAGTGGAAACTACAGAGGCACATTTATTGTAGTCCAGTTTTGTTTGAAATTCTTTCTCCTGATATGATTAATTCTAGCCTTCCGTTTCGGATTCTTCTTAGATTTGTGCCAAGCTGGAAACGTTCCAAATTGATCTTTTCCAGTTTTTGTGTTATATATATGAACTTTTCCTGTTTTTTCGTTAACAGTTTTCACATTCTCGCCTTTATCCTTCTCTTCCTCCAATTCTTTCAAGTAGTCTTCACTCTCTTTGATTTGTCTGTCCTAATAAAATCAAAGATTAAATATTGATCTTTTGAACGTTATATCAATGATACCTTTTTGAGTTCCTTAGCTGTCTTCACAGTTGCTATTTCCGACAAATCTTTCATAACCTCATTCCCGTCTTTATCAATTAAACCAAGAGTTTTCTTAAGCCTTTGTAATTCTTTTGCTGCATATCTCTCTCGTTTAATACGATTCATTTCATCACGACGCTTTCTTGACCGATTTGAACGTCCCATTTTTAAGAATTTCACTAGATATTACAAAAATTTCTTGAAAATTTCTTCCAAAATCCAACACACGTTTTGCGTCTCAGAAACGTCAAAACAAAAGGGATTTCGAAAATGTCGAATGGCCCGTGGTAGAATTCTAGTATACAATTTCGAACGTATATTCGAATACTGAAATTTGTTTCAATTGATACTTGACTTTTGTATATAGCCATTTCGTCAAAGGTAATGACCATTATCCACGTAATTTGCTTATCTTGCCAGTAAGATTTAACTTGTTGATATCACTGTTCTATGAAATTTTGTTAACATTAACAAATTATTGCAAACAGACCCTTATAGAATGTCCACAGTGTCGTGTGTGGTCTTGTGTATGTCATATCATAAAACAGCTGTGAGCTGCTACTGAAAACTGAGACGGAGACCATTGAAATTTTTCGCTGGTTTTCTATTATTCCAAAGTTACTTTTGTTATGTTTGTGTTTAAGAAATTTTAATTTTGATTCGTGTTTCTTTATATATTTACGTGAGACGTGCTCAATTCATTATTCTATTCAAGTAACATTTAAAAGTACATATTACACAAGAAAAATGAATGAAACAAGGAGTATTCTGGCTACTAACAACAAAGTAAGTGTTTACAAAAGATAACAATTTCCAAGTAAAAAGGAAAAAACATTCATTTCGTGAAAATGTAGAAATCCCCTAATAATGAAAATGGGTGTGCATTATTATGAAATAGTTCATTTGGTCCAATGGAGGTACATTCCTTAAATTCTTTACAGATTGAAGATCTTAATATGGAAGTTATTTTGCTATTAGAAAAGATAAATGAATTTCGTAAGTCGTGCAAATTCATTAACAAAAACTTGATAACAAACTTGGGAAAATTACTCGAGACATTGGATGATTTTTTGAGTAGTGAAGTTGAGGAAGTTCCTGTACCAGACAAAACACTCAACGTCAGTCAAATTCGGGAAATCGGAGCGGATAGACTTTTTGTGTGTGATTATTGCGAAGTATATGAAGCTATTAAATATAAACTAGATATTAGCTATTAAATGATATCATTTTCTAGGACGTGGTTCTTGGCGATTCCAAGAGTTTACAAAAACACATAAATAAATTGAGGCATCTAAGAGCAGTGCAAGCAAGGAAAGGTGCTAACCACCAAGGACCAAATTCGTTCAAGGAAGATAATTTGTTTGCTGCTGGTAAAAGAAAAGAAAAAAAGTCAGCAGAAGAAAAGAGGGAGATGAGAAAAAGCAAAAAGGATCGAAAAGCAACTGAAGACGATCGGCTGCTAAAATCGAATGTTTTACCAAAAAGTAGTAAAAATGTTAAATAAAATTTCATCTGATTTACATTTCATTACATTTCAACAGAGTTGGGTGCATATGTTTCTAAGGTGAATGCAAAATCAATTGAAGATTCTGTGAATGTAGCAAACAAATTGAAGGAAATGCCTACATACACTGAAATCCGTAATTCATTACTGCAAAGCATAAGACCAAAATATCCCGATGTGAAAGTGTCTTTCTTCGGATCTCGTCTGTGTGGACTTGGAACACCACAATCAGATCTAGATGTTTTCCTGAACATAGGTAAAAATTGGTTATGTTTGATTTTCATAAACTTATGATAAATGAAACTTTCAGGAGATGTGTATAACTTGTATAAAGTATCTAAGAGTGATATACAAACGAAATTGGAGATTGTACGCAAAGCACTTAAGGATTATTCTGATGAATGGATCAATTTTCGGTCGGTTAAAACTGCAAAGGTTCCAATCATTCAAGTGTTTAATAAGAAGTATCAAATTGAAGTCGACTTGTCATTCTCTCATGGTCTTGGGGATTGTAACACCCAATTGATAAAACATCTTCTATCCATTTTACCACTTGGTAGGTTTTTAACAATTTATAACTGACCGAAATTAGTAATTTGAAATGTCTTTCTTATTTCAGCGCAAAAACTTAGCTTGTTCGTGAAAAAAATGTTTTCTTTAGATAAACTGAACAACACAGCTTCGAAATACTCTCTGGTGTTAATGGTAATTTTCTACTTGCAAACAAAGAAGATATTACCTCCACTCAAGGAGTTCCAAGACAATGCTGAGCCACTGACTATTGGACGTAAGAATTATATTTAAAGGACGATATTATTTACACAATTAAACTTTACTTTCAGCATGGATAGGAAGCTTCGTTCCTCGTCAACTCAAAGAATTCGAACTTGAAACTGTGGAAAATGATTATAAAACTTTTGTAACACATTTAATAGGCTTCTTCGAATACTATGGAACTCAATTTGATTTTAAGTCATACGTTGTTTGCCCATTATTAGGGTATCCTGTTCCAAAAAGTTCTTTCAACTCCAAAATAGATGGTCTTGAAAGGTTTGTACAACGATAAACTGAAAAATTTCTTATTCATTTTATTCGACTTGTAGGTATCATAAGTATTACATGGAAGATCCTAGAGAGAATGGATTACAAATTGCTGAAGTTATGTGCGTACAGGATCCATTTGAGCAAAATCATAACGTTACCAAACATATTACAGTTCGTTTATTGAAAATTATTCGTCATTATTTCGAAATCACTGCCAAACAACTGAAGCTTCAACAGTCAGACACTACTACTACCCAATAATCTGTATTTTGAGAACACTTTTCTTAGTTCATGAAATTCAGGTTTCCAACTTGTGAAATGTGAAATTTTGATTTATCTTTCGAAAGACAACATTTTTAATTAGTTATTAATGTGGGAAATTTTTTTAAAACTTTTTATTGAATACTTTCTTGTAATGTACTTTTACAAAAGTTACAAATCCTATCATGCTTTGTTATGTACAAAATGAATTGATTTATCTTGAAAATAGACATGACAATTTCGCATGAACCTTTTTATTCTTATAAAAGCATCCTGAGATCCCTACGTTAAAACAAACCATAATTAATATCAATGTTAAGCAATAGACTAAAACGAAGGATTTCAATATGAAATTGCTCAACGCTGAGAAAAGTGAATTGTATCACTTGAAATCATCAGCATCTATCCACCAGAATGGAATGGGTTTTGTTAGCTTCCTCAACTTTCACAGATTATCTAAAGGACTCCATTTGGCATAAAAATTCTATCTAACGTCTGTAAGGAAGAAAATTAGAAATGGGGATTAAAACAAAATTTGGTATCAAAATGTTTATTTACCTATTATGTAAGTGCAAAACAAAACGCTGTTCTTAGGCTATTTTAAGTGTAATAAGTAATCTATCACAATTGTCAAAGAACACTGTCGAATTGTTATTTGTTGATTGGTATTCCGGTTGATGTGGTTTGAAATCGATTTAAATTAAATTAGGTATATAAAATCATACTGGTGAATCAGTAAGATGATCATTTGTAGTTTTCTAACATATGTTTCAATTAATATGAATTAATAATGGAATGTGACGAAGGCACTGAATCAACATAAAATTCTGGTGATAAGATGCTGGGATGTGGCGAAGGCACTGAACTAACAATTGTTTCCTTTGGTTATTTTGTGCTGGGATATAGCAAAAGCTGTGTAGACTGAGTGTGTTTGTTGAGTGTTTCTTATTTTTTCATCTTTTTTTTTTAAATAAATTAACATATGACTTTTTGTTTTATGACAAAATTAAAATTTCATCTACAATTTAATTTGAACTGGACAGATACCTTCATTTCAATGTTTTCTCATTCTTTTAACAAATTTCTACTTAATGTTACTATTTTGTTTACTTTAAATCAATTTTAATCACTTTACTTATATGTTGCATGTCGATTCATTTCAGTCAAGTAACACAGGAGCCATTCATTTATAGATCGTTATAAATTCCTAAAACAAAAAGCAATCATTAGATTTATTTCATAATATAATTATTCAACTAATTTAAATACCTGAGATTTTTATCATGCACTCCAATCCAGTAGATACACTGCCATTCCAGAAAGATTCAATCTTCGTCTCAGTATTAAAATAATTTCAAAATGTTTTATTAAATTTCTATTTTGAAAATTCTATCATACGTATACAATCGTTTTTAAATATCATAAAATTTCGAATTTATAAAATCTCTCACATTTTCTAACCTCCTGTTCCTTCTTTTACTCATAAACTAAAGAAATTTTCCATTCAATTTTGCTGCCTTTAATAATTTAAAACAAATCAAAATGCGAGGATATCTGTTTGGATAAATGATAGAAAATGAATTTGAAGTTTTCCTTGTTTTGATTAGATTTCAAATTATTTTACAAATCTATTGTAGTACAGTCTCGTCAAAGATTAAATGCAAATAAATATATGTAATCGATTAAAGCCATGTAACGTGAACTGTCAATGTTGTCAGGAAATTGTAATGATAAACATTATACCGGCAATTATATTATTATTATTAAATTTTAAATGTTTTGTACAAATTGAAATTATTTTACAATTATATTTAATTAAATTGTATTTTGTTAGTCACTGTTATGCACAAAATGAAATATTCAAAGTGACTTTTGCTTTAAAGCTTGACGCAACTGTACCTCATATCTCTATAGTCATATCATATCATATCGTATTATATTATATATATATATATCCCCAACATACATAAATATATCTACACATAACTTGATTTCTCTCTTATACATATACGTGTATCTAAATATATAAGAATAAATGTGGATTTCTGTTACAGCTTGGTTTGTCATTGATAATGTAATTCAGTGTTTTCATATTATCACTTAGCCCCTAAGTCTTTTATTTTGTTTTTATGTTTTAAATCATTTCTATTTAATTTATAATTAATTATTAATATATATTATAATAATTATTTAACTTTATAATTATCTTAATAATTTATTAAATATATGAGAAGAAAGAAAAAATAAGGAAAATTATAAATTAAAAATTCATCAATTTAATAATTCTGATGATTCTGTTGTTGGTGTTGCTGTTGGTGTTAATGTTGCTGTTGCTGTTGCTGTTTCTGTTTCTGTTTTTGTTGATGTTGTGTTTGATGTTTTTAATCTTTTCTTTTCTGGTTGACTATTTTCTGTATGTTCACCATTTGAACTTTCACAGTCCATCGATCTTTTAGCACTACTCAATGAATCACTGTCATTTGTTTCGTCATTAGCAACAATTGGTGTTATAGGTTTTTCCAAACTATCTTCTTCTGATCTGGTGGTACTTTCTTCTTCATCAACATCATCATCATCATCATCGTCAACATCATCATCATCTTCATCTAAACTATCAATTACTCCAATACCATTTTTACCATTTGTTGTTACAACACCAACAACAGCTGGTTCTAAATTACTTTCAGAATCAGAATTATGTTCAATTGGATTTTCTGGATCAGAATCAGTTGTTGTTGTAGTTGTTGTTGTTGTTTTCTCTTCATAATGTGATGAATTTGTTATAGTACCATTTGCTTGATTATATGTTACACCATTTGGTAATTCATCAAGTAATTCTGGTTTTAAATCAGATGCAACAAAATGTGCCCATAATGCTAATTCAACACGATGTGCTGACCATGATGCATTATTACTATCCTTTTCTGAATTTAATCTTGTTACTGTATTTTGAATATGTTGTACAAAATTTAAATATTCTTTAGCTGTATATTCGATACCTTCAATTTCTGGTATTGCCATTAGGCATTCATCAGCCATAAATGGTGCAGTTTCTGGTGCAGCTGCAGCTAGCAATGCTGATGCCATTGTTGTACCAACCCCTTTTAAATTTGATAATGCTGTTATTGCTTGTTCGATATTTGGTAATTTCTTAAATGCCTTTTTAGTTTCTTGTATAACAGCACGTGGTGTATTTACTTTAACAAGATAATTTAATTGTGGATAGAATCTACCACGACTCTGTTTCCATTTCATAGTCTGTACAAGTTCTTCATGTACCAGATGCGCATCTTTACCTCGTTGTTTTATCATTTTTGGTAATTCATTTTGGTACCAATCATCCAAACGTATCAATTCTTCCGGTTTCTTACATCTCTTCTCAGCTTTCAATTTCAACACTTGCGGATATAATTTCAAACAATATTCAAATTGTTTTGAACTTCCATTGGCGAAAAACGATGCTGTGTCTTTAACGGAAGCCATCTTGAAAATATATTCACCACCAACAGAAAAAAAAAACCGTCAAAAATGGAGGCTAGCAAATTGCAAAATGGAGTCGAAATTTTTCTTCTATCGAGCTCTTCTTCTTCTTCAGTAAAGTTTCAAAACAGGACCCACAACAGCTAATATGTAGTAGGAAAATAAATCAAACAGAAAAGTCACAAATTACAACACCAACAAGCTACAAGCTGCAAGCGACAAGCGACGCTTTGACTTATGATAAATTGTTAATATGGCACCACCAACTGCTGCTAATATCCAAAATATGTAACAGAACACTACAATAGGCACCACATAAGTATTATTAAAGAGTTTAAAAGAGTTCTCGACTTGACCAACATTAATCACAACGAAATAATCATATGTCCGTGGTGCTGGTGCTACTAGCCTCTGTAGCTCGTTGTCGTGCGCACGTATATTTCACTTGTGTTGCTTCAATTCACTTAAAAACTTCGTTGGTAACATTCGCGTACACTGTAGTGTGAACAGTGTGAAACTAATTTATTCTGTTCGCGTTATTATATATAAAATTTATTTATTTCTCTTTTTCAGTTGGATTATCCTTTCTTCAAGGGTTGATTTTGTAATGGCGATTGTCGAAAATTATACTTTGAATCAGCAAATAACGTTAAACGAAACGATGATGAGCACAGCACAGCCCGAGTGGAAAGTTTATTGTCCAGCTTGTCTACCAACCAACCCTCTTTCGAAATTGTTTGTTTTCAATGACGGTAACTTGAAGGAAACAAAAACGATTAGATTTTCTACAAACGAAATTCTGAACATACACTGGTGTATGAACACAAAATGTCAAACACTGACACAACCAACACAAATACCAGTTACTTCACATTTTCATATATATACACACATTTTGATGGTGTTCGTGGCTCTAGTTTCGAATTCTCATTTCGTTAAATAGATGCCGTTATAATTAAAAATTTTACTGAACCGTCAACTCGTGAACGCTCGGTTCGAAGAGACAACATTTCTTGGGTTTGATTACCTTCTTACAACTTTCATTCGAACACACTGTGCGGCTGAACGTGTTTCACTTGCGTTTGTGTGACATATGTAAAAGTTGATTCCCCTCGTAAAATGAGAGTGTGTTCGGTTGATGGAATCACCTGCATTCGGTTTCAAAAGAAAGTCTATATAAAGCTTACAGTCGAGGCGGCAAATGTTGGACAGATTTAAACATAGATAAAACAGAATGAGACCATAAATTGGATGCCAACAGCGAAGTATCTGATTGATCTATGGTCTAGTTATATATACTAAAACTAAACTTCTCATATACAAGCAAATAATAAGACCAAGTCTTGAAAGCTAATAGGAAACAACTACAAATCTGGCAAAACAAGGCAATTCGACGCATCCCCCAAGATTCCATGTTAAGTCAGATATACAGAGTTTCATAAGGATCTCGGTTTAGTGACTCCCAGACATTGGGAGTCTTGTGACAGACGTCACAACCTAGCTCGACATACTCAGACTTATGAACGATAATGACTGACTGAAAGGTTGTGGGTAAAAAAGTACTCACAGTTATAAAAGAGCAAAGGTTCCTAGAGCTCCTAGAAGTTCAATTTTCTTTTTCAGTTACTACCTTGTCATATGCACAGCCGTATTCTTTTGGTAATCACTATCGAGTGTAAATCAAAAAGTAGTAAAAGAACACGCCGATGACAACTCACATGTTACATAATTTCTTGTCTTAAGGAAGCGGAACATGCACTCAAGAAACCTGGTTTTCTCCAATCAACCTGGCCTAACCAAAAAACTTTCCCATAAAAACAGACCGTCATGTCCAAGTAGGTCATAAGACCCTTCTTACTATATGGCGTTGTTGCACAGCTACTAAGTCCATCGTTGAGTTTCAGCAAGTCTGACAAAAGTTTCTCTGGGTAAGATCTTTGCCATTCCCTGGTACATGCTAATAGGGATGAAGCGATACTTTCCTTCCGATACCAATTACTTTTGGTAAAAGTATCGATACCTTAGCAACACGCTGGCATACATAAAGATCTAAACGTCGAAACTGTACACTAGCCGCAGAAACGTATCCAAATATCAGACAAAACACTAGCAGTAACTAACTGCGAGAGTTGCTGTCAACGGACGGTGGATGGTTTTCAGCAATTTTCTTGCCCTGACTGTAGGCATACTGCTAGCAGCCTTTCGCACGGATATATGCCTTGTCATTCTCTTTTCAAACTTCCAACATGGTTGCGCATGACTCTGAAAAGGCCACTGATACAAATGTAGCCAGAAAAGTACCATATGCCAACGCTCAGCTGGCTTGTTTAAAGCGAATGTGTGGAAGAAGTGGACGGATAAATAATGTATTGAAACGAATATAGGTTTACATAAAATAAATTTCGAGCAGTGTGTGTGCAATTTCATTTTGTTCTCTTTTCGCTTGCGCATGAATTTTGAGCTTGTAGTGCTCGCGGAGAGTGTAGAATGAGAGGTGTGATGAAAACACCATTTGTGGAACGTAACTTTGAATTTTTGTTCGAATTTTTTGTATACAAACATCAGTCAGCTGAGAGCGCGTCCCACAGTGAGTTCGGTTTGAGCTTGAGATTTGTTGTGATTGCAGTACGTTCGAATTTTAATAATTTTTATTTTTAATTAATTACTTAATTTTAATTTAAGTTACTTAACCTTTAAACCAAAAGTTGAAAAATTCTTCCATTACGACGTTATTTACATACTGTTCTGTACACGACCAGAATCGTTCGTTACTCTCAGAACAAAGAAAATCGATAAACCAGAAAGCAAACACTAGAACAACAACAACAACAAAAAGCTTTCGTCAAATAAAAATTATTTTTCCTTACAACGAAATAAATCAAAGAATTTTCTTAAAAATTTTACTAAAAATTTTTGATTTAATTCGTCAAAACCGAATTTCCTTCCAGAATTCACTTGTTTCAATATACAAAAATAAATTGAAAATTAGTTTTTGATCCGTTATTGTGAGTAACAGGAACTTTTTGTCTAATATATGTAATTTACGTTGAAACAAACTTCAAGGATTTCAGTACAGGATCGTGAAAGTGTGAATTTTTATAAGAAAACATAATTGTAGTGAAGGAAACAATTTGTTCTGCGAGTGCTGTAGGTAAGAAATCGTTTGTTTTCTCTTTGTTCTTGAGGTGACATTTCGTCAGCTGATTTAATGAAAATAGAAAATTAATTAAATTTGTGTATTCCACGTCTCCCTCTCCGTGTGATTCATTAATTTTGTTAATTAAAATTTAATTTTATTTAATTTTCGGGAAATTCATCAATTTGTAAGTTATTTGTGAGGCAAAACCGTTCAAGGTCTCATTCCCACTTGCCATTGGTCGAGTGCGTCTTGTGGTGGTGACGACTGACGAGGAAACGAATCCGTTCATCCACAATTGATCAACTTTTCAAGTTTGCTTACAACGGTATCAACCCTCGTTGATTTCAACAAAAATTGATTTTATCCTCTTTACCAATTTCCAATCAATCAAAACAAACTTTCATTTCGAATTGGAAAACTTTTTGAAATTGTTATGTAATACACTCACATCTTTTACATCACCCACACTCACACTCTCTAATTACAATGAACTGTAATTTCCTCGAGACTTTGATTTCACCTCGAGGTCATTTTCAATGTTTCCTCGTCCTTCCCCTTTCGTTTCGCGCATGCATTAAAAATAGGAAAATCCGTTTTCCAAATTTTCACAATTTTATTAATAGAAATTACAAAATTCCAACCCAATTCCAAGAGTGACCACTGTTTTGTTATAGAGGTCGAATCGTTTGTAAACAAAAAATAATTTTTCATTTTCTAACGAACTTGAAATTTTCCAATTTTCATTTATAATTTATGTTTAAAATTTTTGAAAATTTAGCGAAATTTTCTAAAATCAAAATTTGATCAGACGCCATTTTGTTTATCGTTTTGACAAAATCAGTTTCCTCCACTGTGACAGTTCAATTTCTCACAGATGGCGCTGAACTGAGAAAGACTGTTGGAAAGACTCCTGTCAAAGGACCAATGTTTGAAAATTTCGTTCTCAAGCACTTGCGAGTGCTAGGAAAATGTAACGCAAATTTCGGTAAAGTGGCAAAACATAACCTGAATTTTCTCTGTCAAAGCGACATCAAGTTTGGTTTTCGTGTTTGAGTTCAAATTTTCGTACATTTGTTCCTTCTGTTTCATACATTAAAAATACAAATAAAAATATTTCCATTCAAAATATCTAAATTTTTCGTTGTTCATAATCTTTAAATAAGGATAGGATTTTTGTCTTAATGAAAATTATGTTACAAGCTACAGAACAAAATTTTCGAATTTCGAATAAATATTTTGAAATTTGTCAGATCAGGATCAGTTAAGAGCTAATCTGGTTTTCAGTTTTCAAAACAAATCTTCAAAAACTTTTCATTTGTTTGACATTGAAAAGTGTACTTCTAGTTATTTATTCAACATGAAAGCTTTCTTTAACAAAAACGAACCACACAATGTTGTTCTATTTCTGCAATGAAAGTAGCCTGTGCCAAGACACAAGTTAGATGATGATGCATATGTCTAAAATGGTAATTGTTATGTAACGAAGTAGAAGTAGATCGTGTTTTTTGGCAAATTGTCCTAGAGCGAATGAATACTATTTTTAAAATTTATTTTATGTCAAAATTTAGTTTTTACTCTAAACTCCAGTACAACAAAATGCAAATTTCGACTCGAGCAACACTAAAAATAAAAATTCGGTTAAATGCATCCTTATTTCCATTGGTGTGAGTGGGTTTTATATGGTTGTATGAGGAACAAGTGCATGTCTGTCAACACCCTGGGATGCACTTCGAACAATGCTTGTGTGTAGGTTCATTATCAAGGTCACTCCTGACGAACCTTGCAGCTTCCTCCAAAGTTAAGTGCAAGGTTAGCAATTTTTGTGTTGGTGGGAAACAGCTTCTGTGTGTCATTGAAACGGACAGAGAAGGACAATTGCAGGAAATTGAAGTTTTTTAAATTCTAACCTCAACTCAGGTTGTTAACCTTAATTAAAAATATCCTCGGAAAAAAAAGGATTCGCTTCCTGTTTTACCCATATTTCCTGTTCATTAACCAACTGTGCGTAAACACTCGAATGGAAGTAATTCTTATGCTATACATTTCAGTACAACTCTGCGCATTATCAGGTCCTGTTTGTAAAATGACTTCTTACGGAGGGAAACGAACCTTCAGGATTACATCATACAAAAGAGAAATGCGTTAA
The DNA here is from genome assembly GCA_963971475.1 of Chrysops caecutiens. Taxonomy (NCBI): domain Eukaryota; kingdom Metazoa; phylum Arthropoda; class Insecta; order Diptera; family Tabanidae; genus Chrysops; species Chrysops caecutiens. The sequence continues at coordinate 74,997,839 of OZ020568.1, forward strand.
AGTTAATGCCCTTGTGGTGTTTGTCACGCAATTCACATGAATAACAAAGTAACTTTCCTTCCTTAAAGAAATCAAATTTAGGGGAAAACACACAATTGGTTTTTTCCCTTGTATTCAATTCAAAGGAAAATGACGTCACAAAGAAACGCGCAAGACCGTGTTGACATCGACTTGAGAAATTTTTCTTTACACACTCACACGAAAACGTGAAAAAAACCATTAGACGATATTAGGATATTTCGTGAAAAGAACGTTTTTGGTGTTACCAGATTGCTTCTTCCTGGTTTCTAGATTGAGAATCACCTCGTCGAGCTAACAAAATCTGTTAAACTATACTTTGTCGTTGCGTATACGTACGAAAACATATACGAAAATCCGCACAAAGAGAAGATGCCGAGAACTTCCTCGCTGATAGTTTATTAAATTTCGGACGTGTTCGATAAACGTTATATTTCCAATTGCATAAGAACAAATCGTACCTGAGTGTACCTACGTATAATTAAGTTCTTCAAAATGCAAATATGTACTAGAAAAATGTTTGAATTATGCGGTTTTTGGGTATGTTGCCGATAAGTAACCTGAATTTGGAATTGTTTGGTAATAGATACCGACAAAGAAAGGTGTTGTTTATGTTCATGCTGATGTTTGCATCTCGTTTCAAATTTTGTCTGTATTTAATTTTCACAGAAAGGAAGTCTATCCAGAAAAGGTGGAAACGTAAACAGAAAAATGTTTCAAGTCGCTGTAAATTCATTGTTTATGTTTCTTATCATCTAAACTCTTCCAGACATTATACAAAAGTATGTTTATCTGTAAACAATCGTCACAAAAGTGTTTTAATTTTTTTAATAAATTTCGAAAAACATCTCATTCTCACTTTTGCATGTCGTGATTATATATAATTTCTAATCAACGTTCGATTGTCATGAAATTTCTCATTTCCAGTTTACATCAACGTAAATAAAAATTACATAATTAACTACTTGGTTGCAATTACAAACTGAAATTCATTGGGATTAATCATCGAAGAGTTTCAGTTTCAATTTTGACTTCGAACCGTTCCAAGTTGTTTTGTTAAATGTTTTCTACTGACATCATCTGAAAGAAAATGTAAATATTTGTTTTCCCAGTATAATTACCACAACATAAAATAAGGAAGTTATGAACAATTATCCCGGGAATTACCTGTATACTGCTGTATAATGTCGTATCCATGTCAAGGGTTATTTTGAATTTGTCGAGTTTATTTTGGTATCAAAACAGCATTGTGCACCGTTGTGATGAAACATTGTAGGAAAACATTGTGGGTGGAAATGTCGTGTTTTTGTTTACATTTTCCATAAAGTTCAATGGTCGACCTCTAGAAAATATGGAAAATTTATTTGCAAAATCATAAAAATGACTTTCAAGAACGTGAAAAAGCTGTCGTTAAGTTAAAAGTCATTTATTACTTAAACCTATCGTCTACTCTAATCAGTCTAGACAGTATCACATGTCGAACTGCTGATATCAGTTGGTTTGTTTGTTCATTAATTCATTTAACATTTCAGAATTTACAAATTTTAAAATTTCAAATAAAATACAGTCGAAGTCCTGGATCCCCCTCCGAATTTTCATACAAACACCATTCGTTAACTTGAAATTTTCTAAATTGAAAATCCCTCAAAGTTGCAGTAAAACCTTTGACTCTTGAAATTTAAAACAAAGCAAGTGCCATCCTCAAAGAAATAATGTATTTCGCAATCAACACGTAGATATGATGGATGGATATTTTGATATGGAAGTTCTTTGCGCGAACGGTCTTTGTTTTCCTTATCAAAAGGAAAAAGAATGCAGCAAGTAGAATCAGTTGAAGATTTCAGTTCATTAGAGCGTTTCAATTAGTATCGTGTCCAGTTTCCGGTAGGACGAAAATTGAAATCTTTAAATTTCAAAGCAAAAGTTCAAATAATTAATGAAATAGAGAATGGAGAAAAAAGGAGAAATAGCAAGAAGATCAACCATTGTCGTTGAACAGAGAATAAAGTGTAACTGAATTATATAAATTGAATTTCACAGCTTAACTTGGCTCTTTCTTTGACTCGAAACATTTTCAGTGGCAGTAGAGGACTTTAACTGTAATCTCGAAGTTAAAAATTTATATTTTTTATCGAATTAGATAAAATTCGTGTACTAATTGCATTGACAGGTACATGTCATGTCCGCCATTTTCAAAACATCACAAATGCATTCACACTAAGTGCATTCAAATTTGAATTTGAAAATGATTTCGACAAAAACAAATAATCTCCTCCACCTATGTGTGGAGGTGGAACACACTTGCATGGTTTTGTAAAATTTAATCTTGAATTTCTTTGTTTCAAGTTCAAGTTTCTTTTGTTTACTTTCTTAATATTTTATTTTGGGGGGCAATCATGTGAACACTGTGAAAAACGTAACTGCCCCCCATCCCCCCTTCCAATCCCAAACAACATTCAAACACTGCAACAGGTTTGGAGCACGTCATTGGATCGAAATAGGCAAAACATCGTTTTTGTTATTTATAAGTGTTGACACTGTGGACGTAAACATCGCAGAAAATTTTTCGATTTCAATAAATATATTTTTAAAAATTTTCATTTTAGTATCTCCTTGGCATTGGAACTTTTTAATACAAAACACCCTCGCAATTCGTGGTGTATTTTCAGTAATTGTACCGTGGGAAAATAACAAAAATAAAACTTTTCATTACGAAAATATTCTGAAACAAGTGTTTGCGTTTGTGAACAGAAAATTTTGAAAATTTTCAAAATTCAATTGTGCAATGAACAAGTGCATTCGAAAATAAAAAATTTCACTGTTAAAATATCAAAATGTTTTATTGAATGTTTAGTAAAAGTGAGTTTTTCATTTAATTTTTTCTATTGCGTTTTCGAGTTTCAATTCTGTATGAATTTCACAAATTTTTCAAATATTGTGTAACTTCAAAGCGAAGTTGTTTGTGCGCCATATTCAAATATTTCAAGAAATTTATTGCTTATTTGTATGACACTGTTACTTAATTATTTTTAAATTTCAATTTCTTTAAATACTGTATAATCTTGATAAACGCAACTAGCAATGAGCATTTTTGCCAATTTGAGTTTTACATGTCACTAAATGCAGAATTGGCATATTTCCTATATGGTAAAATCATAAAACTATATTTAATTCGACATTCTCGAAAAACTGCATGCAAAAGTTGAAAAAGTTGAAAAATTCAAATGCAATTTTCTCAAAACATCAATTTTACACATTCATGGTTTTGGTATACACCCGACGACACATAAAATTAATTACGTCATTTTACTTCTTCTTTCCTAGCCATTGAAATGTGTTACTTGGTTAATGCACAAGCCACAGTTTCCTCTAGTTGCGTTTATCAAGGTTTTACTCTACATAAGCTTGACCCAACATGTTCAAACTTGATTTTAAGCTCGTCAGCTGATGACGGAGTGAAAACGTAAACAAAGAAATCGATCTTAAGCTTTCAGGCGTATGTTTTTTTAAATAAAATTTCTAATATTTCTGCACAAAAGCGTTGTGAAGTTTTCTGGAAAAGTGCGTGCCAAATAAACAATTTTTTTTACTACACTTTCAAAAATGTGTTTGACGCAGTCAAGTTATCATCGTGATGAAGCACTTTTGCGAAGTTTCGCGAGAAACGAAAACTGTAACGATGTGAAGTCCAAAAGAGACGTCATGACGGAAGTTCCAAATTGAAACTTTTTGAAAACTCGGTTCGAGATGGAGATTTTATTTTTAGTCGATTCTGTTTGATGTTAATAACCTCAAACCCAAACAAAGTGTTTTAAATGGAAAATGTTTTTGTCGAGATTGAAAATCAAAGAAAACAGTTTGATAAGGAAAGATCGAAAATCGATCTCCATGGAGATCGTTGACTTGCCTCCATCATTGTTGACTTTAATTCGTGCGTGTGATCGTTCATTTGCATTCTCATCACGTTTTCTTCGCTTTTCGTTTGACTTTTGGCCCGCCATTTTTGACACGACTGACCTAATTACAAATGTCACATAAACATTTTGAATGTGTGAATGTGCGAGAAACATTTGAGCATTTCCGTTTCTTAAGTTTGAATTTGAATTTAAAATTTTTGCCAGTTCTTGGAGTTTTTGTTGATTTCAATGGGATGTGATTTGTGGATTTTAATTATCGAGTGATTCATCATCACTGATTTCATTGAACAAGTTATGATCACCTTGATAGATAAAATTATTTTTATCTTTTGTTAATTAAAAATGTAGAAATTCACATAAGAGTAACCACGATGGCAATATCCGTAAGCTGCCTTCACGTATACCATTGATTTGCAACACATACCCTTACAGTTTCTTGTTCATAGATATGCACTTACATTATGAAAAAGTTAGATCAATTTCGTTCAGTATAAATTATAAATTAATAAATCTTTTAGTTTGACAGTTCGACATTTTTTTTGTGAAATTGTTTTGTTTTTATTGCTCAGTTTTCTTTCCAATCAATTACAAAACTTTGTTGGACAATAGTCCACACTTTCCCTTGCCTCATTTTATTTGAAACCAAAATAAATTTTCAGAATCGAAACTCGCGCCAAATAATGAAATTAAAAAATGCGAACAACAAAGAATTGAATTCATTTCGGAAACGTCGATAAGACGAAAAATTAGTCAAATGTTCAGCACTAGATGGTGCCAGTGAGGCGATTTAGAGTGAATTTAGAATAACATCTCCTAGCGAGAAGATTAAGCAAATGTAAATCGTGTAGATTTAAACAAGATTAAGCCCTAATCTTCTTCGGGACACAGTACAATTATTTAATAAAAGTGTTATTATAAACTTATTATCATAAGCGCTATTCAAAACTTGTATTTCTAACAACTGAAAAGTTTGAAATCGTTGAAATATAATTTTTTGGCAGAAATTTTAATATACTTTTATGCAAAAGGCTAATTGTGTACTTTAAAACAATTTTGTGAACAATTAAAAGCTTATTTTTATAGCACAATAAATTATTTCATCGCTAGCTTGCTCGAAAAGTTTTGAAACAATTTAATACTTTTCCGTGGGTTTCAAATGTTCATTTTCACATAAACCTTATGGCCATTTTGAAAATACTGAAGGTTTTAGATGAACAGATGGTGAATAATTTTCAAAGAAACATTGACATTTTGAAATGTTGTAATTTATTACAAATTCAACGATATGCCTCCAACATTTCGTTATGTTAATGTCACTCAACTTACGCCCATCATAACATATAAAATCAGTAAATCAATGAAATAAGTCGAAAACTGACCACCAAACCTTTCAAGCGTCATCTTCAATCTGAAATTGAAACTCATACGTTACAAGACAATAGGCAGTTTCAAAGCATTGAAGTTGAATTGAACATGTTCATATATCGTTTTTGTGGTTAATTTCACAAATTAGACAAAATTTAATTAAATAAATTTGAGTAAATGCTTGAAAAATACAAATTGAAGTAAATAAATGACGATAAAATAACGGCTAAATAAAATCATCATAGAAGCCGTATTATTTACATTCAACATACACTCAAAGTGGAATATTTCGTAATCATGTGACGCTAATTGACTATGAAACAATTCAAGAAATAGAGAATTGCGTAATCGAAATTAAGTAGACAAAGTTCCGCCATTATGTACGACGTTTCTGTCTCCCACTCTTCCGCCCTCTGGCAGTGTCAGAAGTGAAATTATTAGCAATTAACACGCAAACGTAATGTAGAATTAAAACTCTTTGCGTAATTTTCATCTTTGATGTTATAACTATAACACGAGCATTGGTAACACCAAAAGATTCTGAATTTGGAAAAATTGCACAAAGCTCGTCAATCGCGTTTGTCATGCTGAGACTTGAACGTGCTTGCACGGATTCTGCTCCACACCCCACCTAATAGCAACCTTGAAATGCATTCCGAGTCGACTTTGTGGAATGACATAATGTGGATCGAAATTCTAATGTTGTTTATAGCTGTTTTTGGTTCAAATTCAAATTTATTTAAAGAAAAAAATGAACACGAAAATAGAATTCTATGGATAAAATAAATTAGTTACCCGTGTTCATTGTCAAGGTTGCTTATTTTAGAGGATTACTGTTTGACTGCATCAAAATAAACCAGAGACATCTCGCATTAACACGATCAAACCATTTTCCACCAATGATTGGCGTGAATTCTTCTGATGCATCCTAGCATTCGTTTTGACTCTTATCAATTTTTGGATTTTACCAATACATGTGAAAGTTTGACAATTGTCACACAATACCATCCCACAAAGAAATGATACTGATGCTTGTTGAAATTTGTTGAATTTGAATTACATATTCAATTATGGTTATCACGTTAGAAGACTGTGATCGAAAATCAATCAAAAAGCATCTAAAAACCGCGTTAATGTAACTAAATTTCTTGACGTATGTGACCTACTTCTCAAAACCATTTCCAGGTATACACTTCTGGAAGTACAAACCGCAATCATTTCGCTGAATGTGACTGTTTCTAACTATTTTTCACTTGAAAAACAAAAAGCTAGTAATTTTAAAACAAAAAATTCCTTTGTCTCTTGCTTACAACCATTTCTAGAAACGTTTTAATGCTTTTCGCGTCATTTCACAATGCAATTATTTTTTTCAAAAAGATTTTAAGATTGAAATTAGTAATTTAGCTTTGTTAAAATTGGAAAAAAGTCAAAAATGAAAGTTTGAAATGAAACTCAGACAATTATTGAATTTTCTCTTAACCTGATTATTTGATCTACGTTTGTTTCTTTTGCTGGAAAATGAAAAATATATCTTCAATTTACATCTACGTTGACTTGTTGACCTTAAGATCACCAAAGAAATAAATCATGTAGCGAATTTTGTAACTTTTTTAAACTAGAAACACAAAAAATATTGTTTCTTTTTTTAGTCATACGAAATTGGCTGGTTTCGACCATTTTCCACTGGTATAAACCGAGGTTAACGCTTGTTTTCATAAAAATTAACCTTAAATAAACGTTATTTTACAAATTTTTTAAAAACCTTCTTTAAATACTAAGTCATCAGTTTTACTGTGGCTTGTACATAACAGATGGCGCAGTTTCCATTTCAATGAAATGCATTATGTATTTGTACTTTTATACGGGTGACAAATATTCCGCCTTCAATATCACCTTAACAACTAGATGGTAAACCTCGATAGGATTTGCTTCACATTATCAAAGCGATAATCGGACCGAATCTGGCTACTGTCGTTAAGTTAAGAGATTTCTGTTAAGAAAGTTAACAGACTTGGTTTTTAAAAGAATTCTTGAAGTTGGTATTCTGGGCACAACATATTTTCGACTTTCTGTCAACTTTGTTAACAGAAAACCTGTTAAGTTCTCGTCGACGGATTTCGGGCCTGTTTCGTAACAGATTTATAACAGACAACCACTTAACTTTTGCCACCAGAATACCGATTTCGACCGTAACAGAAGCAACAGAAATGCAACAACAAAATACACGGGATGCCAAATTAACAGAATCTGTAACGTTTGAGGATTGAACTTAACGTATAGGTGGAAAATGTGACGTGAGTTCGTGAACAAAATTGTCGTGTATGACAATCAGCCCCTGCCAATTTGCTTAGTATTTAAAACAATGAAAATATCGTGTATTCTACATGATTACCATTCGACTGCAAGAGGAAGTTCAAGTGCAACAACTTGAAAAAAATGGGGGGACTTTAAACACATGCATTTCATGCAGTCCATATAGCAAGGGTTTGTGCATTAATCTATCAATTATTCTGTAGAGAGACTGACAGTTGCCAAGTCATTACTTGATTTGAAACCATAGAGAAAATTGTGTTAATTACTTAATGCAAATGTAGAAATAAATAAAAATAGACAAAAGAAATTTATAACGAATCCAAACGATCACATTCGCTTATGCCCCAATGTAGTACAGAGTTCGTTTGTTCACTTGATCATTTGATAAGTGATCACACAGTGCAACTGCAGTTCTTTGTCACGGTTGCATCGAGATTTTGTTCTAGTCCGATATCCATTCGTCACAATTCACTTTTAATTTTAGAACAAACAATTATTTACAGTACATTCCATACATTATGAATTGAATGCATCACAAGTTGCAGAATAAATACGCGTGACAAAGTGTTCTCGTTCTATGGAATGGAAATTATTTTCTACGCATAATTCAGTGGCCAAAGTCGAAGCAATCTCTCACAAAAAGTCTGTTCACGTACAGCTTGAGTTTACTAAGTTCTCTCTCGCTATTCGAATAGTACAAAAACGCTTTTGAGTAACCTCGAGAAACTTCATGAACCAACATAAACAAATTTGACACATTTCTAACCTCTGCTACATGCACCTGTCAAATGAACAGGATTTTCCAACTACACAGCTTGAAGTTACTGGAGAAAATTTCTCGAGCAACATCTAGCACTTTCAAGTATACATCCTTATTGTTAAACACTATAAGAAGTCAACCTGGAATTAAATCAAACCATAAACAATAAGATCCTGTGGTCTATATAAATTTATAATTGTTTGAACCAAAATGTACCCAAAATTTAACCTGTTGAACTTAAATGTTTTAAAAGGAAAGAATTCGTGTCTATTTTTGAAAAGTTTTATTTTTAAAATTTCATTTTCTCTTATATTTTCAGATTGTAAAGCAGAATCGAAGATTTTGTTCGTTTTTGAAAAAAGAAATTAATTGAATTGTTACGTGTAGATCAAGTTAAAGAGAATCAAAGAAAGACTGAAATATATTAGCTGAGTAAAGAAAGAGGAAACAATTTTACAAATTACAAATTAAGAAAATATACACATACCATTTATAAAGAAAACGATCTCAACTTCTGAAGGGAAGTAAAGCATATTAATTGAAGAATAATTGTTTCTTGTTGAATAAAAGGTAGAAAAGCAATAACCCCTTTTGAGTTATCAAGACATTATTAGAAGAAAATAGGTGAAGGGTGGTGCAATTGAGTAACAAAACTATAAACAGTAAACCACATTTATTAGAAGGCGAAACCTTCTCATATAATGTTTAATACTTTGGCATCATACCTGCTTGGATCTTCTAATACGAATCGAAATAGAAATTCAAGTGAATCTGACAAAAATTCGAATCAGGAAGATAATAAGGTTGAGACATTAGACGACAATTTTGTACCATTGAAGACTATAACCTGTGAGGACGAGGAACACGACGATTGGTTACTAGTCGATAAAGAAGGTAAAATTTTGCTCCTATATACAGATGTTGAAATATTGAAAAATTTTCTTATTTTAGAAGAAGAAAGTTTACCTCATACTGACTCTGAAGAAGAACTTCCATTTGTTGAAATAAAAAAGAGTCCTATCACTCAAAGACCAACTCCATCGCGCCATCAACGTACCGGCAGTGGAAGTGCATCAAATCGTTCATTATCCAGTGATGGAATATCACATCACCATTATCAATACAATGTTTCCCGTACATCACCAAATGGACTCTATCCGCCAAGTTCATCGATGGAAGAGTCGTGGTTCGTGACACCGCCACCATGCTTCACATCAACGGGACCTGTAAACATGGAGACATCTCCATTAGAAAATCTGCTAATAGAACATCCGAGGTAAAATATTACCGTGTGTGATATAGAAAACAGTTGATTAAGGATTAATCTCTTGTAGCATGTCAGTTTATCATAGTATTAGGACAACCCAAGAACCCGACGAAGATTTGGTCGTCTTGGATATTGCAGTGAATGAGGACCAACAAAATGCAATTATCGAAAGAAGTCCAAATCATGTAAGACAGTGAAAATGTTCGTTAAAATCATCAAGTTCTTATGAATTTAATTTTTCAGACCGCTCGTACTGTTCGTAACAGGGCTGAACGTGTGGAGCATGTATCTTATCAACAAACTAAGCAAGGTGTATTGCAACGTAACGCTCAAAAAGTAAATGAAAACTATCATTTATAATAACAAATTTATAACTAAGATATCTTATATTTTAGACTCATGAAAAGAAAGCACGTCAAGTTCTATGCCGTGGTGCTATAGAACGCGGCAACAAAGTCCGCGTTTTCAATAGCAAAGGAGCTCGTCCAAGACGTTCTGATATGCAACATTGCAAAACTTTGAGCCGTGCCAACAATAACCGCAAATGTTAAATCTGTTAATAAAATTTGAATTATTCAAAACAACTATCTAAACGGCTGGCGGAATTTTTAGTTCGTACATATTCAAAGCTGTGACAAAAATAAAACAAACAAAAAAAGATAAAATTAACAAAATAAATTTAAAAAAAATATATATTACAAAGTTCTTATTCGATTTGAAGAAAAAAACATAAAATAGAGATTAATATTAATTAACTTATTTAGAAATCCTAGAATTTAAGTTAATTTTATGAACGACAAAAACGTAAAAAATAAGATTTTATTCATTAGACTTTAAAAATGTTTGTTATCAATTTGAAAATATAACCAAATCCATGCAAGAAACTAATTCACTTATATTATTAATTGTGATAAGTAAATAATTTTAAAATTGATGTTAATTGATTAGATGTTTGGTTTTTAAGAATCATCGAAAGCAATCAAATTACGACATTACGGAATGGAAGGAAAATTAGATTCACATGAGCTTTTATTGACTTGTTAAATAAATAAATGTTGTCCACTCAGTATTTGAATAAATGAAAAATGTTACAACTGTGATTAATAATAATGAATAATAATTAAAACAAAATTGTAAAAAAGAAATTAATGAGTTTCGTTACATTAGTTAGAAGAACTGCTGTTACTCATTGAATTGCGTCAAATGCTCATGTTGATAGAAACTATTTCCTCTTTTCATTACCGTGATTGCCATAACAACATGTCTTTGAATTTCATTATGACCTTCTCTTATATAATATACCTTAGGATTAACTATTGGATAAAATCGAATTTGGCAAACAAGAAATTCATAGACAATTTAGTAGGTATTACGTTTATCAGAAAATGTGTTCAATCGTTAAAAATTGCTAAAAATAAACCTGTAAAACATTAAAATTAATATCTAACTTATTCAATATTTTGTGAATCGTGTAAATAAAATGTGTGTGTGTAAGAAACAAATTCATTTTCAACCTGGAATCAAAAGTAGGTTATAATCAATTCGAATTATATATAAATTACTTTCTAAATATGTTCAGTGCTTATTTTCAATCAAATTGATTCGCTAAATATGGCTTTACGAATGCGTTTAAGCCTTTATGTATCCACGAAAACTCTGAAAATCTTACAAATATTTGCTAAAGCATTTTAAACTAACATTATCTATGAGAAGCTTATTCGGAGGTAATTAGTTGTTAAGAATGATCAATAAAGAGACGTTTTGTGGAATGAACAAGTGATTATTGTCCATTAATGCACAGAATTTATTAGCTGTAATAATACTAGCTTTAGCAATATTTAAATAAACTAGCAAATTTTTAACTACATCCTCACAACAGTAAATGTTATTAAAACATTTTTAATAGCACACAATTCTAGCACTTAAATTTGTTGCCCAACATTTAAATAAAATTCAACAGTTGTCGATTTTTATAGTTCAATTATTGTTAAATAAATCAAGAAAATGGTTAAATAAATAGAAATTAAATTAACTAAAAGAAAATTCAAAGTACTTGCAAGAATAATAAGTAAAAAATAGGAAGAGATACATATATATTTTCGATACATTTTGGAACCAAACTTTAGTGTGAAGATGAACTAATAAAATGCACTCAGAAAATAGTATTGTTTTGTAATGGTAACAAAAATTATATCAGCTTTTTATATTAAGGAAAAAGAATTCAATTTGGATAAGATTTAAGGATCATGAGGAAAATTTTGTTTTTCAAAAATTGTTTTCGTGCATTTTAATTTGTTATGAGAAAAACGTTAGAAATATTGAAATTTGTGTGTTTTTATGGTGTTATTATTATCACAAAGAAACAAATATACAAAATATTCGAAAAACTAAGTGCGTGTAGTAGGCTGATGATGTGAATGAAATGATATAAAAGAACAATAAGAATCAGTGGCTCTTTTTCCTTATGAGTTTGTTATGGTTTTGTTCGTCTCCTTGCGTTTCTTCAACTACCTCATCGTTGTAAAGGTTCTCAATTGTGGTTTCATGAATATCTTCAAAAACGCCCATCAAGAAAAAGCAGTTTTCACTTGTAAGAAATTTATTTTCTCTAATTAACGCAATTTTAGTCTTGGTGTGTGATTTTATAGTTGAATGATAAAGTTAAAATGAAATAGGATCTACTTCTTAAATAAATATGATACTGTTATGCAAAGATTCCAGTAGATAAACTTAATTTTTCGAGATGAGATACATTTACGAAAGTTTAGTCACATGTTTACTTAATATTTAAATGAAAAAATCAACTTAAAACTATGAATTTCACAAATGTAATATTAGTTATCTTGAAAATAAGGAAATCAGTTAATAGGTTCCCCAACTTTCTTCGTTACGTCCAAGCTTAAAGGTTAAGTTGGCTAGTAGGATGAAAAGATTCTGAAGTAGTACTGCGACAATTGTCCATGTGCCGTATTTAGAAGCTAAAAATAAAGTTATTTATCTTTTCTAGAAGCAAAATGTCTTAAAAGGTTCATTTACCTGAACTCTGCAATCTTTCAACTGTAACCCATATAGCAGCAACGACTGAGGCGAATCCCATGGCAAAACCAATCAACAACCAACCTTTAGCAGCTCTAGCTCTTGTTGCAGATACATTATCCTCTGAGAGCTAAGTAAATTTAATAATACTTATTGCATACAATGATAAATATTAACTTATTCCCTTACATGACTGTTTTTCACCGTGTTAACCATGAACATACTCAGCGTCCCAAATATTCCGATTATTATGAACGCTGGATCCATCGGAGCTTGTATTGTGGATAGGCCATCAATGAGAATCCACCAACCTAGGAAAAACTTTAACAAAGAATAATTTTTGAAAATATTACGTTAATTTACGCTTTTGTTTCATAGAATTTACCAAAAATCCTGCAACAACTGATGCAGTTTTATTTCTTGCAGATTCTGATTGAAAGAATTCTCGTACATTTTCTACGAGCGACATGTTGTTGCTGAAGTTGTTTTTAAGTTTAATTTGTTACAATATCACTTGAAATTTTTATTTGAATTAAAACAAATAATTTTTAGTTTCAAAATTTGCAATTCGTTTCAACAAACAATGAAAACGTCAAACAAGTGAAGTTCACTTGACAACTGGGAATTTGTTCTTCTGAACAGGTGACGCACAAAACATGAGTCAAATGGATGTCGTTCGATGAATACTAATTTAGATATACGGGTATTTAAGGGTTTTATTACTTGAAATAAGGGTGTAATAAATGAATGAATTAATAGCCGTCAATTTGCTTTTATAATCAATATGAGAAACTTGAAATTGTATCAAAAATTGATTGTTTTTAGAAACGATTTAACAGTGTTGTTGGGAAAATTGAATTTGACGAACGAAGGAACTTCTGCAGTTGTCAGTCAACTTCCCGAAAGTAACTTTGAGGTTAAGAATGTACTAGAGGTGAAGACGGAGCAGGAATTTGTTTAGCAGGACATTCTGGATTCGGGATAACGACAAAAATCAATCGATTTGAATGTGAAACTGTGTGCAGTTTGGCTTAAAATAGTTGACTTGTTGACCCAGTTAAAGGTGAAAATCATCTGTAGAATCAACAGTCAATAAATCTACTCCATAAATACTGCCGTAAAATGTTTCTGTGCATACGAAATTGTACTGGCGCCTGTCACACTTCTCTACTGCAGTTCATGTTCGAGAAAGATAAGACGGTTAAGTGTATAACGTCAGCATCAGGGAAAAAAGGAATATAAAGTCTTCAATATTGTGATAATGATATAAAATAAGCTAAATGTTCTTCTCGTTAATGGTTTACATACGATTAGTTTTGGTAACTCTTGTTACTATTAGTTGTTTAATCGGTGATAATGTCGTTGAAATAACACGACATCCGTTGCTACGTGCACTAGCCGACAATGCAACTCATGCTGTTATTGGAGCCCTATCGGGTATAACATTTGTTTTTCACTTCTACGATAGACTGTCCAATGTTACTGGATGGTTGATTATATTTGGTTGCTTCATCTGGTCATCATTCATTGATTTGGATCATTTCGTTGAAGCTGGATCACTCAGTTTGGAAGTATGTATATTTCACAATATATCATCAGACAAATATATTAAACCAAAATTTTCTGTTTTTTAGAGGGCAACCAGTATCATGCATCGTCCATTCCTACATTGTTCAACAATTCCATTAATACTGTTTATGGCATATGTGATTGTATGTTGTACGAATTACTTCAAAGCTAGCCTCGCTTTGGCTACAGTTTGTTGTGCATTTTTCACACATCATACAAGGGATGCATATCGACGAGGTTACTGGTTCTGTCCATTTGGACATACTGAAAGGTTACCGTACATGATCTACATGCTACTGACAATTGCTACGCCTTACATTATGTTTTACGTACATATCTTATGCAAAAGCAATATTGCACAAACTATGTTCGGAAGTAAACACTACGAGGCACAAGGAAGATACGCTTCTAGGTATTCGATCGTTTAAAAGGATTTTAATGCTATTTAAAATTATATTAATTAATTATAAATTATATTAATTCAATTAGAGCACGTAAAAATTTCTTCTAGAAATGATATGACAATTCTAAGCAACTTAGGGACACAATTGTGATATTGTAAGCAATACATATAGATATACATACCCGCTAGTAATAGTAAACTTAATCAAGCTCAATTCTTTGATTCATTCAAATAAAATTTTAAAATTTGAAAAGTCATGATGCGTAGTTTGATTTGTCTGCAGTTTCAATGTAGAAGGATTCATGATCTTGGACAGACGTTGATTTATCCTTAACTCAGCAAACAAAGTGTCTTGACATTCGTTGAACCCCCAATTAGTACCTAAGATGTTTTAATTTTTCAGAGTGATATTGTAATGTTCTGTAGTTACTAATTGAAACTGAATAAAACGCAGGATTAATTAGGAGTGAAGAATCTTATATTGTCGATAAATGATGTTGACTACCTGCCAGGATGAGATACAAATGTTCATTACTCAGTGATTTATGTATTTTTGTTGGTACTTAGAGATGGAATTCGAACAAAGTGTAGTTGCCAAAATATAAATTCTTCCAAATGTTGATTTGAACATGGCATGTTTGCAGGTTTATATAATAGCAATGTGATGTAAATTATTGTAAATGACAAATAATTGTCATATAAAGAATATATGTTCATTAATTATGTTACCTTGATTTGAATATAAACATTTTTTTTGGCAAGTCACAAGCGCTTTTGAGTTTTTAACGATCAATGAAACAGATGATCGAAATTTTTGTATATTTTAAATTTAAAAAACACCAAAGAGTGTGTTTATGTCTATCCAAATAATGAAAATTGTACTTAGATGTATTGTATATGTTAACGTTTGAGTAGGTAAAAATATAATCATATTTTTTAGTACTTAGCTTCGAAGACCCGAGATCAGTTTTTGTCCTAACGAGTCGGATTTCTATGGCGGTTTGCCTTGTATCACATCGAGTTTTTGTCGTGTTGTGACTTGTTATATAGAAATCAGGATATTTTATAACAACAAGTTGTGTTTTTCAACATGGACGAAAACAATCCTACATCCTCTAAAAATCAGACTCCAGCTCCTCTAGAGACTAGTGAAGGTGATCACTCAGAGTGTAATGTAGATTGTGCAACGGAAAATGATAAAAGTACAGAGAATATTATACAAATTCTACCCTCCGCGCTGCAGACTCTGGATATCGAAGCGAAGAAGGAGGAAACGGTAGCAGAAACTGAAAGTACAGAAGAACAGTCAAGTTTACAGGATGTAGAAGTAACAATTGACATTCAACCGGAAGAAGTTATAAGAGAGTCATCTCCAAAAAATGTGGAAGATGTCGTCCAGCCAGATAAGGAGGGTGTTCCACCTAGTCCCGTTGAAAAGGTAACGTACAGTAGTTTACGGTTAAGTTTCAGTTAATGTTACATGATTTCGGGGCTATTTTATGAATTTCAATGTTGCTATGTGGCTTTTAGTTGGTACTACAAAAACCTGTAAGAACAAGAAGCAATTTTTTGGAGGTTTTGAATAAATTTCGTTGATTACAAGCAATTTTTCAAAAAAAAGCCCCTTGCTTCCAAAGCAAGTCACGTTTTGAATTTCGTTTTTGTGCAATCATAATCAAACCTGGTGCTTCTAGAACTAGTGTAATCGTGCTTCTACTGGCTCCATGTTAAATCAAACAAGTTCCAAACATTTCGGAGAAATATTTGTACTAACATTTTTCCTAATAATTGAACTTGAATGTCAATAAACTATCGTTTATTAGATTTAAAGCTTTTTATATAAAACGAGTGTTTGTTGTGTCTATTGTTTGTCACCTTTGTTATATCAAAAGTAAAGTTCTTTACGCTTTTAATAAGTAAATTTTTTCTTATTGTATTTTATCTTGAGCGTATTTATTTAGCCCTTAATCTCCATTTCCATGATATTTTCGATTTGAAGTGGTGCTGCAATAAATTTAGTTGCGGATTATAAAGTGAGAGTGGAAAGTATTCAGTGGTCAGCTGTGATGCACAAATTGTGACTATTGATTCGGGAATAATTACTTTACAAAAAACCGAAACAATGTGCATCAAATTAAGATTAATCATTTCGGCGTTCAAAGTAAGTTGATTATGTACCTATTTATTAGAAGTGAACGAATTAAGTAAAATTATAGAAAATACACATAGATTGATTATAAGGAAAATGATGTTAAAATTGGAAAGACTAGGAGCACAGAGTGTGTGCTAATTGCAACATTCAATGCAAATAAACCCAATTTTTAGTCGTAAATTACACATTAGCTTGAAGAAGACCATCCAACCGAAACTTGAATGCAGAATAAATTTTCATTTTCCGAAACTAAAATGTATAGCCGGGTACAGTCCGGCAACCACAAGTACAAGCCACTCGATCATTTCCTGTACATGAATTTTGTAAACGTTTCATGTAGTGAACACTATCAACATGAACCCGGGTCGGAGTCTGGGTCGTTATATAGTGGATGTTGAGTTTTTATAAATATGTTGGCGACTGTTTAGCATTGTCGAATCGGACCCGTCCGTGCATGTTGTAGATGATGTGATCATCTGTTTATAACAAATGTTAAATTTTTTTGTTTCGTTATTTTTTGGCTCATATTCTGTTTTTGTTTATAAAGTTTCACCAAAAATCTCCGTGCATCTTAGCCGGGTATCATCAATTCATTTGCGTACGTTCACAATAACTTCCTTTCTTTTGTTCGTAAAAAAATCTTCAGTAAAATCTATACATGTATTTATATATTTTTTTGGATGAAGCTTTAAACTAAGACTACACACAATATCACTAGCTCGAGACTTTCTTTCCGATGGCAGTACTTGGTTTTATTACATTCAGTACTTGTGATTTGTTGAAACTAGTCTAAAGGCTTCGCCAACAGCTCTTGATGTCTCTCGGAGTTGTGTGGTTTTGATAACAGACCACAGTCGGTTCTTTATAAGTACCGGACAGTTTCTCATAATATCGGAAGAATATTTAATTAGACTTATTAGATATATTTAGTTTATTACAGTTCGGCTATTAATAAGTGGAATTGTGTTGACAAAGCTTACGGAAATTTTAACGTTTGAAATTGCTTTAGTGATTTTTAGTGATAAAGAAAATATGAAGTGTTATTAAATAAATGTTTATTTTCATTCATAACTTATAATTTATCGGATTAAGTTAAATATTAAGGTTCTAGCAAAAATTTCTTTGAAATGAGTGGTTTAAGGAATCAGCTAAAGGTAAGTGCCCCATCTTGCGCACTATATAGTGGTTGTCATTTAAAAAAAAATGTGTTTATTTTATTTTTAGATTTATTTAACATAATTTTCATTTCATTAGTTCATCGTGAATGCCAAAAGTTAAATCAGTTTTTAGTTATTTATGAACAACTACTACTAAATCGTTTTTAACTTAGTGTTTTTGTGTTATTTAGAGCACAGTTGAAATGATCACGACGCAGTACTTACTGCACTTTACTACATGCGATTTGATTTTAGGTTTAGGTTAACTTCAAATTGAAAATTGTGAATAAAATTAAACCTAACAAAAACTTTAGTCATTCCTTTTTTTGTCTGCTGCCACAAAATAACTAACGTTTAATTAGCGTAACGAAAGCTGCAGATTTTTTCTGTTTTTCCTTGTTAAATTTAATTTATTTTTTGGGATTACCTGTTGATGCAAATTTTTCATCACTCAAATTGAGTAAATTAGAGTAAAATACCGAATTGGCAGACATTTCGAAATGCTTTTTATTTTTACCTTGTCCACACCTTGTTAGAAGGACGTAATTGTTTGAAACTTGCCCAATTTTCTTCAATTTCAGTTTCTTCCGTTAAAAGAAGTTTGAATATCTCTTTCGGTTTTGTACCGAAGTTTTGAAACTAAAAATATTAATCAGAAATTGGTTGTAAGAATGTTAATTAAAAGTTAGAGTTCTGAGTAAGTACAGTAGCCACTCTTTTACCCGCCACCGTCAGCGCAGCATAAGCAGTCAAAATTAACCGACTTTTTTCCTTTCACATTGAATATTTCTTTTCATTTATTAATTCGTTATGAAAGATATTTTTTGTTCAATTTGTTGTTTGAGGATGAACTCCTTTCCTTAAAATTTAGATTTAAATCTTTCTTTTTGGAACTTTTCCATTTTCCACCATTTCGATTATCCGTCACGCGTCTGGTCCCGTGCCTGACGGATAAAAGAGTTTCTACTGTATTTAACGAACTCGAAATTTCGGAAGGCCAACATGCCACTACCAAAAATTACTATGTTGAACCTCGTCCGGAGTGAGTAGAATCATAGACAAGTATTCAGATTTCCTATTTCCATACATCGTGTTGGCACAAAATTTTCCTAGTAGCGGACATTATATTTTCAATGAGTGTTATTTTGCTTTTACGCTCTTTGAGAATACAAAAGCACTAACAAATTCTGAGAGTTATATGGTCTCAGAGTTGTACGGTAGTAGGTGACATCGAACCAAAACAAAAGTAATTTGAATGTGTGTCATTCATGAGCGAAATGTGTGTACGTACAGTATTTAGGAGTATAGAGCATAACGTTCGTCAAGTCTCCCACAGTTCGAAAATCCTCTCTGGTTTTATCAAATGATCGACTACATGTTCCAGAAATCTGGTGTTTGACAAATTCAATTTATTGAAATGGATTCAATGAATTCTAAATGAGTGCAATGCCCAGGCCCACATTTAATTGCTTATGAAAAATTATTCATGAATTATTAAACATAAATTCATGGATTGCAGCAGAAACATTGGTGAGAGTGGTCCTGTGTCATAGATCAAGCAAGGATTAACATAATTCGTTTTTCATTACATTCCTGAACACTTTGTGGTGTCTCGCTGGTCCCTGGAATTTGGATGCAACGGCATCTTTCCGGAAACACGAAGTCCTTAATGAATAGATGCATTAAGAAGAACTAATGAAATGATTCAGTTGATTAAATATCGGACAACTTATAAATAGTACCTCATTGCGTTTAGTCGCGGCAACATATAGAACCGGCATAAAGCTGTCATCAGCGGAGAAGGAATTCTCAGTTTTATATCATCGAAAGTGAAGGGAGATTCTTTGAGTTCCTCAAATCATGTCTTCTTTTAAGCCTACAAGATATTAGCCGCATAGTTTTGTGTCTTTTTAGCCGCACTATTGATATCCCACCGTGTGAATGAATAGTTTACGGACGTGTAATGTTTATTTTTAAATTTATCACGTGTTTGCCAAAGTTATTTTTAACAATTTGCAGCTTCTTAGTCTTTTCTTACAGGCCTATTTTTAAGACAAACTAAATACGAACAGATCCTTGACTACTAGCCAAACTAGCCACTGGTCTGTATAGCGTTGCAAATAAACCTCATTCATTTGTTTAATCATCACTACTAGTGTCAGAAGAATCGACGATGCGAATATTATTTATTGATAATTTCGTTTTTAGATTTATCTGCAATGAATGCAAGTGTGCATCCTAAATATAAGCTTTCTGCTAGACCAGTTTTGTGGTATTTCATGGCGTAATCCATAACTGCTGCGATTCTAAAACTAATTCCACTATAGGGATTCTTGGTTTGGTAGAGTGTCGTCTCGTTTGATTCTGATCTCACCAGGAGGAACTCCTTAGATCATAGAGGCCATGGATACAAGGACAGGTTAAAGAAACTCTTTAGCAACTTTTATTAAATTAAAAAAGAAAAGTTTAAAGTTTCCACATATGGCCTAGCACTTAGGTAAACAAAATCGTTTTAGTACAAATGCCAGGTGTCTGGAAGAATTTGCATGATATATGTATGTGCCAAAGTCGTAAAATATTTTGCTTAGGAACAATTTTCATGTCTTAGAATTTATGCAAACATAAATTTAATATTTTTCTTTCGAAATTTCTTTTTGGTATCACAAACGACGAGTTGTCTGTGACTGAAATCTTACACACGTGTGTTGAAATAGGTATTCTAACACAAAAAGATATTAGGACCAACTACTGATTTCTGTTCTTCAATAAAAAAGCCGATGTGATGTTATATAGCAACACAGATATCAGAATCAAATTGGATATCAGTGTCGTCTTCATTTCACGAAAGTCTTTTAACCTCGAACAGTGAACCTGAGAAGGTAAACGTTGACACACGTTTTACAACACAAAAAGAATATAACTCCATCAAATCCACTAGATATTGTTATACGCTTGAGATTCATCCGTATGAAATAAACAAACAAATACAATCCCTACAGAAGGTGAATGAATTGTTTATCCTTAATAGGCACAGAAAACAAAGATGGCGTCTCGCCAATTCCCAGAAGAAGGATATTTCTTAGAGATTATTTTTTTGGTTAAGGATAACGTTCAACACATTGTTTATCCAGATTAATGTGTTTTCAGATAATATTATAGACGATAAACTTGGTGTTTTATCGCATAACGCAGGTGGTTGATAAGAGCGCGTTTCAAGTATCATATTTATGGAAGGAAAGGATATCAGTGTCATCGATTACGGCACTGATTTATGTTCATCGTTATCTTCTCGCAAAAAAAGTGAAAAACTTTTTAAATTCAGTTAATGTTGAATTTTGGGAAACAGGTTGAACAGTCCTTGAGACAGGTTGCAAAACTTCAAAGCAGATTCTCTAAATTCTAACCGGCTGAAACACAAAATAGATCTACTCCCGGGTATTTATAGAGGCGCTATTCTAAATAAAACCATCATGCGTATAAGAATAACAATTGGCACTAATTTTACGGTGTGAGTGAGTGTAGCTTTTTTGGTTTTTCAAGAATTGTGTTCGCAATGGTACATTACGCACATTATTTGATTGATAGATTGCTTTTCTGTTGTCTAACTAACTAAATCAGTTCTTCTATCCACTATACAACAAACGAAAATAAATCCAACAATCTATTCTCGGCTGACTCAAGACAATGTGGGCTCATTACGTACCCAATCAATCAAAGTCCTAAGTTGATGTCTGATGGCTAATATGATGGCTTTTTGTCGAAAACAATGTAATTCCCTAAATCAAGGTCGACACTCAGAGCTCTGATTGTCCTGATCCTGTTGGAAGTTTCTTCAAGTACATTCAAAAATTCAATTCAAAATGTTATTTTTGTATTTCAGATGCTCGGAGCAGCTCTGACTGGGAGAAAACCTAGACCGGTGAGTATACTATCAAATTGATGTAAGAGTTCACATGATCAGCAATCGTTTTTAATTTTGTCAGCCTCCACCGCCGAAAAGATCATTCACAGAACAAGAGTTAATTGGTGAGTAATATTATACTATATATTCAGTTACATATTTTAATATGATATAGATACATTAATTTGTAAATTCAACAAGATAAAACTATGTTTATTCAAGACAAATCTTTAAAGATTCAAATCTTCTTAATATATAAAATCCCAATGGTCGTGAAGCAGAAAATGAATTTTATTCACCGAAGAACGGAATTATCTCTCAGAAAGGGGAAAATTTATTTTAAGTAGATCAAACACAGAATGAATTTCATTCACCGGAGAATGGGATTCACTCAAGCAGGGAAAATTCATTTTCTACATGACGTCATAAATGACTATAAATTTTTATTTTTTGCCCATATTACGGGCTTTTTTTTCTAGTATCTCAATAATTCCACTTTAAGGAGAACGCGTGACATCTGTAGGAAACTAGCAATAGCTACTTGTAATCAGGGAATAAAAAGGTCTCAGACGATTGTCAATTGTCAGTAGGGTCAGCTAACAAAATATTAAATTAAATTCCGCAGAGGATAAAAGGATCAAGTAATATGAATGCAAAAGTAACAATTTGCGGTTTGTATGTGCGGACATTAGCAAAACCGGCAAAATATCTGGAAAATACAATATCACACGCAATGAATATTAAGTCAATGAGAAGGCAAGACGCCATTTGATTATCCTCAAAAATTTGAAATAAACTGTTAAGGTTAGTTAAGATGTTTTGCACGTAGGGAGATTCGAAGGTTATGCTTTTTAAGAGCTTATCAGTTAGAATGCCTCAGCATAAACACAACAAAAGGATTTTCTGCTGTTTTAGGGCAGTTTGAAAACCAGGCTATACATATAAACAACTTGATTAGAGCGTAATGTTGTTCAAAGAAAATCTGATTTCCCTTAAACGTTACCCGAGGAATTCATTTATTTTGATGGAAATATTTTCAAGTTGATCCTATTGCCTGCGACATGATGACGGTGAAAAATTTTCATCACGTACAAATCGGAAGGATTCTTTATTGTTACAATAGATATCATAAGATTCGAAGAGAAATCATTGGTAAGGATGACAAGTCACTGTGACACGTGAGGCAACAAGGAGACATCTATTTTGATCGCGCAAGTACCTACTAGCAACAGGAAGGATTCTAGCTCCAACATAAATCAAAATGTTCTTTAAATTTCCGTTGATTTCTCTTTCCTGCATTTTTAAGTATTTTCTGGGAAACTTTGTAGCGATTTTCCATAAACGCCAGGTTCCTTGGAACTTGAAACATCGAATTTAATTTAAAGGTCATCTGAAAAATAACGCAGTTTTCTTGAAAATGGCAAAATCCCAATCAATTGGTGTTCGTTGTAAACAAATCATTTCATTTGAATGATTTGTGTTTACAGGGTCATGATATTTTTCAAGTGAAATTATTTTAGTCACTGCAATTTTATTCGATATCTCCAACTTATACGTTTGTGATTCACTTATTGAGGATGTTATAATTTGGGAAAGGAAATCACGTCAAGGTGGATTCCCTGCCAACATCATGAAACGATTGCAAGTTGCAACTGCAGTGCATTACCGTACGCCGGATAGCGCAAGTTGGTGAAGTGTTACAACATTTACTAAGAATAGCTTATATTTGGCTTTGACTAAAGTGGAAACTTTCATCACGCTTCACACGCACACAAATGAATGCCGGAAAATTTGACATTTGCTTGTTTGGCTTTGGCCTTGTTCTCTGATTCAGCAGTTGGTATTGGGTAACTGTAATCCATGTATTCGTGTGGATTTATTTAAAGTTGATTTTATTTTTATGCTTTTCAAAATCTTGTGTTGCTTTCATGACATCCATCTGGCGTGAACTTTTCAAAAATCAAAAAATAGAAGAAAATCTTAAATTGAGAAGAAACGAAATTTTTAAATATTTTAATTCATTTAAATGGCAAAATATTTAGCTTTTATCTTTGACATTTTCCAAATGTTTTCCCCAGCTCGTTAGCATAAAACCTTTTCAGCAAAATAATTTACATAATTTTCATAAAAAGGTTCTCACAGAAATTTGTTTGTCGATTTTGCATTTTCTTTTAAAGCCAGGTCCAAATTGTGAAATAAGAATTTTCTTGTGTTTAATAGAGCAAAAATTCGTCCAGCCCAGCATAGTAGTTGAAGTTCTTTATTATCCTGAAGTATTTGTGATGTTTGAACGAATTCAAGAACACACAAACTCAATAAAATATTCTTCAGGAATTCAGCCATTAAAGTTATTGTCTATCAAACTTGAAAACAAATTGGTTCACGATAGATTGGTCCACTGCCCACGGAAGCAATTAATAACGAATTTTAAGCAATTAATCACAGACTTTCTCTTGGAAATACCTTCTTGCCCACCTGCATGGTATTTTTCTAGAAATTAACACGTTTCACTGGAAGCTCCCCAAAACCCCTTCAGGAAGGAATTATAAGTAAATCTCTGGCAAAAGTGATTCGGATTCAAGCCTGATTTCATAATTACCCGGAGATTGTCAGGAATGCTTTCCATAACAAACACTGATTGATCCTGATTCTGGAACTGATGTTTCCAAATTATCAGCAAACTTTAACCATTCGGATGGTATCACATAGTTTTGGATTAAAACTTCATTTTAACACTTTGAATGGAATTATCTTTTTCTCGAATCTCATTCATTCCAATATGTCTGGCAGGCGGAAGTTAATCTCGGCAAAACTTTTACCACAAAGAGAACGTAATTTCCGGTTGTAAGTTTTGCCATAAGTCATTCAACAAACTTAAATAACTTCGACATGTTCAGCTAAATTCGTGAATATTTCGTCTTAAAGAATTTTTGACATTTTCTTCTCTTCTCTGTGTAGTCAGAAAAATCAGTGCGTAAATTACAGTAAGCGGGAGAGTGAGAGAACCCCTTCAGTGACGTAAAATTACAACTACTCATGCAAAAGTGCATTTAATTGCGTTTTCTTTCCTTTTTTCATACCAGCGGATAAGGAAAGTTTGATGTTCGTTCGTTTTTCGTAGATATTTTAAAACTTTTTTCACCCTGTTTTTGTATTTAAAATTGATTTAAGATTTTTTTAGAATGATTCAATCATTTAGCGCTGCAGTCTTTTGGCGATTTTCTTAAAACAAAATGTCAAAACTTGAGTCCGATCCATTAAATATAGATAAGAAAATAAAATTTTAAGTAGTTCCAGCACTGATTTGAAGTGATATGAAATTCTGGCGGTTTGTTTTTTGATAAAACAAACAAAACACATGACTTAGACGTGTTCCAGTGATAAGATCTTATCAAGATGATCATGACTAGAGCACTGTAAGCCAGGGAGGCCACCTAATACCTGTGTTTTTGAAAACCTCCTGTATTTGATAGGAAGTTGAGTGGAGTTGATGTGTTCGTTTTGTTGGATAGTTAATCAAATTTATAATTTACGATAAATAATCGAATTATGGGAGTTGTAAATCCCGACCTTGTGATGGATAGCAAAAAGTGTAAGTGTTTATTGAATTTTTCTTAGAATAGTTGTAGCTACTTGAAAAACATCTTCTAAATCTCAAGATAAAACCGCATATCAAAGTGTGATAAGAGAATCACTTGATATAATTGCGTGTTGAAACTTCAGGGGTTTTATTTTATGAAAAATGTGATTTTTGCGACCACAATATGCTTCGGAAAACCGTAAAACAGGGCATGGCTCATCAAGTGGTAATAAATCAAATTCTTCGTGTTGTACATGACATGAAACGTCAAACTTACCTGATTTTGATTGACATTCATGTATTTATTGAGTGTTCGTGCTAAAGGGCAAACTTGTTGCAATCCAAAATTGCAAATCCATCGTATTAAATTATTTTATGATTTGATTTGTTGATTGTTGCGTGCAAAAGATAGTATAAATCAAAGCCAGTCATTCACTAGAACTTGAATTCCAACAATTGCAAGACAAATATCCTGCCAATCGTAAAGTATATAGACACTGTGTAAATGTGTATCAGTCATCTTGTTATTAAGGGTTGAGGGATTAAAACAACAAACTATTCAAACTAAAAAAGGTTTCCGTGAAATATGTATATGGATAAACTTGCAAAAACTAATCAACCCAAGAACTCATTCGCAAACTACTCATGCCTAAAAAGTTTCCCTAATACCAGACATTCAATTATCCCCGAAATTAATTTTTAGTCCAAATAAATGAATCCCGTAAAATTATTTGGTTAAATGATTCAAATTCATTTCATTCTAAATTGATTTAATTTCCTTTAAACACACACAAAACCACAGGATTTAACAAATTAGGCTTGCAAATATAAACAAAACCTTGTCCTTGTTTTGTGGTCCTTTGAGGATATATTCCCTTAAACTGTCACTCACATATATAGCTCGATGTATTGATGGCACATCAGCAAACATGACACTGTGAATAGCGTTTAATTAATGACTGCACTGTGTCCTTTGGAAAGGATTACGTAAGGGATATGCCTTCAAAGGACATCATATTCTGTGAAACGCACTCATTTTTTCATGTAACATTGTAGACGACCCCAATTTTTTTTAGTTTTGATGAAAGATTTCTGATGAAAGAGTGTCCTAGAAAAGGATATTCGAAATTAATTTGCGTTCATTCAGACACAAGCGATCCAAACCAGACATTCTAGATTTAATTGGTTCCAGGATTTTCAATTCATTTAATCACAGGAACAAGATGTCCTGGAATGAAAGGATACAATTGTGATTTACTATTAAACGCAGTAACTCCTTTTAATCCTTGTTGCTAAACGTCTAATCCTCATGAATGCCTCCGAGATGTGGACGGATTTAAAACTTAATTAATTTTAGTTGAATTCAAATGAAGTTCTAGTCCCATTTAATTGGGTTTCTTCAACGTTTAACCTTTTCTTAATCATTCTAAGTATGAAACCTGCAAGTTTGCGTAACGCACATGTAGTGATAGCAGTCAGGAATCAGTCAATTCTCTTAAAAGTCCTTAAAATGCAATATACAAAAGAACTTCAGTGGTGCAGTATTGTTTCGTTCAACACCAACTTGTTCATTTATTTAGTATTTTGTCCAATAACTCTTACGAAAACCCATAAAATTTCAATTAAAACCAAACCTTCGTATCGATTTTCCAATAAAACGCAAAGAAAAGCTAGGAAAAATAAAAATTAATAATGGCTGAGGGTGAAGTGTCTGTGAAAAGTTCCGCAGAAGACAACCCGAGCAATCAACGCCAGTTCACAATGAAAATTACATGGAAAAACGGTAGCTACAGAAGAAGGAAGAAAATTTTCTTGGTTTTTCTCAGTGTCCTTGCATGTAATTAAAGTTGACAAATGAATTTTGTAATGAAATGTAATGCGAACCGAACAAAAAAAAAGATAGTTCCAGGCAATGCAGCGATCCTTGCTGGAGATGAGGATGGAACTGGAGCTGGTGGGGTACCGCTTCATTAAGGAAAAAGATGTCAAAAAGCAATGGCAACTGATTTCTTTTGGTTTGGATGGTTATGAAAGTTTTCCTTGAATTCCTGATTACTGATTAACGTGTAATTTCTTCTAAACAAGGGCCAGTCAAATGTTCTTTAAGAATCCTTAAGAATTGTGTTGGAAAGAGGAAAATTGGAAAAGTTTTCATTCTTAAAAGTTAAATGAATTTTGATTTTCATTTCAGTGAATTGTGCCTCTGGGGAAATCCGAGATGTAAACATCACAAGCTGTCTGACCTTCTAACAAAATTGAAGTTTGCTACAAAATTTGTATGACATTGACCTCACAAAACTTGTACGTTGTCCTTAAGGATTTCGTGGCATGATATCATTGCATGTTGTTTAATTTGTCACACCTGTATGGAACTTATTTTATTTTATCCTTATGTTGCCAATAATAGGAGGACAAACCAGACATGACAACGAAAGGACATTATTTTCGTCCTACTTTCATATATTTTATAGCTATTTATGTATCAAGGGTGTAAAGTGACGCTTTCTGGCATTCGTGGATTACAGCACGAGTGTAAGGACCTGGCGAATGCGTGCAAAGACGAGTGGAGAAATTGTGGCGAGAGACGAAGTCGAGCGTTACAACTACACGAGTCTTTCTACGAATGCGTCATGACCGAGCGCAAATGCAGCAACGACTTCAAGAAAGCGTCACTTTTTCAAAAGTTTATACAACAAATTCGTGGAAAGTTGAATTAGAGATTAATATTCACACGAGTCTGTTGCATAAAGTTGTACTTTACGCACATCGAAAATTCAACTTTCGAAGCAAGTGTTGCATAACATTATTGATATTCTTTAAATCAACTGAATTTCATGGACTTCATAAAATCCTTTGGTTGATTCAGTTGTCAGGACAAAACGTCAACTTCAAGTCTTTTCTGAATAATCCTGCTGTGTTCAAACATATCCCATCTCAAATGTCCATTAAATCTGAACCTTAAGCCCATTTAAGGTTCCCTCTTTATTTTTATTGAAGACTTTACTTCAAGTTTCCACACCATTTAATATGATATGAAAAGGAATTCAAGTTTAAATCCATAAACTCAACGTGAAGTTTATCTCTTCTTAACTTGGAAAAAAGGATAAAACCTCTGTACAGTGATGGAGATGAACATTATCCTTTTGCACATCAATGTCTGAAGGGAACCTTAACATTTTGATAAGATGTACTTCACACATTCTTCGAGGATTACAAACTGTTATCACTTCACTCAAAATGACTGTCTTGGGAATATTTCGCGTTCGTAATATCCCTTCAACGGCAAGCGACGATAGCTTCTCGGCTGTTTTTCAAATGTATCTCCCTCCTCCATGACCATTAAAATAAAACTCGAGGCTCGTGGGAGCCTCTTTCCAGACTTGTGTCATGGAAGGCTGAGTTTCTTTGAATAATTCAACAGAAGACTCAAGGGTCGTTTATCTTCTCCAATAGATTCTGTGACAAGGAGACAGAGTTCCCTAGAAACCTTCAATTAGTCCCGACAATAAAGTAATTGCCGAACATTGAAGGACCTCATGACAGTAATAAGCATTGATAGCTAGACGACAAATTGATTCAGTCCACCTTCAAGTTGTCATTTATAAGCAAACCAAAGTCTTGACCTTCAAGACATGTCCTCCAGCTGTTTAAAAGGGACACTAAAATGACACGGATAAAGTCAACATAGAAGGACATTGTGTTTCCATTACTTTCGATAAGTTCGTGCATAAAATTTGTTTAAATATTTGCTTTATGATGTACATCCTTCTTGTCAAAAGGTCAACTTATGGGCCACAAGGAACGTGCGTGACTACATGTTATCCTTTTGACAAATTGCAGTTTCTGTAAATTTTGTTTTTGAAAGGGGAATCATCATCATGAGAATTTTCTAGTGTGAGGAGACTCATCTGAAAGCTACGCATGCGAAGGACTTTTTCGTTATCCTTTTTACAAAATTGCCTGATTCGAGTTTTTGCAGCAACAGGTAACCTCTTGGAATACAAACAAAATTGTAGATCATGTGGGAAATTTCATCCAGAAAATCCTCCTGAATCTCTCCACAAAAACAATCGGACAAAATTTGTGAAGTATTATTTTTAAACTGGCAGAAAATGCGAAAAATAAAAAAATCACTAAAGAATCGTTTTTCATTTTCCAACATTTTCAAGAAAACAAATTTTGAAAAAATAAAAACTACGACCTCCTCGAGGTGAGGCGAGCGTGGGTTTGTAGTTATTTCGCGTTGTCATTGGGACAAAAAGCGATTAAAACTTATTTAAACTTTAATTAACAAAAATCACAAAACAAAATCACTGATTTCACAGTCATTAATTCAAATTTGAATATATTTTGGCATTCAAAAATGTCACATGTAGTCGTATTCCCCGCCATTTTGTGTTTGTTTTGTCGTCGATTTGGAAAATTTTTGAAAACGTTTTTCTTTCGTTTTGCTTATTTTGCGTGGAAAAATGTTAAAGAAAATTTATTATTTACGATTTATTTATTTTGGATTATGATTTTTATTCTATTTTCCGAAAAT
This sequence comes from Chrysops caecutiens, assembly GCA_963971475.1. Classification (NCBI taxonomy): domain Eukaryota; kingdom Metazoa; phylum Arthropoda; class Insecta; order Diptera; family Tabanidae; genus Chrysops; species Chrysops caecutiens. The sequence goes on from OZ020568.1 coordinate 75,027,817, forward strand.
GATGTTTCACAGATTATACAATAATCGAATTTTCACAAATACAATCTCCATGAAAATTAAATAAAAACGGAAAATTCAAACAGAGTGACACATGTTGATCTGTTTTTCTTCACTCAATTAAAATGAAAAAGAATTTTCCGTTAGTGTCTGTCGAATTTTCCCCCAAAAAGTCCCCAATCTGGGGTCCTGGCTCATTTCAAATTTCTTCTTGGATCGATCAAGATCGTGTGGTTTTGCTTTTGCGAAAAACTGTTTTTCCCTGTATCGTGGTGTAAGCGTTTCTTTTAATTTTCTTAGAATTTTTCTGTAATTTTGTGCGTCTGAAAAATTCAAGTAAACGTGCCGAGCAATGACCGATTTCCACATCAAAACAGCGTGATCGGAAAAGTGAACATAAAATTATCAAAAAAAAAAAAAAAATAGAAAAAATTAAAAAGAAAAATTTGAAAAAATTTGTTTATTTTCTTAAGATTTCTTGAAGTGCTCTTAAGTGTTATGAAATAGTTATTATTATTTTATTTTTGGTTCTCAAATTAGTCATAATAGGAAAATTCACGGTGAGAAATTTGTTCTGTTGGGGTCAGCAAAAAATCGTTAGAAAGGAAATCAAGGATAAAAAGGATACGAAGGAGAAAAAGAGAGACAAACGCATAATGTTTTCCCAGAGGAAAATATCTATTTCTAGGATATTCAAACCGGAAGAGGAGCTCAAACGTATGAAATGAAGAAATAATTTAATCTTATATTTAGATATATTTTCTTTTGATTTTCTCATTTTTCCAGTTCACACCATGACCTTCGTCAAGGTGTTTTCGGTATTTTTTTCGAAAATTTTATTTCAAATATATTGAGTATTGAAATAAATTCGTGTGAATCTGAGTGAGAAAGCAACAATCCGTTGTCACAAATTTGTATTACTTCATCCGTAACACATACACATCAATTCAATTGTTCTCCGTTATCTGTATGTGAACGCAAATGAAAATATTTTGACACTTTCACACTTTTAAATGCTTCTTCGTGTTTTTTTTTGGCTCGTTGTCACAGTTTCGCCTTTTAAGGAAATAGTCCTTGAAATTAAGTTGAAATCAAACAAATTATTATTCCAAGCATGGAAAATATTTGAAAATGAATTTAGGTGAATATTAAATTAACTGGTTTTTGGATGTTAAGATTTCAATTCAAGGACACGATGTCATTTGGAATGAGTCCTGTCAGCAATTATTTTTGATTGTTCCTTGTGACACAAGAAAAATGAAAAAATAGAGTTAAGTGTCTGCTGAGATTTCTTCAAAAACCATAAATTTTAACAGCATTTATTTAAGGCTTTTATGCCTGCCTTAAAGTTAATGTTGATTCCATCGATTTTTTTGTTTACGTTTTCCAAAGAGTTTTTCACTTTCCCTGAAGTTTTTCCTGTGTAGAAAATTAAATCATCTCGTAGCTGTTAAAATTTAAGACGTAAAAAATTAATTACTCTCAAGTACCCGGTTTTGTGTTGTCTAGGCGATCAAACCCCATTCCATAGTACTTTGCGAGGAATTTTTATTTTCGTGAAAAAAAGCGAAAAAATTTGTTTTTGTTTTCCGTTGGCATGTGACCAAAATAAAAATCACAAAAAATAATTCAGTTTTCATGCGATAATGTGAGAAATTCCAAAAATTAAAAATTCTGTTTGTTCCATGTCGCACGCAGCCTCAAATCCAGCTCCACTGTATCTTGAAGGATTCAAAATATAGCATCCGGTGGGACATTCTAAATCTTTTAGAACAAAGACGGAAATTGCGATGTTTCTATTCGCAGCAACGAGAAAAATTAAAAAAAAATCATTTTGGCTTTTTGTCAACCCCAAAAAAATAACTGATTGATTGCAAGTAGCGGGTGGTAAAATATTTCAAATTGAGTCATGGCTGTTCAAGCCAAGGATACAGTCACAATGTTGTAGAATTAATGACAGATTTCTGCGGAGTGTGGACTGTCATTTGGTCGCTAAAGATTATTACATTAAAGTGAAATCGTCCACTTTTAGATAGAGTGGTTATTTTGAAGACTCGTTCATAAATTCAATGTGTTGCGGTGAGTTTTAAAATGAATTCTCGCACACATACTGAGCTGAAATCACTAACACACATCAACGGAATTTGCATTATTTGCTTCAGATCTTGAGTTGCTTGTCAATTCAAAATAGTTTCTTGTTCGTAGTACACGGAACAATGTTAGAATTTGAAATTCAATTTTGTCTTGCAAATTGATTTTGAATTTTCTCCCAAAAATATTTGGCGCTGAGAATCGATATAATTTAAACAACGGAAATATTTTCGCATTTTCTTTGAATTACATGAAAAAATTTATTGAAAACGTGGGTGAACTATTTTCTTTGAAAAATTCTAAAATGTGATCGCTAAATAATAAAGTTTGCTATTAGAAAAAAATTTAAGAAAATTCTAATAATTTTGAAGAAATATTTTGTCGTTTTTCTTTTTCTCTGTCTCGTCTCCCAGCCTTTAAGTGCGAAAAGTTTAAATAGCAACTGAAAATCTTTAGCAACTGGTTGAGTGTCCTCATTTGAAGTTGCCATTTTGTTAACGAAAATAGCTCACAGCGCTTTGCGATGTAGGCGCGTTTAAGAACAATTTTCTCGTTTAAAATTGAAAAAAATTATAATTTATTTTAAAAAAATGAGAAAGGAAACATTCAGAAAACATTATTTGTGATTTTCATGGATGATTTCGTGTCTGCTCCTCTGTAATTTGGACTTTGTTTCGTTTTCAGGCAAATTTACTGCTTAAAAACAAAATAATTGTACAAAAGAAATATTAAGAATATTTCGCTCATTATGAAAAAATTTAAATTATTTAAATAACAGATAAATTAAAACTAAAACATCACGATGATTGTTCAATTGTCGCAACGTAACTGTCAGTCCTCAAAATACAAACAAAATGTTACTGAAAATTTAAAAGCATTCATAAATTGCCACAGTTTGCGACAGTTTTGTTGAAATTTTGTAAACAATATACAATAATTGTGTTGCCATTTTTGGCTTCAAGGCTACAGAGTTTACACAAATGCCACAAAATTGAAAAGAAAACGAGAGCAAATTTTCACAAAATTCAAAAATACAATAAATGTGCAAGCACACAAAAATGACAGTAAACGAAATCAACTAGAAGAAACAATGTCTCCTTGCATGTTACCCACACGCACATCCATACATGTGTCACACACACTCATTTTTCCCTCTAACAATCGTTAAACGTTAAATACTTGAAACTGCGTTCGAATTGTTGGAATTTCTTCAAATAGAAACATAAATTTGTCAAAAATAACAAAAATACTTTGTTGCTAATATTTATACAAATTCCCACTAACACAAACCAAATGAAATATCCCAAATAGAGCAGAAAAGTGTTAAGAAAAAATATGAATAATATTTTCAGCTTGTGTACAATCCGGCGATAGATCATCCGTTTAATTAATTTAATTGCTTAAAATATTTTTAGCATCGCATTTGGCCAGCGTAGAATAATTGAAATTATTTTGGGAGATTATTAAATGAGAATTTTGTTTGTTTTCAAATATTTTATGATAGTTTAACTCAGATTGTTTGAAGACGAAATATTTTTTGATTTTCAGTTACAATTCATCACTTTCAAATTTGAAAAATTAGTCACTATTCCAATATGGCAGCACTTTTTCCATACAAAAATCCCCATTTTGGATTCAACGAAAAACAATAAAATGTCCTTCGAAAGCAGTATTCCCCAGCAGTGGTGCCGCAAAACACATACTTGTACTAGCAACTTGCCTTCTTTTTCTCACAAATACAATTTTTAAAAACAAAATCGCTCCATTCCAGTCACACGATTAGTCAAAACAAAAATGAGTTCCCCACTGCACGATGGAATAGTCCCACATCGGCTCCAATCCAATGCGATAGCCGAGCCACTTGTTCTGTATTTGTATGGGAATTTCTGTGTATGTGTTTCAGAACGTGGAACTAATGTTAATTTTATTAATTTCCAAGATTTTAAATTAATTTGTTTACCCATTAACACTAAAAAATTCGAATTTTCCCGATTAATTTTTATGTTTCCGGAAATTAAACAGAAAATTTCGAAAATCCCATTATCACCCACACAAATGAAAGTATTCGGTTACACGCTATTACGTGGTGTACATGAAAGGTACTCTATTGGATTGAGTGTAAATTCCGAATCCGAATCCGAAAGGAACAATCAGAATCAGTTTCCCTCAGACTGTCTAGTGAACAGGAGTGAATCTTCACGTCTCGTTGTTACGAGTACTTCCGTTTTTCTCTCAATAGTTTTTCCTCTTCGAAAGTAGATATTTTCCCGTAGAAAAGAAAAACATAGTAAAGCAATTAATTAAATCACGTGTTTTTCCTGGCACTTTGTCGCGTGTGTGTGTTGGTTTTGTGCAGGAAGTGTAGATTTTTCCGACTTTCATTGTTGGAGGAAGAAGCATTTCCGGTTTTCATGTAGTGAATCGAATTCCGGTCTTTTCACCTTTTCAAACTCACCTGCTCTACATCACAGTTCCGTAAATCCACCTGGCGTTGTAACCAATCAACGTAACGCAAACGCAAACCTCGTAGCGGCAGTGATGTCGGTGTGATACAATTACATACAGTACAGTGACAATTGCAAAATTGTTTCGTAACACAACAGCAAAATCCAAAAAAACTACACTTTTTTGATAACTCTTTTTTTATCAGGTGTTTCAGGTTAAATAAAAATCACTCAGTGATAAGAAATATTTGGGATTTTCCATTTGTTTTGAACGAAATACGTTTCGGTGCAAGTTGTAGGTTGCAGTTCAAAAATTGAGAAAAATAAAAACACCCCCACGTGGAAAATTGCGGTTTGTCAAGGTGCATTTGCATTTGGTTTCGTAACAGAGAAAAGTGCATTTTGTTGGAGAGAAAAATTTGAAAAATTGAATTTTTTAAATTCAAATTTTGTGCGTTTGAAAATTCATTAAATTCGAGTAAATATCTAAAAATATACCGCTATGGAGCACCAACGCATGGAGAACATCGCTGCCGAGATCAAAGGTATAGTAAGAGAGTTTTTTGTTGTTGGTCATCTCTTTTATTTTGGCACGTTTCACTGCACGTTGCCAAAACAGAGAGAAAATAAATTTATTTTTTAATTAGAAAATTACGGCGCGTTTCGTTTATTTTGATCGAAAGGTTATGAAATCAATTTTCTTAATTTTGATTCGAAATTCGCGCATTTTTGTGCTGTCGAATGACATGATCACATTGGTCTTTTATGTTTGCCTATTCTTCTTTATTTCTACGGCACACACACTCTCTCATTTACGTACAGTTAGTTATTTGTCTTATGTTTGCGTATGTTTTGCTTACTTCTTTGTCGTAACACTTACAAGGTTAAGATTTTCATAAATAACGGCTTTCGAAGTTACTTCAAGAAATTCAATCAAATTGGTGTTTGCGAATTTCAACAAACAATTGAATGTGTCATTAACAATTTAATAATTAAAGAATTTTGTAAGGACAGGACCCACATGTTTCAGTTAGGATACTGAATTCTGATATCAGGAGAGCGTCCAAGTCCACATATCTTTGGGAATATGACTTGGTAATCACCAACTAATCACTCATAAAGATGGGAAAAATTAGGAGATATTGCCATGCGACTAGCACGATCATGTTCGAGGTTGTTCCCATCATCAAACGTCTTCAATTGATTGTAATGAAAAGTGAAAGCGTCTAAGTAATGAAATCCATTTGAAGTTATTACAAGTTTAAGAAATCCACAATTCACTTGAAAATGAAAACTTTTTCAAAACAATTCAAATCGATTTCAGTCAATAAATTTTGCTCAAAGCATAATGAGTAAGCGATTCCGGCGAGCCGCCTCATTGTCGAACTCAAACACTGGACTGTCATTTGTCATTTGACCAATTTGCACGGGTTTCCAATGAATTAAATGAGTACCCCAAAATTATCGAACCCCTTTCCCCATCAAAACAACTGAACATTCTAATCGAATTCCATTCAACTCCTATTGGACTTTTAATTCCATTTTGTTTAAGTTCCTCAGTCTTAATGTGAATCATGTTGATCTCAAGACCAAGTGTCTTCCCTTTCCCCCTTTTCTGTCCGCCACAAGTGGATCTCTCCAGTTCAATGCGCATTACAGCCCCACATTTGCCCTGGGATTGTGGGTTTTTAATGACACCAGAATAACAAATTATTGTCTCAAATGAAAGCGTTTTCTGTTTTTTCTCTTTTTCTACTTATTCTGTCTCCCTTTCCCCTAAATTCATTTCAATCTTTTATTGCTTTTTTGTAAAAACAAGAACCGTTGAGTGGTCTTTTTTCCATTTGGGGATAATTGCTGCTCCTTCCTTTGATTAATTCGTTTTCTGGTCCAGTGATTCAATGCGAATGCAAAATTTAATTGAACATTTTTTTGTATCTCTTTTGTTTTTTGGATGTTGGCAAGAGTTGAGAATTAACTGAAGAGCAATGGACCCCCAATGGCTGGGGTTGCTCTGATCCGCATTCTTAACGAATTAATTGAGGTCGCCATTCCCATATAATTCTGATTGAGATTTATAAGACGACAGAAGAAATATTTCTTCAAAAATTCAACAATTTTCGATTTAATTTAATTTCTATTTTTTTTTTTTTTGCCTCATGACACTTTCACTCGTAAACTTGTTTCGACAGCAACTTGTTGCCTTATGTTGCAGCAACTTCATTTTTCAATTTCAACCATCATTCCACTCATTCCACTTCATTCCGCGAATTGCGTGCTGGAAGTTGGAAAACTTTAAACTTGATCGCTTCCGGAAAATGGCGGTTTAATGATTTATTAGTTAATTGAATTTTTACTCAAATGCGATTAGCGTGAATTTCTTTTCGCTTGGAAAATTTTTGAAAGTCATGAAAGATTTTCACACTGAGAAAAGTTCGCTTCTAAGTTAATTAAAAGTTTGAACAACTTATTAAGAAAATTTTTTATTTTATCATTAATTTTTCACTCCCTTCAGCTTCAATTTGTGTTACTTCCCCATGGATTCTCTGAGTGGCTTAATGTGAGGAGGAAATTATGTTAAATTTAATTTAGATTTTTTACTGTCAAAGAAAAATTGTTCGCGATTAAGTTGCAAACTTTCTCGGATGGAAATTTAAATAAAATTCTGAAAAAATTCAATAATTGGAAAATTGGACATGGATTCGAATCACGGCACGGTGTCATGCGACAGTTTCGGATATTGACAATGATGACGTCTTCCTTGGACACTTAATGAAAATGCAAACCGCAAATTATATTAGAGCTTCCGATATAGGGAAAGTTCTAATGAAAAGTCATCAGCAATGTAGGGAAGGTTCCGTCATAAACAACAATCAACGCCAGAGCAAACTTTAATCGAAGTTTGTGTCCAACGAAGCAAATGTAAGTGAAAGTTATCGGGAGGAAACGGGGAAGGATTTACTTTTTGCAAATTCACACCCTCAACTCAAATACTCACCAGTTACTCTACAAAATACAGGAAAAAATGGAAAAACAAACAAACCAGAGTTTGGGGCGAAATTTTGTCGCTGTTTGTAATTCTCTGTTGTTTACCTTTGCGCTCTCACCTGTTGATTGTGGTTAGCATTTATTAGATTCTATGGAATGTATCCCTGATTCTGTCTGTGTGCTTGATGTGGATGTTGGAATGGTTGGAAGTGGTAGACCCTTAAATTTGCATTGTAGTTGTACGTGCAAAGTGTTCCAAACACGCAAATTGTCCCACAAGGCTGCAAAACCATCCCTAACTCATAGAGGGTTGATGAAAATTTGCGACACTTTAGTGAATTTGCTGTCATGGTTGCGTCTGTATTAAAGCAAATGCAATTTAGTGGCTGAAATTTAGAAAATTAGGTTTCTCTGGATCATATCCTTGAATTCTTAGATTATGGTCAATCCAAAAAATTCCCTGGACCATGAACTTATGCCTCAAATTGAAAGGCTTCCTCAGGTGGAAGTGGAAATCAAGTCGAAAAGGGATTATTTGACATGACCAACTTTGGATACATGATTGCAACTTCAAAGCCATGAAACCCATCCAATGATTGACATGATGACAGAAATGATAAGGATCGACCAAAAGAGTCACCTGAAACCTACCCTGAACTCGTCAATGCCCTTCAATGCCCTTCAATGGTAAATGATATGCCATCAGGTTTTCGAGAAACTATCGAAAAGGGCTTCCAATCTATCGTTGACATTTCTTTGTCAATGCTTGATGACAGGATGAACTTTAGTCCTTTGGTTAAATTAAAATTTCTTTCAATCGTTCGCTCGAAGCGATAATAATTATTCGATAATACATGACAAAAGGACAAGTCTAGTGTCCATGTCACATTTCATAATTGTCCTTTCATCCATATTTCACTGCCATTATTATATCACAAAACCTGATCAACCCCGAAACCATGTCCTAAATAACAGACATCCTTCAAGCAGGACATTCCTTTATGTAAGCGATTTGGCGTCCCTTCAAGCGATGACTCCTTAACGACACTGTTCAAAAAATTAATGACACAATCCACTGTTCCTCTTTTTCGAAAAAGGATAACACGAAATTCAACATGATTAATGGATGTGTCATATGTCCTTGCGAACTTGACCTTACGATTATTGTCACACTTTCCAGGGTCAGAATCGTACCTCCTTCGAACGATTGTGATCCTACGGATTCATCTGTGTCCTGAATATGATTTAGGGCCAATATTCCCTCATTAACTTGTTTCATTTTCCGGTTATATTTTCGTCTTGTGGATGTATCCTTGTTTTTCTTTATCTAACAACTTTTATCGCTGCTCCCAGGCAGACATACATTAAGGACGAAATGAAGAAAAAGTGCCAGGAGCGGTTGGAGATATGAAGGCGATATCCTGGAAGTGTGTTTCAACTTTTATCTCCATCTTGTTATCGAAATTTACCCAATTAAAGGAGATATCGGCGTGAGTCCTGAATTATCCTTGAAGAAACTTTTATAGATAAGACATTCTCAAACTCCAGCCGATAATAATAGAAACCTGTTGGGCATTTTTGATGATAAAATTTTTTTCCCACTTTTAACGATTTACAATTTAATGAGGTTGACATTTTCGTTAAAAGACGTTTGGGATATTCGGGACACAATTTCAGACATTCATCGTTTATTTGAAGGCATTCTGTTGTCTACTACAAGTCTACTGACGCAACAGAATGGTGACCTTTTCAGGAGAGGGAGACATGATCCAGAAATAGAGTTCAAACTATGACGTCCGAAGTAACATGAATAGCACTGAAACTCAAAGCCAATCTGCTTCAATTAGATTACAGAAAACACTCGAAAAAGGACTTCTTGGAAATAAGAGCTTTTTGGAAAAGGAAAAATCAGAGCACGTGCTCCAATGCAAAACGCCTGCCAGTTGATCACTTGTCTCATGGCACAATTCACCCTTTCGAGGATTCTTTCAGGAATCAAGTAATTCCTTTTTTAAGAAATAAATTAGTCAATTTACGAAAGTTTCAAGATGCCATTCTTTTGTGGGAAACGTTCTGCGGTGTTGGAAGGACAACTCAAATTCTTGGAATTCGGTTTCTCATAAGCCAGGAATTTTAAGGATTAAAGGATCTCGGTAGCATTTATTAGCTTCAATATTTTATATCCAAAGGACATTCGATTTAGTATAGCAATAGTCAAATGTCATAGAGCAACCCTTGAGAATTCTTCCCCCATTCTGTTTGGAGATGAAGAAATTACAAAACCACACGATCCTTTGTCTCAAGAAATACTTTCGTTCTTGCCAAGAACTTTCAAAGCACTTTAGTCCAAGGAATTTTTCACAATTCTATGTGTATCCCCACAAAATACTTAAGATGCCTTCGAAAAAGTTTAGTACGTGCTTAAAGGTTTCGCCTAATGCCAGCGTGAAAAGCCTCAAAATTTAACTTCCCTTTAAAAGGGAACGCAGTTGTTATACTATCCCAAAAACTCGAAAAAAAGTGAGGTATCAATGGTGCCAACATCGGCAAGAAACATGAGAAAATAAATAAAAATTTATGATAGAATATTTTGTATATTTTCTTATCCCGTCCAAGGACATCCAGGATAATACCATTGAACCATTTTTTTCGGCGTGTTGTGATGCTCCAAACAAATTTATGACTTTATAAGGATACCAGGGCCTTATCGTTGATCATTTTTGCCGGAATCCTGTGAACACTTCAACAGAACCTATTTATATTCGTAGACAACGGGATCCTTTAATTTCTTTTTATCCTATTTGGGTCCGCAGAAATATTTCAGGACAAATTTTTCGGATGTGCTGGTCAAGCGTCCTTTTTTCATATTTTGAATTTATGAAAATTATCCCTTTGGGGGGCGCCAGGAGGCGTAGTTTCTTGAAATTTATAGCCCAGCAGCTCATGTTCCACAGTTGCAGGGTGTGTGTGTGGACTGAGATATTCGACCGTTGAATGGTGTGGGACACATCTTGGAGCGTGTGGTTTCTCTCAAATCTAATAATTCAATAACCATTTTAAACGGGTTACCAGGATTTCAGGTACTTTAAGTGATAACTTGTCACCGTCAAAACCCACGAAATGTCTCATGCAGTCGAAGAAGAGACATACATACATTGCCAACCCACACATGACACGTTAAAATTTTCCGTTTGTTACTTTCACGCTACAGATAAAATAGTATAGTATGTGCATTGCCTTTGGTTTTGACGGGAGGTTGTCTTCGTGAGAAAATGGTTCGTGAATTTGATAAACGCCGGTTATCCAGAGATCGGCTTTCGGATTGAAATTCAGCCAAATTCAGTTGGCATGTTTGATGATGAAAGTCATGTATCGCTTGTGGTGGATATGTTGACAGCTGCTTGTTGTTTGGTGGAAATTCTGGTTTGTCGGCTTCTCGCAGTTGCAGATAAGATTTATATCTTTGAAAATGAAATTCTCGTGAATTGTAATTCTAAATTCCATTGATTGAAATTTAAACGAAAATTAATTAATATTTGCCCTTTAGACGCTAATCTTCGCAATATCCTTAAGGATGCGAAAACTCTTAAACTGTGAATGGTTACGAACATTTCAACGTTCGTAAAGTTTTGAAAAGATTTCTCAACTTTATCCTCAAACTAATTTTAGTAACTAAACCCTTTAAGTGTGTATCGTATCCCAGCGACCTGTCAGATGCGATTTAAATTGAAATAAAATTCAATTTATAAGCAGTATTTGTATCTGAAGCTTTCATCACTCAAGGAGTCCCTCTCAGAGACGTGTTCTTAGCGTGGGATGTTATTCAAAGTCAAGATGGTGTTATTAATGCATGAGTAACCAAAGTTGATTCGACAAAAATTTCATTATGGAAATTAAAATCCCTGTCTCTACTGATGACAGGTTATTGCCCTGTACAAGTAAAGTTTCTTGAAGTCAAAGAACTTTTTACTGTCCCAAAGTACAATTTGATGAGCTATTTTCGGTACTTAAACTCGAAGAAACTGCAGTAAAGTGAAAAGGATTCATATCGAATCCCTCGGATTTGCGTCACAACACAAAATTCTGTCGTTGGAAAAATATTTGTAATAAAAAGAAAAGCTTTTCAAGGACACAAAACACAAAACACAAACCCATTAAGGTGGATATTTTCCCAAGCACGAAAATTATGACTGGCTCATATCAAGATTTAAGGTGCAAACCGGGTAAACCCGATTGAGGTGTTCCGGAAGTTGTGGATGGAGGATAATTTCTCTTGATATACGAAAAAGGCGTTTTTATTTCAGTGTGTTGCGTTTTTCATATCATTTAAATAACATTTTCTCGGGGTTTTAATCACAAACTATGATTTCAGCGAGTTCTGTTTTTTTGCAGAATTTTATTAGAAAATCGCCATAAAACTGCGAACACAAAACAAGTCAAACTATGACAGGTTTTCCGATAATGAATATTTAATGGCGTCCAATGAGCTTGTCCTTTTTTAATAATCTAAAAAACATCAGTTTATTTTCGTCTCTGACTTATATGTTCGTTTAGTGTGCGATTAAGGACGAAAAATTGTCTGGATATTTCGTGGCCTACAATCAAAAAATTTCATGTCCTGGGGAAGTGGTAATATGTAAATGACAGGAAAATTAATTCTTGTAATTGTAACACTTTGTTCCATCAGGGGATAAAGATAAACGTCCCACGTAAGACGTTGCAAATAACTCAGTTAACTTAATTTAAACGTAACAGAGAAAATAAATTTCTACTTTCACTTAATCCTGTGAGCTTGTCCAGCCAGCACCACATAAACCTTAATTTCATTGCGAGTAGTACCTTTATAGAAACCTACAAAAAACACAATTTTCCTGTGATCATAAACAGGAACGTTGTCTTGTACACGTTCCCCGGAATCCTATTAATCCGTCAAATCAAAATCATGGCGTGGTTTATACGAAAAGTTATTCCCTTGGGATTTCGCGCTAATCCTGTGACGTTCCTTTTTAATTTCACCATTCCTTGTAAGATTTACCTTCATCCCAAGGTTTTTCTAGTCACCAATCCTGAGAACAAACTTTTTTTTCGTTCTGCATTTGCCGTAATCAAATTTCATTCGAGTTTTTCATGACCCTCAAAGTTTTCTCTGACCCAAACCGTGAGAACAACAAAATGGCAGTGGGAAATTTAAAAAGTTTTCCGAGGTTTTCAAGCACTCTTGGAATTCAATAGTGAAATTGTTAATTTTTCCCTTTCCTTTTTTTGTTAGACAATAGAAAATTTCTACATGCACTTGTCGCTAGGATTATGACTTTATTTATGTATAGGTATGCCTTTTAAAAATTTCTGCATTCATACATAAACGCTAACCCAATAATGAGTTCGACCAAGAATTTTGTGTATTATCCGTGAGATGTCATGACGTTACCAATAGTGTAGCTACATGAGGAAAAATGTCTGTCGACGCCGGTAGTCGATCTCAAGCTTACCAAGTAAATGCTTTAACCACTCAGCTACTTTGAACGCATGCGTTTCATGTTTCATTCTTCACGATAATGTTAGGCTCACCACATTTTTTAGTTACGTGAGGAAAAATGTGCGTTGCGACCGGCAGTCGAAATGACGTCTTTTGCTTGCCGAGCGGATGCTTTAACCACTGAACTACTGTGAACGCTTGAAAGTTTTCAAGATTTAATTTCAAAAATTCCGGAACTATTTTCTATTAAATTTTCACAACATTGTTTTTATGTACAATGGAAAAATTTTCGCAAATTTCGAAATTTTTGCCGACATTTCTTGTTTTTCTCTAGGCGTAAGAATTTTCGTAAAAATTCCAATTATTTCCCAGTAGTTTCATTTTTACTTTACCATTATTTGAGGTTGTACTACACGTTTGTCCGTCGTAGGATTACAAACAGAAGGAAAAATTGTTGGAATTAAGGATCTTCGGTGAGTAGTAAGCCCAACGAATTAAAAAGAAGCCAGCCCATGCATCAATTACACACTTATCCTTGTTGAAACATCCATCTCGTTGCGGCAGAAGTACTTCATAGTCACACAAGACAACATGACGAATTGGTGTAATTTCTTTGTGACACAGCACAATTGGAGACTCCTCCGAGTCAGGATAAATTCAAGAAGTGTCAGGACACACTTCATCCTTGAGAAAAAGATTGAGTGATTTTTTAGTTTCGTTGATAAATTTTTCATCTGCAAATTATTCCAACTCATGGAATTTCATTGTCATGAAACAAATCGCTATGTCATGTGATAAATTACACCAAGGATATATGTATCCTTTGCTAATTACGTTCCTTTTTAAAAATGAGATGAATATAAATTTGAATTTGTTTTTAATGTTTCCTAAACCATTAAAATTATCACGTAAAGGTCACTGAGTTTACTTAATGATTATTCCGTTAAACAGTAAAAATTCTGTCCTCCTGTTCGTGTTGATGTTAATCAAACAAAATGGCTGCAAAAAAATATGGCGGTATCGATTAATAAATTGATAAAATCTTAAAATATTTCGCCATTACAGGCTTCCCCACAACGAATTTACAACGTTTACAACAATCTTCCGTCATATCATCATCATCCACTGTCGTTAAAACATAATGACAAAATCGATATCCTTAAAAGATATCCTTGGGAGTCTAGTGAAAATATTCCATAGCGTAGTCGAGTTTTGTGTGTCTAAAACATCGACAGATAAACACAGAACTATCCAGAATTGGAACTCTTGTAGAATGGAACTTTCCGTCCTTGTCCTTGTTTATCCTCGTTCTTTTGTATCCTTGTAAAGTGTGTAATGACTTTAACAAGTCTTATCCAAAAAACGTAGATAATGAAGATTCGCCGCGTCCTTCTTGGAGGATAACCATGAATATTTCTGAATTTCACATTAATACCTGATAAAGGATAATGGCCAAATATGTTCATGTTGTTTTCAGGTATTCACGTTTAACAGCCTTCAACCCAAATTACGAAGATGGATACGCTGGCATAGATGATTAGGTATTTATGGTGATTCATTTTGATGAAGGTTCAAGGTGGGAACAAGTTTCAATTCTCTACGTTTTCTATTTCTTTCGATGTAGATAAATGAAATTCATTAATTTGGCTTAGACTTTCAAATTGCTACTTCATTGAATTCACTTTATGAGGTACAGGGAAAAGACCTAAATGGAATTTCACAAAATGGAGGATGGGACATCTTGAGGAAATTGGTTAGAATTTATTAGAACCTCTTCGTGTTTATCTCCTACCTCCAAATTGTTCAGAACCTACTCTTTGTGGAGCTGAACATCAGCCTGTTCTTGGTTAGGTTCCTCCTTTTCTCGGTTGCGTTTTATATCACCCTGGGAATGGGATCAACCGGAACGTTGAGATTTATTTGACGTACTAAGAACTTGCCCTTTTCCAAGTTCTTCATCTTGTTTCTTGTACTTTTTTCTTTTCAGTAACTTTTCAATTTCAAATAGTAATCCCATAGAAAATTTATCTACAGTAAAAATCATTTATCTTCACTCTTAATGCTCGGAAAAATCCATGTAAACCACTTTTCTGGAACAGCTCAAATCATGTGGAGTTCCTCATTGAGTCAATGTTTGAGCAAAGGAACGCTTGAAATGTTTGAGAGCTAGAGTCAACAGCTGTCAGTATCCACTCTCATTTTCGAATTTCTCACTTAGGCCGTCCGCACACGGCGCTGCTCAGAAGTAAGTGATTAGTAACTCGTACCTTCATGTGTAATCAAATGGAACGGCACCAACGACGCAACTAATTGCGGACGCGTTGGAAACCGGTTTTAACTAGCATTCTCTCAAAGCTGTTTGAGAGAAATCACTGCTAGTGAATTGTAATTCGGTTAATAAATGAATTAATGAAGTTTGAAATGTAATTTATCCAATTCAATAATTTCAACTAGTAAATGCATTATTTAGTGGTAAATAAGAATTACCATAGAATCTCTCGAAATCGCAATATATTTTCTCTAATCTTCTGAAGAGTTCTTAAGGTAAATACACTTACGAATCCTTTAGTCCTTTAGCACATCTCTTTAATTTACATTAGAAATTGTCTTTGAAATCCTTATAGCCCACGTCATTGTTTGCCGCAGAATAAATGTACATAACAAACAGACAAAGAATTCTCAATGAGGCTGTGGTCTTGGTCCTTGTGTTGCCCCCGGGGGAGAAATCATCTCGATATCCTTGATTCCTTTCGTCGGCATTTTCTTTTGAACGTAAAGAGTATTTCTTTAAGTGGTGATGACTAGGATTTGTGTGTCTCCTCTATGTAGTATCTAGATTTCATGCTCCCCATGGATTAATGTCTAAGACTGAAGAATAATGTCTCCCGTATGGAAATTGAGTCTCTGTAGTGTTTTTATCTGTTTCAATGACATAAAGAGCCCTAATAAAACGAGAACGCAATAGTTTTATTGGAGAAAGGAGTAAAACACAAACCAGCCTGATGTCAAGCTACAGTTGTCTGAAGGTTTTTAAGTACAATACAGTGAATCGATCTCGAACCACAAACAGATGGCGCTGTGGTGGGAGAGTAATAAGGACATGTCATTTGTCACAGTAACAAATGTTGAATTAATAAACACAAGTTTATTGATTCGTGTTGATTGCTACTGCCCACACTCATTGAGATATAATTTTGTCAAAACACAATTCCTAATGATATCCTTTCACAGGTTACAAATTGATATCCTTGTCATGTCGACAGGGTACTCTTGCGTCGAACAATTACAGTGCGGGTGATTTTGAATTGACGCAAATACCGAAATCATGTGTTTTACATGACACCTTTTGTTTGTGGTTCAAAGTTTCACATGTCATATTCAAACGAGCTGAAAATATGGATTCGTTTGGTTCACAAGCTCCATCAAATATGCAGATTAAATATTTACATTCGTCTACCCCGTGGGGCATGTATCGCAGGATATGAATTTGTCGTTTATTTACATATCCCTACTGAAATCGATTTTATTTCTTTTTACAAGAGATTAATGGCTTCCAAGATGCTTAAGGATATCGTTCTGATGTTGTGTGGGTTTTTGCGATGCAAAGGATTCATGTTATGTTTAGGAATTTCAAAATATGAAATTTTTTTGATTGATTACATTTGCTAGAAGTTTGTAAAACCCTTCAACATCAGCGTTGGTAATATGTACAAATTATGTTTTTATTTCTTCTCTAGTAGGGCCGCCAAATCGGCCTGCAAATATTTAATGAGCCTTCTATTTATACTATCTCAAATGAAAGTTCACGTTCTCCCAAGCACGTCACCGTTTTTTATTTTTTCTCTAGTCTCTACCGTTTCCGAGATTTCGGCTTGCAAAGTTTAAATTTCATTCTTGCCTTCTGCTGATTCTGTTCGCCTGGTTTTTCAGACCAACCAGCGCTATTGGACAACTTTTACCACCGTTGCTTATGCACGACCGCCTCCTGTCATCCAGTGATCAAATGAATTAAAGGGACAATAAAATAAAGAAAAAGCCTTCGACATGGCTCAAACCATGTATTGAAGACGCAAGCCAAATTTACAAAAATTAAGAACACATTCGCCCGAACATCTTTAGGATAACGAATGGTTTTGAGTTGGTGTGCTTGTCAGAAGTTCTGCTATGATAAATTTCGACGAAAGCTATGACACGTGATAACCGTATATGCAGCCTGTAACGCTTCTCGCGATGGCTATCACTTCGAGGAAAGTTTCAGGATTTCGATTTTGTGTCTCAAACTTTTAAGTAATCCTCCAATGACGCAGACAATAAAGCTGGATTCACTGGTACGTTCGGCGCGTGCCGAACTCATATTTTTAATATGGAAATTTAAGTCATCTAGTAATTGCTCTTTCATGTGCTCAAAAGCAGAACCGATATGTGAAATATCTGAATGATATTTTTATTGATAAGATAATCGAACGTGTGTCCAGATGATAATAGATGGTGCACATTTTGAAGTGAAACTTCTTTTCCGGCGGAGCCTTTCTCGCGAGAACCTCTCCGTGCGATGAAACGCTAAGAGTGTGTGCAATCGTCACGAAATCTGGTTTTAGACTCGATCCGCAGTAAAATACGTTAAATGCGAGTATAGTGAAGAGAAAGGCGGTGTTAAACCACCCCAAGTTTCACTTCAACCGACTTCCCCAGGCAGAACTAGTCTTAAGTTCTTTTTATCAAAGAATCATGTGATGCTATTAGCGCAAGAGCGAATCGTTCAAGTCCAAAATAACCTTATAAGGATTTTGCAATAAATCGTGTTTGCCATGCTTAGATAAATTCTCCTCAAAGAAACACAGACAAGGAAACATTATTACAACAAGACAAATATTTTATTTGTACATATTGGCTTCATTATCCTTATAAAATGCAAACATGGAAAGTTCGAAATTTCATTTTCCAAGAAAATTGTCTTAAACATTTCATTTTCATTCACAAAACAATTTAATTGTTAAAACAAACACAAACAAAACAATTTTAATAGGTCAATAAAAATTTTAATTGAATCAAAATTTATTTAATTATTATTCCAAAAAAATAATAATCCTAATTGGCGTTTTATTCAAATTTCAATTTATTTTAATTGATTTAAGATTACGAGTAAAACTTTTGTGGGAGTTTTCCTAGAAAATTCCACCTTAAATATTAGATGATGTGGATGGCAAATTTCCCAGTAGGATTGTTAGCAAAATTGTTACACAGGAGAATCTTGAGATTATAGTGATGAGGTGTCATCTTGTCAAAAATCATTCTTGAAGAAATATAGAAGAGACAAGCCTTTTCACGCTCTCTGCACAACAAGGATACACTCTCATAATATTTCTGACAAAGGTTTCTTGTTATCAAAATCATTCATCGTGAAGTTGTTTCCAATTCCACGAGGACGATAACATCTTATGGCACATAGCGGAAAATTGAGTGTGCCTTTTGACTGTATCTGGTAAGGAGAATTCAAACCCTTTAACCGCAATCAGAGGTGGAATTCAGAATGATTACGGTTCCTTGAAATTTGGACATAATTCTTGGATTTAGTGTCCCCGATGACATATTGAGAAGGAACAAAATTTACACGAGAATCCTTGAACTCAATTACAAATATCACATATCACAAATTACTGGGTTGTATCCTTTTCCAAAGTTCAAACGGTCGTTTACTAAAGACTTTTTCTATTCAGGTATTACACATAACGTCTACGGATAATCCAGAAAACGTTGACATTTTCCACACAAGTACGTCTAGACAAGACTCAGTATTGTAAAATATACATATAATCATCCTTATATCTGCAGATGAAGCTTTGAATCAAGAAGACATGAAAGTGTCTCTTCTCTTGATTCTCCCTTCACTGGATTTTATAATTTCTTCTGCAAAGCTCTTGAAACATTTATCTGTCTTACCACTCCTTCTAACTACTAGAGACTGCAGAGAACTTATGGTCAAAAAGTATCAAGGACACGTTTCAAAATGAACAATTTGTAAATCTCAATGTTATACACACGAGGATCTACTGTTTGCAGGACCAATAAATAATATTTACGTAAAATATAAATTTGAAACGTGACATCAAATGCTAGTCAATAAATTTATGTGATTTCGACCCCAAAAAAAACGAAATCCAAGGATGACAATTTAATCTGTGTCCTGTGCCCCTGAATATACGCCCGAGAGGATTCACCAGAGGACACTCGAGTGTAGAGATTTTTCAAATCTATAAAATCTATAGAACGAACTGTCACTGCCTGTAGGGATGGATTGAGTACATATTGAAATCCCTGACTGACACCAGACACAAATCGTTATCCAATATCTCGAACAGATCCTGGGATAACATTTTGGGATTTCATTTTTTTTCCGTAGAGGCAAAACAAAAAAGGAAATCGTGGACTTCTGTTGAAAATTCACTCTGATAAATTTTTGTCAACAAATGGATTTATCATCGTTATTGATACATGTGGGTTCACCTTTCGGAAAAAGGACGAACCTTTACGAAAACCATAAATTAATTCTGAATTGCAATTTCTGAAAAGAAACATTTCACTCTTCCTTCTCGGGAACAATAAATGCAACGATGCACTTCTTCTGAATGTACATCCACCTGCCCCAGGTTCTACTCCTGTAGGTGAATGTTTGTAGTTGCAGTTGAACTTCATTATCCTTGTTCCGTAAATAGTTATTTCCTCGCTTTACCATGGTTTCTTTATCTCAACAAACTTAACTTGCCGGTAGCCATTTTCTTTTGCAATTATCCTTTTGTACTTTTACAATTGATGTTGATATCATACACTGGAACCACACCATGTTTGTTTTGTGGTTCAATACTTTACATTGTAAATGTTATGTTACCCTCCTGTAATACAATCCGACCTCGAATGGCTTCCAAGTTTTCCACATTTTGTGTTTCTATTTTCTTTGCTGACACGGTTAAATTGCTGTAACATACATATAAATGATTTTGAAACAGTTACAATGACATTGCGTAAATAGAACTTTACAAAAATCTTGTTACATCATAACTGCACTCAATTTAAATCTCTTTCTGCATGTAACAGAGGTTTACTTGCAAATCTTCGAATGATGGAAGCCATTTTGCACAAGAGAAGGAGCTGACATCATTTAATAATAATAGTAATGCTACACCTATAATAATATATATACTATTTGAAACAAACGTAAAAACTCATTGGGATACGGTTACGTTAACAAACCTCGAAGTTAAAATTCACGTTCTTTTTCCCGGGGCCAAAGCCTTCAGTCAGTGCACACATGAAATGTCAAAGAAACTCATTCACACCATTGCGGATGCGCAAATCACTTGTGAGAACCGAAATCGGTGAACACTTCCAAACTCACCGTTGCGGAATCCGGGCCTTGGTCTCCTGCACATTTTCAGAGGTCGTGTTTTATGACTCAATCTCTCACAAAGTTACTGATCGAGACACATTCTCCCGAAGGGAACATGCTCCGATATCAAGCTACACTACTCAAACACAGATATTGACACCTAGATGTCGCCATTCACGTTTGTTTTCATATAATCTCTTGCGTGTTTTGTGTGGAAAAATTTCAATTAAAATTTTGAATTAATTTGCTTTCAGATTTACGAACAGCATTTGATTTGTTGGATCGAGATCGTGATGGTCGTGTCACATGTTCAGAACTTCAATTTATGTTGAAAAAATTAGGTATTCAAGTGCGTGATGAGTTAATCGATGATCTACTTAAGGAAGCAAGTCAAACAGGTGAGTTTCATTCTTGTTAAAATCAAATTATACGCCTTGAGTATACGGAAACGGTGCAGTGGTATGATAAAATTGAGCTTTAAGAAGTTTCAATCATTTCATACTTTTCCTGTAGCACGTGCGAAATACAATAAAAACGTGTAAGCCATATGAAATCCAGGGAAACAATAGATGAACGTCAATACCATCGTTATGGGTACTTGTTATATACATATCATTCTGTCTTAAGAACCCTCGAAAGGTTTATCTGCACATGAAATGACTTTTCCAGAAAGAGAATAGAAATTTCAAAGTTTTGTGGTGAATAAGTTTTAAACTTTATCCAGCTTTGTTGTATAAAAATAATTTTAACATCAAGCACGTCGCAAATATAAACTTTTCAAGAGCTCCGCCAAATGTTCTATGAATATTGAATGAGCGAGTGATGTTCCGACATGCGCAAAAAGCTTCAGAGCTTTTAAACTTTCAAATAGCCCCACATCAAACATATGACCTTACATTGACAACCGCTTACCAACTTCAGCTGACGTATAAATTGCACTCGATAAATGTATGGGATTTGACAGTAGACACTAGGCTGGTGAGACCCAGACAACAGGGCTAAAAAGCGCAGAGTCTAGTACATTTTTATTTAGGTATTTTTCGATCATTTTACTTGTGTCAAATCTGGCCTATGGCTTGGCCGTTTCGCTACATTCACATTCAAAAATTTATTCACTGTTCATTACTTTAGTACCGAAACGGCCGAGCCACATATTTTGACTAAGGTGTAGAGTTTGTGAAGTTTGGGCTTGTAGAGTTAGAAGCTTGGCTTTACATGAGATCTGATAACTTTTTGACAGTGCGAGCAATATGGTCTCGTCTTGGAAACATTTTACATGATAATGTTTCTGCTTGGATTTACGTTTCTTGTGCTCGTTTTCATTTTCTAATATCAAAAATGTGCAGTGATCTGACTTATAAGATTATTAATAATAATTGAAAAATATTTGATAAGATATCGTTGTTTTAATTAAAAACAAAACATATAAAGACGCGTGACTGGAAATCGAAGTAATTTATCATCAACAAATTCTTGATATTATCAACATTTTTCTAATGAAAACTGTAAGAGAAAACTGCATTATCTACACGAAGATAATGAATTTATAGTTTGATTAAATAAGTTGTGTTGACAGTTTTAACCTTAAGCTTGGAAAACAATTTTAATTTAAAGGCTATTTCTTATATCTGATAGGTTTAGTTTTGAAATGATAAAACATTTTCTTATATAAGCCATGATTTATTTCTCTGTCTCCTGTTTGCAATTCAAATCAAGTCACGTAAACATTTTGAATGTCACAATCCTTTCTGATTTTAACATTGAATTTAAATTTCATGTCCTTAAAGCTCACGTCACGATGTTATCGATATTTTATGTAAAACTTTAACACTTCCTCAACAAAGTTTTGTAAACATAAGAAAACCGAAACAGGATTACATAATCCAGGACTATCATGTTCAATAAACGTAAATCCTTGGTAAGATTTTCTAACCAGGATTTATTTGTTTTTTCAAGCTTACACCTGAAGGTGGCAAAGTTGCTTGTTTGAAAGGATAACACCACACGTTGATTGCATATAGAAAGGCATGCACGCGAATAAAATAAGATTCTTGTGATTTATGGCGTGCCGAGGAAGTTACTTTTAAAATTACAAAAAAAAAAGAAGAAAAACGAAAAATACACAAAACAAATTCTGCCAACTTAAGGAAGCAAAGGATTCAAATTAAGGGATGAATTATAGCAGACGAGGTAATATGTAAATTCAGCGGTGGGATTTACGTTGTTCTAATCATTATTGCTTTAATCTTGCCAACTCAAATGGACGTGATTCTTGTGGGCTGTTTCCACATGAAAGGGGTTGATTATACCCCCAAGAAAAGTTTTGATAAAATAAATATTTGCCTCGCACGCAACTTCGAAGGTTCTTTGGCACGTTCCGGACGATATGTTTCATATGTTTCTACGTACCTACAGGATTATCCTGTGCCATTCTCCATCATGTTATTACTCCTACACTGAAACTAGAAGTCTTTCCGTTGTCTCTCTTGACTTGTTTATGAAGATAGTCTATACACGAGAACACGTGAATTGTACTTTGGAGATAATAAATCTTCTAAAACTTTTAACTTGACTTGAAATTCATTAAAATTGCAGTTGAGTAACGATGAAAGTTCTGGTTCATACTTGAACGGATTCATCGATTAAACATTTCCAAGTGGACAATGGATCATCCAGGAATCACGTACCACATAATTGCCTTAATTGCCCCCTTGTCTCTAACTGTGTTTCGTACCTGACAAAAGCTTACCTTGTCCCTGAAAGTCGTTGAACCTAGTCCCCTTTCACAATCGAATTGATTGATTCTATTTCACTTAATCGAAAGTGAATCGAAGAAGGTACAAAAACAAAAAAAGTGGAATGAGCTTGGAAACGAATACTTCAACCACATCCTTGCGGTTCGTAGTAGGTATCCTAATGACCGTAGAACTAAGTATCCTGTTTCGTCGGTCCTGAAATGATCCCTACTGATGAAATTTTGCTATCCTATATTTGCGACAGCAATCCTAAGAACATGCTTGCCCTTTAGTTTTCCCATTAAATGCCCTTTTTCCACAACCCACATAACAAAGGGTGCACACATGTAAGGGTGGAGGGAAGAAAAATCGATAGACGTTCTCTGTGTCATATGGAGTACCCACACCCTGGGTTGCTCTAGGAAAACTGCTGTCACAGCACTTCCAAAATACGTATCGACTTTTGTTGGGTTTTGCTCAGTCAATTAATTAACGATTTACGTAAAATTCTCTTGTTAATTAGAAATAATCAAATTGAAATTTGTTACAAATTCGTTTTACAACGTTGAACAATTTCTGCTGATGGTTCAGAACATCTTTTTATGTGATCGAAAATGGAAGATAACAAATCAAATGTTCCTGTTTTCTCTAAAACTGGAATATTAAAATCACATTACAAACCGCTTAGATATAAGAAATAGCCTTCAACTCGACACTCTGTTCGAGGTGAATTCCTGGCACCTAAATTTGGGGTTGGTGGAACAAATATCAAAACACAATTTCGACAGTCTGTTGGGTCTCACACCCACACAAACCTTGTGCACGTTTCCCTTGGTGGCGCCGTCTCCGTGGCATTGAATTGGGCTTCTGGCGACCCTTAGGACTATCACGTACGTATTCCTCGGTGAAGGATAAACATTCAGCTGTTCGCTTGTCCGTGTGCATAGTCCTTGACTCTTTCAATTTCGAAATAAATTTTTCAATTTTTCTCTCGTTTGGATGAATCTTTCTATAATCCTTGTGGAAATTTTCCAGACGTCATGTGAAATGATACGGAAATATTTTAATTTTACTTCCGAAAAAAATAAAAATGAAATATCTTGAATCATATTTTCGTGAATTTTATTATAATTAAATTTAAGGGTAAACATTTTTGCGTTAGTTATGTATCATTTACTCCCTTCTGACAAGGTGCAGAATGTTAAAATTTATTGATGTATTCAAAAACAAACACTCCTCTATTCTTTATTTAATGAGTACAAATCCAAACTCCTAAATAAACAGTCCCAACTTGCATAACCCTGACAACCTCACGAACTTTAATTGACATGTAAAATTCACAGTTTAGGTTCTCAGTTCTGCACTGCATCACAGAGGTGATTCAAGGAATACGACATTTGTAGTCATCTGAACAGATGATTTTGGTTCAAGTGCCATTAGGTCTGTTTGTTTTGAGTTCAGAACAGTGTGGCAGTTAGTACTAAAAGTGCAATTTGACATTTCCAGCGTTCCACTCTGTTCCGCTGTAACTAACGCGTCAGGGTAAAGTGAGAACTAAATCACCAAACTCTCATACTTTCTCATGATAAAATGGAACAGTTTGGTGCTACACCAAGCCTGAAAACAAACGCAGAACTTAGTACTAGAAGTACAATTTAGCATTCAGGAGCAGTTCCGAACTCAAAACAAACGGACCTATTCTGTCGATTCGCTGTGTTGTTCAAAATTCCCCTGACAGGTTTGTATATGGATCAGTGAAATCGTTTTACATGATATTTTTTCTTTTTTACGCCAATTATCGAAAATGGTAGCTTATTTTCTTGTACATAATTTATTAATTTTTTAAAAAGAAAAATATCTCCAAATCCTTCCACGTGGAACGTTATACTTCTTTTTCCATTTGACATGTTCGCATCATTTTGAAAATGTCACACAAATGTTTTAAAAGACTAATCAAACAAGTGACACATAAAAACATAAATTAGTATTCGCTGAATATCCTGTACAGCAACCATGTCGTACACAGCTGAATTGAGCTGAATACGTAATCATCAACGACTTCCAAACTAATCGTGCTGTCATTTATTACATGAAATGAAACATTCCCCACAATGGCGTCTAATGAACTACACAGCTTTCGTTATGTTTGCCGACATTCAAAATGTGGAGTGGTTGTTCACACAATGAACTTCACCTTGATAGGACTTATAGAGCTTTTAAGGACTTATAAAGAACATCAGTTCGTATAAATTTGCTACACAAAACTTGTGTAATTTCTTTTGTATGGCCTTCAATATCGATTTTCATGTCCGGCATTCAAGCTATTGTAAAGCTGTGTAAGTCTTGTAATTTGTTTCTCTGGTAAACAATGCTGAATAGGGTAATTACCCATTTGGACTGGAATGTAAGACTTTTTGAAGTTCATATTTAGATCCATACCCGAATACTTCAAAAATTCTTTCATAAATCTCTCAAATTTTCTGTCAATTTCTCGTGAAAGAAAAAAGCTTTTTCTTCCTTGGGTATTGTGTGGGTGAGCTTTTTGAATTTCATTTCTCATTGTTGTTTTGCGTGTGGGAATTTTAGCATTTAACTTTGAGAAATATGAGAATTAATTTTATTATAAAGAAATAATTGATTTTCATCTTTGAAGTGTCACCCTTAGGAAACCCTAATAAATCACATCTTGATTGACTTTTGAAGCAAATCACTAAAATAAATTTTTTCAATTCGTCTTTTACTTATTTCTCATCTCTTTCAAAGGAAATGGTCTGATAGATGAAGCTGAATTCTTGACATGGGTCGGACGAATTCAATCTTTACAAAATGATGCGGAACCAGCAAGTAGTGAACAAGAAGAGGACGATGACCTGACACAAGATTTGATAGCAGCATTCCGGTAATGGTTTACGTTATCTAATATAAATGACAAAACTTTATCATTATCTTAATCCGAAATATTTTAGGGTATTCGATCGGGATGGTAATGGATTCATAACACGTGATGAGTTACAAACAGCAATGGACATGATTGGTGAACACTTAACAGAAAACCAACTCAACGAATTACTATCAATAGCTGACCTCGACAAAGATGGTAGAATTAATTACGAGGGTGAGTAGTTCATTCTGTTGGCAATTCAATTAGTTTGTAAAGAAACGGACCTCATATCACACATATGTGCATAATTCCATGATGTTGAGGTTCATTACCAGGAGACTCATAATCACAAGTCTGCCCCTCTTGTAATCTTAACTGTGAAAGATGAAAACCATATCACTAACTGGTGCCGAGGAGGATGTAGAATTTATCCCAGGCTCCCAATGATAATTCAATTTCCTCTTAAGTAAGTAATTGTATATACAAGACTCCCTTGTGACGCCTCGTCTAACTCCAACATGATGACAAGTACAGAACTGGGTCTACGTGCCCTCTGATATGTATCAATTACCAGATGCAAAGGGAAATGTCCTTGAATAGCACGTGATATTGATGGTGCGTTGTGTTTATTGTAGATGATATTCAGGTCATGTAAAATAAATTTGAGTTGATGATTTTGAAGAAACGATTATTTCTAGATTTTATTTCGACCTTTAACATTTAAATATAACGTGAGTTTCACCAGCTTCTATTCAAATACAATTTCCATGCTTCTATGACACAAAAATGTTTTTAAAAAACAAAATTCAGAGCGGGTAAGAAACCCTTGTAAACTTCTTGTTTGTATTCGAACGCATGTGATATGCTAATGTCAAAGGTGAAACACTTGCCGGAAGGTTCCATTTTTTTGCAAGATTTCAACGGAAATTTGCACTGCTCAAAATAATATCTATTTTTATTCACAACCTGGTGACGAAAAAGTTCTGTTCACTTCAAAGCCCAAACATCAAAGAGACCGGAAGTTTAAGTTAAAGACTTGAAAGGAAACGAAAATTTAAGTTAAATTTCAATCATCTCATAAAGCTTTTTTACGAACGATAAGTTTATCGAGCAATTCTAAATTTTAAAATATCCGGAAGCATATAATTCTCTTACAAATTTCTCAATTAAACTTGAAACAAAAGGATATATCTACTAACATTACCAGCTCAGCTGATAAGACGTTTATCGGGGAATTGGCTTCATTCAAGATAATTTCTTTCTCAGAAACAGTGGTATAACAGCTCTTGCAATGTTGACATATTGAGACGTTAAGAGAATTTAAAAGGATAACAAAACCACTTCCCTAGAAATAACATTACAACCTCGTTGTTATTTGATTTTCAGAATCTTGTTTTTTAAATAAACTCCGAATTCTATGAATTTTCTTTCGGGGAAGAGCATTGTTTTGAAATTGAGTGAAAGTGTAAAAGTCGATTATAAATGCAAAACCTGAATTTCTAGGTATTCCTTTTTCATACAAAATTATTTTCATTCAATTTACAAAATTGAAACGGTCATTGACTTGAAGCGTAGCGTTGACAGCACTTAATAAAGTTATTTGATAAAGGAATCACACTTAAATAAAACATTAACCCTCACATGAATATAAAACATTTGATGACGGAAAACTCAACGTCAAATTTAATCCCCCTCAAAAATAAAATTGTCCTATGCCTTCACATTGACTGTAAGTTAGTGCCGGTTTATAGTGACTTCAGATGAATTGCTAAGAACATTCCTAGATGAATGTTCACATGCCAATGGCAACGTCAAAGTGAATTTTTATCTCTGTCTTACATGTCTGGTATTGAAATTGTCTATCTTCTTCCGCCGAACGTGGAAAATTTCCATTTAAATAGTGTCAGTGTAATTAAACAAATTCCAGTTCTGGTTTTTGTATGGACTCCGGGTCCGGGTTTCGTGGTTACATTAGGAAGCTTCGAGGAGAATTTATTTTGTAGTTATGTAGGAAGTTACAATATAAGGTTTCGTCTCAATAACTTTGCATTGAATTTCTCGTAAATAATTTTTCATTAAATAAACATTATATGAATGAAGATATTGTAAAATTACAAACGATATTGTTATCCCAATCAAATCAAATCATTTCCGATCGTATAACAAAACACACAAACTAATTATTTACGCTACAAAATTCAACTTTCAAAGTAAATGAACCCTAAGGGATAAAGTATTGTACAATCTTCCCTCTCAATTAGAGCGTATAGCACATAAAGCGTTCGTTGTTAATTAATTTTCAATTGAATTGAACATTTCAAACGAATTGGAAAATTGCTGCAAGGTGGGAAGTTATAGAATGTCGCTTGTTTTTTCGTATTACGTAAAGTTCGATTGATATTTCATTTAAAGTGGAAAATTAATTGAATTTCTTTCAGTTTGTTAGAAAATTTCACCTTCAGGTGTATAAGGATGTAATTGCGTTTATGCAATTCAGTAGAGAATGAATTTTCTAAAGGTCATCGTGGAAAATAAGAAATGTAGAGATTGTTAAAGTTTTAATTTTTCTGTTAAGAATTTCATAATCAAGATAATATGCATTGAGAACGTAACATGAGACAGACTCCTGAATGTAACCTGATGCCAAGCATCATCTTAGAACATTCCATGAAGACACAGTCTCAAAGGAATTTGACGATCAAAAGTCATTTACTATAAGTGCCTAGACTTTATGGAAGTATTATATAATGGCAAACATGAGATAATGTGTTTATGGTCAAAAGCTCTACTTAGTACGTAATATCGTTCTAGTTCAGAGAACATCGTAAAGTTTCATATTTTCATATTCTTGTAGGTTTCATGTTCTTAAGTCCCTTTGAATGTTGTTAAAAATTTGATGAGGGAATAATTTTCGACATTATTTCACCTGAATTTTATTAAAATTACAGATAAGTGCTCTTTATGAAAGTGAATTACAGTTATTGAAGTTTTTATCATTGCAATAATGGTTAATTAAGAGACTATTTAAATTTAATTAATCGTTAAATTGAGGCTATTGAAGCTTTAATATTCTTGAAATGTCTCTTATAATACTTATTATGATGCATACTGTGTAAAATATCCTCTTTACTTTAAGATCGCACTCAACCACGATTTTAAGGATAACCTCTTATTCGCTTCATTCAGTTCAATTTCACTCACTCATGCCACACATTTTTATTAATTATAATATTATGGAAAAATACTCTTCACATTTCTTAATCCTTTTGCACAACACACTATAAAGCTCAAGATTTTCTTTAACAGAATTCAAAATATGGTTTAAATCATACCTCGAATGACCATCCGATCATTAGGGTGCTTGGTAAGTATACAAATCAGCAAAGTTCAAAAGTTCAAAGTTTACAAAACATATCGTTATGTCAGCACATTGTGTATGTCCTTATCACGTTTTAGTATGACATGATAACTAGGTATGGCTTGTTATCCTGCGACAAGTCTGTGTTCATGGCTGCTTCATACATTTTTTCTACTTTTAAGCTTTTAATTAAAAATTACGTAATTTCAGCTAGTTTCATACAAAGGACACGCTTCTTCTCATTAGTTAGCTTGTTTTTAATTAAGACGGCATTTTTATTTGGAATTTAAAGATTTGTAGCTCGTTACCTTTAGCAAGTCATTTTTAAAGCTTTTGCTTCGTTTTAGTTTCACGAAATGTTACAATTACAAAAATTTATTTGTTAGTTACAACCACACATTTCATTTTACAAAATTCGCTTTAATGTAATTTTCATCTTGAGTGTAAATTTCGAAATTGAAATCCTTTACACTTCATAGAATTCATTGGTGGCTGGTGAACATGAATCTTGAAGAAATGATTAAAAGTTTAAAATAGAAACACGAATTTTCCCTTAATTATTATCCTAAGGACTTTCTGTTTATTCCGTGAAAGATCAATGAAAAACCAGCCCAAGTTTCAAATGAGAAATGGTTTGCTTCACAAGTCAATCACTTCCATCATTCGTTTGTCTGGTGTGTATCCTAGTTTACACCACGAAGATGTTCAAGTTCTTAGAACATTCTCTAACTATTCCAAGTTGGTTAACCATCGAATCTGACTCAATTGTCAATCGTAGATCATATGAACTTAATAATTTATTTGAAGGAGCCTAACTTATGTAACGCATGAGAAGCTACTCAAGATCATACGAAGGTTCCTTCTGAATGATAGTGTAGAGTGGCGCTTGTACATCTCTGGCAAATGTAACTGTATGATTTCTCTACGGAGGACGAGATCAAAGAGTTTGAATTGTGGATAATTTTATTCAATTAATTTATAATAAATTAATTTTAAAGGCTTAAAATGGAGTTGAAATTCATGAATCACTTTCATCCAAACAAACACATCAAGTTTTTGCTTCTGTTTCGTTAAATGGCGGCATTCTGAGATTGAAAATGATTTAATTGTATCATTAAAATTTAAAATTTTTGTTTATAAATGTATAATTTAAATTTTCATACTTACTAAATTTAATAATTTCTCATTATTTTTCCAGAATTTACAAAGCTTTTGCTGTAAGAGGGACGATATCTTCCACAAGGAATCTTCAAAAGACATTTCAGACTGTCTTTTGAAATCATTAAAACACTAACCTCATCAAAATGTATAAAAAAATATATTTATTTTATATTATATAAAATATAATGAACAAATAAGTGAACAAATATATGAAAATAAACAATGAAAATCAAAATCTTCGCAAAATATTTGCCATGAATATTATTGAAATGTTCGATAAAAACATTAGAACAACAAAATTTTGAGATTAAACTAAAAGTATATTAGATAAAAGCAAGTTATTTATTTAAAACAAAAACATATATAATATGAACATAAAACATAAAAGTCATAGATAAGTCTGAGAGCGTGATATAAAAAAGTGTTGTTTTTTGTTTTGTTATTTAAAACGTATTTATGTAAATTACATGAAAAATAGAAAGTTTATTAATTAATAATATAGTTATTAAAGTAATTTAAATGAAATTATGTTTGTATGACTCAAATTTGTTGTTTAGGAGATAGATAAACAACTTTTGTTATTATTTTCATTTTGTTGTAATTTGTTATTCGCATCACACTAAAATCAATACATAACATTAAAAATGTTATAATTTTAAATTATTATATTCATGAAAATTTTAGAAATTTTATTTATTGTTAAAATTTGAATTGATTTAAATTTATGTTTGATGTATTTCTTTCAATTGAACATTAGCTTCTTAAATTTTTAATTTCATATTTGAAATTAATTTATTGTTATTTAATTTCATATAATGCAGAAATTGTTGCTTGTAAATATTAGTTAAGAACAACGAGTTTGAAGTTGAAAGATTTTTTTAAAATAATAAAATTTTGAAATAAGATTCCTTTGTGACTTTTATTTTACCATTGTTTTTAATTTGCAAAAGCGAGAAACTTCTTTTAATTTGTTATTACAAAATGTATACACTATAAATACTACACTACCCCAATCACAAATCAGTTTTCCATAAATCCATAAGTAATCTTTGGTTCATGACGATCTTGTATAATGTGGGTACCTATTGTGCAAATAATCCATTTAAAGGTTGAGGATAAAGGTTTCACAATTGGCACAGGACGCCTTTGAGAATATTCTAAGCAATCCAATACAGCAAAATGACATAAACTTGTTTCATAATATAAATTTTTATTAAATTTTGTTAGTTGATTTATTTAATTTACATTCAATATGAGTTTAATCAAGTAAAGAATGCCATTGAACTAATGAATTTTAGTACATAAGAGAAAGCAATAATGTTCTAATATAATTTATTATAAAATTTCAAATAACTTAATGTTTAATAATACTTATTGTATCTCAATTGTCTGTAAATGTAGTATTTTTCAAGAACTTCCTTCTGAATCATGTGTATAAAGTGATTTATATTTGTAGTAAAATTTGTCAATATTAGATTATATGATTAAATGTGTAGCACTTATGAATACATTTAATAGGAAATATTCTATATTCCAGGAATAGCAAATAAGTTTGATGTGATTGATGAATGATTTTGAGTCAATTGTAATATGGAATATTGGAATATTTCTTTTACGAAATTCTCCTTGAAAATACTTTGCAGTAATATATATTTCAATAAAAATTATCCAAATAAAATTAATATCTGTAATTTATCAACAGTAACATTGTTAGTGAGATTCACTTCGCTCAAGGTTTTATAACTAAGAGTGAAATCTTGCTACTCTATTAATTGTAATCTATCTAATTGCATTGATGCTGCACATAAGTTGGAAAAACTTTATCAACACTAACATTAATCTAATGCATATTCAATTTTGTATTGAATAAATGCTAAATTATCAAAACTTCATTAGATATAAGATATACACCAATTAATGTACTTTATGTAGGAATGCTTTAAGTTATATTAAGCGCATTCAATTACTAACAATTACATGAATAGTAAATGTAGAGCTTTGTTTGATGTAATTTTTGAACACGTCTTTTCGTTGCTATAAAGTATATATTTCCACTTCAATATAACAGAATATTAATAGAGATAAAAGCTCTAAAATCTTATGCTAATATTGAATAAAAGCAAACTTTGAAACCATCTTAGATAAAGTGCTACTTCAAGTTGTTTCCAAATATCCAAAACTCAAGTAGATTTCTAAAATTTGCTCCTAAAAGCATTTTTACAAGAGTTACAAACTTTATGTAGATAAGCAATCAATGGAACTATTTCATCCTTTCGAACTATGTATTTTTGTCAGATAACCGATAGGTATCCTATAAAGATATTTGAATATTGTGCTACTCTTTCACTGACTGCGTTTCAGTGCTTTCCATGTTACTAGAGTTTCGTGAAAATAAGTGTTACAAGAAATTCTGTAGTTAGTGTGTAGATCGCAATGAAAATATCAACATATTAATAATGAAATAATATTTTTGCATAAAAGTAAAGCTACAAATTTATTTTTCAAACATGCTCTGCAATATAACTTGCTGCATATCAAACCCAACGGACCTTGTTCCTTCTCCTTAGTGTTAGTTGCACCAAAATAATGTCAATAACTCGAATAAATACTCCAAAAAAAATGGCAAAGAGTTATATTAGTTTTGTAGTTTACATGGAAGTAATTCCACCCAGTAGATTTAAATACAACCCACATATACATTTTTCCTCAAAATAGATAGCAAATGAAATGATTTTTAAATGAAACATGTTGTACGACAAATAAAAATGAATGATTTACAAAATATATGTGGCCTTTTATATACGCTAAACATAGGAAAACACTAAGTGAGAAAGCTATTTAAAATTAAAAAAAGAATTAACCAACAATACATATAAATGAAACATTAAATTTTAGTAAAAAGGAAATATTTTCAGTACGTTTCTGTTAAAAAGTGCAAAGCTGTGTCAACATTAAGTATCGACAGACTTGAAATACTAAAAAATAAGCAAGAGAATATGCAAATTAAAATATTTAAGAAAAATTTTACGGAAAACATTAAAGTATAAAACGGTTCAAATTATATTTTTTTAAGAATGTTGGAAAGGCATATTCAATATACAAAATATATACACTTTATATTTGGTAGTTAATATATACGAGTATAATAACCAATAAATGTAATTTTAATACAATTTTGTGATGAATTTTTTAGCGCTTGATGAATATACATACATTAACAGGTAGTTTTTTGTTATGTTAGTTATTTGAAAAACATCTATCATCAGAGTTATTCCAGAATCCGTAAACATGTTTAACAAAGCAACGAAGAATCCGTTGTTAACTCTGCAAAGATGTTCATTTGAAAATCTCCTTTAATAAATCGGTTTTATCCAAAAAATTTTATGGAAGGTTCTATTTCCATTAGAAGGTTCCATTTTCAATAGTTTTAATTCCAAAAGTGTGAATTCTGGAATAACTTTGACTAATCATTTTTTCACATTGAAAACTACTAGCAATACATATACAGAATAAAAACAATATTATAACATAAACTATTAATGAACAAACACAATGCATCTAAAGCATACAATTTATTGATTAATGTTAAAATAAAATATTTATAAAATAAAATTGAATTGAAAACCAAACATATTTTCATTCAATTCACTTTGAAAATGCATTATGTATAAGAAAACTATGAAAGCATATTTTCATCAATTGTGTATTGCATTTAAAAATATCATTAATAACAATAAAATGTTCGAAAGTGCAAAAAGATAATTGTTGTTTTAATTTGGCTAATGTCCATGGAAATCTTGATGGTGTCTTTGTTGAACCAGACTCAGAGTTATCAGTACTGAGTTTTATAAATGTGCAATAGCATCTTTCGCAGAATGGCATTGTGTTGTTCCTTAAGTATCCTAAGTAAATGGGCCGCTTGTTGCTTTGAAAACTTTAGGGTTTCCCATTAAAAATCCAAGTGAGCCGTGCTGCATATATAAAAGATAATTTATTAGATGAATTGGATAGAATCAATGAAAAGTTTCGTGATAACAGTTGTCCGTATATTTTATAAAAGTATATAAAAATCGTATATATTCAAAGGTATGTCCAGCGTTGATGAAGATTCTGATGAAAATAGTGTAAGTACCTATACTTTTAGTAATTTATTTCTCCTGAAAATTAATTTCTTGGTAAATCATACTTTGCCTGCTAAGATTCTGAGCACATTTACCTGACCAGAGTCGTTATATTTTTTAATACGAATAAAACTATAATCAGTTGCCCTCAGGACCTCGACATGGATATCTAAGAATCCCTTGTTAACTCTGCAGATTATTCGGGGATTCTATGTTTATTAACAAATTTCAGTGATTAGTTGCTGCACACTGAACGACGATTTGTTAAACAATTTATTTAATTTAAAGTTTAAAAACATTTTCGTGTAAAATTTTGTCCATAGAAACATATGCCGACATCCATTGCTCATCTTCAATGCTATGGAATTTTAACGAAAAATCAGCACGAAAAGGGACCAAACTCTCCCAACAACTTCACAGTGCTGCCATACATTTACATTTTGCTGTCATTTTCTGAGGAGCGCATTATTACGTAATTGCCGAACCGAAATTGAGACAACTGAAAACAAGACGGAATTTCTCTCCAGTGAACTTAATGAAAATAGCGCATGTTCACTTGTCAAATTGATTAAAAATTTTACATTGAGCCGACTAAAGTTGAAAGCTATTAAATTGTGTTAATTGTATATTTGTATAAAACATCATAAAAACACATATTCCAAATAGATAAAGGAATATTGTTAATTAACGAACGACCCATGCGAGTATCGGCAGCACTAAAATTGATTCTATAACCAAGTTTGATACCAAAGCCGCAAAAGTGGATTCCACAAAATCAGAAGACTCGTTAATGGATTCTGATCCTGACATTGAAATTGTGGACAAAGACAGTGGAATGTCTTCATTAGGCGACAGTAAAGACGATACACCGGAGCGGCAAGCAGTTTCTGTAAATATTCAATTGCCCCATACCCCATACCAATTCGAATCATGAAAATCTTGCTGGATTATCAAAATTTCATGTACATATTAACCTAATAATGGAAATATTCTCATTTTTCAGGTGGTGGCTCCCTCAACTAGTAAGACTTCAATAGAAGTCCCAGAGAAAGTGGAAAATTATGATGATGTAAGTAAACCCATAATAAATGAAGCAATCGAAATAATGGTTCACATGTTCTAGGAGCCTGACGAATCATTATCCGAAAGATTATGGGGACTAACTGAAATGTTTCCCCAACCAGTGAGAACTGTATGTGGTACTGTGACTGACTTTTCTGTGACTTCTGTAAAAAAAGTTTTCGAGTTTTCTTGTAATGCGTCGTGGATATTTTTCACAAGTTCAATGATACTCTTTGCCCCAGTACTCTTCGAAACAGAACGTGCACAAATGGAAGAAATGCAACGTTCACAGCAGAAACAAGTTCTTCTAGGACCGAGTTCAGCAATGGCTCCAGGTGGACCACCCGGGCTCCCAGCACTTCCTCCAATGGCACGATAATAGCATCTCAGCATTTTACGTCGATTTTTTTAATATCAAATTGAATTGAACATTTACAAATTTATCATTGCCAATATTCTACAAAAGAACTGTCCATGATTCATTAGAAAAAGATAAAATTAACGCTGTTAAAATCATCCTAGACATCGTCTGAATTCGAATCATTTTTTATGTTTGGTTTGGTTAAACAAACAATCTAAAATGTTACTGTAGTTGCTAATAAGAAATTATCAGAATATAAGAAATCACAGATCTTTTTAGCATTCATATCTAAAGCTTGAAAG
The DNA here is from genome assembly GCA_963971475.1 of Chrysops caecutiens. Classification (NCBI taxonomy): domain Eukaryota; kingdom Metazoa; phylum Arthropoda; class Insecta; order Diptera; family Tabanidae; genus Chrysops; species Chrysops caecutiens. Next base: position 75,064,178 of record OZ020568.1, read on the forward strand.
ATGACTAAATAAACAGGTAATTATTGAACTTGTGTCATTTGTTCTCTGTTCCTTGAAAAACTGGTGAAAACATTACAACAAATACTTATCAAAGTTTATTTACATTATTACTTATTAATGGGTATATGTTGGATGTATCCGATGAATCCCTCAGTGAAAATTTGATCCTGCTTTCAGAGACCCTATCCACCAGCAGATATTTGTGATATCTGGAGAAGAATTTGATGACTTCAGCCAACCTGGAGATACAATCGGGATTCCTCTAGCCATGCAAATACATTTTGAGATTTCTTTGCCACATATGTACATCATGAGTATACTTTAGAAACGTAAAATATACAGCGCTTTAGACAAAATAAAGGTGATCACCAGTACGAAACTTGCATTAAACGTTCCCAAATATTACGATTCCCACTGTAGGGAATTCTTGCACTCAGAGTGGTTTGAGTTGTTTACTTACTATGAATCTTCTGCTAAAATTTCTATAGCTGCATCCATCCACGGACTGTAGTTAAAAGGAAAACAATAAATACTAAATTGAGAGTATAACTCTTAAGTATGCTAGTCCATAGTGTAATATATCGATTACTAACTAATTTTATAAACTTATTTAACTTCCGGTGTATTGTTCGTGAAAAATTGGTTGCTATTAATTTCCAATTTACTTGTTGCATGATTTACGAAACTGGAAAATGTATTGACTAAGTGAAGTGGAAATATGATGAAACATGCCACATATTAACCGTATAAGAAGGCATCAAACCAAATTTTCTGATGAGTTCTCGATCATTTGAGCAAAATGAAATACTACGTTTATATTTTAACGATATCGTTTTACGTTTCGTGGACCATTTGTACTGAATGTGATAACTTGGTGGAAATTCCAAATGGGCGATTATGTGGAGAGAGCCGTGGAAATTTTATTGCCTTCGAAGGAATTCCGTATGCCCAGTCACCAACTGGGTCCAATCGTTTTGAGCCACCTCAACCGTACGAGGACAAATGGCAAGGTGTAAGATCGGCCAAGAGTCATGGCAGTAAATGTTTACAATGGAATCATTTCAAATCTGGTGAAAACAAAGTAGAAGGAAGCGAAGACTGTCTGTTTATAAATGTTTATACACCAACTCTTGAAAAATCCGCAAATTTTCCAGTGATTATACTTATACAAAGTGGAGCGTTTATGTACGGTTCATCTGAAAAATTTGGGCCGCACAACTTGTTAAAGTACAAGAAATTTGTCTTAGTCACGTTCAATTACCGCGTAGGAGTATTTGGATTCTTGAGCACGGAAGATAATGAGATAACTGGAAACTTTGGGATGAAGGATCAGCTTTTAGCTATCAACTGGGTAAAGAACAATATCAAAATGTTCAACGGTGATGTCGAAAATATCATTCTTGCTGGACCCTCTGCTGGAGGATCAAGCGTGCATCTTCATATTCTTTCTAATAAACTAGGTGACAAAATAAAAGTGGCCGTTTCACACAGTGGATCTGCACTTAACCCTTGGATTATTATGAGACATCCGTTGGAACGTACAAAAACCTTAGCAGCTCACCTTATGTGCCCCACACATTGTACGAAAAAGTTAAAGGAGTGTTTAAAGAAAGCCAATGCGGATGATATTGTGAAAGCAACCAAACTTTTTCAACCCTTCCTCAACAACCCATGCACGGTTTTCGGTCCTACAATTGAAAACAGTTCCAATGAAAATGCGTTTCTAACAGAGGAACCTGAAGATATTTTGAAAAAAGGAAATTTCCTTAGAATTCCTTGGTTGTTGTCATTCGTAGAGAATGAAGGATCTTACAATGCTGCAGAATTACTGGACATTACGGATAATTTTAATCCGATGCAAGAGCTGAATGCAAAATGGACAGATTATTTACCCTTGATGTTATTCTACAACGAAACGACACGATTAAGCCAGAAAAATCAACTTTCTTCGGACATAAAACAGCATTACCTGCCCAATAAAGATTTTTCACCGGAAAGCTATGCAGAGATTCAGAAAATGTTTTCCGATCGTCTGTTCCTGTACGGTTTTCAAAAATCACTTGAACTACACGCAAAACATGCGCCAGTTTATTCTTATTTCTACAAATATCCTTCGAAGAATAACTTTGGAAATGTTCTATCTAATAGAGACGACATATCTTTCGGCAAGTCCATTTATTTAACCTTTAAATTTAAGGATTTTTAATTTCGTATCCTAGGTGCAAGTCATATGGATGATGTACTGCTAATTTTTACTGCTGAATTACTAAACGAATCTTTAACTTCCGACCAATTGATCATACAAGAGAAACTGGTGAAGTTGTACGAAACATTTATCCAAGATGGGTATATTACAATGTTTATAAAGTTTCAAATAAATAATTGGCACAAATTAAAATCTAGAAAACCTTCTTACGGTGACATCGTTATGGAAGAGTGTTTGGGAAAAACTGGAGAACTTAAACTATTGGAAATAAAAAATGGTGAAGACGCGAGTATCTCATCATTTCAAAATCTATCTGATGTGCAGTTTTGGAATTCTGTATCACAAGAAGAGAATTTCTAATGTAAATTCAAATTTCACTTTCTGGGTAATTGATGGATAATAAAAGGAAAATGTTAAATAAAGTTTAATTTTCTCTATCTGAAGACGAATGTCTTCCTTCTCCAATGAAAAACTATTGAAAACATTACAAGAAATAGGTACTTATGAAAGTTTATTTACATCATTACATAGTATGGGCATATGTAAAAAGAATTATATGAGTTTATCTTAAAACTTTATTCAGAGCTATGGTTGTATTCTGGAGTTTTGTGGTTGAAAACACAAAACGATTTCGATTTTTGTATACATTATGCGATGGGTATGGTTCCTTCGAGATAATAAAAAAAATACAGATCATTATAAGTAAAAACATAACAAATTTTGCACAGATCAATATTTTAAACAATATAATGTCGGTTGAAGTGGATTCTTTGTTGTAACACTGCGGCCATTATACCCTCAGTTTTGATTATTTTCGCATTAGGTACAACGAGTTTCAGTTGACCCCACAGTGGCATGTCACTCTTATCTGATACAATGTAAAAGTGATCTTCGTTCCTATAATACGCCGATAATTTCTCAACAACAATTCCCCTTCCATTGTTAATAATTTCTGTAAGAAAAAACAACAAATGTAGAGTTCTCTAGCATGTCAAGTTACTGAAAATTTTACGTTTCAACTCTTCTGGCGTTGGTCTAGTGCTTGGTGTTATATAAAATATAAAATTTTTAAAAATAGGACTCCTTCTAGCTGCATCCAATGAATCTCTGAGTGAAAATTTAAACCTGCTTTCAGAGACCCTATCCACTAGCAAATATTTGTCTGGAGAAGAACTGGATGACTTCAGCCAATCTGGAGATACAATTGGGATTCCTCTAGCCATGGCTGATAAAAATTTTGAAGTACGATAGACTTGATCAGTTACAAGTACAGTGCAGTCTTTGATATTGCTAGTCACCTCAGCACCTGGAATAAAGCAAACAAATAAAATGAATTTTTAAATAATTGGCATAACTCACCAAAAACAACAAAATCAACATTAACACTAAATTAAAAATTTTTTATGCATTTGATTACAAATGATTACTTCCCAAGGCTTATATGTAATCATTCACGTATGATCCAGAGTTTAATATCACATCACATATAAAATAATCCTTCGTTTATCACATCTGCATTTTGAGAAATATCTTTGCCAAATATGTACATCATGAGTATACTCAAGAAGCATAAAATCTAGAGTGCTTTAGACAAAATAGAGGTTTATTCAAAGAATATAACAAAAGTTAGTCACATGAACAACAACTGTGATTTAAAACTACTAAAGCTTAAAAATGTAAGAGAAAAATATAAAATCAAATAAATTCCTTATGTTTTATTTGCAAGCGGACGTTTTCTGGTTTCTAAAATTAGGAAAAAAAATTTAAATTAAATATAAAGGCGTGCTGTAATCCTTGAGACCGCACTAAGAACTCACCCATTCTTTTTAAATCCTTTTCATACGTTGAACTGTCGATTTTTGTAAAAACAACTCGGGGTTTTCTTGTGCGGGCAGATTTCCTGATCGGTGAGGTTTCACTCCCACATTCAGATTTTTGCCTGCCTTTAACAACTGAACCCTTTTTATCCGTAGGTTCTCGCGAAGGGGACTTTCTCTTCTGTTAATGAAACAAACAAACATTTCGAGAAGTAGTTAAATTTAACGTAATTAAATATGCACTCACCCTTCCGTGCCTTGTGGTTTCCTGAACTTCTGCCTCCGGAACAGAAGTGTTTCTTATTTGTCTTCTGGTTCTATGGTCTGATTCTGGAACTTCCTGCTTTTGTTTTCCACCTTTTTCTGTAATTCCTAAATTTTTCAAAAGTACTCTGCAATTTTTCATTTTTGGTAAATTAGTTATCATTAACTTCTGCATATTATACTTTTCATCTTGAACATTAAGTAGACGTCTCTTAGACGGTTTCTGTTCTTTTACTGGTGATATTTCGGTCTCTTCAACTGTTATCAATTTCTCATCAGCTTTTTGTCCTGGACGTCTTCTTAGGCTTCTGCTATTGATGTTGACTGTTGTCTTTTCATTTGTAACACCTGTTAAGTGTTTTGAGATTGCTCGTGTTCTGTTTGATTTCCTTTGTTCCGTGGAAGATTTTCCTACCGAGCTCGTCTTCGCTCGAGAATCAGTGGTAAGTGAGCTGGTAGCACTGGATACCTTGAAATCATATTCATCTGTTTTGTTGTGTCTGCTAGTAGATTCGTTTACATTTTTGGGATCCTGATGTTTTCCTTTCCTACCGCTTTTTTCACTTGACGACATATTTGATGTAACAGGATAAGAGGTATTAGATTCTTCTTCATCCGAACTTTGTTCAAATGGAAATGTGAGTTTCGTATTGATTTCTTTGGAAAACAGATCTCCAGCTTCTTTCAATATGTCTTTGTTTGGCAGTTTGAGATTAAAAAAATCAGGGGTTTCTTGAATGTCCATAAGTAGTGCGGATTTTCTGCGTTGTTTTTGTTCAACAGTTGTTCTCAATTCATGATCAGTAGAAGCCAATGATGAGATTTTGTCTTTGGATGACAGATCGTTTCTAACACTTGAAGTTTTTGTAAATGTATCATCTTCATCAGTTGAGAAAGTCAATCTATTGTTATTTACTTTCCCATTTTTATCTTTAGCATCGTCGATAGGCAATGTAGCAGCATTATGAAACTCTGAATCACTTTCACTGTCTTCATCAGAATTAGTGATCATAGGAGTTCTTCTACGAACTGGTGCTCCAATGATTTCTTGGGTAGGAGAAGCAAAAATATCTTTTTCCTTGTTCTTATGTTCAGTTAAATTGACAGTAGCTGATTTATTCGGGTTGAGATACATCGATTCGCGGAAAACTTGAGTTGGCATTAAATCGTCATCTTCACTAGGAGATGCTGGACGGACTAACGTACTAGTTGAACTTGGTTTTGTGTTTTTCGTGATTCCATACATCGATTCAGAAAAAACCTGTGTAGCCAAAAGATCATCATCATCAACATCCATTTGTAGAAGTGAACTAACAGATTTTCCAGTGATACTGTCATTTGATTCTTTTTTCGTTGGACTTTTTTCACGTAATGATAAATTTTTTCGGACAGGGAAAGGTACCAGAAAGCCTCCATCACTATTGATTTTTGCATTGACGTTCGGTATACTTAAAACGTTTTCTTTATTTGTTGGTGATATATTGAAACCTTCTTTTTCTCCTTTTGCAGCTGTCAGTTTTAAATTTGTTGATTTTGAGACTGACACGGAATGCACACAGAACACTTGCGTTTGTGGTAACTCTTCTTCATTTTCCTTATTTGCATGAATGTCCTTTTCATTATTTTTATTATTAGCATCTTGGTCAGCTTCTCCTTCTTCTTCATCAAAAACTAAATCAGGTGTCACTGATGTAGATCTTAAGTCCGGTGTACCAGAATTAGATCTAAGTGTAGATGATTCTTTGGATTTGCTTCTCTTGTTTTTTCCGGCAAATGTCTCCATCCATTTGAGTGTAGACAACTCCGCATCATAATCCGTATCTCCACCGCTTTCAGGTTGTTTCTCTTTTTGCTTGTCGAGACTTGTATCTTTTGGTGTTTCAGCATTTGGTTCAACAAATGGTATGATTTGTGAATCATTGTCATGTAAAAGTGACAAATTAAGTAAATTTTGTGATTGGAGACATTCAATTTGCTCATATCCAGCGTTATATTCAGAACTATCTAGATGTATCGTTTCATCTGATTTTTCAGACCCTCTTCCAAAGTTACAATCTTGTGTCTCTGGGATGAAAAAATCATCATCATCTTCTTCGAAGGCACAAAGGTTGTTGCGAATACTCTTTGATTTGTTTAAATTGAATTGGGTAGATGGTATACAAAAGCTGTCAGATTTTGATGCATTTTCATTCACTTTATTATCTAAAGATTTATCAGCACTATTACTGTCCTTATTTTGCTCTCCAACTTTGTTTTTGTTGGCAAGTCTACTATTTTGTGATTGTGGCGTTGATGTGATGGATTTTCTTGAACCGTTCCTAATACGAGAGGCAGTATTCTGTGACACCGTTTTATCTGAGGAATGTTCCGGACTTCCAGGTATGATTTCAGAGCTCGGACTGTCAGCATTGACATCCTCAAATAACTAAAATTAAATTTATCAGCTGTGAACTTGGAAAAATTCTAAATTAGTTGATTTACCTCATCTGCACAAAATTTACATTTAACGTTACCAATTCTTACGATTCCCGCTCTGGGAAGTTCTTTTACTTTGAGTGGTTTGAGTTGTTCGTTTGATAAGAATGTTCCACATTTCGAAAATATATCAACGAGAGTATACTTTCCTGCTGAAATTTCTATAGCTGCATGTTTCACGTCTACGGACTGTAATAAAAATGAAAACAATAAATACTAAATTGAGAATATAACTCTTCAATTTGCATACAGAATGTAATTTGCTAGTCTGTAATGAAATATATCGATTTAAAAATTTTCTAGTTTTCAACTTCCGGTGTACTGTTGTGAAAAAATTGTTTGCTATTAAATTCGAATTTACTTCTTGTTGCATGATTTACGAAACGAAAAAATGTATTAACTAAGTGAAGTGGAAATATGACTAAGAATATAAATGGGCATCAAACCACATTTTCAGATGAGTTTGCAATCATTTGAGCAAAATGCAATACTACGTTCATATTTTAACGATATCGTTCTACGTTTCGTGGACCATTTGTACTGAATGTGATAACTTGGTGGAAATTCCAAATGGGAAATTGTGTGGAGAGAGCCGTGGAAATTTTATTGCCTTCGAAGGAATTCCGTATGCCCAGCCACCAATCGGGTCTAATCGTTTTGAGTCACCTCAACCGTACGAGGACAACTGGCAAGGTGTGAGATCGTTCAAGAGTCCTGGCAGGGAATGTTTGCAATGGAATCAATTCATAACTGGTGAAAACAAAGTGGAAGGAAGCGAAGACTGTCTGTTTATAAATGTTTATACACCAGCTCTTCAAAGGTCCGCTAATTTTCCAGTAGTTATATTAATACCAGGTGGAGCGTTTATGTTCGGTTCGTCTGAAGAATTTGGGCCGCACAACTTGCTAAAGTACAAGAAATTTGTTTTAGTCACGTTCAATTACCGCGTAGGAGTATTTGGATTCTTGAGCACGGAAGATAATGAGATAACTGGAAACTTTGGGATGAAGGATCAGCTTTTAGCTATGAACTGGGTAAAGAGCAATATTAAAATGTTCAACGGTGATGTCGAAAAAATCATTCTTGCTGGACCCTCTGCTGGAGGAGCAAGTGTAAATCTTCATATACTTTCTAATAAACTAGGTGACAAAATAAAAGTGGCCGTTTCACACAGTGGATCTGCACTTAACCCTTGGGCTATTGTGAGACATCCGTTGGAACGTACCAAAACCTTGGCAGCTCACCTTATGTGCCCCACACATTGTACCAAAAAGTTAAAGGATTGTTTAAAGAAAGCCAATGCAAATGATATCGTGAGAGCAACAAAACTATTCCAGCCGTTCATGTACAATCCATTCACTGTATTCGGTCCTACAATTGAAAACAGTTCCAATGAAAATGCGTTTCTAACAGAGGAACCTGAAGATATTTTGAAAAAAGGAAATTTCCTTAGAATTCCTTGGTTGTTGTCATTCGTAGAGAACGAAGGATCTTACAATGCTGCAGAATTACTGGACATTACGGATAATTTTAATCCGATGCAAGAGCTGAATGCAAAATGGACAGATTATTTACCCTTGATGTTATTCTACAACGAAACGACACGATTAAGCCAGAAAAATCAACTTTCTTCGAACATAAAACAGCATTACCTGCCCAATAAAGATTTTTCACCGGAAAGCTATGCAGAGATTCAGAAAATGTTTTCCGATCGTCTGTTCATGTACGGTTTTCAAAAATCACTTGAACTACACGCAAAACATGCGCCAGTTTATTCTTATTTCTACAAATATCCTTCGAAGAATAACATTGGAAATGTTCTATCTAATAGAGACGACATATCTTTCGGTAAGTCCATTTATTTAACTTTTAAATTTAAGGATTTATAATTTCGTCTCCTAGGTGCTGGTCATATGGATGATGTATTGCTCATATTTACTGGAGAATTACTAAACGAATCTTTAACTTCCGACCAATTGATCATACAAGAGAAACTGGTGAAGTTGTACGAAACATTTATCCATGATGGGTATATTACAATGTTTATAAAGTTTCAAATAAATAATTGGCACAAATTAAAATCTAGAAAACCTTCTTACGGTGACATCGTTATGGAAGAGTGTTTGGGAAAAACTGGAGAACTTAAACTATTGGAAATAAAAAATGGTGAAGACGCGAGTATCTCATCGTTTCAAAATCTATCTGATGTACAGTTTTGGAATTCTGTATCACAAGAAGAGAATTTCTAATGTAAATTCAAATTTCACCTTCCGGTTAATTGAGGGATAATAAAATGAAAATTATTAGTTTTATTTTCTCTATCTAAAGGCGAATGTCTTCCTTCTACAATGAAAGGATTGTTTAATGATAAGTGAATATTATTGCAATAAACATATCATAGAAACATAGTATCAGATAGATTTAATTACCTTTATCTAAATTTGAAGTAGTGGTATCTCAAAAAGGAGAAGATATGAACAAAATGTATGTTGCAAGATCTATAGGTGTTTAACTCTCCACAAACAATGCCATCAAAAGGGAGTCAATGAGTTGAGTATATTCACATTGAATCATCATTTAATCTAATGTAACTCGTGAAAAGTGAGTTTTACAGCAAGAATTCCAGTTATAAAACTCAAAATATTTGTTGTATGTATTTGATTGATCCACTGACTGACTGAAATAAATCAATTCTGTTCAAATAATTGCACTTACAGCATCATCTATAACAATATCGTGTTCAAAATCTGCGGATTTCCTTCCAACAACATAAGTTCCCGCCTTCAAATTGTGCACTTCGTCTCCGACACTGAACGTTGCTATTGCCTAAAATTAAATGAAATTATAATTGTTGTATGGATTACATCAATATCAAGCAAATATGACCGTACGTACATCATTTCCTCTTTGATTCATTTTCAGTTAATTCAAATTTATCAAAATAATCTCACAAACACATTTAGGAATAAAAGTTTTGGGACAACGCAAAACGCAAATCTAAACAAACATGAAACTTTAAAGAAGCTCCATTTGACAGTTGTCACTGAAATTGGTTTGTTTGCTGCGGTTCAAAGTATTGCCATACACCGGGCAAGTGCATTTTTCATCGAAGAAACACACCACATGTGATATGGTTGAAATCCTGAACATGCTACGGTACGTTCTCCTTTGCAAATGTAAAAATAGCGTCATGAAAAGTGAATTTTAAATGAAAAATTAAAACAATTTAAAGTTAAAAATAGATTCAAAAGGTATGAAATAAGCACAAAAATATCAAAATATTCCATTTGTACACATATCGAACGTTTTATTGCAATAATAAATTATTACAACTGAACCACATTTAAATACATTTTTCTCATATGTTGAACATTATTACTTCTTAAATTTAATAATCTTACAAACTAATTCACGAGTCTAAGTTTATTTTGTGATAAAAAATATGAAGTAAAACGTTCATTATTTTTTAGTTTCCAGCTTTAAAACTCGGTCTACATGTTTTTGTTGTTTGTTTTTGGCTTATCGATTACATGATGTATAGTACTTTCACTTTCTGTGTTATTCAATTAAAATTGTAGTTTCACAAGATATTCACTAGAACACCATTCGAAAAGGAAAATTTCTTAAAAAATTATAGAAAAAAGGCAAATTCTAAAATGATATACGACATGGCACGATTGATTCCAGTTCGTACTAATTGTTTTGCTGTTCTATTTCGTTTATTTCGTTCAATATCTGTTGCTTCCGTTTAATTTTGTCTAGTTGATCTTTACCAGGTTTCTTGACTTCACCAGATTTGATTTTAGCTTCAAGTGCTTCGATTTCACGTATTTTCTTTTTTAGTTTTTTCAATTTCTTTCCCAAATCATGATCCTCTGATAGTTCGATATCTGCCACAGATTCAGTAATTTCGTTAACACTACACTGTGTATTTGGTGCTAGCTCCTTTGGTTCTCTGATATCTTTTGGCGTTGGAACTTTTTCCTTTTGGGTAGAAGGTTTTCCTGTTTTCATATTTGCATTATTTTTGGGTAATACAATAACACCTGGTACCGGATTTGATTTGTTTCTTTTCTGTTGCTGTTGCTGTTTGTCACGTTTCTCTTTCATTTGTTGAGCCATCATCGGACACATTCCAACAGGAAGATCGGGTTTCTTCATAAACAATTTGCCTTTACTCTCGTAGAGTGGAACTTCATCCTGAGGAACGTAACCATCTTTAACACGACGTGCTTTTCTCCACGTTCCATCTAAACGTTGTGTTGCGGGAATAAATTTTCCTTAAAACAATTAATTATATAAATTCAATGCAAACACTATGAACACTGCTAGTAACCTAAAATAGCTTACCTTCGCTGTCTCTTGAATAAGTTGTCATGCTCGGAATGCTGGATTTTCTGCACTTTCAGCTAAATTCACTTTTGCCGAAAGTGCTTTTTATATTTAACTGCAATTACAAATGCAATTTTTAACTTATATTCCCGGTTTCAGGTATTTTCACTTGTGTATAGAAAAATACAACAAATGTCAACAACTAATGAAAACCTAAAGCCATATTTTCCATTGAGCGAATCCACAAAAGTTTAATCGCTCGCTTGATTTGAGGCGAATCCGGGTACAGTGCGTGTCAAGAATATGAAACTTATACTTTGCTTCTAGATATAAAAATAAAAATACGATATTCTCTTAACTCAATACTATAACGTGATAGGTTATTATATCAGAATGACAGAGTGTCACAATTGTGGACACTCAAATCTGTACTGAAATTGGGTATCTCGGAATTATGCAGGGTGTCCCGTCCCGCACTTGAGTACATTAAATTAGAAGAACGGTTCCTTGACATAAGAGTTCGTTGTCGTTTTAAATTTTTTTCACTTTTCTCCGTAACTACTTGTCAAACGACAGGACAATCAAATAAGTGCTGTGATTTACATAAATCTCTGGCAATCAGTTTTTTCCAAAAGAATGAACATTTCAGGTCATAAAACCGAATGAATTTCTATTATTCATAACTTCATTGGTTAGTGATTACGCAAGCTTAAATCTGGTACCTACGTTAATTAAAGTAACTATAGGACAAATGTTATTTTATATGAAATATTTTCCTTACAAGAATCATAAGAAATCGAGTTTTTTGAATTCGTGGTTTCCATTTATTTAAATGTGATAACTGCTTAGTACACAAATCGGAAGGACAGTGATTTATCTAAAACACAGTAATTATTTTATTATCCTTCGACAAGTACTTACGGAGAAAAATGAGAAAATTCAAGACGACAACGAACAACATTGAACAATAGAATTGTTACTCGCCATATGTCAAGGAATGGTTCCTTCAATTTAATGTACTCAAGTACGGGACACACTGTATATCGTCTTGAAATCGAAACTTTCCTACAATATCAATTCCATTCAAATAAGAAATATCTCATCAGAATATTACCTAAAATTGCACCTTAATCCAGGAAAATGTCTTAATATCCTAATAAAAGTCTCCTTCCACTGAATGATATAAAAGTGTAAATGAATGTAGATGTCGAAAATATATCATAAAATTATACGAATTTCAAAATGAAAACAAAGACGAGCATAAAATTAGCAATAATTTAATAATAATTTATTATAATAATTATTTATGTAAATGTATATGAATAAATGTATTTAAATATTATTATTATGTAAATTTCATTTTAAAATTTTTCTATTCTTACAAATAGTGTTTAACTACAATAAATACATGAATTTACTTCATTACTTCAATGGATTTTTATTATTTTTTGTAATTTTTCAAGTTTTTGTTTTTTTTTTAAATGCTCTTATTTACACATTCAACGATACTGATATATTGTTTCTTTCTTTTGTATACATTAAGGAACAGCTTCATTTAATTTGTTTGTATTTTTTTCAAAAAATATGCTGTTTTATGCATTTTCAACATTTACTTATATAAAATTATTTATTTTATTTATAGTAATACATTTATTTGTTTTAGTTAACATTTAATTCCTTGTTGGCTATGGAAATCATCAGGAAACAGGTAACCAAACACGAAAATATGAAACATGGTTCAGTGTTTCACGGAAGTTTATTTCGGTTCAAAAAGCTGAAAATATGAATATATGTTAATTTAATATAATTTAATGTAATTTTATTTTGTTTTTTACCATTTGTAAGAAGCTTAGAAGCGAAGGAAGCGTACATTTCTCTTACGGCCCATGTTACAAATCTTGAAGTGGCAAACGGACATGTCTGGAAGAGAAAACATTTGCATTTGTAGAGTTTTATCGAACAGACAATTGTACGGTTTCGTAATGTGTTTGAGAGCATCTGATATATTTTCATGAAGATGATGAAAATGTTTGATTATGACTTACATTGATTCTTCTTTATAGGAGTCTCAACTCGTTGCATTGGCAATGGGGTAGGAATTGGTTCAGGCATGTCAACATATTGCGTATCTGGTGCACCATCCCTGTTCGTTTGATCATGGCGTCCACCTGGGAGCAAATCCTTTAGCCATGGCCATCTGGCCAAGTAATTGGGATCATTAGTTCGGAATTTCCGCTAAAAAAGGATTTTCATCATTAAATGTTTACTAAAGGTTATTTCGTTATGATGCTTACAAATTCATGGAACCGTTGCTCTTCTGAAGTGTCATAGTCATCCAGTGGCATGTCTTCGATCTTATTTAATGCATCGTACTCGTACCTGGCTACAATGCACTGGACCATCAATAGCAGCATAATTCCGAAAAGGACTTGATTGCACATTGACTTCATTTCGAAGCTGGTTGTTCTTAAAATCTGTAACAATAAAACAAATAATTATTTTGTGAAACGTCCAGAATAAGTTTTCAATCTTCTTGAAAGCGTTGCCGTTATTATTAATATTCAAGATCAAAGATTCACCTGAAATAATTTGATTTCCTAAAGTAGCCAAGTACAAAAAGCCATCGGGTGAAATTAAAAGTTTTCCAACATTCACTTTTACTTCCAAAGTAAAGATTATCAAAATTGATTTTCCGAAAAGTTTGCTTTTCGAAGCGTACAAAATTACATTTCAGGAAATTCCAAAAGGGTTATCATTTACTTTCGGGTTTTGAGTGTACATGGTGAATAACAAATTGTCAAGAAGGACTGTTGTTCAACTTCAATTGAATGTTGTTTTAAAATTTATGAAGTGTAGGAGTCTAAAGGTGAAAGGGTTTTCAGTTTTGTCCAACCTTAGTACTTCTGAATGTTATCAACTGATTGATATGCTAATTAACAGCTTTGATTGCAAATGATGCAATAAGTGTGATTGTAATAAATCATTTTCGACAATATTAGCTAAAACCATATGACGTTAATATGTTATCAATCAAAATATTATTTAACACACGAAGTTATTGGCTCATTAAATCGAACGAGATAATTCCAAGAACGTGCCACGAGAGTTTACGCACATAAAAATATTGAGTTAATTATAATTTTTTAAAAATTTTTTGACAACATTTCGGATGAACTCAAACTTTTGACTTCTGGGTTTTCCCTTGGCTTTGATTCGGTTGCTTTTGATGTCCGAACGGTGCTGATATAATTGTTTATTTGGTTAGTTCTCTTATTATCTATCAGAAATTCGTTCTTATTTGAGTGAATCATCATACACGAAAAGTAACCGACGTTGCAAGCATTTTGTGGCTGAATTGCACCAAGTTCTGCTAATAACCGCCAGAGGTGCAATTGCACCGATATTGGCAAGTAGGCTTTCGTCAGTACAATAAATAAATCTCAAGTGATCACCACGCCACAGCTGTGTTCCAATAAAAATCGCATTCAATAATTTAAAAGCTTTTAAAAGCGTTTAAGCAATTGTCTTCCCGCTCTTCAGTTAGATTTCCTAATAAATCCACAATTCACTCTCTTAAGCGACATCTCTACAGCGACATCATCTTCAGTTGAATGAAAAATTTTGTTTCTACATGGAAACGTTGTAGCACCCCATCATGTGCTCCAAATGTGACCACTAGAATCAAGTAAGAGTATGATGCAAGCTTTAAATTTGTTTTCAAAGCTCATTGCATTCTAATTCAAATGAATCTCAATTCAACATTGACACAAACGATTCATTTGATTTATTCTAGTTCTTAGTTCTTATCAGTTTCCCCCATTGAAATATGAAGAACTATTGAATTCATCGATTTCAATCAATCGTAGTTGAAAGATAAGATTATTGGTAATTATTCATTTGTTGGAGTATGCAATCAAACTTTAACATTTGCTGGATTTAAATGCAAATGATAAGAATGCAATAATTACAATTATATGTTTGTAATCTCAAGGCAAGTGATTTGTTGTTTTTTCAACACTCAGACGTAAACGCTAGTTTTTGTATGTTTTTGCATGCTTTCCTGTAACAGTTTGCCCTCTAACCCAATTGGCAGACAATAGAATTACATCACTTATAACAGTTTGTAGCTATGAGATTAATTGAAACATTTAAAATTTTATAATGTTTTTGATGCATTTAGCACTTTATCCTCAACGAATAACAAACTTATTGTAACTAATAAAATGTCCTGCAACGTGATTGAAGCACTTGTTGCAAATGTGACTCAAATGAAAAGTTTACCACCTCACAATACTAGCCATTTGAACAAAGTGTTATTCTATGGTTTACTACAAATAGAATCAAAAACAAACTGATTGCACATGGAAGTACATAACAAAACTTTGTTTACTTGTTTTCATTCTTTCTACGTAAAAACTAGGGCTACGTTGCGTAATAAACATTTAGCTAATGGTTTCTTATAAACTTTATATACTCAAAAGCGTTACGAAATCGTTTTCTTGTTGTAAACAAAAATGTCACGCTAAATTTTTTACGTATTTTAATTATAAAATGGTGTTGTTAAAAATAGAATTTTATTGTATAAACTCCATACAAACTTGCAAAATTGTTCTATTTTTATACATGATTGTCTTAAATTTAACTCAAAGTTATACCGAATACTGCAATTTAAATGAAAAAATTCACTTAATTTTTCTGTTTTAAAATCAAAGAAAATCGCCGTTATCAGTTAAAGTTCAAAGAAGTTTTAAAATCATTAAATTTTCCTGTTTAAACTAATATTTTTTCACTTGAAATTATTCTTTTCTTAGAAGATTGTGATTGTCGGTTAATAATAATCGTTGTTTATGTTGTTGTTTTGAAATTATAAAAATCACCGAAAATTCCGATTAATTATGACGGAAGGTTAAATTGTACATTATATATTATAGTAGTTTGTTTTGATTACAAATAAAACGAAATTTGACAATTTCTAAATAATAACAGATGAATTCCCGTCAAATGCTTCAGGACGACATTTGACAATTGAACGGTTTTATTCGTTACGAAAAGCATGTTCATAATCACGTGAAAATCATGTTGTTAATCACATTAATTTGTTAATTATTTAATCAACTTACATATTTTAGTATTTAAAAACTTGAAGTGTTAAAACTTGAAAATGTATTTTAAAAGTTTTAAAGTTTTACAAAAATCCTTAAGAAATGCTTGGAAATAATGCAATATAATGAAATTTTTTCTGAATTTTCGACTCAATTTACTTCTTTGATTTTTGATTACTTCTGCTTAAATTAACTCAAATGAATATGTGTTTCTTTGATACCGAGATTATAAAAGACATTTTCGACATTCCAGAGTATATATAGCAAATGTTAATGATATAAATATAATAAAGTCTGACTTGTACAGAACTTCAATTGTCTCTCATTTTATTAAATTGACAAAACTGTGAAAACGCACAATAAGTTCAATAATTATCAAATTTTTTCGCAGACAGTCCGGAGATAAGTAGAATATAAAACCAAAGTTTGACTTTATTCTGTACAGAAACCCCAACTTGATAACTCCTTCTACTTAAGATCATCTTCAACTTGAAATCATGTCGGCAAATCGTTAAAGAAACCAGCTAAATCCACTTTGCATGACGATTCAGTCCATCTTCGTTTTATAATTAATCAGTTATCATTGACGATGCTTTGATTAAACCGACATCAGTTTTGTGACTGCGTCAATTCGAAACGCATTTCATTCAGTGTAATTAGCACAACGACAGAACGTACGGCGTGTAAGTAATAAAGAATAGTTATGTTTTGATTTCGTTTTCATGTCTTACAGGAATTCTTACTAATCAATTCGTCTGTCTGTTTTTTCTGTGCTTAATTTATGGGTTAAAGTCTGTCGTAACTCTATCGATTTGAAAGCTAATAACTATTTGATAGGACATTACTTCTGTAACTAGTTTCCCCAGCTTGTTTAGCGATTATCCCAACATTCTGGTAAACAGAACTTAATCAAATCAGTTTAAAGCTATAAAATATTATGATTAGATATTGATGCAGTTATTGTTATTCCTTTCATGTTTAGAATAAATGATCGCGAATGATCGATAAACCCTTGAAGCTATACGAATCCCACATCCTTTGAAATGTTTTCATTTTTCTTGAAATTTTGATTTTCTTGGCGTATGAAAAATTCAATAACTCAAATTCAATTGCTTCTCCGTCCCTGAGCCTCATGATATTATAATGAGATGTTGTTTATATCCATAATGCCAAGGCTTTCCGCTTATCCATTAGACAAAGTAAGCAGACAAACAGAATAAGTATAATTTGACTGTTTAAGGACTTTCAAATTTCTGTAGATTTTCGGAATTCATTTTGAAAAAGGAAAAGCATATTGGAAGCCATTTTTTTCATAAATTCCCAAAATGTCCGTTCTGGTTATCTTACTTGATTCCAATATGTGTTTCACTTCAAAAGGTATACCTTAATTTAGTTTTATTTGACAAATATTTTTCGTTTCCCGAAAGACAAGACGAACCATGAATGGAAATCTTCCCTTGATGCCTGACTTCCGCTTTTGGCAAAAATCAAAAACTGTATGAATATGATTAACTATTGAATAATGTATGACACACAAGGCTCACAGGATTTATTTGAAACAGTTCAAGCTCAATTCAGCAAATGAAAAATCAAAATTAAGGAAACAGAAAATCCTTTCTCATGAGCAAAATATGTTCCAAAATTGTGTTGCTTTTGTGATTGAAGAACTAGGCGAATGTAGGAGGACTGTGACCGTGACTTATTCCTGTTAAGACGTAAATCTAAAAATCACTTAATTCAGCTTATATTACATAAGCAATCAACAGCTCGGTATAATGATTTGATACAACCCTGAGGGTATTGAAAATCTAAACTTAATTTATTCCCTAATTATAGCAAATCATCCTGTATTGTTTGAGGATTTTCAATACAAAATAACATGCCTGAGTTTGTCCGAAGTAATTTCAAGGAAAATGTTTCGAAAAATTTACATGTTCGTTTTGCAGAACAATGTTTCAACTTTTACTGAATTCTCATAAATTTTGAGTTTGTTATTCAATTGAATATAACACGTAGAAATGTCAACCACGTGCCTTCGAAGTTATAAGGACTTCCAACTGTTTCTGCACTTGAAAATGAAACAGTCATAATAACTTGAAATAATGTTTTAAGGGAAGATCCTGTTAGATGTAAGGAAACTCACGAAAATTCCAGAACTTCGTTACAAGAAGCGAGTTTAATTGACCACGAAAAAGACAATAATAGTTTTGAATTTAGAAGCAACAGAGTCCACACAACATGGTCATAAGAATAAAATTTTATGTCCTTTCCAAAAGGAAAACAAGAGTGGGTTGTGGGTTCTCTCAATTGAATATGTTTCATACATAAGGATATTCAGTTCATGCCTGAATTAACTTTTCAATCAGACGAGTACGTCTACTACAATGACCTCAAGTCCTATTCAAATTCATAATTAACAAATCTTGCTTCTTGGATTAAGAAAGAAATCACTAGTGGTTATATTATCCTTAATTTAAAGATAAGAAGTGGTTAAAGTTACTTAATGTTTTCGTGGACCACAACTCAATACTGTTTTATTATCATGAATTTTATGATAGAACTTGGTTTAAGTGCTTAAAATAAAGATTTAATTAAAATTATTCTTACGAACCTGTCCAATGGTAATGTATTTGATGGGCGGAAATTTGAAAAATATTAAAAATTAAGAAAACAACACGCACAAATCACTTTAAAAGTCGATTTTAAAAACTTGTTGTTAATACTTTTGTAGTTTAAAAATAAAAAATTTAATTTATAGGTTAATTTATAGTAAATGCGCGTTTTAAACACAATCACCAAACAATACTATCCTTTGCGAGGATTAAAGTGTTTTTTATTTAAACTTAAAACTTTATCTAAACTCGATATCAACGTGTAGAGGTCGTAACACCTGTACAACTAGTAACGTAGATTCACTGTATTTTTCCGTAGATCAATTTGTATTACGGTTAAGTATAATAACTTTGTTACTTTACACAATCGTATCTGATATTGTTGCTGTTGACCAAACGACAAAATCAAAAGTGACTCGAAGGACTGACAGGTTTCCACTTTTATAGCAACAGGTGCTGCAATTCAGAAGGAGAAAATATTCTGTGACAAATGTGCTCCAAGTACTCCAAGTGGTTAGTGTTTGTGTAGGCACTTTGTGAATACAGTTTTCATTCAATTCGCTATTCCTTGATAGAGATACAAGGTTTGAACACACAAATACAAACGAAATTCTTATAAATGTCTTTAAGTACTTGATGTAAGTGTACAGTCTCAGAATAGTTCTCACCAATAACTTAGCTATTACTTAATAAACTCCACTTTTTGTTTCAGTTTTAAACTCAAAATTGTCTCTAGCTCCGTTTGAATTCGATGTTTTCTGCGGGAAGTCTTGACTGAAACTGATTAGAATTCTCTACGACATTCCATTGAAAAACGTTTTCAGACCTTATGAATTTAATAAGTATTTAAAAGAAAAACAAATCTCTTATCAACTACAGTTTACTGATAAGTTAAAACGTATTCCCTTCTTCATTCGAATGCGATGTGATGATTTGCAAAACTAAACGAACTTTCATCATCAACTCAAATCGCGTGCTTTGGGTTTTTTCACATTTAAGCGTCTTAATTTTAATTTACATATAAATAAGATCACAATTATTTCGTTATCAATTAATCGTGTTAATACAATCTTCTGAGTATTAATAAGTTCGCGGTTTTCTTGGAAGAGCGGCTGTTAAATCAAAAGGAAAATCACTTCTTTTTGGTCTTGTTTCCTGATTTGGTTCATAAAATTTTTGTGCTCATTAATTGAATCATGTAATTGCGCTGCAGTATTGAGTGAAAATCAGTTTTTTCTGGAATTTTTTCTACTTACGTGCGAGCTTCAGTTTCGTCCCTATTATTATTACTTACTGGTCTTTGATCTTGCTCTTGCATTGAATGTTTCCAATGGAACAATACTAATTCAATGAACTTGAGATCGGTTTTGATTTTGTTTCAAAGCGGAGATCGACGACATTCTTAGCTGATAGCCAAAACGTAGGCCATGTTTTATGGACAAAATGATGCCGTGTTTTATCAATCCACTTTGTTTTGATCCGTTTCTTTCCCAAAGTCACTCATCATTCCAGATTAAGTTGGCCATCATGTTCTAGATTTATAATAACTTGGTAAGTTTATAAATTTCAAATTTTACTCAAGATTAGAAATTGAATTCCATTGACTTCAAGAAACTCCTGTTCAACTTGTGAATGAGAAATGTGTCCTCGTTGTGTGCTCAAAATTCAAATTTTCAAATAAAAGTGAAGGGGCGAGACTATACCAAAGCAGATACAAATATCATTCAAAGTATGTGATTGAAATCATAAACACAAATCAACCCTTTGATGGGTTTTCTAGCCCATATCAAAATATTTGTATATATATTCATTCCAAATGTAATCCTTAGATGATATCCACGTAAAGTGGTTACTGGTAAAGGGGTAAAATCAGTTAATTCGAAATATATCAAAACATTGAGGTAGGTGTTGGTTGTTTCCTTGAGTAGTCAATAAGGAACATATGACCAGCATGACCGAGGAAATTGAAAAAGGATTATTTTTAGATTTCATTGACGTTTTATTTTTATCTAAAAATCAAAATATGGAAAAATCAATAAAATTGTGAAATCGGTGGAGTTTATCAAAAATGACTCAACTGCGATTCTCGTTCATTCGGATATTTAACTGATAAATCCAATAGTACCCTTATCCTTGCCATAATCAATTCGAGAAGTTCATGTAAACTTTACTCCATCGATAAAGCCACTAAACTTATTTGGGATTTGTGCTAAATCGATTTGAAAGTGAATCTGGAGCCAAGAAGTCCGTGGAAGTTCTTGAAGTATTTACGCAAAAGTGTGACACAATTTTCACAATTAAAATAATAAAAAATGATTTTGTTTTCAACGAAAATTTCAAGTTTTATTCGTTTGAAACTATTTCCAATTTTCCATTTTTATCTGTTATTATGGTTTAGAAGCATTTTAAGAATTGCCGCATTGACACATGGGTTTATTGAGAGAATTTCCGTTTTTCTTTTAACACTATTTTCTTCCTTTTTCTTTTGTTCTCTTTTCTCCTTCAGTTACTGGTTTCCTCCAGCGCTCAAGCTTCGTAGAAATTCAAATCATTTATTCTCCTGACATCAATTTAACAAAAGGTTAATAGAAAATCTGGTCTAGACGCTTTAAATATTTATCGATTTTGATAAAAGACAAGAAAAGCGTGCCGGAAACTTAAGGTTATGCGTAAAATCTCTAAGCGTGACGCATCAAAGTCCAACTATTCAGTATTGCGTTCTAATAATATATTTTTCTATTAAATTAATTGTTCTAATTTATTGAATTGCGATTGTTATAAAACAAATTTTTGCAATTTCTATGTAGATTTACGTTCTTCAAATTCGAGTTGTCTTTGGCCTAGTTATCTGAATCAGTTTTTCCAGGAAGGCGTACGCGATCAGTAGAAAATCTTATCTCTTGTCCTGGATCGCATTGGTGTTACTAGGAAGTACCAATTTGCCAACATAGAACGCAAATGTTGGTAATGAACATTGGTGAAAAGAACATAGGACTCAATTGCTGTGTTCCATTTACACTGGTAAAGTACTTGACAAGTGGCAATCTACCCTTGCTCATGTACGCGAGTAGATTGCCAGTGGTAGTTACGCGTCAGTTTTCCGCTAGATGGATTTTGTTTATTCTGACTTTTTGTTAAGATTTTTATAGAAAAGTTTGAAGTCAATTCAATCGACTCAATCCAACTCAATCGAAATTGTATCCTTTAAAAAAAATGTAACACAAATAAAATCGAAAAAAAACTTGAAACTGAGAACATTTAGGTTAGGTTTAGTACTCGCAAGTGAACTATTCTTTAACGTCTTCTTATTGAAAACGTACTTCATTCTCTATACACAGAAATTTCTTAAGGACTTCCAACACGTAATTAAAAATTCCAATTCACGACTAAACTTTTGATCAATGGCCCTTAAAAATAACTAAAATTCATCCAAATTTTGTCGTGAATTTTATAAAGCTAATTACATCAACAATTGAATGGCACAATTCGCTTAATTCCAACAATTTCATTAATCCAACTCAGTTCACCCGAAGTGGAACTTGCAATTCTTTCCTGAACTTTCATTTATCTGTAGACAAAGATACATTATAGCAATTATTCATGTAAAAACTTTCCTGAATCCTACATGAAGTATGAACCTCGCGTAAGCGTCTCTAAATATGACCGCGGTAGGTGTACCACATGACTCCCACGTGGATTGCTCCTATCTTTCATATTTGCGTCATGCTGCCGATGTTGAATCATGAATCCAATACACCTAGGGCTACAAATTTCACCATACCCAAAATATTTTAAGATATTAGGTATACCTACCTCCAAAACGGAAGGAACTTCCTTCCCCAGTATCAATTCATTACTAATTCATTCCATCTTGTCTTTCTTGTAGGAATTTGCATATTTTTCAATTGCGTATGGCTGACATCTAAGTCATCTATTTTGCTAGGGGTTCAATTAAAAAAAATTACAAAATTACCCTTTTTCGAAATTTGTACGTAAACCTTTAGTTGGTTTGCTTTAATGCATCAGCAAGATTGTATGTAATTTAGTTTCAAATAAAAAAAGTGGGCAAGTACGAGTCGGATCCGCACATGAAGCGTTCCGTACCACCGTACAAAAAAAACAACTTTTTTTCTATTTGTTGTTATAGCGGACATAATAGTACATGCTGCGTGAAAATTTGAAGTGTTTACCTAATATGGTTCAAGAGATACAGTCCTGTGACAGACGGACGGACAGAGAAATCATATGAATAGGGTTCCGTTATCACCCGTTATCCCTTAGAAATTAGGAACAGCTTCCGGACCACAGTTTTAATTAATTTGTTTCTTTCAATTACCAATGTGTAATTTATAAATCAATTCGATTTTAAAATGATGATTGATCTTCTCTAAAATACTTCAAACGTTAAAAATGTTTAAATAAAAAAATTATTTCGCCATCTGATGGATAAAAGTCTTAAATCGCATTTGGTTCCTAGCACAAATAACTTGTAGCCACCTATCGGAAAAACCAGTAAAATGGCAGTAAGAAAATTTTTCCTTGACGAAATGTCAAATTGTGAAACATCGCAAACGTCACTCTCCCATTGACCGATAAGTTTGGGGCGAATAAGTGAAATTTTGTTTTTATTAGCGGCTCATTCTATTTACACGAAACAAACTCAATATTTTATCAAGGTGATAACTGAACATGATGAGCAGAGTAATGGATATAGATAATTAAGTAAAACAATTTGGTTAGGAGTCAATTATAGGTGTTTGTGATAAATTAATCTGCTCATAGGGAACATTGGTAAGAAATCAATTTGAGGTTGTTTTGTTTTATTATTAGCACTTGATTTAGTCGCAATAAGTGTTCTTGGTTGTTTTTCTTAAAACACAAGAGGAAAATTTTTAAGTTGTTTACAATGATTTTCCATTTTCAGTGAAAAGGACTATCAGTATGGCGTCGACTATGCAGCTAGAATTTTCGCAGGCAATGTCCGATTTCAAAACAATGTTTCCTGAAATGGATCGTGATGTTATTGAGGCTGTTTTACGAGCTAATCAAGGTGCTGTTGATGCTACCATTGATCAGTTACTAGCAATGAGTACAGATAATCAGGTTAGTTGAACGATTGTAGGAAGCCGCACGTTATAAATATTAACGTATGTTTTACATCCAATAGAATGAAAGACTTAGAAATGAACTGGAGAAGTCATCAGGACCAAATACTCCACCTAGGAAAGTGTCTGGCGATGGAGATGTTCAAAATCAGCTATTAGATGTATCTGATTCTAGAAACCAACTTTTGAGCACATCGCCACAAACAGGAGGATTGCTAATGAACACTGGTGCATCTCCGAAAGTTAAAAAAACAACACCGCAACAGTCGACTCCATCAAAAGATGCAAAGAAAAGGTGGAATCCTCCACTACTAGGACCACTTCCACCAGGATTTTTGAGAATCTCAAATTTCGATGCAGCACGAGGTGATTTCGATTTGCCTGATGAACAATTTGCTCTTATGTTACAAAGTGAAGAATTCATGAACGAGTTGCGTTGGAATCAGGAATTTATGAATGCTCTAGAAAAGGAACAACAAGAGAAAGGTCGTACAGATGATGATGCTGCATTTAAAGAACGTTTAAAGCATATGGGTAAGGTATCACGAAAGAAATTCCTTCAAATGGCACGGGTATTCACATGGCAGAGAAATAAGAAGCCAAGTTCAGTAAGGCATCCGGACTCGTTGCTTTTACAGGAAGAACACAGTGATGATGATGATTTACGAACGAAAAAGTGAACTTATTTGTTTAAGGTATTCTTCGTTGAAATAATTGTTTTTGTTTTATTATTTTTACCATTTATTGTTGACTATTATTATTATCATAATTCATCTATTTTTAGATTACTAACCTCTTTTTATACAGGCTGAATGTGTAGTAAAAGGCATGAGAAAGATGTTTTAAATGTTACTCAATGAAATTAGGCTGATTGTAATCCGTACTAAAAACATTAATCTCTTTGGTATTACAAACTATCAATTGACTATTT
Source organism: Chrysops caecutiens (assembly GCA_963971475.1). Taxonomy (NCBI): domain Eukaryota; kingdom Metazoa; phylum Arthropoda; class Insecta; order Diptera; family Tabanidae; genus Chrysops; species Chrysops caecutiens. The sequence continues at coordinate 75,089,022 of OZ020568.1, forward strand.
ACCACAACTCATGTGAGTTAACGAAGAAGATTTATTATATTATAACTTTTCATTATTAGTAACTAGTCTACCAAAACCAAAACACTAACAAGTATATAAATCTAGTCCACCAAAATCTGAATCAACAGAAATGCTACGTAATTTTTATCAATTGTAGTCAAGATTGAACAGAACATGAATCTCATAGTCCGTGTTACGGATTTTAATATACTTTTGTTGAAACTATTGAAATCATGATCCGAAACAATCAATTAATTATACAACCCACAAAATCATTCGAATGAAAAGAAAACTTAACTTGACTATTGTTTGGTACGCAATGGAAAGAGCAAATATAAATGAATGTACGTTAGCTTTTCTCCCATAAACACAATTGCAACTTCCAAAATTTTATGATAATTATAAAATCAATATCTGTATGTGAAACAGTTTACTAACATTTTAATTATCAATATTCAAAATAATGTAATTTCATTTTAGTGATACATAGGATTTTAAAAATATAAAAACCCAGAGAACCATCTTCAAGAGATGTGAGGCATTTTTCAATGAATGTTTTAATATTGTAAATTTAAAGTTAACATAAGGAAAAATAACAAAAGTCACATATAACTTATAAATAGAAAATTATTAAAATAACAAGAAACGATCAATTATCGTGATATTTATTGAGAAGTAAACAAGGAATGATTTTCTTTGAATATCGTTAAATTTTAGGAATTTTTTCGAATACAATTATTGGGACATTCAATATATTAAATATATTAATAAATTTTTGTGAAATGCATTCCATATATAATTGGTTAAATGTTACGATCCTATTTAGAATTTAAGCAAAAACTGTGCCAGGTGAATAATTGTTGAGAAAAATCAATTTTTGAAGCTTACACTGCATTTTTAAATTTATAATTATTTAATAATGATTTTTATAATCGTTTTGAGATAGTTTGTAAATATTGGAAAAATTTAAAGCCAAAGAACTAAATTATTAGAAACGGTCTTGAAAGAAGACTTATTCAGTGCAATTTTCGAATTATTTAATCATCCTTCGGTTATTATTGAGGAGAAAGATACAGAAGGTGCAATATACCAAAAATGAGCTAGTCCAAAAGTGTATAGCATAAAACTGATTATGAATATTTAAAATAATGTAAGAAAATGGTCTTGTGAAACGATATTAACTCGTTTAAATAAATCAACTACTTCTATCACTAGAGATATACATTTATATAGTAATCCAGATATCAAAATTGTTTTTAAATAAACTTGTATTAAACAGGGTTTTGATGTTATAAGAAAGTTACAGTTTAAAAACAAAAAACAACAATGTCATTTTAAAAGCAATTCTATATAAAGAAACAAGGATTCCCAGGAGAAATATTATGTATGTGAATCATGTTTCCTTCTTTTGGAGAAACTATTTTGAAACGGTTGATCACATTTAACTGAAAAATAACAAGAAATGAGAATAAATTTTAACAAAATCTAAGCAAAACACATAAGGAATCAATGAAAATCTAGTTTTAATAATGAATATACTCTGATATATTTAGGAAAAATGATATAAATAAATGGTATGATAGCAAATTGTGGTTTTATTTGTGGACTCCTTGCTCATTTCCAGGTGAACCAGTTTCCTCACTATTGAGTCCTTGTTGAAGTTTGGACACCAGGTTTTGATGAGATTTCAAAACAATTCTGGTGATGTTGTCTTGATTTTGTAGCCGACTTTGCTGTCGTAGAAACATCTGACCAAAACATAAACAAACACTCTTCTGTCAAACGGAAAAATTAGTCCAGAGGTGTTTGGATGGGAAGTCGAAGTTTGTTCTCGTTTCTAGCAGCAATGAAGCCTGGCACATTTGTTCATAGAACATGTCGTAATACAGTTTATCCAGGAAGTGATATCACCAGGTTTCATGTACCTGACGAATTAGTGTTGTGGAATGTAGAGTTTCCTGAGTACAATCCGGTAAAGTATACGTCACCTGCAGCTTGCGGCCGTGAGTGGGCTGATCCAGATCTTGGAGTTGTGTCATTTTGCCCTAAGTGGAATCAACTGGATGGAAACGTTAATCGAGTGTCTTTTCATGGAGAATATAAATTACATGATGGATATCCATTGAATCCGATTGGAAGAACCGGCGTTGTTGGCCGAGGATTGCTTGGCAGATGGGGGCCAAATCATGCTGCAGATCCCATAGTCACCAGATGGAAGCGCAACGAGTTACAAGAAATTATCAGAAACAAGGAGAGTGGAAAGTATTCTGGCACCAATTAACTTTAACCCAAATGCTTTTAAAAATTCCATTTATTCAGGAGTATTCTTCAGATGGTTGCAATACAAAGACGTGATAATAGAAAGTGGGCAATTCCTGGCGGAATGGTTGATCCTGGCGAAAAAGTCACTTCAACATTAAAACGTGAATTTGCAGAAGAAGCACTAGATTGTCAAGGTATTAGATAATTTATTTTTAAGATTAAAAGAACATATTAAAGGAATTTGTTTAAACTTTTAGAAAACAAGAGTGTTATTGATGAATTTTTCTCCAATCCAATTGAAATATACAAGGGATACGTTGACGACTATAGAAATACAGACAATGCATGGATTGAGACAGTAGCTTGTAATTTTCATGATGAAGAAGGCACAAAAGTTGGACGTTTCAAATTAACAGCAGGAGATGATGCAGCTAATGTTCGTTGGATGGATATAGACAGATCAATTGAACTCCATGCCAACCATGCACAAATTGTAGAGCAAGTTATTAAGTTACACAATGCTCATTGGTGATAGATGGCTTGTTAAAAGGCAAGACATTCTTTAATTGACTAAATTTGTAAACTAACCAACTGGAATTTCGTCCACTCGGTTTCACACTCAGGTTGAATTTGCATTATGGTCTGTGAAATATATAATTTCATATATCATAATGATATTTTGCATTTTATTATTCAAACCTTGATTTATTTCGCGAATTTTTCCTTCAAGATATCACGTAACTTTAGTCGTATATCATCTAACTCCTTTCGATCACTTAAATTCATGTTTTCATTGGGATCTATTCGATGATCGTATAATTCTTCTCCGTAAATTTTATCCCAATCTGAAAATTTATAAGGTTATTATAAATTACTATTTAAAACATAGTCAATAACCCTTTTTGAAGGTCCTGGGATGAAATGCGATCCATAGAGTATAACGAAAGTTAGCCGTACGGACAGAATAACCCATAATACGAATTTGTTTCAATTTAGGTTTGTCACTGTTTGGCGTCATTGTTGGATACTTTCTTGGACGCGGATATTGGCTGAATGCATGTTTGTATTCAACTGATTTTCGGATTTTCATTAATTTCAATAAACTCCTTCCTTCAGTGCATAGAATTTCTTTACCAGGAGAAACACACTCACGTACGTTTGTAATATTTGCTAAGTTAACTATTGTCGGAAACAAATCAACCAGCTCAACAATACTCTGTATAGGCTCAGCATGACTGACTTTCATATCTGGTGTGTAGATAATCAAAGGAACTCGGAGAGCTACCTCAAAGTTACTATACTTTGCCCATTCAGCATGTTCACCTAGAGACCAACCGTGGTCACTGGTCACCACCACAATTGTGTTTTTCATATTAACAGTGGCCATTAATCTACCGAAAAGGTCGTCTACATAAGATAATGCAGCGTAGTAGCCTTGTCGTATGGTGATTCTCTTGTCTCTAGGTATCGGTCCAAATGGAAACGATATGTTTAAGTCCTTGAAGTCATCTCTGCGCCGAATGTCAGTATAGGGATTCCATGCAACACTTGGCATTCCGTAAGGCTTGTAGGTTATATCGTTGTAATTGAATTCCTCTGAAGGAAAGTAGCGTAAGTACTTTTTTGGGAATTTGAATGGTACATGCGGTTTGTGGAAGCCCACAGATAGAAAAAATGGTTTAGTTGAATTAATCTGATTCACAATGAAGTTTCTAGCTTCCTCCATCGATTCGATGTCCGGCAAACTTTTGCCTGGCTGCAAGTAAACTCGAACTGGGCACATGAGATTCGCTTTGAGTATACCACTTCCATCATCACACACCGCTGCATTCATAAACCTTTCCGTGTAAGGATGAAAAGGTTCCCGACTCCAGCTATATGGAAAATCATCAGTATAATTCGATGATCTTCCCGGATGGAATACTTTTCCCACAGAATGTGTTTCGTATCCATTGTCTTTAAAATATTGAGGTAATGTCGTGAAGTTTCCAACGGAATCTCTCCAATAATTGTAGAAATCATACAAACGAATGGTATCCGGACGTCTACTTGTAAGCATAGAATTGCGACTAGGTGCACAAAGAGCTTGCTGAAACGAACAATATAAAACTTTTAAATTTTGTCTATAAAAGACACTCCTTACCTGGGCGTACGCTCTTTCGAAATAAAAACTTCTGCTCATAAATTCATCAATATTTGGTGTTTTCGCCCATTTATCACCATATCCGGATATAGCTGGACGTAGATCATCGAATATAACCAGAAGAACGTTCCGCTTCGATTCACTACCTTGTATGACGACAGAAACTATCACAATTAACCCAATCCACACATAACTCATCGTAGTAATAATATAAATTCCAAATCTTAATCAGCACTGCATTTTAGCAAGATCAACTTCTTAAAAGTCTGAGAGAAACAGTGATGATGCTTTGTAGTATCGGTCAACGGCTCGAAACTCTCCCCGAATCCCAATGTATAAAACAACGTCTTATCAAGGGAATTGTAATCAGCTTCTGTTCACTTCAGTTGCCAAAATCTAACAATTGTGTAAAGACGTTTATTATAAACATTTAACACTTATATTACTCACATTTTTAAGAACTTTCAGAACAACCAGAGACTGCGAGCCTTCTCCGACAAGCGACCAAATCAACTGAACTCCAACGAAAACGGAAGAACTGTGTTGCAATGAATTTTGGCGGTAACGATTATCAACATTTCATGTTGACATCGATGTTTCGCAACTTTTCAATTGTTTCTTAACATGCTTATCGGTATTGCATTGGATTGTTCTTATTTTGCTTGCAAATTATTGTTATTCCACACGTAAAACAAAGCTCAACTAGTATAATTATTATTTAAATTAATAAATTAACAATAAATCTCATCTAAAATGGTTTTATTTAGTAATTTCTCACTGAAACACTTTTGAACTGGCATTTCTATGAAAGGCTTCTTTCTTCTGACTTAATCCGAAAAATAACTTTCTGCGCCGGTTGGTAGTCTATATTTGACGTTGTCATGCCTTGAGGGAAAATCAGAAATTATTGAAATTATTGATAACTTTCATTATTTTCCGCTTTAATTATCGATCAAATAAGAAACTTTAATTGAAAAATTAAATAAATAAATTAAGTAAATTCGATTTTGTGAAATTTGTCGAAAAGGTTAATGCTGTTGACAGGTATTTCGTGTCTACAGGGTGACTCCACTGTTTGCAGTTTCTTGTAAACTTTTGTGGATTGAATTCATTTAAGAGTACAAATTAATTTAAAATTTCATGAAATTATGAAGAAATCATTGATGAAGTCACCAGTACCAGAACAAACCACTTAACCATATAATCCACCTTGAGCTGACATTTTCAAATGAATCGATTTATCAATGCGCCCACAATCTGAACCACTCTACGGAGACGATACGAAAAATATAAAGATCGTCCAGTGGAATTTCATATGGCAATTGATCTCTCATTGATCAGTGACTGGTCGTTGCTGTCTGATCTGGTTAAATAACAATAATTATATTGTGAAACTGGAAGAGAGCCCGGAGCAGATACAAAAAGGAGACACGATGCACGAGTCAAGATACATGACACCACCATTGCCGGCGCGCGATGGCATGCGCGACTTTGGTTAATATGAGCACAAAAACAAAAAAAGTGATCACCATTAGCATCAGCTTCGGAATCAGCATCAGAATCAGGGAATGATCGCAATTTGTTTATTCATAGTCGTAAATACTACAACAGCATGAAGCACAAAAAGTTACGGACCGACGAACTTGCGCAATAATCGGAAATTTGCCAGTCCCAGTTGTACGAGTACGAGGTTTTTCTTTCAATGCCATTGATACGATCCTCTCAATTTGTGGATTCAGCACAAGACAAGATCACAAAAGGCATGAGTTCAAAGAAATTGAAATGGAAACCATTCAATGAAGTTTCAAGAAACATATACGATTATATTATAGACATTTTTTACTCTGCCTTTTTTCCGAGTGAAATTCGTAACCGATTTGAATTTCTGAAAGCGTAAATGAGCTGCATTTAAAGATGGTGGTCTGGAAATGGCCGACGCGCCGTGACGTACATGACATTGAGACTAGACGATCAAGTGGAATGAACTATAACTGAAAAATGAATGAATCTGAAAGACCAAAGATATTATTCACATTTTTATACTCCACAGATGGCACTGGATTAAAGATGAAAACGTGAACTGAAGATAAATGACACCATTAGCTTTGACAGGATCAACAGAAACTTCATTTTTTATTTATCATCACACTTGGAGATAAAGTTGCAAAAGTTCAAAATGGCTTCCACGATCAATACGATCAATACCTACAAAATGAGAAATAAACTAAACAAATATTAAGATTTTCGTTGATAAGATAGCGATAAGAAAATTTCGACAACACATTGAATAAACCGTCTTCCTTCTTTTCCTGCTGCTGCTGGTATTTCGTTTGTTTTCTTAATTAGAATTCAACTCAACAACATTTTTTATCCAAACTCATTTGATAATAAATTCGGCTTTTTCTTTAACAAAACTAACAAAAAACAAGTTCCATGTAGGTCCATGAATGTTTATTTTGTTTTATTTTCGCATTTTTAAGATAAAATTTAATACTACGGCGCCTAAAATGTATTTAAATTCAGATCAGCTAAAGAAATTTTTGCTTTTTTCTCTTGCTTTGTTTAATTCGATCAAATCAATTATTGAATGAATAATGATTTTCAACGGGATACTTTTTCGTATTGATTGTTTAAACAGAAATTCCGAATTTTTACCTTGTTTTTAAGGAATTTTTCTAGATTTTACGAAATTAGCAGATTTTCAGTTGAGAAATTCAAATTCAAACAAAATACAAAATGGCTGACAGGAACCAGAAACATGTATACACTACCGTTCAAGAATTTGGAGGCAGTAAGGTGGTATCAAATGAAAACGACAATGTAACATGTAAGTTATGATTTATACATCAAATCTTGGACCAACATTTACTCACTGTTCATAAGAAATCAACAACTGAAATTACCATTTTGATATCACAAAATATACTGATCTCTAAACTTATAGGTTTTCAAATTAAACACAGTAGAACCTATTTTATCTGTCACCTCTGTTAACCGTCACCGAAAATGTCGTAGATGTCTTCACAATATGCAAAAAATTATAGATTGGTATGTAAGGCAAGTCAAAGTCAATAACACGGACGCATTGGTTTTGAGAAAATTGCAGAGCACAGTTTAAGCTGTCAAAATTAACCGACTTTTTACCATCACATTGAATATTTGTTTTGATTCTTTCGTTATGTAGATACTCGTATATATACCAATACAAATTGACAGCCGTTAATTCGCCTATAGCCGTATTCTTTTTGTAATCGCTATCAAATCTAAAATAGTAAAAGACTTGCACTAGATAGATTACAAACATTTACCAACTTCAGTTCACTTTTTATGAATTACCTTCGATAATTTTATGTTTTAGTAGATCCGCACATGCTTGATTTCAACGTTTCAGATGAAATTAACTGAAATTCAGTTTACAATTTATCCAGTTAAGTAATTTTAACCCAGTTATTATCGAATAAATGAATGGGATTTGGCAATTTTGCGTCTCATTTCTATAAGATTCTTCAAATGACCAATCAAAACATGTGATTTGACAGCTTGAATTTCTGGGTCGCAGACGTACCGTTCCTGTTAGTGGAAATGTGTCCCAGCTGATGTACGCATTGGCGTGTAATTTTGTGGGGGTAAATATATGAAAATTTTCAATTTAAACTGATTATTGATAAGAATAGTAATTAGACACGTGTTTATGAAAGTAGACATTTTGAATTTGTGATAGTAACAATGGCAGTAGTAATTGGTTAAATAATTACTCAATTATGAATTTTTAATTGATTCAACTTAAAAAGCAATACACAGCAGCTCTGCAGCAAGCATAGTCTGCTATTATCAATTAATATTCAACATGACATGACTTAACAAATTTTCATAATATACGAATAGGCCAGGCTGTGGATTGTGGATTGGATTCGTGGATGGAAATTCGTAGAAGGAAACCTTTTTCTTAGAGTAATGGGTGCCGCGATGGTTCATTGTGGGTGTAAAACAATACCGCCTCTAAGCGGAAATGGAGTGCGTGCATCCGCACTTCAAATGTTGCTTGCGTGAATTTTAATGAGACAACGATGGAATATTTTTATTCATATATACTTTCCATGTCGGTCATTGCATTTTCCCCTGGTGTTATTAGAATTCATTATTTATATTTTCCTTTTAATTAGTCACAAGAAAAGAAAACTTTAGCCAAAATTCGACTTCCGGTTTGAAATTAACGAAAGAATCTCCAAGAGATAAGACTGAACATTTTTCGCGCTTATTTAGTAATTTCATTGCGAGTGCGGCACTTTTTATGAAACTACATACATATGATAGTGGTATGTACGTATGCCGTAACGAGGAAATTCAAATTGAAAATGAAAAATAATTAAAATGAATAAAATTAAAAATACAAAATGGCTGTTCATGAATCATTATGGCAGCGCGTGTTTGAAAAAAAAACGAAAAAAAATTAAATTTTTTGATCTGATCTGTTGATGTCATGTGGCGCCACTCATACACCGATTGCGTAAAGTGTTTCCTTTTCCGAGATTTGAAATTGAATTGAAACAGGAACAAACACTTCCAGCCGTTCGCATCTTGTAGACACATAATCACAACGTCACGATGCCGCCACCATTGGCCCGATCCGACTGCTGAGTGCTGTGCTGCCTGTACTGTAGTAGACGTCTTCGTGCTGATCGTCGTCGTCTTGATCGTGGTCGTCATGAGTTTACAAAGCCAAAAGCTAAATTAATTGTTTGCACCTGGAAACTGTAGAAGAATTTCTTTTTGTTTCTGTGTTACTTGATGAGTTCAATTTCAGTTATTTCAATTGAAAGGAAGGAATTTATCGAGAAGAAAATTTTTATTATTTAATCCAACTCCAACCTACACGCAATACACTGTGATGTGATGTGATGTGGACGAGAAATGCCAACACGAAAGAAACGCTCTTCTTAAGAACTTCGTGCTACGTGGTTGGTTTCTTTTTAAGCGTAAGACATGAGGAAACCTTTGACATTTGATTCTTTGGGAGATCATGACAACTTAAACGGAGGAAAACGCTGAGATTTGCTTCAACTTCTATTAAATGTCATGAACGTTTTACGATTACATGGTTTGGATTGAAATTGCAGCAGCTATCTTCGCGACATTTAGTTAGAGGAAGTTTAAAGAAATTATCCAAGATGTCAAAGTTTTGTAGTCTTCTATCACGAACCAATCTTCTCCTATTAAGAAAACTCACATTTTTACAAGTGTTACAATAAGAACGCAAGATTTCAACTATTCGCCATTTTATTTTTTATAAAATAATTTGTGTGTAATTACATTAAATTGACAGAAAATAAATTGAAATTATTTAATATATAAATTTTTATGATAAATTAATGCGTTCTTGTCGACAAATGAATTAAGAATTTTGTACTGATTCTGTTGGAGAAATCATTCTTAAAAACAAACCTAGTTGATACCCAAATAGTTTCGTTAATACTAGAAAAATCCCACATTTTTGGCTTACAATATCTTGAATTTTAAATTTCATAATCAAAAAATTCACATTTTGGTAGATAATTTACTTGAAATAAGAATTTTTGTAAGGAATGTTTCAACAAGAACGCAAGATTTTAATTATCTGCCATTTTATATGTTCTCACATAATATGTTTGTAATTACATTAAATTGACAGAAAATAAATTGAAATTATTTAATATATAAATTTTTATGATAAATTAATGCGTTCTTGTCGACAAATGAATTAAGAATTTTGTACTGATTCTGTTGGAGAAATCATTCTTAAAAAAACCTAGTTGATACCCAAATAGTTTCGTTAATACTAGAAAAATCCCACATTTTTGGCTTACAATATCTTGAATTTTAAATTTCATAATCAAAAAATTCACATTTTGGTAGATAATTTACTTGAAATAAGAATTTTTGTAAGGAATGTTTCAACAAGAACGCAAGATTTTAATTATCTGCCATTTTATATGTTCTCACATAATATGTTTGTAATTACATTAAATGAACAGGAAATAAATTCAAATTACTTAATATATAAATTTTTATGATAAAGTAATGCGTTCTTGTCGACAAATGAATTAAGAATTTTGTACTGATTCTGTTGGAGAAATCATTCTTAAAAACAAACCTAGTTGATACCCAAATAGTTTCGTTAATACTAGAAAAATCCCACATTTTTGGCTTACAATATCTTGAATTTTAAATTTCATAATCAAAAAATTCACATTTTGGTAGATAATTTACTTGAAATAAGAATTTTTGTAAGGAATGTTTCAACAAGAACGCAAGATTTTAATTATCTGCCATTTTATATGTTCTCACATAATATGTTTGTAATTAGATTAAATAAACAGGAAATAAATTGAAATTATTTAACATATAAATTTTTATGATAAACTAATGCGTTCTCATCGACAAATTAATTAAACATCGTGTACTGATTCTGTTGCAGAAATCATTCTCAAAAACAAACGTAGTTTACACCCAAATAGCTTTGTTAATACTAGAAAAATCCCACATTTTTGGTCTAGAATATCTTGAATTTTAAATTTCATAATCAAAAAATTCTCATTTTGGCAGATAATTTACTTGAAATAAGGATTTTTGTAAGGAATGTTTCAACAAGAACGCAAGATTTGAATTATCTGCCATTTTATCAACTGTTTCTTTATTGATTCATTTTTATAACAGATTAATAGGAAAAATAAAGAATTTTTCAATTTATTAATGAAACGTTTACATATGTTACAGTACTAAGGACAGACTTTTAAATCTCCATCAGGATCTGTCAAACGGAAGCAGTGAACTCTGAATGCGATCGATTTAAAAAAAAGGAAAAAATTTGCGGCTTGTTGCACGTGTCTATCGTCATCGTGTAATAAACCCAGCACACATTTCATGTGGTTGAAGAGCCAATAATACAATAACACAAAAGAAACACCAGAGAATCCCAAGAAGAACCAGATTTCTTGAAATTTTTCAACTTCTAACACAACCCATTAAGGTTTTTCCAGTATTTCATCAAAGAGTTTGAACACTTTTGAGTTGAAGACGTCGTTTTCTTTACCCGTTGTCGATGTTGCTGTTGCTGTTGCTGTTGATGTTGATGTTGTGTTGCGTTTCGTTTCGTTGCGCCCGCTTTCGCTAAATTCCATCACGATCGTGTTGCTTTATTAGTTAGTAAGTAAAACTCCCCACTGTCTTTTCAACTCTGTGTTGTCTTGTCTTGTCTGTGTCTCAGATGTTCGTTTACTGTTTCAGTGCACGTAGAGATGATACGAATGATGATGATGATGATGATGATGATGTTGTTGTAGGGCTTGGTGTATTCCATCACCATCTGCCCATCACCAGCCACTATATGTAGTTAATTCTTTGGTTTCTTTGATTATTACTTCAACATTTCTCTTGTCGACGAACACACCACAGAATCAAATGTTTGTTCTACACTCATGTCCTTCACAAGGTCATACATATAACGCACACGGTACCATTACCTGCGACATCATAGTGGTCTTATGAAGAGCTGCATATTTTCGGTTCTACACATTGCCTGTCCCTCAGACAGACACATTTCAAATGACATTTTCAAATATTTGAATAAATTTATTTGCATTTGCTATGCGTATAACTGGTCGTTTGTTATCGGTTAAGGGTTCTCCAATTGACTAGAAGGCTTTTAACTTCCCAAAACCTCTCACATCTACTTCTGTTTCATCTACTTCAAGGTGTGTACCTTCATACATTTATTAAAAATGCATAAATTCCATTTCTATGCAGGTATGTAGGTACCTACTTCGAATAAATTACCTAAACGTGGCATATTCGAATTTATTCCAACGTTATCACTATTGAAACTGCTCTTATCAGCATAACATTGGGAAATTGTCATAAGTTAAATGCACGTTGTACGTGTTTTCAGTCACCTTTCGTTATATATTTTTATTTTATTCAATCGAATTAAAGTGCAGTTTATTATGAGAAAAATAAATTTTCAAATTTCTTTGAATTTGTTTATTTCGATTCCAGCCGCCATTTGCAGGTGACATGAATTTTATTTTTCGTTTTTATCGAATTCAACTGAATTTATTTGACATTTTCTAGTGTTAATTCGTGGATTTGTCTATCGATAATTTAAATTTTCGAATATTTTAAGTTTTCATAGGAGACAGATTCACACCCAGTTGATCGTAGTGATCTTTGCATGTAGATCTCTTTAGGAAGCTTGACGTATGTACCATTTTTGTATTCTTTGCGATAAAATTTTGCATATCACTTCTTTCATAAAATACCAAGAAAACACATTTGAAACAATGTTGCAACAAGACCTAACCTTCAGTGTCACTTCAGTGTCATATGGTGTATCCATTAGTGTATCTTGAATGATCCAGTGTCACGTTTTCATAACATAACGAATCACGTTCCATTAAAACCAGAATTCACGTTTCCTTTTTAACCATTTTTCTCATTTTTAAAAGATCAGAAATAATTCCTCGTTATCAGTTCCTTTTGTTTTTTGTTTCCTTATATTCCAACTTCCTCTGAAGCTTGTTTGCTGTGAAGTGTTTCTTAATAAGAAACGAAACTTCATTCATCTGGATTTAACGATCAATTCTGTTGAATTTGCTTGAATGTGAAACGATCCTGGCCTGAATTCCTTCTCGAAAAATTGATTGATAGCTTCATGTCATTCTGGCGATCATTCATGAGATTCAGATTATATAGCTGGTACATGTGCCATCTGATGAATGAGTGTCTTAAATTGCACGATCATGATCGTCACCATCATCGACTTCATTATCACCAAACAAAAGTCGTGCCTTCTTTTGTGGGTTTTAAGATACATGGTGTGGTGATAAAATAATAAATTATTTGCGATTATCATGGAAGGAAATGCAAGTACAAATGCATGTCTATTATGATCTTGAAGGTGATGATGATGAAAATCACAAAAATTTTACTTTATTGGAATTCATTGCTTCACAAATCATTCATCGTCTTGTTTCTGTTCTTATTTTAAATGTTATATTATTCTCAAGTCATGTGTCTGAACTTTTTCACAAATCATTCATTCATTTATTACACTTGAAGAATGGAAAAAATGAAATTCATTTAACCTCTTCGGTCACCTTTTGATTGAAACAATGATCAGTTTATTTTCTGTGATAGTTTATATTTCATTCAAAAATTGACATTAACAAATGCTTCAATTTCTGTTTATTCACTTCAATAATTTATTATTGAGTTTTTAATGAGAATAAAAAGATTCCAGTCCTATATTACACAAATTTTTATTTTAGGTTTTATTTACCCATTTCAACCAATCAAACTTTGTTGACAAATAAATCCATGGACAACAATTAACAATAATTTTAATTAATGTAATTGGTTTCAAAATAAAGATTTGACATTTGTGTGGTTAACTCTAACAAATGCTTAGTGGTAACGATTGTTTCATTAAGAACGCAAGATTTCAACTTTACGCCATTTTAAATATTATAATTTAACAATATAATAATTATAACTCCTTTACAGCAAATATATTGAAATTAATTAATGTTGAATACAAAATATTCAACAATATGCATTTATGTTGTAACACCCAGTAAAGTTGGTGTGCACAAAACCAGCCTGCAAGTCAACTAACTGAAGTCAATTAACTTGAAGACTTCAAAAGACAAAAAATTTCTCTTTACATAAAACATGGTGTGTTTTTGCTCCCTTACTTAAGTTTATTGAATTTAAGTTAATTCCATATTCACTTGAGAACGTACACAACCGGATATCCTTCCTGCCATCAAAAGCAAACCGCAATCGGCATCCGTTCCGTAGTGAATTTTGTTGCAAAGTGTTGTTGAAGTACAGTACTTGAAAAATAGAAAACAAAAAATTAAATTGCAAAAAAACAGAAAACAAGAAAATTGAATTGCACTACACGTGGTGCGATGGATGTAAATGTTTCCCACTGCAAGTGAACACATAAAACCGTCCTGGATGAAGAACACCATCACTTTCCGTATCCTTTGCGGTGCGACATCTGGTTAAGCGATAGAACACAGGCAGGATGTTGAATGATTGTCGATATTGAGTCCTGGAAAAGGAAGAACTAAAACGTTTCTTTCTAATTTGTTTGATGCAATTTGCTAATAGCTTTAAAACTCTACACTACTTCCAATAATTGTCATCAGGATTCAAAGATTTAAAAGTAAATCATCATGTTTGTAGTGTCTATAAACACAGAAAACGCATCGATTTCCTTTGACCGAGAAGCATTCATACGTTCACGAGCAATTTTCATTGAAAAATATTCAATGCAATTTAATACTTCCGGTATTTCTAGTATTATTAACAACGGCAACAATTGAAAATTGCAAAATACGCACGTAACAAGACCATTCGCAACTAGTTCCGTTGATAGCAGGCCACTTGAAACGGTCGTCCATCATTTGATGAAGCTGCCATTCTGTTGGTGTTGTCGGACACACAATAAACCTGCATATGGGGTGCATAAATTGGTGCCTTCAAATAGATTACACTTGTTTTGATTCCACCTACGATTTGACCGACAAAACCTTAAAAAGAAATTTCTTATTTGAAAATGTACGGATGATTTTGGATTTTATCCATTTTCACAAAATGCCGTTTTTGCCAAATACATCAGCAATTAATTGATTGATTACCATCACCCGAACTGATCATAAAATATAATAAATCGGCTTTCAACAACCGACATCTTAACCCACTTAACAAAAGTGTAGGCAACTTCTTGTACATAATTTGAAGTTCTGCTATTCTGTTGTCCACATGACGGAAATGAGCTCTTTTTGAGTTGTAACTATAAACATGCATGTCAAGTGATTAAAAATCGTCTAAAACCATAAAATCATGCAAAATATGTACTGTGAAGAGGTATAAAACCCACACGTCAAATTTTGTTGAAGAGTTGCGAAGCCTACACAACCGAAAATAGTTTCTACGATAACTCGACTGAAGTTGATCGCATTCCATGATTTTTTTCATGAAGTTCCGTGTACTGGAGAGAAATTGTGTCTCGAACCCACCTAATTCGATGGCGTGGATTCAACTGTCAAAATGTGAAAAACTCCTAGCATAACTGTACTTAGTATTGTAAATGTATTGTTTACTGTAACTCAGTGGTAAGAGCATCTGCCCGGCAAGCAGAAGTCGATCTCTGTTCCTCTTTGTACAAGTTTCGAAACTCCATTTGTGATCACAGCGAAATTCCGTGTGAACTGCATACTAGACTCGTTTCACGAATTTCGTTTTTGGTTTGGTTTTGGTCAACCGCTCACAGATGGCTCTTTCACGCCTCCCAACAAGTTTTCGTCCGTATTCAAACAATTTTCTATGTTCCCAGGCACGTGTCTTCTATTTTATTGAGATTTAAATTTTATTTAATTGTTTCAAAATATATTTTTCTTATTTGCATAACTAATAAAACGATTAAAACAAAAGCGAATAGCGCATGTCAACACATTTTGATGATAAAAACTTTAAAATCAATTCTAAAATTTAGTAGTTTCCTTGTTTTACAACACCATCACTAAATTATTTATTAATGAGTGAACTTAATTAATAAAACAGTTTAAATATAAAGACATAATGCGATCGTAAAAATACGTTAAAAACCACATAATCTTGGTAGCATCATCAGATTTTAATACAAAATGCTGGGAAATGAGTGAAATCTCCGGCTAACATTTTTATAATCAATCCTTTTTTACGATAGTCTTGTTCCAAATGATCGTTATTAAAACGAAAAACTATCAGCACAATATTCAAGTATTCATGATATTTATATTTTTATTGGTTATTTTTATTACATTATTTTTTAATTACAATGCATTATGTTTCATTCATAATTTTTAGTTCGTTTTCTTGTACCTATCAAAACTTAATCAAAAGATTATAAAATCCGCGTGAAAAAATCAGACGAAGAACTGAAAACAAGCGAAATTCAGTCGAAAAAGTCTTAGCAGACTGAAAACGGTCTGAAATCAGACGGAGAAAATATTCTGTTGATAAAAGAAGACGGAATTCAGACGGAAAACGATCGAAAAACAAACGGAATAAAATTTACATCAACAGGAATTGATTCAATATTTGATCTTGGCGTCAGTTGACGTTAGTCTTTAAGACTTTGGTGATAAGATCATCATTCTTACCTATGGGACATCTCAATGTGGTACGAGTATCGATAAAGTGATGACGTTCATAAAGTGTGGTCAAGTCTGAAATGCACAAAAATACAGTTTTATCACCTTCAGATCTGCATAACAGTCTCAACTCCTTCATGCTCCACAAGTTCCGTGGTAAAAGTTACAAGTGAAGTCGCTTTAAAATATCGAAAAATTTCAAATTTCAGATTGAACCCACAACTGAGTGTACCCGGACCGGAGTAGCTATACTCGTAGTTGGTCAACAGAAATGAAATAAAAATAAATAAATTGAAACGAAGAAAATCTACAAAAATTACCCAAACAAATAAATGCGATCGTACCAAGCCCAGCTACAGTTGAGGCTATCTCTGTTCCACTAACCATCCTCACAAGGTGAATGGATTTCAATCAAAAAACGGTTTAAGTAACGCGGCAAGTACGCGCGCGCGCGCCATCCATCTCGCGCGTATCACAGTAGCACTGAGACATCGATATAGGACGGGTTTTTGGAGTGTAGCGCTGGTTTTACGGGTCGTCGTCATGATGGCGGTTTTATTTCGTTTTTTACTTCTTCTATTTTTCCACCTGGTGATCGTATTCTCAATTCACAACGACTGGTTTTATTTATTCGAATCCTCCACAAGAAATGATAATTCCTAAGCTCCTCCACGCCGTGTTTCAACAAAATCTAAACTTGTTTGTTAGCCATTTTCTTCTTTATCCTCCATTTTAGTGTCTTACTATCATTTACTTCTTCGTCTCCTGCTCTGCCTGCTTATCGATTGTGTTACCTCTTGTTACTGCTGCCAGCTCGATGAAGCTTCTGGATTGTTATGGCGACGATGATTCCATCTTGTTTGACTTTCTTATTGCGATCGTCTTCGAAATAATCTCACTTTCGTCGCTGGTTTTGTCCATAAGCTCTGATAACGTATCAGTAATCTTCTTTAATAGCTACACGAAAATCCTACATTTTATGGAATGTAACCAAAAAAAGAAAATGAAAGAAGAAATTCCAGTCATTCCTTTCGAACGACACGATCGTCTCCGGTCCAAAAAATTTATTTTTTCGATTTGATATGAAACAGTCTGCAGAATGATTCTTTTGTGACTATACTGTTCTGTAATTTCGTCATTAGAAGCATCAGTGATGTTATCGTGAAGGTTGAACGAATGAAACTTTCCCCATTGACACACTAAAATTGTTTCTTAATTGACAGAAATTTCAATAGTAATGTGCATTGAAACTTGCAAATAACGTACAGAGTAAATATGCATTACAGGGCGAAGCTCTACAAAACCAGAGAGAGAGAGAGACAAAATATATATTTGCCTTGAAACGTTATCTCCGGAGATGGACAGTCAACGATGAAGTTGAATAAACCTTGGCTGCCTGACTGGGTGACTGCCTGAGTGGATAAGCTAAGCGAACCATGAGAGCATCTATTTGTACATTCCACTATAAACTGAACGGATGGATGAACATGCTTCTGTGTTCTGGACCAACAAGTATTCTGCATATACGCGAACAAGAGAAGAGACGAATGAATTGCAGTAGCATCCAGCATCCACAACATTAACTACACTTACTAAGCAAATTCTATAATTTCAGCCTAGTTTTGCCCCACAGAACTCCACCGTCCACTCCACTCACTGTTCACTGTCACAGTCCGAGTTGGAGATTGTAACCAGACTTCCTGACAATTTTCGATTGGACGTTTCCTGTTTTTCATTATATCATGAATGTATAGAACCGAAACGTACATCTGATAGTAACGCAAATATCAAATGCTATTAGCATTTTATGTTTTTGTTGCTATGAAATTTTATTAACTGACACAATTTTCATTTTTTATTTTCGAAATTAATTTTTTGGATGTCCATCCGCTGTTGACAGTCCAACACTTCGTTTCGATGTTTATATGAATTTACGAATTGAATTCCGACATTTTTCAGGCCACATAAACTTTGCGAAGATAAATTTTCTTCAAACATAAACATTGAAAACATAAAAACATAAATCTGTGGAATTTAAGTCAACACACAAATGTCAGACTACCACATATGATGTGTGAGTTATTCGTGTGATCTTGTTGGAAATTTGCAACAAAATATGAGTATATTCATTGATCATCAAATGATTTGCAAAATTAAACAAAATTATCTAATAACTGGAAGGATTTACCAAATTAAAGAAAACAAAATATGTTAATCTACTTTAAGATGTTAGTGCACCTTCCTCTGCAGTAGTCGCAATTTTAATAATAATAAGAGACTTGATTCCCTCCTGTCGCTCTTCATCAATAAAGCTCTTCAATACATTCTCCAAATTTCGCGAAACAAATCAAGCTGATTTAACAACTTACAAACACAACAAATTTCACCAATCAAAACAGTCAATTTTAAACATGGTGACGACTACACTGCCAAAAGTTGCAAATTCAAATACAGTCAAAGTTCTCTAATTTGAAATCCCTATGACGTGAAATTTCCTTCATTAGAAGGAAAAGTTCAGTTCATTAGAACATGTCAAAAAAACAATTGAAAATCACTGATTGTTTTGAAACTCAAACTTTTCCTCTAACTCAAAGTAATTTCAGTGGCAAGTTGGAGGACTTTGACTGCATTTATTCGCCGACGAAATTACAGTGTTCTTAACATAACGGTGGGTAAATGTTAACAATTTCGACATTTTCACTGATACAGACTATATAATCATTGAAAAACTCATCTAAGGACAACATGTTTGTGAATTGGATACAAAAATTTCCAATCAAACATTCAAACGAGTAACATAAATAATTTATTTTGCAGGTATTCTCTGGTACGTGACGAATTACATTCAAAACCAGCTCTAATGTCTGAGAGATGAATGCAGTGAATTCATTGATAAAATTTTGCTTAAATAAAATAGAAAAACTGAAAGTCACCGAAACCCCAAGGCAGATGTAGAATTTATAAACATGTGCCGATGGTTTCATTCATCAAACATTGAGTTGCCGGTTTGCAGTGGCACGAAAACTTTATGGGTAACCTAAAAATAACATCATCCGACTCCGACCAAATCCGATTCCAATACCACAGGAAAAAACCCAACAAATCGAAGAAATTCATTTTAAAATAAACACAAACAGGAGTTAATGATCACACAAAAAATATATATTTTCTAATTCAAATTTAGTTCAGATATGCATTGGCTGAAATAGAACATTCTCAGTTGGCTGCACTTGTTCCCTGGGAAGGGAAATGACGATCCTCCAGAAAATTTCCAGTTGAATTTTCATTTTCCTGTGTCGACAGGTTCTGGAATGCGAAACTTCAATGGAAAGGAAAACAAACAGTATTCGAAAGGAAATGAAACAGATGGGAAAATGAAAATCTCAAAAATATTCCTGAACAAAAATACGTGATAGAGTTTGGAGCCCATTCAAAATTCCAGTAAATAGTAACCTCTAATCAATTGCCAATACCATTGCACGTTGATCCTGCTACAGGTCCACCTGCTGATCAACAAACCAGAATGATGAGAAGCATTCGTCATTTGAAAATTTTCAAACTTCCTCAATTTGATTGCTTTCGTCTTTCATTTCCATTTGATTTATGCAAGATTCCCAGGCCTGCGATCAATTTCGTGTCGAGTATACGACTATACGAGTATAACGATGAAAGGGGCGGAAGTTGGATGTGGTATTCGTATTGTACATAAAATCGTTTGCATCGTCTTCCTGTTTCGAATCCATACGGCACAGTGCACGAAGCGGAAACGTGTGTTGATCAGTGTTTTGAGTGTATACCATATAGTGTATACCATAGTATTAAAACAAACACATTGAGAGAACTTGAGACTCCGCCAAATCGAAGCACATCCGACAAAAGGACGGATGCGGGTTGTTGTTCCTTTCCCAGGCCACAAGAACACCGATATTCTTAAAACAAAAATGAAAAATTACCCGATGAGGGAGGTAAAGGTATCAAGCGAAATGTGTTAACTCGTCGCCATCGTTGTCGTCACACCACCAAACCCGGAGAGACCCACAAAACTTTAGTACTAGAACGGAATCAAAACGGAAGAGGGCGGTTTTTTTCGGTTTTGTTCTCGCGCTAATGCTGTGAGAAATGGTTCCTTTGCATTCACCCTCGTTCCAAAAACACCCCGAATAAAACATCCACCTCCGGTATAATACGCACTCATGCTAACAACGTGCCGGATATGACAATGACGATGGTGGTATTATGGTGGTGGTTCATGTACTGATCGTGGGAAACTCTTAAAGTGATTTTCTAACTTTCATGAATTTCCGTAGGAAGTTAGTTTCTTCAACTTTTCCGTTTTAGGTATAGTAGATAACCATTTGTGAATTGTGCTAAATCAAAATTGAATCTTTGTACCTGCGGCAAAGCTCATCGTACCAATTGCGATTTCAATTTCCGGGAAATGTTCTGGTAAGCAGAAATTCAAGAACGGAACTCGGATTTTTTTCAATTAGCTATTCGCGCAAAACCATTTCCGAATGAGAATTATGCTTACCATGGTTGGATTGATGTAAGCTTTAGGTGCTTTTATTTTTGTTTTATTTCAACTTCCATTGATGAAGTGAACATAAATTCTTACACGATCAGCAGTTCCGGTGGGTATTGAACTCGAAAAATGACGCAATTGACACTGCGTAATGTCGTCAGGAATTTGATAGCTTCACCATTATCATTTTGAGCGATCCACGATGGAAACATTTTTAAATCATGTAAATCAAGCTGAAACTATAAATTGCCAGTATAACGTCCCAAATGACCCGGGACACTTTGACACCATGAAGAATGGAGAAGATCTTTGTTTTGCTCGTAAGCGAACCAATTGATCTATTAAGCGTACAACAACTTCTTAATTCACGTTATATGAAGTGACATACATATATTGAAATGAACTCGTTCGAATTCTACAAAGATTAAGTAATTGCTATTTGTGGAATTGTCTTGGAATACTTTAATTTTTTCGAATTCCAATTGAAACGATTCAAAGTATTTACTATCATTGATGATTGGCAGATTTTGATTGAAACAAAATCCTTAAAATTGATACACTATTTATAACATCAAATTCACCGTATCATGTGTAGAATTTACAAATTTCTTTAATTATCTTTAATTAAACAAAACTTCATAGATTGCTTTGGTCTAAGGTTAATTTCATTGATCTGAATTCGAGCTGTTCGTGGTGTTGGATGAAACTAGAGCTCCCTATGTTGGCCTCATGCCCGTAGGTCAATTTGCAAATGTTGCTGTCGTGAATTTATTATATTTTCAAGCAAGTGGGATGTACAGCAACGCACTAAGAGTAAATTAAAGATTATCTCAATTTGTTAAAATATTTTATAAAAACATATCACCTGCTATAAACATTGAATACAGATTGAAACGATCAGTTTTATTACCTGAACAGAACAGGTACTACGAACTTATAGGCTTATATCGTCTTGAATCCAAACGAAAATGTGTCTTAATAACTGAAGAAAATTTGTGTCAATGACTTTTAAAATTCCCACATACCAAATTTGATATTCTTAAGAGAAAACTCGAAAAAAAAGAAGTTAGATTTTTATATATTTTATGTAGTAAAATATGACAAAATGACTGAAAACCGATCGTTCACAATGACTTATGCTGCTTACGCCCAGCCACAAGCCAAGTAATCAGTGACCTTCCCACAGGCCTTCTTCTATAGTACGTTGTGACATCGACAGGAATCAATTAAATCCCACGCATTGATCTTCAGATCCATTTTTGGATGTTAACTCATTGAGTCTGCTTCGTGTGACTTCGAAACTGGGAAGATTCGATGTGAAGTTGGACGCGATTATGGGTAAACACCTCCACGCGACAATTAAATCGTTTGATTGTTGCCATTTATTTAACACAGACATCAGGAAGAAGATGCTGTGAAATACAATATAATGAATGTATTAAAAATATTTTTAATTAACATAAAATTTCAAATTTCATATTTGAATTTGTTAATTTATTTAAAAAATTTGTTGTTTTTCAGCAGTGAAAACCACCAATTAATACACGCACACGCATTTTCTGGTTGGCGGCCATTTTAAAATCGTTTGACATTTGACGTCATTGCAACGTTTTTATTAGTTCGCTTTCTTGTCTGTCTTGTCTGTCTGTGCAATCGATTTTTAACTAACTTCCCGATGGGCTTGAGACTTGAAACTTTAAACATAGCTCAGCTCAGAACTGGAAGGAAATGTAATATTTGCTGCGTTCCATTTACACTGGCACTGTACATGGCCTTGCTCATGTTTGCAAGTAGATTGCCAGTGGCAGTTTTACCGAAAAGTGCATTCCATTGTCGATATGGCGGTTTCGGTTTTGATTTCTCCGAAAGTGTGATATAGATTTTATTGAAATTTTGTACGCATTTAATTAAAGAAAAATTCATCAAATTTTCCATTGACGTAATAGCAATATTAGTAAATTAAAACGTTTAATTAATTCATGGAGCAAAAATGTTGTTTTAACCTTAACTGTCATTACAGGAAACATATTATTTGCTATTCACCGAACGAACACCCAGTTGCAGTGTTATATGAAATATCTGCCAAAAATGGACTTCAAACTCCTACACCGAAGTGAGAGTTACGCAGTATATTTTGTATAATGACAAATCATTTCTACCAAATAATAAAACTCAATTTGCAGGTTGTCTTGTAGGAACACATGTTGGGCGTGTAATTAACAGCAATAATGAGAATTTGGTGAATTCAAAGTATCACGCCAACGACAAATGATATCGAATGAATACCCGTAAAATGTCTCCAAGACTTCAACACAATATTGTGAATTAATTTATTTTGTTTTTAATGAAATTCACATTTGAAACCTGCTATCATGCACTATCGATGTCATTCACCTTTTGTTTTGGTTAATAATCAACTGTGGTTTATGGACAATTGGAACTTGCAGCGGAAATGGTTTTAAAAATAATATTGTTTTTGCAGGAAATTACGTCAACACAAAAATTTGTTATTATGATTCTTGTTCAGAATTGTTAAATTGTTACTTTATATATGTATAACTTGTAAGAATCATGGTTATAGACTTAATTTCATCCCATTTGCAGAAAATTCATTCTCCAGTTTGACATAATTTTCCTCCAAAACTGGCAACGACTGCATGGAAAAACGTTCACGTTTAAATTTAATTATGAACTCAGTATATGTGTAAACAAATTTTTATTTATTTATTATTTATTTTAGTTTGCAAAAATTTATTTTTATCATTGCATCCAATGGTAGAAAATTTCAAAATTTCCCTTCTTGTGCAGATGTTATTTAGTTGAATGTTCAGAACTTCTGTCTCCACGTATTTACATTAAAAACAGTCAGTCTTAAGTTAGTGTATAAAATAATTTCATCCTAAAAATTGCGTTCGGTGTGTTCATGTTTTCCACACAGGATCCATTGATGATTTACAAAATTCATGGAATGCACAAAAATATTTTGAATTTCTTTTCGAAAATATATTTTTAACCTGGAAGTAGACAGAGAAGATGGTTCTTTCAACTACATAAGTAAATATCCTTAAATATACACCTAATTCAGTTTTTACACGATAAATACGTTCCCGAAGAATACGTGTAAAAAAATATATTGCCGTCATCTTTGCCTCTTCAGAACAGACTGGGACAGATCGTGTTAAATCCAAACAGGTCGTGTAAAAAGGGAATTAAATGTTTTTCCTAATTCGTGTTAAATCAAAATCGTTTTCCATTATTTCATAAAAATAAAATATGATAAGAATTCAATGGCGTCACGGGTAAAATGACCATAATCAAAAAATTCTTCTTCAAATGATGAATAACTAATAAACTCCAGTGATATTACTGGCTCCACATATTTCTTTGAAAACCTAAATCACAACGATGTCTATCACCCAAGGAAACTTTGTCTGTGTATGACGACTTCCGGTAATTGGTTGGGCGTGAATTGAAGTGCATTGCATTTTCATGTCGAATGAAAATGTCAGTGACCCGGAAATTTGTCTAAATTGGCGCCAATTGTCTATGAGAATTTATTCATTCCCTATGTGTTATCATTATAAAATTTCATTTTATTTCTATTGGGAAAACATGATCTAACACAGAGTGATGATGATGATGCATAGATTATTATTTTTACTATTTATCATTTTGTAATCTTGAAAATTTATATTTCAGTTGAACCAAAACGAGTAACTATCAACATTGCCACAGATATGTAACTACTGCTACTGGCTACTGGAAAAACGATATTAAACCGGAAGTTTACAAATAGGACGAATGTTCTCTCTCACACAGGATGTTGTATGTTATGGAATTCTTTAATAAAAGCCTAACATTCCCTAGTTAAAATAAATTTAATTAAATCACAAATATAAACAAATATATATGTATAGTATATCCGATTTAAAATATATAATTATTTTTTTTCTAGACAACAACGAAATTTTCGGTGCCATATACGCTGAATACAATCATTTACTCGAAATGGCCGTAGTGTTGTTATCAGTTTATTTTTATGCCCTGCTTCCAACCAAATAGAGGTTATCAATTATTGTAATTTTAAGGCACGATGCCTTATTATTAGCGCAAAATGACATATTCATCTTAATATTCGTAAGTCTTTCATTAATTAGTAATTGAACATGTGAAAATAGTAACTAATGTACCTCATGTCGATACATACATACAGTCAAAGTCCTCTAACTTGAGATCGCTGTTGCCACTGAAAATACTTCCAGTTAGAGGAATTTCGAGTTAAAGGAAGAGCTAATGTATGTATGAAAATTTGAAGGGAGCGCTAGTTTCTTAAGAAAAATTTCAAGTTAAAGGAATTTCAAGTTAGAGGACTTCGACTGTACTTATAAGAAGATGTGTTTCACAATTCAAATAATAATGGTTATCTTTGAAAACATAATTTCATTAAAAACATAATATCAACTTCCCGCCATTTTGTGATTTTTGTGACGGTTGGCCTCGAATCATTCGATCTGACAAAAAATTTTTCAAATCTTGAATTTTTATCTCTGAAAAAGTGATTAAATTTTTTTACATTGAAATTTTCAGTAACAAAATATAAATAAAAAATTAAATTTAAAAACTTAAAGGAAACGTGCAAACCATGAAATACACATCACAATCCTACAATGTCAGTGACCTTTTTGGACTTGAAAAATGATCGTGAGCAATTATCACTGATAATAATCAAGAAAATTTAATTTTTATATGTGAAAATTACTGTTAAATAGCTATAATTGTCAAAAAATTTAATTTTTCAATTGATAAGTCGAAATTTTTTGGGTTTTTTTTGAAATTTTTACGATTTGTATAGCACTGAAAAATTCTATTTCTCAGCTGATGGCAAGGAAGATCGCATTTTATTCAGGACAAACTGTTCCGATCTTCTCTGTGTTTATGGTAACCCAAATAATTTGAAACTAAAATTTTTATTACAAAATAATTTCCCAGAAACTCAAAAGAATAAAGCTACAAAACTCTTTCCAAACGTTGAGTTTATGTGGAGAGCTGTAAACAGGAAAACATAATTTTTTCCCCCAATAAATATAGATTCACAATCATGTTAACCTTCTGAGAGAGCTCCTCCAAAAAGTACAAAATTCAAAATTAAAAATATATTCAAGGACGATTCGGAGTGGATGGATTATTGAACGAATCTATGGAGAATTCTGCCAATGTGGTGTCAGTGAACATTTTTGTTTAATTTCCAAATATTCATTATGTTTTTGTGTAATTTCCAAATTCATTAATGCTTCTTAATCACTTTCATGCTTTTCAATACCCTAGAAAAAATAGAATTAACAAATTTAAAATGTTAATAAATTAAAAATGATTTTTTCTCCCTCAAAAAACCGCATGACCTCTTATTCCGTCTTGTTTGTATTTGACGTGAAGATAAAATTTTTAAACATTTCCCAATTTTTTTTTTTTGTAAATCTGCTCGGTTTCCTGAAAATTTTGTAAAAATAGATCAACTACTCTCAATGAAATATAAATTTTCTTCTTTTTTTCTTTCGTTCTTACAATTTTCAACGAAATTTCGGTCATGGATACAGGAAAATTTTGAATGAAAATTTTCATTTCACTTTCAGACGTGTTTGTTTTGAAAATATAACGATGGGATTTTTGACATTTGGACACTGTCTCACCATTGCAGCACTGCACTGTTATACTTTATCCATTCTCTCTCCAACGTACAATTTGTTATTTGTCTGATATTTGGATATGTTTCTAAGGCTTGTGTGTTAGTCTGTAGTAGTTCTATTAGGAATTAGGATTTGTGTCACTTGCAACGCGAGTAGAAACGCCATCTCCCGGTGAAAAGCACAAAATCAAAAGTCGTCCATTAAAAAACACAAAATGAAACAAAAGAAATTAACATAAATATTTCACTATATTTTATTTTGAAATTTTTCTTTTTTTTATACTTCATTCTTCATCATTTTCTTATTTTCAATTGTTTTGTTTTATTTTTTCTTCTCCTAATTTAGCAATGAATGTATATATATATACCACATACATACATACATACGTTTGTTTTTATAATTCATTTTCCACAACAAATTGTTGGCTATTTACTAGAAACATAAAAAAAAAACGGAACATGAAACATATACTATACATAAAAGTAAAATAAATATTTTTTTTGCATTTATAATTTTTCGTTAATTTTTAAATTGTTGAAGAAAATTTCAAGATATTTCAAAGAAAAAAACAAAATCAATTTGAAAGTTACTTAATTAAGGCAACAATTTCTTGTTTTAATTATTTTTTAATAATTTCTTGTTGCATTTATTCCCTATATAAAATATATACACATATGCATAAATACGTACACATACAATAATGATATTGTTAAGAAAGAAATAATGAAATTCTTTTTATTTAAAAAAAAATTAAACAAACAACATTAATTAATTAAATAAAAAATAATTTTAATTTGTTTTTTTTTTTTGGAATATTTTGTTTATTTTTAAGTGAGTGTTAAGGTGTGCTTTTTGAATTTAAAATTATTTAAAAAAAAACAAGTTTGTAATTGTTGTAATTTAATAAATATTACAAGAAAATTGTTAAAAATTAAAAATTTTAAAAATTTGTAACCTAACATTGTTGTTAATTATTTTGAAATTTGAATTCTTTTAATTACAGCAAAATTATGCAAATATATATACACATATAATATACATGTATATGTACGCTTGTGTGTGTGGTGTTTTATGTTTCTTATTTAAATATAATTTTTCATTAATTACAATATAATAGTTCCATTTTGTGAGTGTATAATTTTTTGAATTTTTTATTTTTTTCAATTTTTCTTTGACTTGTTATATGTGTGCATTCTTAATAAGATTTAAAGTTTATTTTATTTAATTTAATTTCATTTATTTTAAATTCATTTTATTTTGTTACTTTAATTAACAAAAGAAAATTCATCTTTTCATTAATCAGTTATCATTTCATTTCATTTCATTTCATTTCATTTTTTCTCATGTATTTATTCTCGATTAATATTAAAAAATAATAATAATAATAATAAAATAAAATTAATAATAAAAGCATTTCTAATATTTAATAATTATCTGTTTGCAGTCTTTGGTTACATTTAAATATTTTTTAATATATATATAAGAAATATATATCCTTTAAAAAATTTGTATTTATATATATATATATTTTTTTGTGTTTTTATTTTTTAGATAAGTTTTTAATTATTTTAATTAAATTTCATTTTTTCTTGTTCTTTCAATTTCGTTACTTCTATTATTATTATTATTATTATTGAATTAATTATAATAAATATAACGAAAAATAATAATAATAATAGTAAGTAATAGTAGTTGTTGTTTTTTATCTCGAATTTCATTTATCCCGTTCACATGTTGTTTCGTATCTTTATTTAATTTTTTGAATTTCAATATTTATTTGAATTAAAATTAAAATTTAGGTTTTTTCTTTTGGATCAGTCATCGAATTTTTGTTTTTTTTTGTTTGTTTTTTTTTGTTTTTTTTTTTAATTATAATAATTACATCGATAACAATTAGATTTTTGTTTTACATAATTTTTCTTAATAATATAAATAATTAATTATATATAATAAACTAAATGATTTCTGTTTTTTGTGTTTTTGTGTTTTTTTCTTCTTTTGTATAATTAATTAATTATTAATAATATTATAATTATTAATATTCGGGACTTGAATCGAGCAATCTTTTTTCGGGTGTAAGATCGCATGTTCGCATAATCGTTCTACCACCATCATTATCATGATGATGAAGATGATGATGATGATTATGGTGGTGATGATGATGATGATGGTGTAGATGATGATGATGATGACTGCCATTAATACCGCTATTATTATGATGAAGATGATGATCGTCACCAGATGCTAATTTTCCACCAACAATAGTTGCTGGTGTTGTTGATCCTGTTGTATGTTGTGTTGTTGTAAGTATACTTGTCGAACCAATATTACGACATCTACATCCGTGTCTCGAATGTCGAGCATAGCATTTAGCACATATTGCAACACATCCTCGCATTGGCCAATAACACCATAAACATGGTAATGCCAGTGATAAGGCACCCAACCAACCCCATCTTTGTGTACGTTTATGTGGTAAACATGAACAAGGATCATCAGCACATGATATACTATCACCATCATCACATTCAATCTCATGATCTTTAGCACAATGATAGAATAATGCTTTGACACAGCATAAACATGATGCATAATCAATAACTGTTTCAGCACTGCATAAACATGTCTTATTACATACCCATCTAGATGGTAGTTGTCTCGGACTTTGACATTGTTCACAGCGACATCTTTTACATTGTGGACATGTAATTGAATTAAGTGAATCACCACCTCCGCCACCAATGCCACCAATTCCGCCACCGCCTCCAATACCCCCAATAACAACACTACCTCCTCCGCCACCGCCAATTCCACTTGTATGATGTAAATCAAATTCTTCATGTAATATTGATGATGGAATATCTTTTGAAAATGTAACTGGTTGTTTTGTAATTGCTTGTAATTGTGTAATTGGTAATGCATTTGGTCGAATTTGATTCTGATTCTGATTTTGACTTGGATTTGATAACGTCGTCGACGTCGCCGTTTGTGCTGTTCCAATTGACGTTGGAGGCGTCGTATTACTACTACCCTTATGGCTATTAATATTTGAATGTGATATTGTTGATGAACCACCAGCACTAATAACCAAACTAGATGGTGTTGTTGTTCCACTAATAATTGCATTACTATTATGAGATGGATGATGTTGTTGATGTTGTTGATTTTGTTGCTGATTTTGTCTGTGACTATGTTGCTGTTGTTGCAACAATAATAAATTATGTTGAGTTGTGGTTTGTCCATGAATTGTTTGACCAGCTGGATGTTGTATACGTGATGCTGTTTGCAATTGCTGTGGCGTTCTAAACGGTGTATCCACATACTCATTGGCGAGCCGCTCACTTTCGGGACGAGGTGCCGCCAGTGTGACAGGCGATGTTGGTGACTCTACACTATGAATTATATTTGATGATATTGATATTGCTGATGGTAATAATGGTATATTAACAATTGGTGGCGGTGGTCGTCGCCTTGTAAAACTATTTGTTGATGTTATTGTTGTACTACTTATACTATTATTACTGCTATTAAATGTATGCTGACGTTGCTGCTGCAATTGCAATGGTATCAGTGGTGCTGTTATTGGGGCTGGTTGAGCCGTTATTATTACACCGTTATTATTATTATTATTATTACTAATGTTATTAATATTATTAATTCTATTATTATGATTATCAGTATTTATTACGTTGTTATTATTATTATTATTAATATTATTGGAGTTGATATTATTATTACTAATCAATATGTTGCTATTATTATTATTATTATTATTATTATTATTATTTATACTGCTACTATTTTGATGATTATTTGTACGTTGATGTTGTTGATTCAATTGATGCGATGATTGTTGATTTTGCTGCTGTTGCTGTTGTTGCTGTTGTTGTTGTATTGGTGTCAATGAGGCGCTCATCATCGGCGGCTCAGGGGCCCTCGGACGATGTACACGGGGTAATAATTTAGGGGGCCTAGGAGGCGCCAACGGATCGCCGCCATTTCTGCGATCCATGTATATATTAACCTAACGTCCACGGAGCATCAGCCGGGGACCACCAAAATCCGTCATCTTTAAATAAATCGCCTTCTGTAAATTAAAAAAAACAAAAATATTTATTAATGTTTATTTTTATTTTTCAATCAAAATTTAAGAAAACTAATTTGATGCACAAGGATAACGACAAAACAAAAAATGAAATTTATCTTCGCTAAAAATTACATACGAATTATATCATAGACAGCAACCATGAAGAGAATCACAAAAGTCTCGTGTATTTTCTTAAATTAAACTGTTTTCTCTCGAGAAATAAACAAACTTCATTGAAATATATCCACAATTTGCGTTTATGAACGGAAAAACAAAATAAAACTACTAAAACTTCAGTTAATTCTAAAATTAGAATATTAAATTGTGTTAGTTGAAAATGTCCGTTGTATGGGTACCTACACTCGGTGCGTGTTGATTTACATGTGGAGTGAATCGTTTAAGCCATTTACGATTAAATTTACTCTAATTTTCTAGTGAGTTTGTGCAAAATAAAACATCCGTTTATATTTGAATCACTACAAACATTGCATCTGTTTGGCAAACATCGTTTCAATTCAATAATGTGATTCGTAAATTTGTCCATCAGAATTGTGCGTTAGAAACAATCACACCATGCGGTTTGATATTTTTAAATTGTTTGATTTGTATTTACACTTAAGGTTTGAATTGGAAAATCACACGGAAACAACAAAACTGTAGTAGAAGAACCAGATTTGACAGATAGTAGACTCAACATAACCAACAATGACCAGCTACTACAAGTTGGTACTACAAGTTGCTACTACAAGTACGAGCAGCATGTGACTGAGAAACATGGCCATGGGAATCTTTTAACCGTCAAGTGTCAAATGTGTGTTTGTTGTCTCGTAGATAATGTTCATTTAACTTTTTCAATTACTTAAAAATATATAAGTAAAGTACTAAACTATACCCAACACAGCCATTGTTACAAACATATTTTGATTGAAAATGTGTAAGTAACTTGGCGATCTTGTATTTTGCGCGCGCAACACGAAATACTCAAAATGTGTGAATTTTCAAAGAAATAAAATGAAAGAAACATTGATTTCATAAACAACAACAAAAATAGTTTTACGTAAAAGTATGTATTTTTGCGTTAACATTAGTATTTGTATCAATGAATTTTCGAGTTCTTTGACTTTGTAGATTTTGTACGAATTGAAAACTTGAGGGAAAAGCGAAATTGCCCTTTTTAGGGTTATGTGTCCAACTTTGCTGTCCGTTAGTCTGTCACAGGGCTGTATCTCTTGAACTATAATAGATAGACATTTCAAATTTTCACAAAGTGTTTTTGTACGGTGGTAGGGAACCCTTCATGTGCGAGTCCAACTCCCACTTTGCAACGTTTTCATTTTTATGTGAAATGTCAAAGTCACAATTTTGACATGTATTCTGTCACATGCAGAATGTGTACAGTGAAAATATAAACGAATGCGCACTAATTGAAACGGAACTGAAACCGGATGGAGTAATTTAACCTCAAACTGTGATCAATTTAGCGAATTACTGTTGGTACGGCTGGACGTTTTATAAGACGTGAATAAATATTTGAGACAAAATAAACCGTTGACGACATGATTTTGTCTGGGAAGTTTTAAGTAAATAACGTAATGAAGCATCAGAGACTGATTACAACATAACATAATATGAAAAGTCAGGCACCGGACCAAAGGTGTGACGGATAATGGAAAAGTTCTAAAACGAAAGGAGTACATTGACAAGCAACAAACTTGACGAAAAATTTGTTTAGTTTACGAATTAATAATTTTATACACATCTACACAACGAGAAAATCAGAAGAAATGTTCAATGTGACGGTAAAAACTCGGTTAATTTTGACTGCTGAAGCTGTGCTTCACTTTCTTTCATCGCAAGACTGTGCAGTCTTCTCAAAATCAATGCGTCCGTGTTGTTGGCTTTAACTGGCGGATGAGAAATGTTCTACTGTACACAAATTGTAATTTGTTCCGAATCTAGCGGATCAATTCATCGTATTTTTGTTATTTAATAGTAAAGTAGGGTTCACACGAGGTCATGATATATACATATGTGTGTGTGTAACATAAATCCAAAAACATAAAAAAAATTAAGTTTTTTTCGCAAGGTTTATGTGCATTCACAGAAGAAATCTAGTACTTCCCGTGTACATAATGATCGCGATCACATAAACATAAATCAAGTCGTTGTATAACATAAAACTGAAAGAATGTTGAGAATTGGAAAAAAAAAAATTTCACATTTTTCCACACAATCAAACGAAAAATATTTAATGAATTTTTTTTATGATCAACAACAACAACAACAAAATATATGTTGCTAGTATCAAAAATCAACGACCTTGAATGATTAACTTAAGAAAAGCGATGCGGTCTCATCGAAAAATATGGGATTATTTTTATCAACAGAAATATATAAGAAAACGATGTAAGACATTTTGTATATAATATTATTGGCTAGTAGTGAAAAATGTTATATACATGTGCGTGTGTGTGTATAAACATTTTGTTTTTTGTATCTAACAGATGTAACGGAAAGAAACATTTTCTGTGTTGATTCGAGTGAAAGAGACGAGAGTTTGATTTGATGGAATGCAAAAATCATTACAAATCCACGGAATTTGATCGTAATTTGAGAAATTTTCGATTATTAAATTTTGAATTTGAGTTATCAAAAAATTGAAAAGAGACGGATTGACTTTGAAACTGGAAAGTATCACTCCATTTTTGATCGTTTTTGGTGACATTTGCACAAAATTCTCCATAATTACATAATCAGAATTCTTGGACGATTCTGGTCACTTTCGTTAATTAACCGAATTCTTTGAGACTGTGTGCTAATTTCGATGATCAGGAAATGAACAACCTGAAGCTTTGAATTCATTTTAATGTTCATTTCAGTGACAGTGTGAAAACAAAATGGAAACGTTAATGTAGAAAATGAATTTTGCCCGCTTTCAGAGAGTGAATCCCAATCTCCAGTGAATGAAATGCATTTTCTGGTTATATAGAAACACAAATGCTGGATTTCCCTTAATGAAAATGTGTTAAATTAAAAAATATTTTTATGCGAAATCACCTTGAAACATACAAATCAACATTTTTGACTCATACTTCATAATTTCATTTTGTTGTTTTTGTTGTTTCTCTTATGTTGGTTACTCTGGGCTTACGCCAGTTTATTGTCCGCGCGCGGAAACTTTGTTTTTTTTTTTTTCAAATATGGCGGATTGAAACGGATTTCTCTGATTTCAAGTTTCTGTAGGTTTTTTGTTTTTTTTTTGTTTTTTGTTTTTCAAATTTTGTTTGTTTCGTCATGCATTAAAAGTTTTGATTCCGTTTCTTACCGGCCATTTTGTGTACTCTAGAAGAGACGAAAAGTGTGGCGCCAGAGTGTTCGGTTTATAGGAAATTAATAATACACCAGTTAATGGTACTCTCTCTTACTCACTCTATGTCTGTCTCTGTTTGTTGTCTTTTGTTTTTTGTTACTTGTAATTATTATTCATGAGTGAAACAATAAAAAATGGCAGCAGTCGACATTTTGTATTCAAGTTTTCTGGTTTTTGTTTATTACCAACGTAGGTATCACCAGATTGATGGATTACGTTGACCGTTTGTTGCGGAATTTAATGTTAATAGCGGCTTTAACATATTCACCAGAGTTTAGCTCACTTTCACAATAGGACGGAGGGTAAAACAAGAAGCACCGGAAGTGATTTTGGAAGATTTACTCCTTTATGTTTTAATGCTGAATTGCTGAATTAGTCATTCACAGAAAGGCAACTTGACGGAATTATTGACCCTTCAGGATGTAGTTGTGAACAATGAGAGAGATTTGATTGAACAAAGGATTGCAAATAATACATCGTTCCAAAATGCACAATGCCCTGCCAACAGAATTCTTAAAAAGGATTGAATTCAATGCAAAAATGCAATTATTTGTCTGGAACAATTGTGAATAATTAAAAAATATTTTCTTAATTTTTTTCTTTTTTCAGATTTATTCAAACTGCACAAAGAAGTGACATCATAATATGGCTCGGAATAAAGAGACATAAATCAGAATTTCTTTATTTTGTGAAATTGTGAATATTTCCAATGAGCGCCACCTAATAAAGTTGAATGACATTTCGAACGGGTCACGACCCTGAATCGAAATGTCAAAATCAAATTGATACATCCTCAAAACGTCAAACGTCAACAGAATCATTTGCATTTAATTATTATACTTCAAAGCTAACATTAAATAAACAACCTGCTAAATACTCAAAAATAAAATTACGCCAAAATGACGTTATTTAAAATAAATTTTTTTTTCTTTCTTACACTCAATCACTTAATAAAATCAACGTACGTAGGCGCTTCCCTCATTTAAGATTTTCCCATATTTTGTATTTAATTTTTTAATAGAAATCACGTGTTACCTAAAATAGATTTGATCCTTTTTAACGTGTAATAATTCAGTTTTACGTATGAGCACTTTCGAGATGACGGTATTGTTTTTATTTGATGTCGTAAATAATAATTATTTTCATTGTATTAAGTGCAAATTTACAAATTTCGTGAAAATCGTTTTATGAAAGTTCTGCCAAAATTTGACGTCAAACTTAAGTGAAAACGAACAAACCGAACGATAGTTTACAGTGAATTATCGGTTTTAATTTTATATTTATGAATATACCTAGCATCATTTCAGTGCAAATGTTTGCGTCTCGGGTAATATACACTCTGAAGCTTTCATTTCAAGTGACAGTTTCAATGGAAAATGGAATTTTTGAAATAATACCTAAATGTCAAAAAAAAAGTTACATGAAAACTTGTCAATTATATGTATACTAGAAAATGTATTTTCGCCGCTTTCAGAGAGTGAATCCCGTTCTCCGGCTAATAAATTTCATTTTCTGCTTCACCACCATTAGGATTTTATATATTAAAGATTGCAGCATATTTTTGTTGTTCAGTGTAAACTATCCTAGTCCACATGAGAATTGTAAAACAATTTTAGTGCATGTTTGTGTATGACAGTGTAAAATATCATAACAATTTTGCAGCATGATTATGTTTACCAGTGTTGATGGAATTTTCAAACAAATTTTCAGTGGCTGTCAAAACTGATTCAAAGTAGGTACAGTGTCAAACACAAGAAGTGGGAACAATTTGAATAGTAGACATTCACCCTGCATCGTTATGTTGTCCAGTGTGAAATTACATACTATTTTATATTAGTTTGTTGCAGAGGAATTTGTAATTGGTCCAACAATTTTGGCGCGCAACACTAATGGCTTGGTCAGCTACTGCTACTGCTACTGCTACTGCTACTGCACATGAATTGAATTTCGCCACGTTATGAAATTGATATCGCTCTCGAAAGGATAGACGAAAAATAAAAACCGAACCATTCCAGTCCAGTCTAATGGGAGTTGTCAGAAGAAGTGTGTGATATTTGTCAAAAGAATTTGAAAATTTGAAAAACTTAAATAAAATGCTAACACTTTCAATGAATAGTGAGTAATGTAAATGATCAGAAATGTTTATGCGAACATATTTGATCGCATAATCACTGTAAAATAAATTGGAATTTTCAGCAATGGCGGCTAGATCAAATTGTCCCGCGTTTGTCAGTTGTCAATGAAGTCGGTGCGAGTTTTGTTCATTTATTCTACGCACGCTGGAATAAGAGACGAATCGAACTTTGTGGCTTTGTATTTGTTGCAATAACTTCTTTAATTGATTAATTCCAAAATTCATAGTTGTTTTGAAGATATTTATTTAAAAAAAACATAACTATTACCGAATGAGACGGTCCTGTGTTGTTAGTTTAGTTAAAATTCATGTTAAGTGCTAAAATTGTGATACAAAACATTCGGATTTGTCTGATGGAATTGTGGTTGGTGAGTAGAACTTTTTCAAATTTCGTTTGATTTTGAATTGACTTCTGCAAAACAAACCAAAGTTTGCTGCGATTCAACTGTTATACATTACACTGGAGTGAAATCATGTGTCAATTTTCGAATTCAACAATTGAAATTGAAATTGAAATTGAAATTGAAATTGAAATTGCATTGATCTTGTTAACTGTGCAACATTGTTGCGAATTGTTTTGAATTGAGGAGGAAAACAAAAATTGTTTGTTTCCGCTTCGAATGAATTCAATTCATTCCAATAAGAACAAGAATAAATCAAAATTTTCAAGTTGTAATTCTCAAACGATCTTCATCGCAACACACAAACAAAATAGTGGAACGATCTGAATCGGAAAACGTGATTTCTTTCAACTTCAACACGAACAGAGTGAAACGAAACACGATCGTGATTGTGATTGTGATTGTGATTGTGTGGAACTAGAAAATTTTGTTAAAAATAAATTATTAGTAAATACACGAAAACGAGTAACGAGTGGATATGTATACAATTCGAAATTTCGTCACTACGATTTATATTTATCCCGAATTTACGTTTATTTTCGAAGGAAAAGCAAATAAATAAAATTTTAAGTGTTAACCGGATGCCTTTAATGTGAATGTGTGTATTAGTGTGTTTTCATTGTGTTATTGGAAAAAGTTTTTATTAATTTATCGTTTAAATTTAAAATTAAAATTAAAATGAAAATGCACACACAATTACACAAGATCATTCACAAATGTTTGTATGTATGTAGTTTGTATCATACACAACACAACTACATTAATTTTACTCAATGAATTACGATCTCTCTCAATTTTGTTACGGAAAACCACAACGTCATCATCACAGCACAGCATTCACTTTTGATTTTTAATTCGAAACAATATTCAAATTCAAATTCAAAATCCTGCATTTGTTAAAAGAAAAATGAAAAATCTCTCAAAACGAACTGCACTCAATTGCAGCATGTTGTCATCATGTGTTTAGTCTTGCCTTGCCTTGCCTTGCCTTGAATCAAACAACACACTAGTGAATTTTTAGTTTTATTACAATTGCAATTAATTGATTAATACGCCAATGTGCGCCTTGAAAACAAAATGAATGAGTTGAGATTGAGTAGAAAATAAAAATCAAAAATAATTGAAATTGAACTAGTTTTATTCAAGTTTTGATTTTGTTACTACTTTTTATTTCATTCTGGTACGACTGAAAATAACCTCAGTTCATTCGTGCCATTTAATAGCATTGCCTCTCGTGTGATGTGTGTGGGGTAGAAAGAGATGCAATGCATTTAGCAAAAATACCAGACAAACGTTGAATGATAAATGAAGACAGTGTAAAACGATTTCATTCATCGGATGTTTTTGTTGTTAATTCACAGTTTTCGGTTGATCGTGACACGGGAGAAAATTCGAAATGATAATTTTTTTTTTGTAAATTTTTGTAAATCAATCTAAATTGCGAATCGAGTTATGATTGCGTAGATAGAAGCCAGATCCTTCTGCTTTCCAGGCAGATGCTCTTACCACTGAGTTACCACAAGCACATTTCATTTTCTTTCCTTCCATGTTCCCACACACATCTGAGTCGCTACAATTGTAATTGTCATTTTGGGGAATGTCCTCGTATCGGGTGAATGCACGCGAAAAGTAGTCGTTACAATTTGAGAGAAAATTTTGTTTGTCAATTGATAACACTTGCAAGATTAAGATATGAATTTTTATATAATTTCCGGTAAAACTTTAATCAAACATAATGAGCTTCCATGCTTTTCGTGTGTGACCGGCAATTCAGGAATACCAACATCAAATCAAGTTCATTCCAAACGAGAGGGACAGAGATAACGAGTGAGGGGGAGCAACAACGATAATGGGGGGAAATGGAACACGTTCATGCCAAATTCCAGTGTTGACAAACTGATAACAACCGAATGCTGTCTCTCAATGAAACATTACGTTGTTAAAAATGTCTTCCTCGCACAGTACTCGTGAGCTTAAACGCTGAAAGCTTTCATTATCGTTTCCGGGATCTTGTCGCGTTGGATAAAAACGTAACGAGAAAAAAATTAATTTTTTTTTTTTTTTAAATTCTTATTTCCGTTTCGGAATGAAAATAAACAGAAACCAAAAAATAATATTGACAAACATCCGCCGTTGGACGGTTCAAGACGAGATTGTCTTATCTCTCAGATGTTTCTTTCTTGTTCTCAGCGACATTATCCCATTACTTTTATCGTCATTATTATTATCCAATGATAAACGCAACTAGCTGTGGCCAAGCACATAGTGTGTAAGGAAGCCAAGTTGAAAATTTCAGACTTTTTATATATTCATGCATAGGTATATGTTCCTTCCTAGTCATTGACATGTGTTACTTGGTTATTGCAACAATCTGAGTTATTGTACAAGCCTCAGTTTCCTTTAGTTGCGTTTATTAACGTTGTATTGTATTTAACTCATAACTAATAAGTTTTACTCGATTGTCAATTGGATTGGCAAAGGGATCAATCACCACGCAACATTCGTAATATGTTGATAAACATGTTGATTAAAATTAAATTCAAAAATTTGTTATTTTGTACTCAATTGGAAATTATTAAACTATTTTTTTTGATTAAAATGTAAAATTAATTAAAAACTGTAGTATATGTTTATCAACAAATAGCTCTGGAAACATTCGCCATCTTGATATATACATGGTGATATATTGATTAACTATATCATGTTCATAATGTTGTTTTTAATTAGTTTCCAAAAAATAATTCCGAAAGGTGGCAAATGTTTCTGAACAACTGCAACAAGTATGTTTAGCAACATTCGCCATATTGGGAATTCATAAACATGTTAATATGACTTCACTGTCCGTCCGTCTGCAGCAGGACTGTGTCTTTTCAACGATAATAGGTAGATACTTCAAATTTTCACAAACTGTGTACTATTATGGCCGCTATTGCTATAACAAAATCGTGTTAGCATTTTTATTCAATTTACAATTACAATTACACCAAGTATCTGCGGCAACATTCGCCATATTGAGAATTCATACTTTTGTCGCTGATTAAAATTTCACCACGAATAAAGCGATAATTTTTGCATAAATAATCGATTGAATACTTTTCCCCCTGTGACCAGAAAATTGTTGTATATCACATACCGCCAACACGAAAATGTTAAAATAAAGAAAAGAAGAGAAATGAAGACAAGAAAACAATATGTTGTTTTTTCGAATACCATCTAAATATGAATGAAGGCGGATTCTTATTGGAAAATCCAACAATTTTCGTCACTCCGACTCCACCATAAATCCACCAACGCCTTTTGCATGTATTGCCGTCAGGCTTGAGGCGAGTCTGGTGTGTGTATGTGTTTTGTTTTTGACGTAAGATTCTTTGCGCATCTTTAATGTATTTAAGAAAATATTCTTAAAAAATATGTCGGTGTTTTGTAACACAAGAAAGTTTGACTGGCTATCACTGTACTTAACGAAAGGAAAGGCTATGATATAAAACGACATCCAACCGAATTCCAATAGATTCCAATGGATCAGAATCATTTTATTAGATGTAGATGTGAGTTGTGAGTGTATTAAATTAACGAAACATTTTCATTTTCCCATTCAATGATTTCGTGTTTCCATCAATTGAAGGCAATAAAAAAGTCAAAATTTTGAAATTTTTCGCATGAATGAATGAAAATAAATAATTTTCCCAGAAATTATGTTCATTTTTTTAAATTTTTTCCATTTTCACTGGTTTTCATACTATTTTCAATGTCAAAAATAGCATTTTTCCTGCCGTTCCACATGCAGGGTTGAAAAAAAAATGTGACGTTTTTCAAAAAGATTTTTTTTGTTTTCCTTTTTATCTTTAACACATTTTCAGGAAAAAATAAATTTTTTTCAAAATTTAATTTGACCGAACCCCGGACCTCACGTCAACCTTTTTTTTGGGATGGAAATACCTGCATTGAATGGAAGGGAACAGATGTTTCTGAAAAGAATTTTGAAAAGGGAAACGGTTTTCTCGTCTCAGGCTAGCCTGGATTTTTGAGTTTGAACAGAGGAAGTTATTTCCAGTCACAAATTTTTGCGATTTTATAAAAATTTCACATTAAATCTACAAAATTTTGAGTCGCTCCAGTGTATAATCTTCAAGAATTCAGTCTGACGTCTTGTTCTAAATGAAAATTGCCATTTGAAAATGACTTTAAACTACTTTAAATTAGTCACAAATTCGACAATGAGCATTTCATTTCATTAAGGTACTAAATTTAAATTAGTCTAACGTCGTTTGGTTAATTATTTTTTAGTTATTGAAGAATTTTGTGACATGGACACGTCAGACACGTATGATTTAATTTACAATACTGGACTAATTGAAAATTCTAGCTAGTAGGTTCCATGTATGAAATGGATTAACTATAACATATCCACCTAAAAGATTCGATTTGAATATACAAAATTGATCTCATCTGAATCCTGGCAAATGTTATTGTATTCGACAATTGATTCCTAAAACCAAAACAATAATGAATCGTTTTCCTGAAGATGAATATCGAACAAACCTTTGGTTATTGTATTCGACAATTGATTGCTAAAAGGAAAATAATTATGAATTGTTTCTGTGAACATGAATATGAAACAAACCTTCTGGTGACGATGGTATTCTTAAAGTAAAGGATATAAGTGATATCAAATCATGTTTTATTCAATAAATTAAAATTTAACCGTCACTCATTTTGAAACAAGGGAATTTGACAACTGTCACAGTGCAGTGCGAACATGGGAACAGTTCCTAAATTGCATACCTCAATCAATCAATCAATCAATGGAACACTTGAGAACACACCCCAATTGTGGATTGTGATTTGAAAACGACATGGAGGGAAATTTAAAAAATGAATTTTCTTAAATCAAAATAAAAACGAAAACTTACATTTATTTCAAAAAGCAATTAAATTCGCTTAATTCCACACTCCGTTGTGATTGTAATAATAATCCAAAAAGCATTTGAATAAATTATTCCTTATTATAATTGAATTCAATTGATTTTGCTTAAGTTTTGACGATGTCGATGTTGAATACAATAACGATTTATTATAATTATTATTATATAAAAACACTGATATTATTTTGCTTAATTCACCAGTTATTATATGAAATAACTTTGTTTTAAGTAATTTATTTAATTCAATCGTTGATTCTCGTGTTGTTTGATAAATTTCTCGT
Source organism: Chrysops caecutiens (assembly GCA_963971475.1). Classification (NCBI taxonomy): domain Eukaryota; kingdom Metazoa; phylum Arthropoda; class Insecta; order Diptera; family Tabanidae; genus Chrysops; species Chrysops caecutiens. Next base: position 75,131,010 of record OZ020568.1, read on the forward strand.
TTTCTTTTAATTGATGATGATGGAATTAACGTTGTCACATATGCAGCCGTTGTTATTAATCCAGTAATTTGAATAATCCACTTCAAATAGTAATTTTCAATAAATTTATCATTAATTATCGTCGTTGAGGATATTGCAGTAGAATAACAACAACACTTCATTATTTTTTATATTTTTTCAAAATATTCAACTTCTCATATATTTATTTATTTTGAATCAATTTTCACATAACTTCATTCTTCGTAGATTTTCTATTGAAATTTGCAACATTTTCTTTACTTCAATAATTTTTGATACTTAAAAGAAAGAGAAAATAAAAATTAATTATTATTTTTACTCCACAACTACTTAACAAACAAAACAGAAAAAAAAACACACTTAAATATTTTTTTATTTTATTTTAGCTTTTGCGTTAACACAGCCGTTTGGTATTAATTTTTTATTTTTAATACTTGATACAATTAAAAAAATTTTCAAAATTCACTTGTGGACACTATCCAGAAAACGCGACCCTTTTCCCTTGAATTTTCCCGAAGTAACACTTTCATGCACAGATTTTTCCTTGTTTCAATTTCGAAAAAATTCAAATTCAAATTCAAAATTTTTATTTCTATACCGCAAGTTGTAAAAATAATAATGTTCCGCGTAAACACATGTCGAAAATATTTCGGAATTTAAAAATTTTTTTCTATTTTTTTTTAAAATTTTTCTTTTTTTTTTTTGAATATATATAACTAAAAAAAAAATTAATTTTTTTTTTCGGTTTTTTCTCGACGACGACGAGCACAAACTAGCTTAGCTCCCAAAGGCAGTCACCGCATAAAAAAGGTCTTCCTCAAAGATTAGAGTCCGGACGGTCGGTCGCGTTAGCATAAAATGTTTGACGCAACGCAACGCGATCAGCGGCGCAGTTGTGTTGCTCAGAAGTCGTGTCAACGCGCGTTGTCAAAGTTTTCTCGCATTGAATATGTATGAGTGCGTTGGCGTATGCAAATGTGTGAGTGTGAATATGTATATATATATATATAGATATGTAGATGAGAGCGATCTGATGAATGACAGTGTGTATGTTTTTTTTAATTAAAAACGATGACGAAAATGGAAAATGTCCGAATGACAGCTGTCAAAATTTTCAAATCCAATCACAGCACTAACACTTTCAAATACCGGATGCACGTTATTTGGTTTTTAAACAAACACTGTTTCCTTCTTACTCTTATTTATTTGAAAATAAAATCAAATAAAAACCACAAATTATCAACCATTTTTGACATATGTCAGACGATGACGTTTCATACAAGCAACAAATACACATCACAATAAATTTTGAATGTGATTCAAATAAATTTTATTTAAAAATTTCATTTCTCAACAAGACGTACTCCATTTTGTTTTGATTCAATTTTCAAATTTCAAATTTCACATCATTCTGACGTTTGCTTGATCAATGAAACACAATTTCGAAAATATTCAAAAATTTCAAATTCAAATTCAAAAATTTTTATTTCACTTTACTTTATTCTGGTGGTGTTGTTGTTGTTGTTGTTTTCGTGAAAGGACGGCAGCGGTACACACTGTTCTTGAATTTTCTTAAGAAAAACACACGAAAAATGATTTAAACAATTAAGTATGATCCGAATAAACCGTATGTTGTTCGTTATATACACATAAGAGCAATTAGTTATAGTATTTAGATACGTGTATTTATGTAAATTGGATTTTCTTTTGAAAAATTTTACTTTTTTTTTCTTACACGAGGTACTGTGCACTCGGTAAAACAGTCCTTCCCAAACGAAATTTCTCAAGCAACTGATAAATAACACCGAACCACACTTCCATACAGCAGTGTAGCGGCGTTCAATACAAGTGCGTTGTGTGCCGGATGGATTGAGGGACGGTGGGAAATGCATGGTGGGCAGGTTGATGTTCAACACAATCGCAGACGTTTTCTGCCCACACTGTTGCAGGGATACGCGTTGATTGGGAATTGTTTGAATGGATTTGTACAACGCACACACTTATGGTCATGTTTGATTGCGATGAGGTGCGGAGAAATTGTTACATTCACTTCAATTGTTCAATTTTCTTTCACAAAATTTTGTTACTAATTGGTTTTCAATCAATTTTCAATAATAATTTCATCAAATGTTGATCAAAGTTTTCAATGAATGTGCGTTGACGCGTTTATTTCTACTGCGATACGAATGTGTTGAACGGAAATCAATTTACACTCATACACAATCGTGAAGTTGTTCAACTTACACCAACGCAGCGACGTTCAACTTTGAATTTTTTATTTTCCATAAAACTGAGTTGGTGTTAGTGCGGATGTTTTGTTGGTAGTGGTGTTTTGGAAAATATTCAAATCAGAATCACACACACACACATGGAGTGGTAATATTTTTAATTAAATACTTGTATACTTGTATTATGTTTGTGTGGGACGGTTGAATTGAACTCGATTGCCAGCAAGAGTGAGCGAGAGATTGGAGCGGATTGAAAGGGACCGTCTTATACAAAAGTTGAAAAAGTTGTTTTGTTGAATGAGCAGGGGGAATTGACGAGCTGAACTGCTGTGAGAAGGTTTTTATGAATGAAAAGCAGCCATAATGAATGGAGCGTATATAAACCAACGAAAATAAGTGATGAAAGAGAGGTGGTTTTTTTCTGTTCGCTTTTTTTCTCTCAGTTGTCGTCTTGTTGTTGTTGTTGCTGTTTTTTATTTCATACTTCCACTTGAAAATTTCTTCGGGTTTTGTTGTTGCTCCTGTACAAACTGCTTTATCGTCGCCTTACGCTTGGCCGTTGTCGGTGTCGCAGTTTTCTATTTTTCCAAAGGTGGATAATTTTTTTTTCCAACTACAAATTCGTTCCGTTCTTAAAGATCTGCTTTCGAAAATATCCTGGAAATTTCCTCGATTTCCATGGAAATGCAAAAATTTTCAATTTCCAAAAGTTGCAAAATGCTGCTAATGAAACAGATGAATCGTGTTCATTCCGAGGGCGATTCTGGAGTTTTTCGTTTTTCTTTTAACAAAAATGTCAAAATGTCTACCTAACTCGATTTCCAAAAGTCGAAAACTTGCAAAATGCTGCAAATGAAACAGAAGGAGATGAATCGAGTTCATTCCGAGGACGATTCTGGAGTTTTTCGTTTTTCTTTTAACAAAAATGTCAAAATGCCGCTAGAACCTACCTTGATTTCCAAAAGTCGAAAACTTGCAAAATGCTGCAAATGAAACAGAAGCAAATGAATCGTGTTCATTCCGAGGACGATTCTGCAGTTTTTCGTTTTTCTTTTAACAAAAGTGTCAAAATGTCTCCTCGAAATGAGAGAATTTACCCATTGGCCGGAAGTAAAAATCACTAGAACTTGACTTCGTACAAGTTCGTATTTACTTCCGAATGAATCGAGTGTGTTAATGGAAATCATAGAGCAGGGAATGTCCTTTAGATTTCAAATACTTTGCGTTGGTGTGAGTTTGTAGCATTGCAAGGCATTGAAAGTGTGTTCGTGCGGTTACAATTCTGCAATTGCATACACACACAATTCAAACGACTTCCTGCATGTATGCAAGCGGAAACACAGAGTTGTGAATGAGTGGTTGACTGCGAACAAGTCAGTGCAAGCTCAGAGGAATGGTCCAGCACGCGTGCTGCAACGCATTGCGACCAAAAGAAAAAAAAACCGATTCCCGGGGCAGATGTTCTTCCAAGGTTTGGTTTGTATGCAGTTCCGGTTCAAGGAGACCATATGCGTGTGTGTGTTTTGTTACATTTGACAATTCAAAAATGTTCATTTGAATTTGAATTTGCAATTTTGTGCAAAGCATAAAAATTTTGCAGTGTTTCTAAATTGCTACTGAGGAAGAAAACATACAGTTGTCGAAAAACAAAATTGTGCAGTGTCAACCCCTTGTGGCTGCTCCGCCACTGCATATGTTCAGCGTAGATTTGTGATTTTATGAATGAAAATTTCTCGTCAAGGCTGCTCGCCTCTATTGTATAACTGTTTCGTTTTTATTGTTTTTCATTTTTGTCAAGTTGGTTAGGTTTGTTTGTGTGGCGGCCATGTAATTTTTCGTACATGAACGTCAGTGCCAGGTAATTGTGAAATGAATTCGAAACCAGTAACATGAAAATGAAAAAATTAAATCAACTAAAAATGATTTTCATTGAGAAACTGTGAGCTTCCGTTCGGAAGCGGATACGACAGAGTGTGACTGCACGTCTCTCTGTGTTTGTGATGGCCGCGTGTTACTTCCAGACACCGGTTGGGTGGCATATGCCTGCGTCATTTGTCAAAAACATTTTTTTTTTCTGTTTTTCTTCTGTTACTCATTAAACCGGGGGTGTATTGAAAGCCCCACATTCTTTCATAACTTTTCGCCCACACTGTACTGTGGCTTTCGTAATTGCAAGTACACCACCACCACCAACACAATTTCACTTATACAATGTGTAAGTCGATCAGAATGTAACGTGTGTGTGTGTGTGTGTAAGTGATCCGCCACCGCCGCACCCTCACTTTTGATGTATTCGATTTGTGTTACATTTCCCTCAACCTCTCCATCCGATGGATCCAAATCCCATCCATACAGTTCATTCATTCGCTTCGTCTATTTGTAGTGGATTTCCCCACATGTTTTCCCAATTGAACAACATGTGCCCCCGTCAGCAAGTGACACACACACACATGTGAATGATTGGTTATTATGAAATGAATTGAATTGGTTAAATTTCGATTGTAATTAATAAATAAGTTGAATTCCACCCGCGCCTCGTGCACGTTCCACGAGTCGTTTTACTTCCATTCAATTGCTCCGGATTCCGCCAACTCAACCGAACAGAAACAGCTCAACATTCTGTCATTTTGCGTGACATTTACTTGCTGCTCTCCAATCTCCATCTCTCTCCTTCTCTCTCCATCTCTCTTCTTCCCATTCCGCTCCAATGGTGGCGTCCAGTTTGTTGTGAGTATTTTTCATTCAAAAACTTTTCGATCTGGAATAATTGTTGTTGTTGTTGTTGCTGTTGCTGTTATATAAATGGCCCCACATCACCATAGTCGAATGTGATCGATAGAGATAGACGTAACAGCTTCCTGCATTGCATCGGAACGAGATGGAGTTATGTGATCACACTGAAATAAAATTAGTATAACTGACAGGAAGTTGAGTCAAGGCAAGACACAAGCAGCAGCAACAGCAACAACAACAACAACAACAACGGCACGAGGGTTTTAGTCTTATTAGAATTGAATACCAAAAGAGGAAATCGATTATCTAACACAGATAAACATCGATTCGTCTGTACAGGGGGATTGGGGGGACTGGGGCGATTTGTTATATGAAAATTTTTTGATAAATTTAAATTTTTTTTCTTATCGAGTTTCTCAAGCCGGTTGCTCGAGTCTGCTGCTGCATGGAGCAGTGGCGTGCGTTCTACTGTGTTTACTTGGATGACATGCTGTCAAAAAGTTCAACAGAAACTCGCAAGATGGCCACGTTCGAATGTCAACAGAAGAAAAACTGACAGTTCTGCCATCTTTGAATTGAATGCAGCTCGGATTTTCCTTCTCTAGTTTTCAGCGTCTCTAGCACTGATATCACTTTTCCTTGAAACAGACTTCATTTTGTCTTGCCTAGGACAGACGGAACAGTTTGAACTGGTTCATGACGTCATGTATGACATTTTTGAACTACTTCAACGCTTGAGACAGACATAAGTGTGTTACTGCCATTACTGTTTTGACAATTAAAATGGAAACTTTACTAGAATTGAAATAATTATTGCAAAGTAATTTGTACTCAAAAATAAAGCGATTTTGAAGAGAAACGAAGCAGTGCCTTTCGGGAGGAAGAGGTGACATTTCGGAATAATTTTAGAATTTCTCATAAAAGAAGACACGAATATCAGACGATCTTTGAGATGAAACGTCACTTTCATAAAAATGTTTGAAAATTTCTAGTACAATTTCTGATTCTCTCACTTCACCCCGTTTTCTGGAAGATGCCGCCAACATGATTCAAATCTCACTTAACCCCATTTGAGCTGGATCAATTTTGGAATCTTTGAACCAGTCTTGAACTGGTTCTCCTATACAAATTTGACCTTGTTACGTCATAATGACATCATGAACCATTCCAAACTGTTCCGTCTGTCCAAGGCATTAAATGATCATAACTTGTGGTGCAGACTGTCAAAATCAATTGTTGTAATTGTCCAGCTCCCACTTGCTGGTGTTCGATGGTTGGAACTGTTGTTACCACATTTCGTACAACTTGCTTTGATTGGTGAAATACAATGTGTTAGTAACATTTGACAGCCATTTTGATAGAATAGATGTAACGAAACCTAGTTCTGCATTGGTGAGTAAGTCAACCTGACAATTTCGTTTATCTTGATTTGCAAATTTTTTTTATTTGTGTTTTAATTTGATAGTACAGGGATATAAAATTTTAAAATAGAATAAAGGGTTTAATTGGTTATGACTTTTAAATTTCTGTGGTTTGTTATCATTTCGATGTGGATTTCTCAAATGGAGATACAGACTACAGTCGAACTAGCTAAATATATTCCAGTTTTGTGAAACTAGCTGAAATTTATACGGTTTGACGAACTTCATTTCGACAGACTAAATCCGGTTTATTTATCAACCAACCAGTTTAATTTTATCCAGTTGCGTACAGGCTACGAATTTAAACCGGGATAATCGAGTCAATGGGGTTTAAGTTCTCTAGTCTGTCTCCGGCATTAGGAAAGTTTTGTTATCCTTGATTTTTGGGATTTTGAGTGTCTTCTTCTATAACACGATCGTTCGACTCGTAGACAAGTTCACTGATCAACGCTCCAGAAAGATGTCTCCCCATGTGCATGTGGCATAAACAGCACAAGAATCCATCTTTCAAGATGATTCATCCCGTTGCAATGTGGACGATGCACGATTTTGGTGGTTATTTTCGGCTCAGTTCGGAGTGTTTATGTAAACACGATGAATTATTGATGAAAGTGCAACCAGTTTGAGAATGTGCACGTAATTTTCATTGAGTTTTTTCTATTTTCGAAAAATGCGTGCAACGCCTCGAGTCTGTTGTGGGGCAGGGGAAAGCTAGTTTGGCAAAAAACATTTACACAAGACTACAGTTATTTCTTACACACTTCACGTGATTTCATCACGATCATCATACACCATCACGATTCGCTTACGGGTTTCCCCCCAATTTTGGGGTTTCTAAGTTTGAAAATTCATTGCAACCGAATTTAGAACTTGTTTTTCTAAATTTAGAAGTTGGAAAAATGTTTATGTTGCGTATGGAATATTTTATGCGAAAGTTTAAATTCTTCATCGTCTATTTCCCGAGATTTACGCAAAAATCCTTTTTCTGTCCTAATAATGATTCAAGCTTGGGCGAACTCGTGCCAAGCCAAGCACTTATCAAATTGTGAAGAACGAATTGAGAAAGGAACACTCACTTGACAAATTTCCCCTCATTTCACTCAGCGTTTCAGCTTTGATTTCAGCTTTGATTTCAGACTCCAGAAACGCTGCAAATATTTTTGTCAATTTTCTTAACACATGAACAAAAGGGATGGAATGAGTTTTGTAAATTTTTATTTTCGTGATTTAAGTTTTTCTTCATTCAATAAACAATCGATTGACTGAATTCTCCTGTGAAATTTATCATTTTGAAATTTAAAATTGAATCCATGTCAAATTGTTTGTTGATTAAAAATAGCAAAGAATGCTCTTAAAATTATATTTTCACGATTTTTTCTAATATTTTCCATGAAAAACTCTTAAAAATTCGAAAAACACTTAATTTTTATTATTGAAAACATTTTCTTCTTTTTTCAAATTTTTCTCAAAGGAATATTTTTGTTTTTGTTCTTATTTTTAAATCAAACAAAAAATATTTCAAATATTTTGACGTCAATTTTGTTGATTTTGTAGAAAAGTAATTACAGCGCCTTTAAAACCAGGCGAAAATTTCTTCATTTTGGAATTTTCATTTCTCAAAAAAAAAAAAAAAATCTTTTACGCAAATTGTAAGCATGTGTTCGAAATGAATGCATTCCTTTCGAGTTACATCCCCCCGCCATTCATGCTTTGCTCCACTCGAATGCAGCACAAACATCCAGAGACCCCAAGTGTCCCCCAGTTGGAGAATGAAATGTTTTATTCATTCTAATAATCCATTTGTCCACAAGCATGTGTTCTTTATTTTTGCTGTTTGTGCTGTAAGCTAAACGGAAATCCGGTGATTTTCATCATCGCATTACACTGAATGGAAGAATAGCAGAAACAGCATCAGCAGTCACAGTGGAAGGCGTTCATTTTGAAGATTCGAAAAAAATTCAAAATGAAAATCGGGAAAAAATATATTTGCATCCAGCGTTGTGACTTGAAATTGAAACTGACAAAAAAAAAAAAGCTGGGGTGGCTGTGTCATGGACACGGCCGTGTGTTGTACGTGAATACGTTTATGTAACGGGTAATATTTCCTGAATTAAATATTTTTATTTATGTGTTTAGGACAAAAGCAAGGAAACAAATAATTAATTTGTTACAATAAAAGTTTATTAATTATAGGTCTGTGATACGAAAAGTACGACACAAATGGCATACAAGATACATCCAGATTTTTGGTAAACGTTAAATCAATACAGGTATTACCTAACGCTATTGGAGAAGTTTCAATATAAAACAAATTGAAATCGCTGAGCATGAAGTCCGGCAATGAACAGTTTTGTGAGACATCAACATTAAAGTCTCCAACTATCATAATTGGTGTAGCAAGATCAGGCTCGTAATCGGGTATAATTTTAGCGATGTTTTTGAAATATTTTAACAACGATCGTATCATGATGATGATACCGCTACCGATACAGTAGTAGCAATCTGTCTGTTCTTAGCGGTCTCACAATATGAAGTCAAATCAAAGCCAGGCACCGAAAAATTGGGATTTTTCACCAAATTTTGCCAAATTTGAATTTCAAAATCGAATTGAATCAACCAGGCTGGCAGAATCGCCAGCAACACAAAAATTTCGCCACGGCACAAAATTGTGCAAAAAACATTGACCATACGGTGACACCCTACAAAGGGAGCGTATGTGACGATCGCATGTGTTTGTTTCGATGAGATGTACTGGCGAAAATTTTGTGTTGCTGGCGATTCTGCCAGCCTGGCTGTTTGAATTCGATTTTGAAATTCAAAATCGGCAAAATTTAGTACAAAATAACCCCATTTTTCGGCGCTTCCCCCTCCGCCGCGCGCGATGCGCTACTGATCTCGCTTATCCTAGTGATTTCTTTGATCCTTTATCTATCCAGTGGTATAATTTGATTTCGGATGTAGTGCAGAGATTCGAAGCTACATCGCCAAACTGTATCCCCCGATTTTATCGTTAGTTTTTTTTGGATTGCCCCCGTATGGTAGCAAATTTAAAGACGTATTCACGTCAAAACGTTGAAAACGAAATGTTTCTTTCTCACTTTGTTCTTCACAATCGAATTGACACAATTTTATATTGACTTGCAAAAAAATTATGCTCAAGGACTTTGTCTTTGACGTGTTGAAGTCAATGAACTCGATAAAAATTTTTATTTATTTTTTTCGTATGTTTTCGCTCAGCTCGATTCGACCTCAGATTGACAAGAAAATTTCAAGAAAAAACAGCATGAAAATCGTGAATTTGTCTTTTCTTCATTTTACTCCATCGTCGCCATATTGTTCGATGGTCAGTTACACAGAGTTCGATGAAACCTCTGCGACTCCTCGTTCATTTTTTTCCCTCTGGATTCGTTTACAGAATCTGCAGGCATGTATTTTGTCCACTTCGAGGAAGACACAGTTTTAGTTGGTTCTCGTTTTATTTTTTTCGAAGTAAGACCAGCAGCAACAGCATCAGTTAAGTAACCTCGGAAAGATGAACTCTTACCTGGATTTCTGGCGACTGATCGTGAAGACGACGAGAAAACGCCATAAAACGCAGTAATAAAAAAATAAAAAACAACTGATCGACTAAACTGGCTACTGGTCTTACGATTTCTGTCGCGTATTCTTTTCCACAGGGTTTTTGTTGTGACTCGCCGGTGTATTTGTGTGCACTGGTCCATTGTGGTATTCTCTGGAGGTTCTTCTGAATCGTGTGCCAAAAGTCTTCCACATAAAAAGCTCTGTAATCAATGGCCCGTGGATAAAAGATGATTTTGATTCCTTTATTATGTTGTTGTTGCAATTGAAATCCAATTTGGACACGTGATACAAGTCACTAAATTGTACTCGTGGTGTAAGAGGTTATACTTTTTGAAAATCAAAAGTAATAGTACTAGTTAAACCAAATCCACTTGAATTCATCAATTAAACTAAAATGCAATTTGTCTGATTCGTGTGTGTCCTGATTGTATGGTTGCTTGTATGTGTGGCTTCTAAATTAACAAAATCAAAATTAGAAATTTTCTACTTGAAAACAAATATAACACGAAAATTTCCCCGCGAAACGTACTCTAGCAGACGTTCCCATTCAATCAGCAAAAATAATCAAAAATAAAATATAAAACATGGCGCGATCTAAAATGATCGTGTGGATCTCATTTCCTGTTTACATTCAAAACTCGCGCCATTTTTCTGCATCACGAAATTGTTTTTTGTTTTGTCAAAATTTTCTTGTTTCGAATATGGCAACACTGTGATGGTGAATTTTGAAAATAACAGAAAATTCGTTAAAAACACAACGGACGCAAATTCTTTCTATTCATATGACTTCGCTGTCCATCCGTCTGTCACAGGAGTGTATCTCTTGAACCATAATAGGTAGACATTTCAAATTTTCAAAGTGTGTACTTGTATGGTCGCTAAAGCAGCAAATGTGGCACGGAACTTTTCATTTGGCAGTGCAACGGAAGTGTGCCACACACACAAGTACAACATCCGTTTCCATTTCAATTTCCATTTGCACAAAATTTGCTATTTGACTTTCAACCCACACGTTCCACAATTAAAATCCATTCGTTGATCAATTTCTGATTCAGTTCAATTTCAACTTCAATTTCAATGAAATGTTTTTGCCAAAAATATATTTTTTTATTTAATTTTCAAAATTTTGCCAAATTTATTTTGAAAGCAAAATTTTTGTGAATGAAACTCATTTTCTGAAGATAATAAACATTTCAAATGACACCTGTCACTGTGACGTTTTAAAATGCATACTGTCTATTGTATTAAGCTTGTAACACTGATATTCAACTAGATTTGCATTCCAAAACTACAGACACCACATTTTGCATCGTTACGACTAAAGGAGTTTGCGACACTGTCACGTCCTAGATTCCTGTCACTGTTTACAAGCTCAAGATAAATTATATGATCTGATAGACAATTGACTCATCTTTGAGAACAAAGTTTTCGAGCTATTGCGAGGCGGTGGGTAAAGTCCAATGTTTCATTTTTAAAATGTGTTGGCTACGCAGTGTCACTCGGAACAAAAAGGACACGACACATCAAAATCAAAATGACAACATTAAAAAACCGAATGAATGAATGTCAACTGTCATCTTGAAGGCATTTAGTGTTCGCATGGCGGCAACTTAAAAATGAAAATTTTTTTCCCTTCCGTCCTTAACTCCTTCATTCGTTTATCCGTCAATTCGTTTGTTAGTTAAGTTAAAATTTAGTTCTGTTTGTTGACAATAAAAACAAATTGACATTTGTGGCGCTGGTGGTTCAAAGAAATTTCAACTTCTGACACTTATGAAGTTGGTTACGGTGTGTAAAGCACAATGATAAATAAAGGAGAATAAACCCGACATTTTTTCGAGCTACCAAATATCCAACTGACATTTGGGTTATTATTTTGGCACGAATTATTTATGTCTTCTCGAAAAAGTGTTTTTTTCTACCTCGATTTATTGCAAATGGCGGGCGTGTCGGCTTCCTTTTCTCCATTGGTTTCGGCTCATAAGTCAAATTAGGGTTTAGCTACTGGTTTTTTTGAGTTTTTACGATCGAGTTTAATGAGATTTTTTAATTTTGTTTTTCGTTTTACCAGCCACTAATTCAGTGGAAACAGTTTTTTGTTAATTTAATAACTTTTTGACGCATTTATCACTGTTGAAGGTGAAGAATTTGCACTTTTCAAACCTCAAAACTCATTAAAGACATGATTGGATTTTAGCCGGAGACCGGACAAGTTTTATAACGCATTCAAGTTCAGGGAACTATCAGTTACTTACGTTTTTGTTCCTTGAAGACAACGGGACATCAAGTTTCCTGCGAAAGGAGAGAAAATTTGCATTAAATTTAATATTATTTCAAGCATTTTAAGGATTCCTGAAGGTTTGTTACTTTCTTTCTCTTGATTCGAATGCCCCTGATCCCCTAAACTTCAGCAAAGTGGTCTTATTCCGTACTTGAGCTGTCTGTGCACACAATGACATTAAGGAAGTGCACTTTTTTGGGGGACACTACAACGTCTCAACAAATGGGGGAAGCTCTGAAGTGGGTTTTGTGCAGATGCGTAGACTAATTCACAACTGAAGAAGGACTTTGTTACAAAGAATTCATGACACAACTCAAATATCAATGCTTGAGCGGAAGTACAAAGTTTGCCTGAAGCTACAGACTTCCGGGACGAATTGCGACCAGACGTCATTGACAATACTCCTCGTGTTCTCATTCATCGTCGTTGTTTGTTAACCAAAATGACGTCATCTCAAACGCCACAATGTCTAGTTGAAATGTTCCGTCGCCATTTTGTTACCACTTCCGTTAGCTATTCAAAATAATTCACTTCCCATCACAATTTGATTTTTATTTTATTTAAAAATTTTGAGTTTTTCAGACTGTATGACGCAACATTGACAATTTTTTTTATCGTTTCAATTCCAAAAATTAATTTTTTCTATTTGTCGAAATAAAAACGCCAAAAAACAATTTAAATTAGTTAATAACGATGAGAATCTACGTTTTCCGTAGTGGAACGTGGGTGTTTCTGTTTCTACTTTAATTCAATGTCGAGCACACGCGTTTGTGATTAAGTGACGCAATCGCGGAGGATTCATGAACTTTAATAACGTGGAAACTATTTAAAGTTTCACAAGCTTTTTGCAGTTTGAAACGTTCCATTTCCAGTTGCTCACATTCGCAATTTTCTTTTCTCAAAATTCATAAGAAACTGAATACAAGACGGAGACGGGGACATTTTATGGAACAGAGAGAAAGAGTAATGTGTGTTTTATCGTTTGACAGTTGGTGTTTCTGTTTTATCTATCAATTAAATTTGTTTCCTTTCTTAATCTCATCTCGAAACCAAGATTACCTCCCACACCTTGACTGTCTTCGGAATCAAAATTTTGTCACATAAATAATGAAAGTATTCCTCAGCTATTTTCACCAAATAACTTCCGGTGTAAAATACAACTTCCGGTGTAAAAGAGTTTTCTATTTTAAAAATGCTAAAAATAATTCTTTTTTAATAAACAAAATGAATCAAAATAACTGGCACTGCACATTTACGATGCAACAAAATTTTTGATTTATTTTAATTTATTTTTAAAACCAAAAATATGAGGATTTTCTCGTCAATTTTTGTTTACATACGAAAATTATCTTGCCGCCTAGCTCTCTTTCATGACTGAATCACTTTCGTGTGTGTTTGTTTGTGTGCGTTATAAAGACAAGCAAAAAATTGCGTGAAAAGTCGATGAGTAACGGTAATTGTTTTGCGATAGACTTGTTTTAGTATTCGTTTTGTGGCTATTACGTAATTCTCAGATGTTACTTTCTTTTCCGTTTCAGGATGTGCATAAAGACAAGAATTGGGGTTGATACGCTTGAAAATCATGCAGCGACAACGTCAGCAATATCAGAAGAACTTTAGCTCGGACCGTCAACTGGAGGAAAATCAATGTTTAACAGATTTCCGCTACCAGACCAACAGACGTCGGCAAGAAGGACCTAACAGCGCCAGACAACGTCATGAAAATGGCGGACTTAACAGGAACGACCGATGCTACCCACGGTATCGTCCGCCACCGACGAACGGATTTGCTCCAAAAAGTGAACCGAATTTGCGTGGAACAACGTCCAGACGGAGTTTTCGCCAACCGTTCTGTCCTACCCCACAAAATGGAGGACCAGTCGTGTGCCCTCCTCAACAAATGCAACAAACCTGCACTATGCAGACAATAATGAACACGTCACCTTCACATCTTCAATTTACACAGTTGCAGCAAACCCAAACGATTTCTGGGATCCCAGCAAATTTGATGGGATTTCCCTGCTACACGATACTGGTGCCGCCACAGCCCATCGTGAATCCAGTGCCTTCAGTAATGCAGCCCCCGCTGCCGCCGCACTACTCGGACTACAATCTACCCCCGAACATTCACGCAGAAATGCAGTCGCAAAAGATTTTCCTACCACTCATAGCCACTGCCCCTCCAACACAACGAGTTATCCAACAAACCCCACTGCCAGCAAGATATAATAAGAAACCATCGCCGAAAAAACGTGACCACGCTCTGGCGATCATTGATCCCGTGACACATCGGGACATTTTCGACTCAAAACGCGAGCAGAGCGCCACCGACCAGATAGCAACAAATTCCTCAACTGGTAGCAGTCGCGATGACTTGAAATGTGCGTCAAAGTACGTTGAAGCGCGGCCCGATCAAATACAGGCGGCAGTCGACGCGCAGGAGCATTCTGGAGACATCAAGGATTTACAAAGCCTGAACTTCATTGACCTGATGCAACACCACAACATCAGCGCTGCCCTGCCAGAAGACGAAGACCCCGTAGATGATGAACAAGATGATGCCCAAGATGATGCCAAGGATGATGACGAAGTTGATGCCGAGGATAATGCCAAAGGTGATGTCAAGGATGATATGAAGGGAACTGTTGCTGAATCGACTCAGCAAGAACACTCAGGAGTAGGCAGCTTAATCGCTTGTCTTTTGGACATTTCATCGGACGCTCCGGAAGAATCCGATGGTGCTCAAGCGGATAACCATGACGACAGCAACGATGAGCCAGCGCCAGGCAGCTCGCTGTGTGCTAAAAAACAGTTTTCCTCGATGTCATCCTTGCTCTCTGACATTTCCTCAGCATCCTCGGTCTTAGCAGCAGAACTAGATTTAGGTGAATGTCAAACTGAAAATCATGGAACATCCCGTTACCAGCACCATCTGTCGCCATTTTAAATATGACTCAATATTATTCCATTCATTTGATTTCATTGAATCATAAACTAATCTATTTCGCTCTCTTTCGTTGCAGTGTTTTCGGAAATCTTTCCGAATGCCGCCAGGGGAAGTTACAAGTTGAAGCCGGAAGTCATGAATCTTGAAGTGCCGTTTCGAGTGAGTGATGAAAAGCGTCACCGGTACACGAAGAGGGACTTGATGGTGTTAAGGTACGCCCCGGCGTGTCTCGATGCACCGAGTATCAATAGGGATGCGTCGTGCTTTCTCCGAAAAGAGACCCCAACGGCGCAGAGACCGACACCAATGCAGCCTCACTATTGCCATCAAAATGTAACCCGAAACAGGTATCACGGGGGAAGGATATCGCGGCGGCAAAGTTGCTCGACTCTTCACAACTCAGAGGGGAACCAAAATGTCAAGTTGAACGAAGTGTCCAATGCTTGGCGGCCAAAGAAACTTCGCAAGAGAACGGACTTACCGCCAGATCAACAAGCTGCAGAAGAAGTGTTCCAGAAAGTACGCAGTCTCCTGAACAAGTTGACAAAGGAGAAACTCGACTTACTCGTTAACCAACTGCTGGCACTGACGATCGACACGGGAGACAAAATCAACGGAATCATGCTCCTGATCTTCGAGAAAGCAATCGATGAACTGCACTTCTCGCAGTCGTACGCAATGCTATGTTTGCGTCTCATCGAGAACCAGTTACATGTCCGGAAGGAGACGAACTCAGACCAGCCCAACTTCATCATGTTCAAGCAGACTCTGTTGGACAAAGCCCAGGAGGAGTTCAACACGAACGTTGTGGACCAAACGAGTAAACGCGAGAAACTGAAACCAATATTGGATCAACTGGAACAGTGTCGAGATGAGGAGAAGAAAGCTGAGCTCAAAGCTCTCCATTACGATCAAGAGAAACGTTTGCGTCGTCGCTCAGTTGGAACTGTCAAATTCATCGGCGAACTTTACCGAGTCGGGATTCTCACGAACAGCATCATCGGGAAATGTATTCGATCTCTCTTGGATCCAGACTGCGAAGACAAGCTCGAGTGCCTCAGCAAACTTCTGACAACTGTAGGAGAGAAATACGAGACGGCTCTGGCACAAAGAGGGATTAAAGGGAATTTGGATGACGTTTTTGAACAAATCGAGAAAATCATTCTCTGCAAGAAAACGTCGAGCCGAGTACGCTTCATGTTGCAGGATTTGACAGATGCCCGCCAGAAGTGGCTGGATAAACTGGGTCCAAGTTCTCCAACGAAACCATCAACACCGAATCCTGACCGCATGAAAGCGCCCAGACGTCCACAAGACCAACATCCACCACTTCACCAGAAACGCAAAAATGGAGGAGAGAGTGTTGCACAGAAACGGACAAATCCTAGGAGTGTGCCTGTGCTAATTAAGCAGACACTGAAGCATAACACCAACAGAAAAACATCTCCTGTTGTTGGCCTCGTTCGGAGCATTCATCATTACACGGAAACTGTCACAGTCAGGAGAACGCAAGTTGACGAGCGCATTACGTGCGAAATTCTAGACGTCGTTAGCGGGGAGTCTTCTGTTTCTCTCGCTCACGAGAGCCACGAGAGCCACGAAACGAACGTCATCAAAATCGTTTCAACTGCCTTGGAGGACGGTTTGAACGAAGCCCTCACCATGATCAAGAACATTCCATCAGAATCTCTCTCTGACATCATTTACACGATCCTCAGCAGTTACCTGCATTTAGTGCAAACAAAAACCCCACATCGTCTTGAAGCCGCTCAAATCGTTTTGGAATCAATCAAACGCGGACTCATGACGAGAGAAAACCTTCTACAGGGCTACAACAGATTCGCTGAAGAGATATCCGACATTATCATCGACGTACCAGACGTTTGGTCGTACATTTTCGAGTTTTTAGGTAAGACGATTTTCGATTTTTGCCATTTTGCGTTGACACCTTGTCTCTCTCGCTTACGTACGGTTAGTTGTTTGCCTTATGTTTGTGTATGTTTTTGTGTCGTGTTTATTCGTTTGCCTCAGTTGTAATAGAATTTCGTTGAAAGAGGTGTCTACTATAATGTGATGTTTTTATATAAAAATTTGTCACATTATTTACGAATTTCTCTTTCTTTCAGGACCAATAATCGAAAGTGGTCAGTTGAATGTGCGGCTTCTATGGAATGACAGTTTGAAAAACGCTAGTATGGGGAAAAAGTTCCTCAAGCATTTTCTGCAGCATTACGTGGTAACGCATCGTCACGGCATCGTCCGAAAATTGTGGAGCGATTCAGAATTGAAATTTACGGATTTCTTGCCAGAGGAGGAAGTTGCAGGATTTGTGGAAGAGAACCAATTCGAATTTGTCGGTGGAAATGATACGGCCAAGATGTCTGATGACAAGAAAGTAAAGAAATTTACAATAGATCAGATTCTTGAGACGGTGAAGGAGAAAATGAATTTTGAAAAGCAGCGACCTATCGTGGAGTTTTTGAATGAAACCGTGCCAACGAGGAGAGTGGACCGGAAGTTCGTTAATATGCTAACGAACACCATCGTCACGAGTAGTCTGAAACGGATCAAGAACTTCCTCTGTTTGGATCATATGAAGTTCATTTCCGTAGGGATTCCAGTGTTAATGAATTTCATTAAAAACACATCCTTCGAAATGGAGGTGCTATTTGCCATTGAGTGGCTGGTGAAAAATTCTCAGTGTCCTCCAGGTCAACTCGTGAGGATATTTTGCGCTCTACACAGCACTGATCTCATCCAAAAAGACACATTCTTAAAATGGCGGTCGACAAGAGATTCATACATGATGCGAATCCTTTCCGCCAAGGGAATGTCCACCTTCTATCAAAACCTGCAGGAGGGCGATTTCAGTGCTGCCAATCAAAGACTGAATTGAAGACTTCTCGTTTTTCGACTTGATAAGTTGAAAAGTCCTGTTCATCAAGTTCCTTCGGCTGTTTTGTATTGAATTTTGTTTTTTACTCAATTTATGCACTCATGCGTTTTGTTACTATTTTTAATAAATTGTTTATTATTGATTCGCCATTTTGTTTCGAATTTATTGACACTTGTCGTGAGTGAGGAAATAGTGAGAATGGCGATTGGGGCCTCAAATCATCAATTTGACATTTTGCATTCAAAGAAAGAGAAACTTGTTCCTCGCTTACATCATTCGTTGAAAGTACATGAGTGTGTGTAAATCGTTAAGCTGTATGTGTAGTAGAAGAAAAATTCAAAGTTGAATTCTAACTGCAAACGATGGAAAAAGAATTTTCAATTTTTGATCGTGAAATTAGAGCGAAATTCAGAATGAATTTGTGGACGAAGAAAATGGAAAGGAATCGTCCTTCCTAGAATTTCTGGAATTCCTTTGAGTGATTGTCGGTACAGCTGACTGCGTTATATAATTGCGTTGGAAGCCCTCTACATTCGCACACAAACTTGAATATTTGCTTTAACGTTCCGCGAATTTGTTCGACCTTTTATTAATATTGTTTACTTTTAAGGTTCTTATGAAATTCCATTTAAATGTTATTTTTAGTTTTTGATTTATGCACCTATGCTATTCCTATGTAAAAATTTTTGGTAAATTCCAGAATATTCTAATATACAAATTAACTTCCTGCGCGCCTTTATTCTGACAGATCCGCCATTTTGATTTTAACGTTCCACCGAATTTGATTAACTTTATCTCTAGATTGCTTTTGATTTTTAAAATATTTTAAAAAAATTTTTAGCACAAATTCACAATAAACAGAATAAAAGCCCGAAAGTGTAAATAAATTTAATGAAATTTCTTAAAAAATTAAATTTTCACTTAAGTTTGTGACGATTCTGACAAATCCTCCATTTTGTTTTTATTGCTGCACGAATGTTGACGATCTCACAAATGTTTTTATCTCACTTTAATTAAAGGAATTAAAAACAATATTTAATTGGAGAACTGCTTTATATTTTTAAATTTTAAATACTAGACAAAATTTATTGACAAATCCACCATTTTGCTTTCAACATTTATTTCATTTAAATTCGTTAAATTTTCTTGAATATTTTCTTCATGAATTAAAATTAAATTAAAATTAAAATAAATTTTATCAATTACCAGTAATTCCTGCTGGAGAATTAAAAATTCTGAAGAATTTTTGTTAATTGTATATTAAATTTATTGAGGAAATTCCTACGAAAACACTTCTTCTGTGTACACAAAAATGTTGTTCACTTTTTCATGTTTTATTTCCACAAAAATTCACTTTCACACTTTTCCAACGTTTGTTTGTTTTGAAAAAAGGAAATTTTGAAAAATTATTTATTATTTAAGCACATTTTGAATTTGAATTTGAACTAGAAATTGAAAACCAAAATTTCACAGCCTCAAAACGAATTTTTTAATGCGACACTTTCAACGTTTCATGATGGAAAATTAAAAAGTTTTAAAAAATTTTTTAGTTATTAGAAGTTAAAAATTATTTTTGGTAATTTAAAAATTTCCGAGTTTTGTTTTTTTTTCGACTTCAACTCACAGATCCTCACAGACACACCGTAAGGACTCAAGGAATTTGTTGTTTTTCTCGAGGAAACGAATGAATTTGTTTATATCGCTTCCTGCGAATATCCTAGCTGTCTGACGTTCGTCCTTGTTCGGGTCCATATGCAGTCGAGTTGAAACGTTGTGGTTCCGCACTTGCGCAAATGATGGCGCTTCACTCTTGGCACGCACACTCTCTCAACAAGGACACAGTGTTTCGTTGATATTTGGGGGTCGAGGAGGGGAAACGGGAGCACTCCGCCATTCATGACCCAAAAAGCTCAATCACTACCACAAGGATACAAGGACTCATTCACTACAAGCGACATCTTTTATATGAATGAACTGCAGCACGACAGGGTAAACGCGAGTCCTTTGCAGAATCCATTCAATGGAAAATCGTGAAACTGTCAGAGGATTTTCAGTTTTTCCAGGATTCCAATGCATCCTTCGTTCGTTCGTTGGTGTGAATGTGTGTGCTGGTGTGGGGAGCCACTATTGATTTAATAAATATTTGTTTTCATTAGCGTGTCCTTTTGCATCCTTGGAAAAGTCTACAAATGCCTTGGAACATTCCAATCATCATTTGGGCGTGTCAATTGATAGAACCGAAGTCCTTCGACAAAAATAAACCCAAACTCATCTCTGTGTATCTATGCCTGTGTGTGAGTAAACACACAATTTTTTTGTTTATAACATTTGGTGTGTGGTGGTATGTGCGCTACGTGCTTGTCAACATTTCTCAAATGTCGCCTGAAATGTTTCACTCGGAGGCGATGCTTTTCAAAAAATCGAGCCCTTTGCATCTTTGATAGGAGGATTCTCTCTCTAAGCTATAATAGTCTCTTCTCTTTGACATTTAGTGAAGGATATTTTGAGTTTGTTCTAGAAAATTGTTTGTATAAAAACCGAAAGTCTATGTGGGATTTGCTGATCTTGTCAGCCTCTTCGTCTTACTCTTGTCTTACGAGATAAATGAGCGTTTTCAATGGTAGCGAGGAGTGGATTTGATATTCTGCTCGTTTCGCACCGACGCACTCCGTCATAAGTCTGTCGTGCACAATCTGCACTTCAGATTGTTCAGTGTGGCGTGAAAATAGGATCTACGGTAGAAATTCTTTTATCCGTCAGGCACGGGACCAGAGATGTGACGGATAATCGAAATGACGTATAATGGAAAAGTTCGATAAAGAAAGACTGGAACCTAGATTTTGAGGAAAGGCGTACATTCACAAACAAGAAACTTAATGCAAGGTAAGTTCATTTACGAATTAATAGTTTTATACATTCAATGTGATGGTGAAAAATCGATTAATTTTGTCCAATGCGTCCGTGTTGGTATGTGGGTCTAACTTGCCTTTCATACCAATCTATAATTTTTTGAATATTGTGAAGACGGTCACGGCTGACAGAGCTGACGGATAAAAGAGGTTTTACTCATATTTCCACTTTGGAGTGGCAGAAGGCTTTTCGAAAATTTATTTCGCGGTGATTACAACAGTTGGCCTACGAATCTTAAGGATTATTAACAATGACTTTTTGTTACTATTAGTTCCTAATAAAGTGAAATAACATTTCAACCATTATCACTGATCATTTTAAAAGCGCATTTATTGAATAGTAGTAAAAGCACAGTTCACTCCAAACGCAACCTAAAGGTTCTCTAGATATTATGACAAGAGGTCATGAGATCTTCAAACGGAACAAATGATAGAGGCTCTTACATTTTCTGAGCATCAAAATATGTTGGATGTCTCCTAAGGACTTCTTTCGTTTTGATTTTTGGATCTTTGTTTAAATACCATTTGGATATTTTGTTTGACGCTAATAGTGAGGTGGAATGCTTCTCTCTTGACGAAAATTGCAAATTTCTAATTGTGTGTGTGCAAGACGGTATTGGTCTTCTGTTTTACACCAGAACCGATCATGGATTACAGGTAAAGAATAGAGAATAAGATTATTCTACAGAATTTGTGAAGGTTTTGCTCTAGAAATTGTTCAAATGGTTGTCTTTCGAATATGAGTCCTTTACATGACACACATTATGCTTCAGAACTTTGGTATGAGTCTCAACAGTAAGAAACTTATGGAACTTCTTCCTGAAGAATAGTTTAGACTCCAGGAAACACTCACTCCTTACCAGGACGATTCAGTAAGGAACTGTTCCTTTTCATTGCATTATCAGAGAGGTTTCTAATGAGAATTTAGTACCCAAATTAGACAAGACGAAAAGGGATAAATTTGTCTATCATTTCGTGAATCAGAAATTCATTTTTGAAATGTTTCATGGTTCAAAACATTTATATGGAGCCTGAGCCTTTCAATACCTAAGTGAAGTTGAAAAGCCCTGCTCTACCATAAATATATACCTCAATCAGAACAATTGATGCAACAAAATAGCAAAGACGACAATTTTAGATCTCCTTATTGAGTGATGTCCTGTGAAATGTAGGGACGAAAAATGTATTGGATTTTTTTAAGGATCATTTTGTGATTGTTTGAAATGACTTTTTCAAAGGAGACCAAGCTAAGACGAAACTTTGATCTTGTTTAGAGGAGATACAAAAAATCGTTATATTTGACCAGTTCCTAACTCTTGGTGAATATCTTGAGGGGAGACGTCATACTGGAACTTTGCAATTCGAAGATTTGACTCACAAATCAAGGAGAAAATTTCATCCGTCGCTGAATTTTGGCTCATTTTGGGAGCACTTTTTGGATGTACTTTACCGATTTATGGAGGTATCTGCGTTAACAGATTTTCTCTAAAGAATCTGGAAATTTCTGTGGATCCGTTTAGATTGAACGAGACATAAAAAAATCAAGCACAATAACCACAAGAAACGGCGGCGTGCAGTTTCACAAAACTGAGAGTTTTAAGAACTTCCATCTGTGTCATTTTTGTATATCCTGTACGCTCCCGATTTGGGCGTTTTGTATCCTTATTGAAAGCTCGAACTCTGCTCAATATGGACAGTGTGGTTTTGTATCGATACGCGCAATAGTTTTTGAGATATTCAATAAATCGAGATGGGTAGTCTTCAAAATTTGAGCTAGTGTTTCTGGTGTTTTCCTTCGGAACCAGTAGACCTGCCACCAAATTCTAGTGGGAAAAAGGGCAAACTATTAATTTTAATAAATCAATCAATGAACGCGCCTTCAGTCGTAGATACAAGAAATCTCATAGTTAATAGAGTCTTTTTGTCCAGGTTTATCTTCAAAAATTCTCTCAGAATTTGAGAATTTATGAAGGAAAAACCTATGTCACATATTTAAGACTTTTCTACCTGACTTTTGAAGTTGCAAGGAGTGCAACTTTGTAGTTAACTGAGACCTAAAGTACCTAGAAAATGGAAAGTCCTAGTCAAAGTTTTACGACTTGTGTGAAAATGTAAACAAAAGATTTGAAAACATTTAGAGCCCACACGCGGAGCTACTCAATAGGAACTAAACAGGTTGGTCGCTTGAATCACTAACCCGTTACTGACTATTACGCTCCACGTACAGGAAGCGCCTCCTCAGCCACTAAAACTTGCAATTTGTTAAATTTCGACATGTTGTGTTATTTGTCATTCATCTTGCTGGATCACTTAGAACTTACAATTCAAATCACTAGGCGAAAGATATGCGAGTCGCCTGGCACTGCTTGCAAACCGGTTTCCAATGAGTTCGCAATAAGTAGCGAAGTGGGAGTCGCCCATTTGATTACACACGAAGCTACTCAAAGTAAACTGATTAGTTCTTCTTGTTTGTGTGGATGGCTATATGTAGACACAATTTCGACTAGTCTATTACAACATGCTCGTGATGTGTTGATCAACACAAGAGGCAGAAGTTCTGCCAAGCGGAGGAGGACACGAGGTAAGACTTTTTGAGGATAATCTCTGAATGGTTTGGAGAAATGTTAAGGAAAAGACTCTGAATTGTTGAGTTCTTGACGGTGAAGTAAAGTGTCGTGATGTGATTTAGGACATGATGCTGACTCAAGTGGTCAGTGTCGGACTTCTTGATCATAATCTAGTAGGCTTGGAGAAAGGAGGATAATTTTTCCCAAAAGGAATTGAGGGAAGTCAGTATTGATTCGACCGCGAGAGTTGTGACTTGAGGTCAGCCCAAGAGTGAACAAAAAGACATCAATTCCTACAAAGGTTCTGGAAACCTCGCGACCAATTTGAGGTTAACTTTATGAAACAGTACGATGTCGGGATAGAGTCGAACCTCAGGAATGGTTAGGACTTCTGAATGTTTATGACAAAGAAAGAATTTTCACGCTCTAAAATCGAATTTACCCTTGATCCCTGCTGTGTTTAGTTCTAAGGACGACCCTCTTGCCGTTAAAAACTGAGACCATCGATTTGAAGCGAAAATTCTAGTCTCTACATTTTCCATAGATCTTTGGCGTGATCAGCAATCGAACAAAGATCTTATTCAAAATTTGATCCGAATGAAATCTCATCGAAACAATGATCGCAGAAAGTTGTTTTGCATGTCCCTTGAGGCACTTCTGTATCATTAAAAATTCTTAATAATTCACTAAAATTGTTTTATCACCTGCTCAACATTTTAATTTGTTAATAACATTTTATTTATCATCCACAGAACGACTTTTGATTGGTTGCGGAACCTTTAATTAATTTCATTACCTGAAAACCCGGAAAATTCCAAAGCCAGCCAATCAGGATTCGGCAAAATTCTAAATTGCATCCAGAGATGCATCAGTCCGAAACCCAAAGAAGAGGCTCCCCTTGTGTGTGGGTTTCGTTCGAGTCCTCCCCGACAGGGAGGACCTTGAAAACTATCGAAAGAATCCTTCAGAAAAAACGGAAAATGAATGCCAGGAAGTCTGTCAGGATGCAAAGCCCAGAGGGTACCAATTGCGGCCCACCTTTTTTAGCGTTGGCGGGAAAATCCTGCAGTCCTGGAGTAAAGGATGATGCGTGGGTTCACAGGCGTGACCTAGACATTGAACACTTCATCGTTGTATTGATGTGCCAACGACTCCACCCAAAGCCACCTACGCATTTCGATTTCATGGCCAGTTGCTATAGCAACGTAGCACACATCCTCCGACATGTCCTGGAACCGAATTCGGGTCCTTACACAATCAAGAAATTTAATATTCCCAAGCACAAGGATATTCTAACACTTTTCCGTGTTATGTATCTGTGTCGCGTGTGTGTATGTGTGTGGAGCTTTTGTTGCTTTTGTGTTTATCAATCCCTCCACGAAGGTCAAGGTTGAGGGATCTGAGGATAATTCGAGAAGCGAGTGTCACAGGGTGCTTCAGGATATTCAAAATTTTTCCGTGGAATCTTTCATTTTAAATCCTTGCAATATTGTCCCAGAATCCGTTATTCATTTAATCATCTGGAAAATAACAATCGCAACGTAAATATCAGTTGTAGTTATGACGCAAACCAGGCATTTGACAGTTGGATTGGTAAAAGCCAAGAGAACTGTGGAAAATCCCAGGATTCTTTACATTTTTGAAGATTTCCAACAATCCACTATGGATCAAAATCATTTCCTTGTGGATATCCCTACGCAAACCCGTCATTTGACAATTGGCTTGATGGAACTCCAAGGGAAGAGGGTGTTACTGGGGACACTTCTATGTTACTAATTTATAGTAACAGGGTGTTCCCTAAGACAGTTCTTTTCGTTTTGACGGATTCGCGTTTATCGCCTCCAAACAATGATTTGATGAAGTTTTGTTTTCAAAATTCCCACGATTCTTGTCTGCCACAAGTTTTTTGTTTGACAAACCAACAAAACCTTATCAAAAAATCCAGTGATAAGACCCAAACAAACAGAACACCTCGCCTTAAATCCAACGCCCAGTCGTCAGAGTGAATTTTTTTACTTCCGCTACCGCTTGAAACTTGAAGTCAACATTTGATAAAGTCCATGTGTTTTTGTACACCTTTTGGGAATTGGGTTTGTTATCACCGGATTTAGTTATTTTCGTTATCATTAGGCTTTTGAATGTGGATACAAAATTTTTCATTTCAGAAACATAGCTTCAACGCGACTGACGTGTTCTGTGCTTTTAAAAATCCAGGACGAATGATTCAATTTGAAGTGTTGTACATGTTTTGAAAGAAATATTCACGGATCTTTGTTCTAAATGATGTGAATCTATGGAATTTTTGAGACGGAAATCTCGCGAAACGGCTTGATCCATTAAAATGTTCTGCATTGAAGCGTATGCTCCTGAAGAAGAAAACACTGACGATTCGCAAAAGGGATCAAAACGGAAAAGAAGACAACCCCGATCAGTAACATTCCATGAACGCCTTTACTAACGTTTGGCCAATGGTTGTGTGGCGCTGCAAACTGAAATTGGGGCATCTGTAGCTGACAATGTGGCTCCCTGTGATGGTACTGTTTGCAGATGGTTTTATGACAAATTCAGTGTGACTTCATTCATAATTATTATTATTTTAAATTGGTTGGTAATCCACCCTGTGAATGCAACACAATTACAAGGAAAATAATAATACGAATGGCATAAGCTTCGATGCCATTTCGATAAGGGTTCCAGTTTGAAAATCAAGGACGGAGACAAGTGAAAATTCAACAAACAAACTGTCAAAATTTGTGGAATGAACTAAATGTTTCCACTTTACTCAAAGCCATCTATTAGCCATTTGTCGAACTTCATGCATGTTTCCTTTTGTGATTCCACCAAGAACAATAGTGAAGTAGAAATTTTGAATTTGATACTTTGCTTGAATTGCTATTAACTGACAGTGGCTTACAAAATTGCTTTAATTGACAGTGGCTTACAAAATTGAACGCTGGTCGTCAAGTGTCTTCCAAATTTTAATTATGATTTTATTAATTTTTCTTAAAACTAATTTCACTTTAAGAAAATTTTGAATAAATTTTTAATTTCACGTCCAATGGTGATCGTTTCCGTTCGTTCCTGTTAAGGTGTGACCAGTTGCCTTAAACAGATACATAACTTAAAAAGTATCTTTGACCAAACAATTCCAAAATGGTTGTCTCACGATCACGACCAGCAAGCTGTAGCCTGTTGAACGCATGTAGAAGCGCGATGGTCATCCGGTGGCTTATTGTGACCGCTTGTTATGGACGCATTTGTCATTGGACAGTCTAAATTAGTCAATGTTGGTTAACCGCTGTAAATGTAAATGCAAATGCAATATCCGGCCTCGTTGCTAATTGAATTGTATATTGATCATTGAGTTCCATGACAGATTCACCCTCACCTGTGTTGCAGGTGGGACAACTTCAAATGTGGGCCAACATGGCATGATGGCGTCATTCGATTTTCTATTGCGTTTTTGATTGATTAATATAGTTCAGTGAAATTTCCATTGAACTGAAAGTAAAAGTCGAATCGAAAATATTTTTATTCCATGAATTGTAGCACACCAGACATGCGGAGGCAGAAAGTGTAGGAGATCTTGAAAGTGTGTAAGTACTTCTTGTACACTGTTCAATGAACTGCGGAGGCCTCCGTGACAATTTTGTTACAAAATTTATCAGAAAATTTCCACAACAACGTCATCCATTTTGTCTTGTTGTCCTCCATGACCGCTATGACCACCCAAATTCTAGGGATGTCAAGGAATTCCCTAATTCTAATGAATTGGAAAAAGTAAATGTCTCGAATTTGTTCGGAATGCGGATAATTTGTCAATTAAAGTAATTTAAAGGATCAATTACCGCCATTTTGGATTTATATGTTTACCAAAAAATGACTGCGATGGAATGTACTTTCAGTGACCTTTTTGTGCTTCTGTTTAATTGCAGAATTTCAGGAAATCCACTCAATTATGTTGACAGTGAATTTGGAAGTGCAGGTATGGTACCTTATGGCTCCATTGAAATTTCAAGTATTTCCATCGTTTCCTTACAAAGAAAATTGTCCAGGAATCCTGTCCAAGTTCTGCGTTCTCTTCTTGTCCAAATGAATGCGACGTCTTCTCGAAGTGGTTTGTCAAAATTTTACCTATAGTCGCTAGGTGTGTCTCCTTTTGATGTTTTTGAGGAATTAATTTACCCACCACTATCCACTATCCAAACAGGATTCTGGCCATTCTCATGATGTTACAGACAATGTCCACGAAAATTGTGTGGGGAAGTTTCCAAGCATATTTAACAATCCGAGGATTAATAACTTTCCACTAGTCCAGATCCTTGACATTCTCCCACCGTAGCGCGTGTATCTAACAATGAACGAAAATAGAACAGAAATAAAACAGAAACGCTCTTCAAGCTACAGGGTCTTTCTACTCAAAAGGACTTTCCGGAAAAATTTCTTTTTATAGTCACAGAACCACGTGAACTACATATTTTCAATTTCTTACTCCACGTGTTCATTGCAGAATGGATCCTTCCAAAGGATAGTCCGTTTTAAACTCGAGGACACATTCATTAGATTCACCGAAATCGTATTGACAATTATTTTCCAGAATTGTTGACTTTTCCATCTCTTTGCACTTGCACGGATTCCAAGGACGAAAATTCTATTTTTGGATTTGTTTTATTTAGCAGGATTAAAAACAAATAAAACTTTTCCGTTTTTCTTCCCATTTCAGGCATTTTAATTTCGTCCTCAAAATGGTTGACACATGACCGGATACAAGAAGGATATCTTGAAGGACGAAATTTGAAGGATGCTAATGGAAATTTCCCAACATGAAAAACGAAATTCTATTTTAAGAAACATTCAATTTCTATCCTGGCTGAACAAAAGGAAAAGCGAATAACAGAAATTTTTCAGGAGTCAACACGACCAGGAAGGATCTAAAAATAACCTGGCAAGGACATTCAATGACAAATTCATCCCCCATTTCATTCAGAATTAGGTCATTCTATTTTTAGCATCAAAAGGTTTTTGATCCTTTTTCCAATTCGAACTTAGCCCCCATAACATCCACCCCATTCCATACCATTCTGGAAGTAACCCTGCGGGATACAAAACAAACTTGAATGAATACAATGTTTGTTCGAATCAGAATTTCCATTCAAAATGGCGTTTCCTTGTACAAGGACACAAGAAACTTCCATCAATCAATTTTGAAAAAAAAATTTTCCACAATTTCTTCGGATCCTTGTCACCCTGTGAGGTGAATTGTGTGGTGCTGCTCCCCATTTTGCTGACGTCATTCGAGGTGAATACGAAATTGGGTCAATTGGAGTGGAGCTCCATTCAATGTTGGCCCTTATTCAAAGCAGGAAAAAAGCTTTATCACATTTTGGGGCGAAGATGAGCGCATACTCAATTGTTGGGGCTTGCCGTGAATGGTGATGTTCAATGGGAACCTTCAACTTGTCCTCGATGAGAAAAGGAGAAAATGTTGCCAGGAATTAGGGTGGCACACCCATCCACCAAAAAATGTTAACCAAAATATTTTGAAGCATATCCCTGAATGGCTCCAAGTAATCCTTGTTTGTTTTGGTTCTATTTTTAGGGACGATTTAGAGAGTATTTTATTTTTAGCGAAAATGGATACACATTTCGAGGGCTGGGGGGGATACAGATACACACAGACATTTTAATGGTGATGCTGTCTCTACTCAATGTTGTCTCATCAAGTATCGAGTGACAGAAGGATCAAGTTATTGGGCATTTTGTAACCACAAATTAATTGGGGGGAAAATTTTTACGTTCCACGTTTTGGGGACAATTAAATTCATTTGATGATGGTATTCAATTCGTGGACAAAAATAGCATCAATAGATGAAGGTGTGGTATCTTATTCTTTGTGATATCTAAATGACGGACACATCTCAGTTGAGGATTACGAACTGGTTACTTGAGAAGTCGTTTCCATTGTTGTACCCCTTTCCTTGAGAATCATCTTCGATTGTAAAAGGTTTTCCTCAATTTCAATTCAACAAAAACATCTTGAACAAATATAATAATCGGATTTTGTGCTAAATCACGTACAACGAAACAAAAGTGACATTTTTTTTGCATAATTCCGTGAAGACACAGTTGCGTCTTAAGAATATTTTCTCAAAAGAAATTTCAAATTCACTTCCTCGGGCATTCGTTTCAATGAATTTGAATAGAGAAGAAAACATTTTACGCGTTATATTTCACATCCACGTCCATTTGAACGCATCCAAAATGGCGTCGATGAAACGTGGCATTCATTTGATCGCGATTTGGGTTAATGAGATGTAAAGAAGCGTTTCCATTCAACAGAAAGAAACTCTAGTCTCTTCAAAGGCACTTGAAAATTTTATTTTCATTCATCCTAGAACCTGGAGGCTCTTCACTTTTCTGTCTTCATGACAAGGATTTGTTGATGGTATCACTTCATTCCGGGTGCTATAATCACAACGCACGTGCAGGTTTATATGAAAGACGAAGATATCTAATGTATTCATGTTTGAAATTCCTCCAGTACCTGAGTGACATCACCTCGCAGTGTAGAATTATCGAGAAACCAGCATATTTCTAGCAATTGAATGTAGATGTCACCACATTGAGCAGGAGTGCCATAAGGATAAAACAAGAGTCGATTTAGTCTACTTTTAACTTCGACATTCCCTGAGAGCTGTACCTAACCTAATAATCCTTTTTGAAGGAAAATATTTCAACTAATCGAACTAGGAAGTCGTTAGTTTGTGATTTAGATAGAAAAACAGAATAAATTTAGTTTTTCTTTCGATTTAATAATGGAATTTCCTCCACATCATCAAGAATTTCACCTGGAAAGGTATTACAATTCAAGGAAATTTAATTTTTCAAAATGTAGGTGTCGCTGCTGTTGAGTCAAGTTAATTCAATTAAATTGTTTTATTTGTCAATTTCAACAAATAATTTACTAATTTTTATAAGAAATATTATAGTTTTTAAAAACGAATTTTTGCTAATCGAATCCTTAACAATCTCGCAGAAAACACCAAGAGAATCCACAAAAATTATGAAAATTTCAAAAATACATACCTGGAAAACCTTTCTAGAACCGAAATGATCTTCGAATTTTGGACAGGAAAGCTTATAACTAATTTTCACAACACCTCACTCACTTAATATCTGCACAAATATCACTTGGGAATCACTTGAGAATCATAAGAAAATCACTTCAATTGGAATATGGAATTTAAGGATATTATTTAATGGGACTTTTGGGGAAAGGATTTTCACACTTTTCCTATTAAGTTTCACAAAATTCTCTACAGACTTTACTTTCAAATATTACAGGGAATCTGATAGTCCCAGCACAAAACGTCCTGTTGCAAATGATTGCAGACAACAAATAAAGTTGAGTTTAAGTCCAACAATCACCTAAACCTCGTAGTACCTAAGTTAGGTTGAGAGTAAAGGCAAGAATGAGGACATGATTCTGATATAGGCGCACACAGAAGAGCAGAGCGAAAAAACTGTAAACCATCAAGTTCGAAGATTGAAAACTGGGTCACGAATCATTTTCGTCCTGATAAGGACACACTATGTTGGAGATGCATCTAGTTAGAGTGATAGAAAAAGCTAAAGCCTAGACCAAGAGTTGTATTCCATTCATAACGATTTGCGTCATTCAGAAATGCATCCAGGGAAAAGTAGACCATTGTAGGGCATTCACCCTTCTCCGTTGATTCGTATTCTGTCCCTCATTTTAAGGTTTACCAAGTGTGAGAAGGATGGTTATATCCCTATCTCCAGTAAGCTCAGAGAATGGAGCCAGTTCGAGAAGGTTCAATGAAACGGATTTGACCCAGTTTCGTTGCGCCATAAAGTGCGGGAATAAAACGAAGCAACATGTCCCTGAAGTCACCCGCAGTTGGGGAAGGGAAGAACCAAAACTCTACCCAATCCAGGGGAATTATCTCATACTATTCATTACAAGGACACTCCATCAAACCCATGAATACCATGAATGAAGACATTCTTAGAACGATACGAAAATTGTGTGAATTGAAAATGGCCGACTTATGTGTGTTTTGGACTAGACACCATTTCGATGACGTGCGCATGGCATTCCTTTTTCGTACGAAAATAGGTTAAAGTCCTTGTAGAATCTATTTTTAGAACTTTTCAATGGATACATCGAATTGTGATTTTGTGTGGAAGGGGATTTGAGTGATTCGATTTGAATCCTGCGGCACACCTTGAATTGAGTTTGTCGCCATTTTGAGAAATTCACGCTACGAATTTGGGATAAAAATAAC
Organism: Chrysops caecutiens; assembly: GCA_963971475.1. Lineage (NCBI taxonomy): Eukaryota > Metazoa > Arthropoda > Insecta > Diptera > Tabanidae > Chrysops > Chrysops caecutiens. Next base: position 75,162,901 of record OZ020568.1, read on the forward strand.
TCAAAAGAGGTACAGGATAATGCTTTCATTCCATTCTTAAATCATCCATGTCTTATTATCCGTAAGAGGAGAATCTTCAATTGAAATTTTAAGGACATTCTCTATAATTCGATGGAACCACTCCCAGTTCTAGAAAAATCACAGGAACTGGATTTCAAGGATTTAAGTGTCATTGATGTCAATCAATTGACAAAGGATTCTAAGTCCCTAAGAAATACAAAGAAACTCAAATTTGAATGGTCCTTTAACACTTCCATATATAATCTTGAATCATTGATTATGTTCTTTCATTGTTTCCTCTGTGATCATCTCACTGATCACCAATTGGATTTGAGTTATCCAGATATAGATCTTAGGACAGGGATGCATTCACTTTCCATTAAGGATAACAATAATAATTAATAAAATTAGTAATTATTCATACTGAAAAATACATTTTATTCACAAAGAGATGGAAAAATGTTCACAATAAAATCAAGTTTTAGCAAAAAATTCAAATTTTCACATAGAATTTCATGAATTACAACTCGAACAATTATCAGTCCATGGTAATTATAATTAAATCATGTCGTTTTTATGTTTATTAATTAATTAACATCATCAAAATTTGAATAAATATTTACATTTGTAAGTTTTCGTGTTTCGAGAATAAAAATGAAATTAAAAGGGAAAATAAGAAGAATTTTGCAGAATTTAATTTAACATTGAAAACAAATTAAAAATTATGTAATTTAATAAAAAATACAATTTATCCTTTTAATTTAATTGAAATTAATAAAATATCAATAAAAATAGCGAAACAAAATCAATAATTTCGATATGGTGTTTGTGTGAAGTTTATATGTGGCAGTAAATATTTAATTTTAATTAAATTTTCAAATTGAATGCAGCCAAAATGACAATATTCCATTAATTAATTAATTAATTGAGAAAATTAACAGTTTTTCATTGACTATTTTCACTGAAAGCAGCTACAAAATTTCAAACAGTTTCTTCAGTTCAACCATCAGCGCCCAGTCAGCCTTGATTAGGTCATCTCTAAAGTAGTCCTTACAGGCATCGATGCTCTGACGTGATATCTAAAAGAAAAAAGGATATTTTTGGATTAGAAAGGATTTACGAAAATAAGGACATGCAATTGAGCAACGAGCAGCAATTGAATTCAAGGATAAGTGTTGAGTCCAATTATCAATTATGAGGGTAAATCTGGTTACACAACGTTAGTGTGTATTGAAAGGACATAACTGCAGAAAAGGATATGACGTAGATGGAGACACTATCGTCATCACAAACTGCACAATGAAAAGGGGTCAATGCACATGCGATGACATCAGCACGACGAGAGGTGAATGCCTCGGTTCTATAGTGAACTGTTGTATGGATGTGATGTTGAAGGGATGTAGAATCTCTACTTCCACTACGTTCCAAAGGAACTTGCAACGAACGTGTAGCACAATTTCGTAGTATTGACGTCGTTTCAACACCATCGTTACGTGGAAAATCTACTTCTATAGAGAATCTACTGTAGCATAATGCTATCGACGTCAGAAGCGAAAGAGCATTGCCCTAACTCACATGGAATAAAGGGAAAGCCTTGGAATCGGATTCTATATTTAGAAAATTTTCAAATAAATATTGACATAGAGGAATAACGTCAAAAATTAATTTTCTATACTCGTGATTTTTATGACTTCATTTCATGGAAGTGTCGAACACGTGACACGTGAAAACGTTGAATCCCTAATTTCCTCGGTTCATTTTGAAGGAAGTCCTTCAATATCTGAAATCCCGTTTCAAAGTATTGAATCCTGTCGGGATTTTTGACTCCAGATTCAAAGATTCAAGGCATCCAAGGAAAATGATGTCATGGACGCCCTTAAAGTTTCTATGACTCAAAGAAAACACAAAAAACAATCACCTGCCTGGGGATTAACACCCTGGCAATCAATGTAACCCAGTTCGTTGCTCTCGAGTCAATCCGGGGAATGATTCACCATCATTTCCACCTGCTGGGAATGATAGCTTCAACTAAATAAATAAAAGAATCGAGGACAGGTATCTAGTGCAATGCATTTGCCTCCATGAGTCACTAAGATTCAAGGGAGAATTGAGTCTTTGTTTGATCGAATTCTGGGACAATCCCTACTTTTTTTTCACTGCCTTCTTCTTCTAGAATCTACAGTGACTAATGTGTCTTAGAGAAAATTTGTCCATGAATCACTCGTCGATCGTGACCATATCGTTACAATGAAAAATTTACAAGAATCCGTGAGTTTGGTTAGTCATAAATTAGACCCTAAGTGAAATGGAATTTAGTTCTTAATTATATTAATTTTAATTAATTTTACAATGCTTACCTTACTAACTAACATGTCCGTCTCTTCAAAATGTCTTCCGTACATTTTTGGCGATTCACCTGGAATCGGTTCAATTTTAATACAAACTTCTTGTCCCTTTCGAGCTGAATCGACAACCTTGTGATTCGACTCAATCGATGTAACGATGCCTATGTCCACAAACTGAAAATAAATAAAACAAATTCATTTCGTTTTCATTTGAATATCAGAAACATGTAATTCAGCGAACGGTCAATAAGTGGCTTTGAATGCAGTGGAGACACTATCCGACTCCTGTCCTTACAAAATTGTGACAGTTGCTTGGAGAACGATTTATTTCTCTAATATTTTTGTCTACACACAATCTGTAGTATCAAACAAGAGATATTTTTGATAGGGGAACTGATATTGAAACGTCAATTCTCATATTGCAAGTGAGAGAATGGTAACACATGTTTCTCATCAATTTCAACTTGTCAGCTTTCTCAATATTTGTTCTCCTTCCCATTTGACAGGAAGAGATTCATGATTCGAGGAGAGAATGATTTGAAATCGACATTTGGCCTTTACTCATTTATTTATGAAACAATAAAATGAAAATATCAACGAAAATAAAAAATCGGTTCATTAAAATTTATTGCACGCACCATCATTTTGTAAAATAGGAGGCAATCAAAACGCATACCAAAAAGGTTAAACAGGCCAAACGTTGTGTAAGTAAATAAAAAGTGAATTGAAATTTATTGCAATGAAAAAAATTTGCATTTAAATTTTACGTAAATAAACGTTAAAAATTTGTTCTGTCAAATAGGGAACGCACACAAACACATATGCAAATGTTAAAACGTACAAAATTGACGCATAAATTTTTGAAGCGGATAGCCCCAATGACGGGAATATGGCGGATGAAACGACGTTTCTGATGAAAAACATGGTGGCATAGGCCATGATGATTTCGACCACCCGGTGGGGCATCATTATAGCGTCAGCAGTGAGCATTTGGTTGGTTCGTTCATTCGTTGTTGAAACGACTCGCGTTCACGGGATGTTTTGAATTTTGAATGAAATTCGATTTGATTTGGATTTTTCGAATTAGGTATCCCCCCAAAACACGATCAGACGCATTCTCTCCCCGGGAGGGCAGACAAACGCAATTCAATGATGGCCATCATTTGAGGCCAGTTGAATTCTATTTATACGCAAATGATATCCGGTCCACAGTGCAGCCTCGATACTTTTTCATTACGTAATGATTATTATTTACCTCTAGAGTTAATAATCCTCCGAGAACGGCCATATTTAAAAATATACATGAGGATATTTTCAATTAAAAAAAATTATTATGAACCAATTATTCATGACATGTGACCATTTCAAAGAGGATTCATAATTTTTAATAATTCCAATAAGTTGTATGCAGCAATGTTGCAAAATTGAGATTTTTGTTAAAAGAAAAACGTAAAATTTTCTTATTTGTATGTGACTGTAAATCAATAATTTTAGTGTTCAGTGTATTGAAACACTGGAACGAAAGATATGAAGAACAGTGAGCTTTCGCAATTTGATTTTTTGGGTATTAATTTATGAATTTTATTTTTGACAAAAACACAAATTTGAAATTTTTAAAAATTATGTTGAACAAAAATTGTCTTGTCAATAAGAGGTGCAACGATCAATCACAGTTCCCGCATCTTCAACACAAACCATCATTTTTCCTTTATTTTTTTTATTGATGAAGGCAGTCTCCCTTATTAGAAATCTCGACAAAAGGTCAATTCAATAACGAAAGATCAAATTCAAGATTATCAAGGAAATCTCTTGATCAACAACGAGGGACGAGATCATTTGTAGTTCTTGGTAACGATCGAAAATTCCATGAATGAAATTGAGCTAATCCCGCATATTTTTTTGGGTTAAGGAGCATTCATCAAATTGTCCCGTGTGCTCTTGAGGGCTTTTAGAGTGGCTTCGGCGACATGTGGATATTGAAGATTTTCTGGAACATGCTGAAATGAAGATCGAGCGTGAAATCAAAAATGGAGATTGGTGGATAGATGGTCTAAATTTTAGAAAATCTGATGCATCATTTCCGAGCTATCACAGTCGAGTTCCAAGGAAGATGAGTGTCATAATGATTTCGTTTCATGTTACTTATATCGAAAATCACAGATGACGCTGTAGACAGCAAAGTGCCAAAATTTAAGTGAATTTCTATGATTGCAGCAAATCAATCCCGGAAATCATGTGATCCAACAAAAGGTCACAATTTCATTTTGAATTCAATTCACATCTGAAGTTGAATTGAATTGAAATTGTTTCGTATAACTCTCTTGAATTCGCATTATCGCGACAAGACGACAAATATTAGCGTGTCCATTATTTTATTAATTTCATTTCATATGCTTTGCCATAGAAGCACCAACAGCAACATGTGATCCAGTGGTTTAGTTTGAGTACCTCAATTTGATTTTTCGGTGTCTTATATGACACACGCTTATGAAACCCACCTGATTTGCATACTCACTGTTGTTGTCAACGATGCAGTCGTATTGTTCATGTGGAATCACTAATTTCGCAAACAGATCATGGTTCTATGGTTCTCAATGGCATTGATGGTGTGGCAAATCAATCCGCAAAATGATAATTAACCACGTTGTGTTGTTAAGCCAAATAAAATAAAAAACAGAGATACAACCACAAGACCAAATTACGGGGAACACGGTATGTGGAATGTGCCAAGTAACTATATGATCATGCAACATTGAAATTTGATCCAAACTGTTATACTTCAACGTTTTTCTAGAATCAATTTTTCCAATTTTTAATTGCACTTTTCCCAATCCACAATCCATGTCCATGAAAATATATGACAAAAATATGAAAAATAAAAATAAATATATCAAACACGTTTCCACAGCACACCCTAGAATTGTGGTTTCATATTTGCATCGCCTCCATTTTGTAACCTTAATACAAACGCAATCACACATGCAAAAATGTTATACTTAATACCTTTAATTTGTTATATTTGCATTTAATCGATATGTGCAATTCGAAGCCCTGAATGTGACACCCTTTTCAATTTCAATGACACTTTTTACGCAACGTGATTGATACGAATTTCAAACGACTGTAACTCCATCTGTTCTCTCATTGCTAAAAAAAAGTGCCCTCTACACTGAAGTATTTCTCTTTCGAAACGAAACTTCATACAAGCTCATATGGAATGACAGTTCTTGCAATTGTAACGTTTCTATACTCAGTCCTTTCTCTACCTCTTTGTAACGACATGCAAGAGAAGCGTTTCGTACAGGACGCATTTTATTTGACAACAAAATAAGAGAAACATGTAAAGGAACGTTCACAACCCAACGTCAACGTGAAAGTGATTTTTTATCCCTTCCTCACATATGGAGTGATGCATCACTCACAATAGACAATAGATGGCTTTGAACGCAGTAGAGACAATTTTTTTGGTGTTGCTATGGTTCCAGTTGTGGTTTATTCACATTTTGAAAGTGGAGTTTTGAAAATATCATTCAATTTCAATTTCTCCAACATGGTTGTCCCTGGAACTTCATGAAACACTCTTCTCCCGCCACGCTGTTAGATGACACTAGTAGTAGTGTTTTGGTACTGAAGTGATTGTAGTTCCACACGTTCCACAGCTGGCCAATAAAACGCCCAACATTCTTATTTTTCTAAATTTATTTCATTTCTTAGCGTGAGAAAAAGTCAAAATTTCAAAATAAAATTTTTTAATTTTCTCAATTCGTGCGTCGTGGGAATACCTGCCGCAATTTTGAGGTTTTCTGCCAGACAGATTGACGACTTGCAACCCACGACCAAAATGCCCGTTGGATTGTGACGACATTTTTTTTTCAAAATGTCGTTGATTTGGAGCACTTTCATGCAGGGTAGGGATACTTCTTAGACCGTAGAGACAAAATGATTCCTGATCACTTGAATAGAAGCAAATTTTCTTGTAGACACATTTGAAGAAAACCTATGGATAAAAAATTACCCGGACAACGTGCGTAAAAATGTCCACCAATGAATGAATAATGGATCTTTGGGTAACCAAATTTGGACGCAAAACCAGTCTCAATGAATTTCAACACTTTATTCATTCCGATTTGAGGTATCCATTTATGTTAAGGCATTAACCAAAATAAATGGCGTCGATTACCATATATGGAAACCAGGGGGGCAGATGAATAGATCAGAGAGACGATTTAATGAATGACAAGAAACGAAGTAGGAGACGAAGACGACGAGGATGTAAATCGTATCCAACCCATGAATAATGCAAGAGACGCTAAAATGAAGTTTTGAATAAAAGCAAAATGGTGTCGGGCTCCATATATAGTTAGAGTCATCCTTTATGCTCCAAGTGGAGTCTGATGGAACACAGAGCAAATAACACAAAAGATACGAGCCTGTTTTGTGCATCTGCATGTGCATCTTTAGCACCAGTTCCCATATTGTCGACACATTGTCTACCATGTCTGCTCCATTCAGAATTAATCATTGATGGCGTTGTAATCTACAGTGGCAGAGGAGTGGATCCACTGGTGGTACGTGCATTTAGCTCGGGAATTGGCCAAAAGAGAAGTCAAAGAACTAACAACCTCCGGATGGTTCTATGCCATGCCAGTGACTCGTGAAACGTGCATGTGTCTTTTCTTAAAAATTTGTTTTATTTGATTTTTTCTCTAGAACTCCTGGAAACTGTGACTTTTTGATGGAGTTTTCTTTGAATTCACGTTGTTTAGGATGAGTTAGAAGTGTATTGAAGGCTCGCCGGTTTTGGCCAATCTAGTTTTACCACAAATTGAATTTCATGAAAATCATACTTTTTTGACAGAAACTTCACTATAGATGTGCAGAATTCGAGTAACTTTAAAAATTGACTCAAAAACAACATCTACTCATTCATGCACTCCAAATAGGTGGAGTTGGAAGAAGGTAAGTGACTCGAAGAAAACGCACAAACAAATTTGTAGAATGTACTTGAATGAAGGCACCTCCAACCAAACAGAAACTTCATTATATATGCATGCATGGAACACATCCGGAATGATGTCTAAAAATAAAACCCAACCACGAGGGAAGGAGTTCGAAGAGGATGGTTGTGCCTGTCCATGTGGGCTGAAGACCAAGATCTGTAACACCTGAAAAAGAAGATTCGAAGATCTTTGACATGAAACAACGACAACATCTCCCTAGCAAGTTTTGGAACGGAAGTCGGAGGCGGGATTGGAATTATATTAAGCGATTGCTTTGAGACAAGTTTGTTGGACAAGAATCTTTCATCTTATCAAAATGGGTAGTTGTGTCACAATTAAATCCAGATCCTCAGGTGGTACAACCTCGTGTCCGTGGGTTGCTTGAGGTTGAGGGTAATCAACTAAACAAGCACGGGACTTGCAGAAATTAGGTGTAGGTTGAATGGGTTCCTGTGTGGAATCACAAGACGCCTTCAAGGATACGATTTAATTGAACCAAATCCAGTTTCTTCATCTTCTCTCTTTTTATTTCTGTCCCTCAAAACAAAGTAAGTCGTTTTATTGCCTTCACTTCCGGAGATTAAAAACACTTTTCTTTGAGAAATGTGTCTTTTTGGGGCAGGTGCTATTGATTTATTGTGTCTCTCAATTTGATCTTTACTTAGAATCACATTGTGAAGGCATGGGAAACAGATACTTTGAGAAATCAATCTGTGGAACATCGCAAGTGTGGGAAAATTCGGTTTGTGTTTTTTTTTGGCAATTTCATGGTTCTCGGAACCTTGGGAATCTTCACTGAAGCCATTAGATCAATGGAAATCCTTAATGAGAATGTTGAAAATCTCAATGAGTGGAGGATCTATTGTAGATAATAATCCAGATCCCCTTCAACAGAAATGCGATCAATTACAAGATTTATGCGTTAAATAAACCATCGCCATGGAAGTTATGTTGGGTTTGACAAATTGTTGTGCCAATCCAAGGCGCGCATAGTAATGAGCCCCATAAGACACAATTCAGATACTGTGTAGGAGTTGCGGGATCATGATGGAATCAATCGAAGTTTCTTCATTTTCCAAGCCACAGATTTGTCTTGTCGTCAGCAAACTTCCAGCCATTCCAGTCATTCATATAACGCCCTCGTAAGACATGGCACTGTTGGTGAAACGATCCAGAGGCGTGAAATGGATTACCCTCTAAGCCTCTGTGGACGTGGAGTGCTGTGGTGTCGGTGGATGTTTGTCGCTCCACAAAATCAACATTGTCAGGTTGTGGTGGTATCTCTGGATCAGAAAGTCTTGATTTTTGGGCTTGATTTCAATATTTACGAGTGGTTTGTTGGTGTGACTGCAGCCCAAAATAGAAAATCCCATTCGAAGTCAGTCGCAATTAATTTCATTTTTTTATCTCTCCTTAACCAGTTCAGATCTGATCCAAGAAGTATACCAAACCAGACTGGCCGGATGGACAACTCTTAGATATGTAAATGCGATTGGCCATAATGACCAGGTAAAAGAAGAGAAACACAGTTTCAGGTGGGTGCATTTCCGGTCTATGTTTGGCGTTTGGCGTTTGGGTTGTTTATTAATGCATTTCAAGTTAATGCACTCGAAATGGGCCTCAAGACGATGACCATCGATCGATCGATCGAATTATTATTATCACAAAATTGTAATCAATTTTATTTTATTTATTTTCGTTTCTTTTATTCTTATTTTGGTGAATGGACATCGTAAAACCAATAAACAATGTTTAATGAATGAATGAATCAATTCAACTCAATGTGGAGGTGGATATACCTTACCAAGTCTTTTGAGATTAACGAGAATGGCATGTTATTTCCGTGGATCAATGGCTGGTGGGTGATTCTGTTCAATTTATAAAGTATCATTCACACGATGTGGTCGATCGCATTAATATATCTTTATCTAGATCAAAACACTCAATGAGATATTGCAGAATCCTAATGGAACTTTCAAGAATCAGTAAGAAATGATCACTGCTCATGCCAGCATACATCATCAAACCTGGCGATGATCATTCAGTTTTACAAAAACAATCACTGAAAATTTTCTCCACTCGGATCCTTTCTTCAATTGTACGATAAATGTTCAAGATCGAAATACAATTGTGTACTCAGAACCAGGAATGTATGAATATCTCTTCATGATCAACCCACCCTAGCTTTAGATTGGATCTGTGACACCTCCATGATCACTATACAAATCAGAGTTTTGGAAACCTAACCTTATCCTTAGATCATCGATCCTTCTAGGATAAAAACACAATCACGCAACACATGCATTCTCTGAAAATCGTCTTGAGATCAGTTCTCTAAATGAAGATCGGATCAAATCTGATCGTTTGATTAAACGTATCGACTTCTAAACTGATCGTGTGAAGTGATCTTTAGAAGCATGACAAGAGATCGTTTGATCCGATACTATTGAAATTAATTCAGTATCAATCAGTGATCCTCAGCAAGATCACTTCAGGCTACAATAGATGCTACCATTGCGATCCATACCCTCCCAAATGCATTTACATCACGAAATCAGTCCGACACGAGTGTGGGTTGAGGTGTGGGTATCACTACTTGTCATGTGATACCAAAAACAACAAAAACAACAACAACAACAACATCAACTCCTCGAAATGTACCTCGTAAACTAAACCACAGACATCAAGCATCAAGTGAATGTCTCGCCGAGGTAACTCGTTTATAACCTGCGAACGATATTTGATTGCATTCGAGATTCAATCTAATCGAATTCGAGTTTGAGTTGGAGCTGAAGTTGGAGTAGCATGGCCCCAGGAGTTCTGGACAACTGTACAATAAATTTCATGTGCTCACAATTAGTGCTGGAATTGAAGAACTCATCAATGTGTCATCTTAAAGTCGAAATTATCAAAATTTATGCATCCGCTTTGAATTTTTATAGCCCCACTTGGGGCGAGTGGATGGTTTTCAACTGATAACGAGGTGTGCATCGTTGTGCAAATGTTGAAATCAGATAAAATTCATTCCAAAGGTTTGCCAGTAGCACTGGACTGGCCCAACCCCCAGTGAAACAGCTCCGTGCTGGTATTTTGAAATCTTCTTCAAATCACATGTCTCGCATATCAATTTCGAAGGTTTCGATCGTATGAGAAACCTTTTTCCAGAACACAGTACACGGACTGAAGACAGTCAAGATAAGCTTGTCAATTTGAGGTTATGTTAATAAGGAAAACCATTTCATGTAGACTAGCTAGGCGATCTACGATGCTAGGATAACAAAACATTTCTTGTCTCACGACTTACTACTGTGTCAATAGTTGGTAAACCTCTTTTACTCCAATGCAAACACACCTGTGTCAATATTGAGGTGTGTTATCTTTTGGAATTAGGTAAAAAGACGAACAACATAAACAGCATTTTTATTACGAAGTAAATTTACAAGATGGCTAAAGGTTTTCCAATCATTTTAAAAATCAAAATTTTAAATAAAACTTTCAACTCTTAATTTATTAGAGAGTGAGAAACATGCATTCAAAATGGTTTGCTAATGTCAAAAATGACTTTACATTCAAAATCATTTCTGATGATATTTGCAAAAGACGACGACTTCAATGTTTTTATTTCCCCTTAAATGCATCAATCATTTTTGCAATGGGGGAAATTACGATAACGGAATGTTCCTTTCTCATTTTGTTCTTCACAATTGCAATCTTTCAATTTTGAAGATTTTCCACAAACAAATGAAACAAAATTTCTGCTTGATTTTTAGCTTTTAAAAAATTCATTATTGAGTTAAAGTCAACAGGAAGTTATGAGGAATTTTAAACAGTTCGCTAAATTTGTATATTATTTGTTGTAGGAATGAACAACATGTGCAGCACATTTTCAAAATGCAGATTTCCATTTGACGTGATTCTAAAATACAAAATGGCTTCTGGAATTTAAAGATGCAGAACTCATTATAAAATCGTTCGCATCTTGCAAAAATAAAAAACAAGGAACATGAAAAAGGACGTGATGAATTGAAGTGTCTCAGAAATATAGTTAAGCTGCGGAAGTAATTTGAAGAGTTTACTTCCGGTTTTCCGTCCATTGATAACGGTACGAAGAGAACAAGCACATTTCCTTCCTTCTTCCTTTTTTCTGCCTTTAAGTGAATAGTTTGCATCTGCATCCACGTCTGGTTTCATTTGAAATTGGACTAACTCAAAAAAACACACTTTCATCGTCACTAAATCGAATCAGATGTTGGCAAAATGGCTTAGTTCAAAGAGCAGAGAGTAAAAGGTAAACCGGAAGTGAAAATATTTTCCCAAAAATGTTGAAAAACATGTGGAAAAAAAAACATTAAGTGCGTCTGATCCGATGTCAGCCACGTACGTTCGGTCTTTTTGGCGTCATTACTCATTCCAGCCGCCACTACTCTACCGTCAAACATGTGGTTCTAGTCTGACTCAGAGAGACATGCATACATTACTTCCGGACAGCATTAAATTCTAGTTCCGGTTTAATTTCTACCCTGAAACGGAAACAGATCGTTCCGCTTTAAGAGTGAAGGAAAATATGTTTGAATGTTTGTTTGTCGTTTTTATCTTCTTTCAGAGTTTACGACAAACGATGGCGATTAGGTTCTAGACGAACCTTCTCTAACCAGGCCAGAGGCAGGCAGCGGCAATGGTGATAACAATGTGGTCTTTGTTTGCACTCGTCCGATAAAAGCACCACATGTTCTGTTTTTCTGCTTTTTTGTAAAAGGAAACAAGCAAAAATTGTGTGTTTGTTCTAAAACGTGTCCCATGTGCATTGGGATGTGACTCAGCATGAGTTAAAAGGATTTCTCGTTTCCTTAATCCAACCTAGTAGTCACCACCTGGATTATGATGTCAGCACTTTAGGGATTAAACGAAGGATCAAGAATTTATGTCGTAAATCCTTGGAAGGATACGTTCCAAATCGCATGGCACAATTTTAAAGATGAAATTTTGTTTAGTTTGACTTGTAGCAAATGGAACAAATGAAGATAATCAGATCAGGTTATTGGGAATGGATTCCTTTGAAGATTGAATCCTGCTGATTTCTTAGATGTGTTTGAATTCTAATAGTTTTCATAGTTCCAAATTTTGTGCTAATCAATTATGGAAGATTTACAATGAAACTCAAGTTTTTGACATTTTTAAATTATTTCTTCCAAATCGTGAAGAACATTAACGAAACCCGATTAATATGACTTCACTATCCGTCCGTCTGTCACAGGGCTCTATGTCTTGAACCATAATAGGTAGAAACTTCAAATTTTCACAAAGTGTGTACTACTATGGCCAACAACAACTTATTTTACCGCTTCTACAAATTTCTTCTCTCCAACGTCGCCACTGATTTTGATCTTTGAAAGAAAACATATCGAAGAAACTTTGACAATTGACATCCATCTGTCACAGGGCTCTATGTCTTGAACCATAATAGGTAGAAACTTCAAATTTTCACAAAGTGTGTACTATTATGGCCAACAACAAATTATTTTACCGCTTCTACAAATTTCTTCTCTCCAACGTCGCCACTGATTTTGATCTTTGAAAGAAAACATATCGAAGAAACTTTGACAATTGACATTTTTGTGTTTTCCAGTACTTTCATCGATTTATATCAGATTTGGTGAGAGATATGAGTTGTTGTGAGCATTTTGAATATATTTTTTATAAATTTTCTTCCAATTAACTTTAAGAAAAGTTGGAAAATTTACGTTTTTAACAGTTAAACTTGAAACTATGTCGCAACAACAATAATTACACTACAATTCTGAAAATGATGTCATGGCAATGCGGTCGAGTTTTAAGTGACAGAACTAGAAAACCACTTAGCATCAACAACGACACTCAACATGACCGGCAAAACCAATAAACACAAACATGATTGTTTTCTTGTTGCATTCAATTAACACGACAATGCTCCAAAAAAATAAATCACATTCGCAATTATCCAAAAACGTCACTTGATCTATTTTCTCGTGTTTCAGTATATTTGTGCATCAGGAATACATTCAAGAAGTGCATGCATTCATTCATCCGCCATGATCGCTGGGTTGATCCACACACTGTTAATTCAATGAATTCAAATAAAACACACGACTCATTTGTACGCAACGACCAACCGACTGACTGCGATCGGTCCCCCCCTTTTCCGTTTTCCATTTTAATTCATTCCGATTCACATGGTGTAAGTACAACTTCCTTCCGGTTGAATGGTGGAAATTCTTGAACATCATCGTTTTGGTCATGTTTCCTTGTCATTGATATCATTTCACACATCTCTCCATCTCACAAAAACTTTCATTCATGAAAAGATCAGTTTCGCCATTTTGTTTTTTTGAATTTCATTTGAATCCGTTCGGTGAGGCGCCAAAGATTCAATCGCTGACAGATGCAACACATTCCAGTCATTTTTGGGAAAATTTTTAAAAATTCTCAACGAATCAAATAAAATTTTCCAATCATATTCTTTCGCTTCTAATTGAAACACACGACTGAATTAATTAAATTAATTCTCTGACGTCATTATTCATTTACGAAAAATGAAATTACATGAAAATAATTCACGGTAATTGACAAAATCCACTTGGAGTCGTTGTGAATGAAGAACATTTATTGACTTTAACGACAGGCATGAAGTTTGTTACGTACAATTCGTCTCAATTTATTTAATTAACGTGACAAACAGAAATTGATGAAAGAATGTCTACATTCTGTCGATTCCGTGTTTAACACTTCGTTTGAGTTATTGGAAACGTTTCGATTTTATCATAACACACCCCAATTTCATTGATCTCGATTGAGTGGCCGTTGATCAATGAAGTATCAACATCAGGAAGGGCACTCTACATGAAGTGACTCTATTGCACTACTACGGCTTTGACTAAACCCTACAGTCGCCATTTTGTCAATTCTGTGGATTTGAATCATTCCAATCGTTTCGATTCTGCCAGAACAAACCCCAATTCACAGAATCTAACGAAAAATTCGTTTCAATCGTTACAAGACGTCCGATTTTATCAGACCAATTTCATAGAATTTGATTGAGTGGCCATATATCACTGAAGTGTTAATACCAGGAAGGGCATTCTACATGAATGAAGCAAGCAACCCTATTGAAGTCTTTGCCCTACTCTCCATTGTCGCCATTTTGTCAACTTCGTGGTTACTCGTTGACGAAAAATTTGATTGAATTCTATCAGAACATAGGTATCCAAATTTCATAGAATTTGGTTGAGTACTTATGTATGACCGAAGTATTAATAGAAGGAAGGGCACTCTACAGGAATGTAGCAAGAAACCCTATGGCACTATTCATTGTATGTTACCACGAATCTGGCAAATTCCTACAATCGCCATTTTGTCAATTCGTTTGAATCAGTCGTTTCGATTTTACCAAAAATGCCATAATTTCACGGAATTTTAGTTACTATCTGTACCTATCAATGAAGTTCTAACGACAGGCGATTAACTGGTATTCTTATATTTATCATTTTGTATCGATAGCCTATAGTCGCCATTTTGTCAATTTATAATTCTATCAATTAAATAATAAACAGAGGAATGATGCATCCGATCCTGTTGCCCTCTTAGCATTATTACGTTTGTGACAATCGTCAAATTAGGTAAATTTTACTTCAGTTTTCTAATAAGTTAACATTCCTGTTACTGTTAGCATTATTTCTTTGGAATGTCCTTATTTCAAACGTTACTGTGTGTGTGTGTTATCAAATTCAAATCTTTTTTAGTTGTACATACTTTCATTATGAATGATTCAACGAACCATTAATCACAGGAATGTAAGGACAACCAACTGCTCTAGGAATGGTGCAGCTACCAATCGAATCAGATTATTTTGACAGTTTAATGTCAACACAAGCTAGACTCCTGCTATCGTTATTAGTTCATTGATCATTTGATAATTTTATTTCAAGGACCAATTATAGTTTTGAATTTCAAACTTTTGTATTTTGATTTTTGAGAGAACGAATGCAAAATTTTCGAATTTCTTAATTAATATTTAATTTAATTGAAAACCCCACTTGGTTAGCAACATCTACAAGTGTACGTACAAGACGTAATCAAGTCGAAATGAGTAATTAATGGTCAAGTATCAAAGTTCGCCGTGGAAATTATCAATTAACATCGACTGATTGAATTCGATGAAATTTTTAACAACCGGAAATTACCAAACAACAACCGGAAGAGATTATTTTACAATATGAAATTGTTTTTCATGGTTTTCGCGAAATTGTTATCGATTTATTGTATTACGAAGAAGGTGAAAGACAATTGAACTTATCGAAAATTTGAAAACCGTGAAAATGTCAATTACTTCGATTTACTGGAGTAACCAATAATTGAAATGAATCGAGTTTTATGACGAGTTGATTCTGATAACGATTTTTTAGAAAAGTTTAAATAACAAACTCGAGAAAATTCCGAGAAAAACGATAGAAATTCTCGATAAATTTCATTTCCTCTTATCAAAATTTGAAAAAACTGAAGTATTTCAAAACTTCCCTCGAACTCTTATCATTTTTAGTGTTTTGTTAAGTCAATAAAGATAGTTTTTTGACGATTTCCAAAAATAAGTAAGCGTGAAACTTGCTGCTAACCGGAAGAATTTTATAATCCACTAAATAACAACCGAAACAGACGGAAATGTACATACGAGTTACATACAAACATGACCTCTTTAGTATCACCAGCAACTTCCTGTTATCATGTTTTCTATGAGCATCAATTAAGAAACGATTTACCGGAAGAGACTTTTTAGTTTCTCGTGTTAAATTTGATAAGAGCTTGTCATTGATAAGAAAATTCTAATTTCTAATTGCGTGTAGTTGAGTAATTTGTCACGATCGTGAAGAAGATTTCTCTTTAACAATTCTTGAGTTTCTCAATTTTCTACAATGAAATGTTATACAAGATAAAGAATTCAGCTTGTAACTCACCTCTTTACTTGGCACACAAATGGGTGTTCCTTCTTTAACGATTCCGTTCTCAACCATAACACCTATCACAATCGGATCACGTGAATTAAACACAAATTGTGGCAGGATCTATAAAAATAAAAGGCAATTTGTCAATTTTCTTTAATGAAATTACCAAAAACCGGAAGTTCTTATTGACTTTTCTTGAGAATTTCAAAATTGTCATCAAGGACGTTGTAATTACAGAACCATAATGCGAATGGTAGTCGGATATTGAAAATTCAATAAAGAAACTTGTGCAGCATCTTGGAATGTGAAGAGGTTTGTTCAAGTACAAACAGGTACAAAATGCATAAAAGAAAATATAAGGAACAGAAGGAAAAATGATCTGCTTAAAATTGTTTGCAAACCATTGATTAACGATAAAGGCAACCGGAAATGAGTGTCTTTAAGAAGAGCTCTGGGCTGATGACTAGATCATCTGGATACTGGATGTGGTAGCCAGCATTGAATATTTCAGTGATTCTTGGTGCGATCATCATCAGCAGGAAAAGTATCAGAAGTAGCTGCAGTAGCTCCAAGACAGACGGGATGTCTTAAAAGAAAAGAAGAAGATAAAAACTTGATTTAGTTATTCTACAAGATTAAGGAATCAACAAACGATCCACAGAGACCATCACCAATGAAACTTGTGTTTATCTTTCTTTAACCAATTCTAAAGATTCTGGGATGTTCATCTTAGAATTCGAGTTTTGGTTTGCCTGCGGTGCATATTTTTGAAAATTTTCTTCTTTTTTCTTAATCATGAATTTATTGAGCTCCATAGCAAGCAGTCATTAAGAACTTCCGTTTCAAATTACTTGAAAGTAAATTTTTGCATATTTCCTTGAGTTTCTGGATAAAATCTTTAGTTAGTTTTGTCTCACCTTTAGTTTACATGGAAATACAGCGATACTTTTGAATTCTTCACGTTTTTTCTGCTTTAATTCTTCACGATATTTTGTAAATTTATCGAATAAATGATATATAATGTCTGCTTGGAATATTTTAACTCCCAGTGAATCTGCTAACTCCTGGGCGTCACGTTCAACTTTAACATCGAAGGCAAGGATTGTTGCGTACCTGAAAAATTAAATCATTAAATTTGAGTAAAATTGAAAAATTTAATTGAAAATCGATGACGTTGAATGAAAATTATTGAAACGTTTCCAATTCCACAAACAGGAAATGAATTTTCACTTCCACTAAATAAACGAAAACGTCGACACATGAAAATGACGTGCACTAAAAGTCACGTAATTACAAACATCCGGTTATTAAAAGTTTAGCAAAAATTTAAATTTTATTTTTAATTTTTCTTTTTGGCATGAACAAAACCAAAAAACAAATTCACTTTGAATGAATATTATAAGCTTTCAATTCAACGTTCGTTGATTATTAATTTCCAAAAATATGGCGATTGACCTGGTAAAATTGAATTGAATGAATTGAATTGAATTGAATCCAATAAAATTGAATGAAATTGAATGAAATCGAACTGAAATTGAGAACGGATGTACAAAAATGATTTTTTGCCACAAACTATTTTTAAAAACTCAATGACGATCGGGAAAAATAAATTTTCAAATTGTAATTATGAAAAATTCGAAAATTGCAAATCAAACACGTGTCGCGTTTGGCGTGGAATAAATTTTTTAAATTTTCTGCTTGACTAATAACCAACTTCCGGTTGATGGGGTTAACGCTTCGCTTTCATTTACTTCCGTTTGGCGACAGGTGAAATGCGGAAAATTGAATTTGAAAATCAATCAGCAACGCTTGCAAATGAAAATGGACGCCATTTTAATTAAACTGTCATCTTTCAACAACCGCCATTTTGTTGTTTTTGGATTTTGATTCAAGTTTCAAATGTTTTGTTTTATTTTAAAATTCTGATGATTTAATGATTTTCTTTCGTAAAAATTCAAACTGTTTTGTGCCTAGGACGGAAGGAACAGTTCAAAATGGTTCATGACATCATTATGACGTAACAAGTTCAAATTTGTATGGGAGAACTAGTTCAAGACTGGTTCAAAGATTGCAAAATTGAGCCAGTTTAAACTGGGTTATGTGAGTTTTGAATCATGTTGACGGCATCTTCCAGAAAACGGAGAATTGAGAAAATCAGAAATTGTACTAGAAATTTCCAAACAATTTGATGAAAGTGACATTATTTAACTGCAAAGATCGACTGGTGCTTGTGTCTTCTCTTACGAGAAACTTTAAATTATTCCGAAATGTCACTTCTTCTTCCCTAAAGGCACTCGTTCGAATACAATAATTTTCTCTTTCTCCAATAGTATTCTGCTTCGTTTCTCTTCAAAATCGCTTTAATTTTTAATAATTTGACTTTACGTTTCCAAATTTTTTCATTTTGATTGTCAAAAAAGTAATGACAGTAACTCACTTTCTACTTGTCAAAACACTAATGACAGTAACTCACTTTAAAATAAAATCTACTTTAGTCGTATTCTTGAAACTCTTATGAAGGATTTTATACTTTTAAAGCTATCAAAGAGAGAAATGTTACATTTAAACTCTTCTAATAGATATAATTTAAAACAACACTATTTTCCTTGACCATTGATTGTCTGAGGTGATTTTAGTATTTGATTCCTATTAATATTTTTGTTTTAAATTTCTTAATCTGTTCACCAAATAGATAATTGTTTTGGATTAATTAAAACAAAAATCGTGTCATACTCACTGAGGTTCATGTTCGAGCATAGTTGAAGCTTTCATGACATCCCTCTTGACGACTGGACCAATTCGAATAGCCGAGTACTGTAAAAGCAAATAAAAAA
Organism: Chrysops caecutiens; assembly: GCA_963971475.1. Classification (NCBI taxonomy): domain Eukaryota; kingdom Metazoa; phylum Arthropoda; class Insecta; order Diptera; family Tabanidae; genus Chrysops; species Chrysops caecutiens. The sequence goes on from OZ020568.1 coordinate 75,182,052, forward strand.
AAAACGTATTGTATTACACCTGATTAAATGGAAAAATGTTATTTAGAAAAATTTCATCCAGATGACTCTGACTATGCAATTGTGCACTCAATGCAAACTGCTAGCACAAAGTGCATCTTTGAATGCAGATGCAATTTAGAAAAAGTACTTGTCGGAAATTCTGTGTATAAAGTCAGACAATTGGTACTTGTGAGATTTCTGAAGTACTGCATTTCCTTTCCAGCTCGAATTCAACCATTAAACGTTGGGAAAACCTCATTCAGTTGTAATTAGAGCTCTGCGTTTCTGTGATAACTGCAATGTGGTTGCAGTGGAAAGTATATAAACAAATTGTTAGCATGTTTCCTGCTCTACTCGTCGTAATAATAAATGAAATAAATTCAAGAATCGTTTCTTACAAATCTGAATCAATTAAACGTAATGAATATTACATGTTGAAAGAGTTAAACATTTTGGAATGCGGATAACAATTATTTCGTCTAATCAACCTGGTGTAACGCACCTCCAACGTGAACATGAACGTGAACCAGACTCGAAATCACTCAAAATTGAAAGTAATTTTCAATTTACGGGTAATTTGCGCTTGTTTGCTTGCGTCAATCGACCCGAATCGGGTGGGATTGGATAATTTTCCATCCTTAAAATGTTACTTAACATAATCTTTCAAATCAGCATTTGTATCTTGCATAACAAAATGAATCCACTAAAACGACAATCTGTCTGTCTGTGACGTTGGTTACTTTGAACCACACATTTTCAATTCATTCATTCATTCATCGATTAGTTCATTGATTCACTCATTCATGGATTCGATTCAACGTAAAATTTCATTCATGATTAATCGAAATTATTTTACGCAGCATTTGTCTCAAGTACCTGACGACAATTCGACGTAATTCTTTGTCTAAATTTAGCATTCAATTTAAATTTATTTAAATTCCATGAAATTTCTGTAACTTTTTTCATAAATGTCGCTGTCCGTTCGTCTGTCACAGGACTGTAACTCTTGAACTATAATAGGTAGACACTTAAAATTTTCACAAAGTGTGTACTGCTATGACAGCTATAACAACAAATTTTTTCTTCTTCTTCTTTCACAGAATCTGACAGGAAATATTCATTCGTCGCTGGGATTTTCGATGAACTCTGAGATTTTATCACTTCTCTGGGAATTCTATTTTTCTAATACTTCACAACTTACATGAGTTTTTAATAAACAAGGTTTTAATATCTGAGATGATTATTATTATTTTAATTTCACTATTAATGCGAAGAAATTTGTTGTTCTCACTTGGGGCAGATATTCTAAAATAGAAAACTGCTCCAAGGTATGGCAAATTAACTGTGTATGGAAACTGTATTTTTTATAGAAAGTAAAAATTAAATTTAAAATCAACCACTTCAAATCAATTCTCACTACGGCTCTGCATTAAATGACAAAAATTTTGTTTATTCGAGAAAATAAAAATGATTGCTTTGACAAATTACATACATAGGTATATTTATTTTTTGGTTCTACAAAAATGTTCAAACGTTTTTAGTTCATAAAATATTTGGAAATAAAGTTTACTGTGTGCAAACTTCATGCGAGAGTAAAAATGGCATTTGAAAGTAAACATATGATTAAATGTAAACAAAACTCCTCTTTGAGGTTATAAAATTTTTAAAATTTTATTTCCAAATGTTTAATCAAATAGAGGAATTTGAACATTTTCGTAGAACAAAAGATCTTTTATTTTTTATAATTTAACAATTTCAATCATTCAAAACTGGGGCCTCCCCGATTCGAGTATTTTGTTTGACATAACAGCAAAGATGGTGGCCAAGATATGGAAATGTCGATTGACGAAATGGAGGAACTTCAATTTATTTTGGAGTATTTCTCTCAAAATCGGACTGACATCTTGGTGTTTTTGAAAATTTCAAAATAAAAACTTGATGAATTTGATTTGATAAAAACGTGAAGTGTCAAGGTCCGTTGAACAGTTTGAGAATTCATTCATAAATCGTCGACGACCATATCGCATCAACCCTCGAATTTATGAATGAAAATGAGGATTTTGTGGTATAAAGCAAGAGTGCTTTTCTGTTAAATTACCCTAATAGCTGAAGGTTGAGACGTACACGTAGATAAAAATTGATCAGAGATAATGATTTGGACGTACATAAATTAATTAAGTTTGTTTCGTGGGAAAATTGTCTTTATTAGAGACAAAATTCTGTGGGAAATATTTCTTTTGTCAATTTATCTTGATTACCGGAACCGCCGCAAGTTAATGACCCTAGAAATTGTGCTGGATCATGGTGTGGAAGCGCAGCTAATATGTTCTGAATTCGAGCAGATAGTTAAGATCTAAGAGGGTCAGTAAATAAGACAACAATTTAAGTGATACTACAAACAATAGCTACATCGTCATTTGTGTCGAGAGAATTTCATGAAGAAGTTTTTATCTTATGGAAGTAGATTGTCTTGTATCTTATGTAATTTGAAAATTTTACACGTGGTTCTTGTTACAGAAGTAACTAACCAAATTCGGAAGTGACATCCTCGTTTTCAGATCGACACAAGCACATATGTATCAACAAGAGAATTACCAAAAATTGTTGACATGTCTTTCAATGATTAAGATAGATTGCCTAAAATGACATGAAACAAAATAAATCAACATACATGTCAAATGTGATGTGACATTTGTTTGATCATATCTGTCATGGAATTGAGGGGTTTACTTTCATTATTTTTAATCAATTTTTCATATTGGACCACATGTGGTTTTAAAAATTTTAATTAATTTTTTCCATCATTTCTGTTAATTAAAATATGTGATTGATTGACCACATTATGAAGATTCTACCTGCAATGTACTGATACGCTTTAAATCAGGTGTACAAAGATACCAAAATATATATCTAAATGGAATTTCCTGCATCAACCGACATCTTTATCTCAATCGTAAAAGGTATAGTCCCATAAATTAAGATGATTTCTTTATGGTTTACAACATTTTCGATTTATATGAAAAGCCGTATATCTATTTTTGTATCTTCATCTTCATCTTGATTTTCGTCGACATTATAAAAAATGTCAAATATTTCAAACCCAGATCAACAAATAATTCGCTGATAATCAATTGAGAATTTATTGTTTAATTAAAAATAAAATACAATTAAAAGATCAGTCTCACGAAAACTGGTTTCAAAATGACGAAAATGAAAAAATTTCTTTCACAAATAAATTCAACCAGAACCAGAAAACCATCGATTGATTTCGCACTTTGCGATAAATTCAATTCAATACTCAAACCAACGTTTACATTGATAATTTTTCCTTCAACAGCAGGAGTACAGGTGGTGTTGCGATTTGGAGAAAGGGTACTATCCTCATTCAATAATTTTTGCTGAAATTTTCTGCATTTCATGTACGTAGTTAATTTGAATTGAATGTTTAATTCATCATGACACCGTCCTGTAACTGCGTATTGATTTTTAACAAGTTGGCAACAAGAAACCACCCTGAAAAACGAGGCCGCACAAAACCATGAGGATGCTGCCATGTTACTTTACGTTTTTGTAAATAATATAACTTAAATATTTGCATCTTATGCACGTCAGTAGTTCGTGGAATTCATGGAAAAACGTTCATTACCATCTCATTCATGAATTCATTTGAATCGTTCATTCATTCATTCATTCATGAAGGAAGAAATGGAATGGACCCCTCATTCATTCACTTGAATTTTTATAATATTTATTTTAGTTTTCCTGGTATGTAGTTGGTATCATTGCAACGTGAAATTTACTCATCCATTCATTTTGTGTTCATTCATAAAACATGTTCTTTGCACAATATTTTCATTTTTTCTCGAATTTATCGCATACGATTTCCGGTTTTATGGGAAATACCGGTAAATTGAATGAAAAAAGAAATTTAATCACCATGAAAACTTTGCATAAGAAAATGGGGTAATGTGCAATTACAATTACAACGTGGAAGTGTCTCCAGTTTTTTGTTGTTGTTGTTGTTGTTGTTGAATTACAAGAAACATCTGAACTGGAACTCGGTATGAGAAGTCACCGAACCAAAGCTTAGAGAAAATGAAAACTCCATGAAAAACCTCAAGAAAAACTCGGTACTTGAGTTGGACGACATTTTCATTCCGTAATGGAAATTTGGGACCTTTGCCACTTTGTCTGTGTTCATATTTTTTTTCATTTAAGACATTTGTCTGACGACTGACTGACTACTTCGTTACGCTCTACGCATCGCTGACCATTTGTGAATGAAAAGTAGAATTTCTGTTGTTGATTCGTCTCGCGAGACACTCTTGAATCGACCAAAATTTGACGCCTTGATTTCGAAGGTATCCAAGGAAAGGAGAGTCGGCGAGGTTTCTGTGAGGAGAACAGATGACTTAAGGTTTCTCATGCAACGATCAGTTCGTGATAAGTTAATCAGTTACGAAAGTTCTAGAGACTTTTTGTCCACAACTCAACCAAAATGACTAATAACATTCATTTGGATGACTTGTTAGGTACAAAACTCTGTGCAGAAGAAAAATAAATTCAACTTCACATGAATTACAGTCATAAAATCGTTGGATAAGAATATAATTACGTCTAGTAATTGTATACACCTGGAATGACTTTAAACGCAGGAAACAAGAAAAATTTTTATGGGAGACATGACGGAAACTGGCTGGCAGCATGCGTGAGTAGATACTAAGTTTTGTGTTGAACGTCTTGGTGGTAACAAACCATTAACAAGAAGACAATCTTACCTACTGCTACTGTATCTGTATCTGGTCGTCTTTGATGATGAGGAAACTATTACCTTGTCGTCCAGAAAAGGTGAATGAAACGTTCAGAATCGTAGGCCGAACAGAATTTCAACTTCATTAATAATAGTAACAATAATATCTGCAAGAATCACCTCTTCAGGGTAATTAATTATAAATGCAAAGACCTGACAAGATGCAAGTATGGTAGAAAGAAACCGACAATTCGAACTGACTTCCTGGAGCAGCAGGTTTCAGACCAGCAGCAAGAAGACACAAGCCAAGGCCATATCCTCAGGGTACCAACTTCCTGTTGATGATACAAGGCAGGTGTACCTACTTCTTCTGATCCCTTTCATTGTGTATTCATCCTCGTGCTTGACGTCTTGATTTCCAAGGAAGTCAACATCTCGTCGAGTCTCCGCCATGACGGACGCAATGATTGAATGAATAAAAAGTAAAGGAAGTACTCAACCCTCCCAAAATCGATTGGAATTCTAGCGAAATCAACAGCCAAAATTTTTGCTAAAACAAATTTTTTAACTTCTCATTCTTCTTGTTTGGTTTCCCTACTACATCCGGTGATTAAATCAAACTACTTTGGGTAACGAATAAATTTCTCGTCTTCAAGTTATTCTTGTTGTGAAGAAATTTTGTTTGTTTGTTTCCTGTTTGTCTTTAAATTTATTTTTTTTAGATGAATTTAATTCATGAGAACAGGAAGTAGACAAATTTTTTGTTCTCTTCTCTTTTCGCCAAATCTTTGTTTATTCTTTGCCAATGCAAGAAATTCATTGCGAACAATTTTTAATTGAAATTCAATTCCAAATTCATTCGTTTCCTTTGTTTTATTCTGAAAAATTTCATTCATCGATTCAGTGCTTGCCCTAAATTTGCCACGGAAAAATTGTTTTTCGCCCGGAAGTGAGTCAATTCATTCAATAGGAAATCAACGAACTCCAGCAAACAGAACGACATCTATTTGTGGTGTCTCACATCACTCAGAAAATTCATGGAATTCATGATTGAACGAGATTTTAAAATTTAATCGCATGAACGACATCTAGTGACGAAAATGTTGATAACCTTTCATGAAAATTTGCCATTTGCAATTTAATTGCGCTTGCGACATCTGTCGGTGCTTCGTAATCCACCTTCGACAAATTCAAACGAAATGAAAATGATCGGTAATTCTGGAACATTCATACTCATAATAAATATCATAATAATAATAAAATTCATTTCAACTGATTTCAAGAGAGTCTGCGGTGAGAGGAGAGCGAGAGAGAATTTTATTTCTTAGGATTTTTGTAGATTTCTAGCTCTGGTTCATAAGCTAATTATGGCATTCTCTATTACTATGCAAACTTTTATCCGATACATTCTAAACAATTTTAAGTGATAATGTTCAATGATTGTGATATGTGGAAATATAAAGTTGTTTTCCGTGAGACACAGTTTTGCCTCCATAAAAAGGATCTTATGCGAATAGCTAATTTTTTGTTCTAAGGTTAATAATCAATTATCATGATTCTGAGTATCTGACAACAAGTGAATGATTCTAGTTTAACTTTAGCTTATTAGATAAAGGAGCATTCGAAACAAGGCATCTCTTCCGTGTTGAAAAAAGTGCAACTGGCTCTAATAATATGGCCACCCACTGTAGATGTAATTTGAGTTGTTTAGATGGCGTGAAAAATTCAAATTTGTGTTGTAAACAGATTACAAACTCGTGGCTTCCTCAATAACTAAACACAATGATTGGAATTATTCATATAGAAATTCAAAAATCACATATCCAATAAATAATACTTTAAAAATCAGGTAATGCACAAAATAAAACTGCATCTGCTAACGACGGATACCATGTTGTGCTGTGGATGATTACAAACTTGTACTATAAACTCATGTGGATATCTTTATGTTGTTATCTGGTAAACCAAGGTATTAGAAGTTATTTACAACTTAATAACATTTAAAGAGAAAATACAACTTTTAGCTGTTGGTCAAATCGTAAAAAACTGTTAGGTGTCCCATGTGTCTGATGAATCTCATGTGTCCCAGTGTGTAGGTCGGTTGCCAGGCATTTGGTGTTATTCGAAAATGCTAAACAGCATCATTGTCGCCAGTTAGTTATAGTATAATATATGATATTTTCAAAATATGATCATAACAAGCGAAATTTGCATATATTCAACTCGAATCAACTTGGATTTAACATCTAACCCACGAAGATGATAACTGGGAAGTCGGGTAGTGTTGAGGAGAATCACTTCGAGCACAAGCTACAAATTTTTTCTTTTTAATTTTAATTTGAAGTCAATAAAATTTTATTAAGAGAATATTTTACTCACGAAACTAAAACGACTTCATTACGATTTGGATAAAATAAATAAAAAATTTCTTTCCATTTTGAACGCCTTCAAGAAAGTCTCGCATCTCGTAATTTCATTTTAGAAGAGGCGGTGGCAACGACTTTAACCAGAGACTGAGACTGAGCCTCTGAGACTGATACAGACATAAACGACACCGACACTGATCACTAGAGGTAAATGGAGTTTTTTTTGAAGTTACCAAAAATGGAAGTGACTCAAATTGACAGAGTTAATTCAACTTTTGCCTCCACAAAATGCACTTTAACCCACGTAAATCGGTTGATCCATGTTGGTTGAGTTAGTTGAATTGAGGGAAAAATCACGGTTTGCTTTTGATTTCCAACAATTTCGTATAGGACTTTTCCTAGAAGTCACTTTCAATTGAAACTCGATCTGGATTGAGTGTAGGAGCTGGAATGTTTCAAGAAATCAATTAATTTGACAAATAAAATTATACCGCCATCATGGAGCTCAATAACTCATAGACGTAATTTAATTGAACTTGGCGCGCCTCGCATTTTACCGAGGAAGCCAATTTACGCCTCGAATTCAATCATGAAAAATTTCTCTCTGCGTCACAAATAAATTAAATTTGTTAATTTTATGTGATTGATTTATTAATCATCTTGAAACCAACAAAAAATCAACTATTTCAATTCTTAATGCCTTCAGCGACATCTGTCATTTTTAGGGTAAAAGTACCTCCGTATCCAAACGGAACCCTAATAATATGACTTCGCTGTCCGTCTGTCACAAAGCTAAATCTCTAGCCGTGTTCTTTTGATCATTGCTATCGAGTACAAAACCAAAGTAGCAAAAGAACGTACCGGACTTGTTCTCGGTAGATTACAAACTTTAACCAACTTCACTTCACATTTATGTGAACTTTCTTCGATTTCTTTCTATTTATTTTTTCTCACATATTACTTGAATTAAAATTTTCAGATGAAATTAACTGACAGTTTTGAAGAAATTGTAAATGATGGATTTTAAAGAAAAAGGAAAATGAACCATGTCGCCATCTGGATATTTCTAGCTCAACTATTCTGTTCAGTACAGCAAATTATAGTTCCATTTATTATCGAGAACTAAACTTGTTCTGTTAAATGTATGGGATTTGCAAGTTCTGTTCAGTTAGAGTGATCAAAAGAACACGGCTAAAGTGTGTACTATTATCGCCGTTATAACAACAAAAAGTAAAAAATTGGGTTTAAAGTGCATTCAGAGTGGAATTCGATTATTTGATTATTCAAAAATTTCATTATAAACTGAGCATTTCCAACCACATCTGTTCTAAATCAATTCCATCATAGTTTTAAAAAAGAAAGACTTCAAATTTCATATCGCAAACTCCACAAAATCGAAAATATTTGAATTTTTACCGTACACAGCGACATCTGTGCTTCATTAGTTGAAAAAGTTACAAAACATTATCATTCTAATAGCAAGAAAGTTGGTTTGACAGCAAGAGAGGACTTGGTAAACCCACAAGACTTTCTAACGAGTCAACAAAAATTCAGTGCAACAAAAAACGCCCCCATAATTTATTCCTTTAAAGACGATGACAAACTGGGGGTGGAATCATGGTGTTTGGGAGTCAATATGGCCGACACAAATAAATCGTTATAATTTGACAATAGAAAAGTGTACGATTTCTATTTGAAATCGATTAGAAAGTCTTGGATATGAAGAAAATGGGTGAATTACACCGGAAGTGGGCATAAAAATAACGAATTTCGAATTTTAAAATTTGTAATTATTTTAGCAAAAATTCAAGGCGTAGTAACAACATCCGTAGAATCAGAAATTCTTGAATTCAAAATTGAGAATCGAGAATCGAGTCTTGAGAATTGTAAATTAGCTAGAGCGAATGGTGGCACCATTCTTGGTGGAAGTGTAGGCGAACTCGAACACGTCGTGTTGGTTGTACTGGTTACATTCCACTCCCATAATTTACAACCTTGAATGAATTAAACAGTAGAGAAGCAACAGGGGAACGTGATACTCACGTAGAACTGTAACTAAAGTTCAAAAACACCTGACTGAATGACTGAATGAATTTTAACTCTACTCATCCATTCAATGGGGACGACGTTTATAACATGGAAACTATTCGTTTGGTTTGTGGATGATAATCAAAGCCGCTATTTCACACCTTCGCCATGATAAACAACGATTTACTCAATGAAACACTCGACGTTTCAATTTTTGTGTTTTTCACCTGCGAATTTGTTTTTATTCCATTCATACATACATACTTCTCCACTTTCATTGGGGCTTCAGAAAAACAAAATATATAAATAAAATACAAATTTCTTCATTCACTTCTTTCATTCATTCATTCATTACTGAGAACGGGGCAGGTCATCGTATTGATGTCATCGTTTTGTGCCCCATTTGGAGCAATTCGAGTTTTGGTTATGGTCGCCAAAACGAGTTAAGTTACATCAACTTCCAGGAAAATTCTTCTAATTAATTTTAACGATTTTACGTTTCAAATAACAACCACCCCCACAGTATTTACGCACAAACTAACATTTAGATACAACCTGTATTCTTTTGCTCACTCCAGTAGAGCAAATTAGCTCTCGATAATAACTGGGTTCAAATTACTCCACTCGATAAATAGCTAAATAGAAATATCCAAATGACGACATGGTTCATTTTCCTTCAAATTCTTTAAATTTAAATTTTTTCTTTAAATTCCACAAAATTACAATTTCTGCAAAACTTTCACTTAATTTCATTTGAAAATTTAAATTCAAGTAAAATATAAGGGATTTATGCAAACAAGGGTCTAGAAAAATGTACAAAAATCTAAGGAATTCCATATAAATGTGAAGTCAAATTGGTAAAAGTTTGTAATCTATCCAGTGCAAATTACTGTTCTTTTGCTACTTTGGTATGGCACTCGATAGCCATTATTAAAAGAATATGGCTAGAATGTTGTCAATACGCAGATACAATTAATCAAGGATTATAAATGAAAGCATACTCTTGAATTGAATTACTATGCTACTAACTTTTACCCTCAAGTAGATATTAATAAGTCGGAATTGATTTTGAGAATTAAAATTGAGTAATACCGCATTGTTAGACTGACCAAAATCTAGTAGATTTAGCGAAAAAATTTAATTAATCTCCTCGCCCGTTCACACCGCCAGCGAGGAGATTTAGTTTGACAGCTCGACATTTTTTTTGTGAAATTGTTTTATTTTGTTGTTCAGTTCTGTGTTCAAAAAGTCCACATTCTCCCTTGTCTTTTTGAATTTTTTTATTGAAACTAAAATAAATTTTCAAAATCAAAATTCGTGCCACGTTGAAATAGTACTAAATTGTGCTAAAAGACGAAAAATTACGCAAATGTTGTTCCGCCGCGGAATATTTTGTTCAGCTATAGTACACGTTCGGACTTGTCACGCGAAATCAACGCATAGCTACAATTTATTTTGTGTTTCGTACCTATTGCTTATCCACAGAGTGCATTTTATATTCCTTTTTTGCACCCCGACTTACGCGGTTAAGGCTCGGTCCCACCTATCGCATAAGTTCGAGGTATGACTGTATAGTAAATCTTGTAAATTTAAGAATTTAGGGCTAATTAGTTTGAAAATTGAGTAGGTATTAATATAAAAATAATAGAATTCATAAGAAAATTACAAAATTGAAATTAAAATTATTATTCGGCTGAATACATCCACCAGCATTCGTGAGTTAAAAAGTCAAGTCTCAAGAAATGTTTGCAAAGTAACTTGAATAAAATGAAATTTCCGCTGTATAAGACATCCTGTCTCGAACTAATTGCGTTTAATCTTTAAAATACACTAGTAGGGATATTGTTTTGAAGGAATTTTAATTCAATTGAACATTTTCGTTTCAATTCTTTGCTTTCGGTTTCATTTAAAATAACTAAAACACCGGAAAACAAACGAACAACTCAATAAATCATGCCCAGTAACAAACAAAACGTCGACGAAATGACTCAATTCGATGAGGATGAATGAACGAATGGACAAATGGGCAAAATGGGCAAATGGATGAAATGGACAGACGGATGACACGCGGCGGAAGTACCCAATTGCGTGTGGAAATATCACCTGATCATCACGTTTCAAATAAATTAATGAGAAATTCAACAAAATAAATAAAACGACAAGAAATATGCTGATGTAAACAAATCAAATTCAATATGTCAGCTAAACAACTTCCTATAGTTAAGTGTCTCTATTTGATTTAAATAAATAAAAATTAAAAGTTTCTTGTTACGAAGATATTCGCGTCATTCATTTGCATTGCTTGCGTTTTTCTACTTCCCGTCCGACATCTTGAAGTAAACGTAACGCCAACATGTCGGCGGATCATGACACCGTGGCAAATAAACAATCCCATCCTGGCACGCACTCACTTCCATTGCATCGAATGGATTCAGTTGGAATTTCATTTGGAAGAGATACATTCGAAGACAGAATAAAAGAGAAGAAAATTAAAAGAATTAAATAAAAAATAAATAAATTAAAAGAAAAACAAAACACGCTTACGTATTCATCATTCAATTCGAGGGAGGATGGAAGTTCATCCGGGAAATTGTCAACGTCCGCTGTCTGTCGTATGATCTTTCTGTTTTTCATTTTTCAAACGATCAGCCACACTAGAAATCGGAAGACTACAAAATGTCGGAAATGACAAAATTTTTACGGAGTCTCACTGATTCCAAGTAAATGAATGATCAATTGCGTTTCTATGAAGTTAATTAAAAGTATGTAATTTGCACTTGCAACCGAGTCATACTATTCAATTGGAGGTGTCAATTCGTATGACAAACTTAAAGAATTTCTTAAAGAAAATGTTTGTTTTCTTCTCAAGTTTGTTAACAAGACAAACGTTTGTTATCGTTGCAAATTTGTTAAATAAATTTGAAAATGAAATTAGAAACAATTTGATAAAAGAAAATCAAAATGTTCATTCATGAAATTTCTAGTAATTCTATGAATCTTGAATTGCCCACGTCCCTTTTGTTCACTGGTAGATGCCTTAACCTTCTCTTATTTATGGCAGATATTATAGGCTTGTTCACGTACATGCTTGGAACATACATATTGCAACACATTTCGAGCACGAAATTGGCTTTTTTGTACTCGCTCGAAAAATTGTTTTGAGAGAATTTAACGAAAAGTAACGGAGAGGAAATATACTTGAAATTGCTAGATGTTGACTTCAAGCTAGTTGAAAAATCCTGTTCGTTAGAAATTCAAATGTCAAATGTCAAATTTGCTTGTTATGTTCTTTCATGAAGTTTGTCGAGTAACGAAAGAGAACTTAGAAAAATCCTCCCAAATTACTCGTTTACAGCCTAGTAAACTGTAGTACAGTCAAGCTGTACTTGAACAGACCTTAAATTTAAGGGTTAAAGAAAATGTTTGTTTTCTTTTCAAGTTTGTTAACAAGGCAAACGTTTGTTATCATTGCAAATTTGTTAAATAAATTTGAAAATTAAATTAGAAACAATTTCATTCATGAAATTTCTAGTAATTCTGTGAATCTTGAATTGTTCACGTCCCTTTAGTTCACTGGTAGATGCCTTAACCTTCTCTTATTTATGTAGATATCATATTTAAGATCTTACACCTCTCACACATTGGAAAATGTGAAACTGATCAACAAAAACTGCACGTACCTCAACAAATCAACTTAAGTAGAGTACATTCATCTTTGAAGTCTTTAGAAAAAGGGTGTACTGTTTGGTTAATTGCACGTGGGTGATTCTGCACTGCACTTAATCCATCTCGAGATAATTCAAAATGCATGAAAATGCACTATCTATTCACATATGTTATAGGAATAATTGCATTTTGTGGGCTTTTTCCAATTCAGGTGAGACAACATTTTTCTAAAGAAACTGTTATGAAACACACGATTTTTAAACGGTGTCATAATGAAATTCAATTTAAAATTATTTCATAAAAATAAAATGAATAATATTACATGCAGTTATGATGTGAAGAACAGTTAGTTTAATAACTACAAGTCTTGGTAAGTATAATGCCCACCTCAAGTGTGACATAATGCCCACTCGTTTGATTGTGAGGTGGATAAATTACTTTTGAAACGAAATTAGAACGTTAACACTTAACATTCATGTTGGTTATTCATATTAGTTTCTTTAGCAGAAACTGCAAGTTGCCTTTGTTCAGATTTTCATTGAACCCTCACGTGTTAATATCCTTAAACTTAAATAATATTCTTGCGTATCACTTGCAAGTATAGGGATATAAAGCTGATATACAAATTGTATAACTTACAGGAATTTTCGATGTCCTTAAAAATTCAAGAAGAGCTTCTAATGAACCTAAAGTTGATGCTTGAACATAAACACCACGATCACTGACTTTAATGTGACTAAGAGCTGATTTAAGTTCACGAGCAACTTCGTCCCTGGAAGAGAGGAGTTAAGAAATTAACTTTCATTTCTTCTATAGAAAAATCTTGAAAACTCACTTGCATATATCAACTTCATCTGGTTTATGAGCTATTAATAAATTAATTCCAGCAATAGCTTTTTCTAAGTCTTTTGCAGCGATTTTTACACCTTGAGCTGCTTGTACTTCTTTGTACTCAATGTAAGCGTTCTGGAAAAGGCGGTTTCATAATAAAAATGTTTTTAAGTAAAATTCAGTAGAAAATCTCACCTTGACACGTAACTCTTTGAGCGGTTGTGGCATTAGAAGTGACCGAATTTGAGTGACTATCGGACCATCCGTACCAGCCAGTATCATAGTATCACCTTCCTTCAGTCGACCATTGATCAGAATTGCATCGATTGTGGTACCCAAACCAGAAATTGCTTTAACTTCCAAAACAGTAGCTTGCAGTTCATCACTGTACATCAGACGTTTGGCAAGTAGACTTTGACAAGACTCAACAATTAAATAAAGTAGATTTCCCATTCCTTCACCAGTTATAGCACTAGTTGGCACAAGAGAAACATACGTGCGAGGATCTGGATTTTCGTGAAAGAGAGCAGCATTGAGACCTTGTTCAGCAAATTGTACAATAACTTCTTTAGTTCTTTGATTGAATTCGAGTTGTGTATTAGATTGTTGTAATCTCAAAATGTCACGAACATCTTTACGTGGCATCGTTTGCCAATCATACAATCGATCGATTTTATTCAATGCTACTATAAATGGAGTTTTCCTTGATTTCAATAAGTTAATTGATTCAATCGTTTGTGGTTCCAGACCGTGCATAATATCAACTACTAAAATTGCTATATCACAGAGAGAAGAGCCACGGTTACGTAAATTACTAAAAGATTCGTGACCAGGTGTGTCTATAATTAATAGACCGGGAAGTTTATGTTGGAAGTCGGAAGACTGTAAAGAAAAATTTTTCATTAAGAAATTTTTCACTAACGAATTTCCATTTCAAACGCACCCCTTTTACTATCCTCGTTTGTTCTTTAATAGCATCTATGGGAACGTTTGTTGCTCCAATTTGCTGTGTGATTCCACCAGCTTCAGAGTCTTGTACATGTGTTCGACGTAATTTGTCCAGAATTTTTGTCTTACCCGTATCGACATGACCCAAGACACATACGACAGCCGCTCGAAGATTTTCCAAAGTACGTTTTTGTTCGTATTCTACACGTCGCTTTCGCATACGTTCCAAAGCACGTTCACGTCTACTCTCTGCATCATTTCGTTTTTCTTCAGCTTCACTTCCCTCATCGGAACTTTCGTCTTCAGAACTTTCTTCAGTCTCTGATCCTTTTCCTTCTTTAGCTGCTGTTTTCGCTGAATCCTTCTCATCTTTAGATGTTTCTTGTGAATCTTCATCTTCACCCTCTGACGAACTCATATCCCATGCATCTTTGACCACTTCCACTTTAGGTTCTTCTGTTGGAGTTTCAGGGACAGCATTTTCTTCATCTTTCTTTTCTTCCTCTTTCTGATCAACAGTTTCGCCATTTTCTTGCTTATCCTTTTGGTCCTTCTTCTTGTTTGGTCTAATTCGAGTTCCAGGACGGGCACGTCGTTCTGCTGGATCTGGAACTTCTATACCTTGAGCTTTTAATGCTTCCAACATAGCTTGTGCTCGAGCACGATCTTCTTTTTGTTTTTTTGTTAATAACTTTCCTTCCGCTTTCAATCTTTCCTTTCGTTCTTTTTCCTTTTGCTTTTTCTTCTCTTTACGTTCCTGTTCAAGACGAATCTGTTCCAAACGGTACCGTTCGGCTTCTTCTTCTCGTTGTATTCGTTCTTCCTCTTCTTTTCGCAATCGTTCCTCTTCTTCCTTCACTTTCTTAAGTCTCTCTTGCATAGCAGCCACCATCTTGCTGCTTAGTCCTTTCTTCTTGTCCTTTTCTTTTTCCTTTTCTTCCTCCTTTTCTTTCTTACCTAAAATAGAAGTTTTGTTATATGATTTAAGCAAAAGGATATCCAAACTTACTCTTCTTCTTTTTCTTTTTATCATCTTTCTTGGTGTCCTCTTCCTCGCCAGCAGGCGCCTCGGTATCAACAGCAACTGTGGGTTCGTTTGGTTCTACAACTTCTGGAGCTTCCTGAACAACTGGCTCAGCAACTTTCTCAACAGATGGTTCTTTTTCTTCTGGTTTATC
The DNA here is from genome assembly GCA_963971475.1 of Chrysops caecutiens. Taxonomy (NCBI): domain Eukaryota; kingdom Metazoa; phylum Arthropoda; class Insecta; order Diptera; family Tabanidae; genus Chrysops; species Chrysops caecutiens. The sequence goes on from OZ020568.1 coordinate 75,197,819, forward strand.
TTTTTGAGTTGCTGCCTTTTGTTTAGCTAGAGCCGCTTCACGCTTCTGCCGTTCTTTTTTCTCCTTCTTCTTTTGAGCAGCCGACTTGACTGTACTTTCTTCTCCTTCTCCTTCACCTTCGACTTCCGCTTCAGCTTCGACTTCGACTTCAGGAGCAGGAGCCGCTACTGCTTCTTGTTCTACAACGGGCTTACTTTTCTTTCCTTTCTTTTTCTTCGAAACCTCTTCTTCAACTTCTTCAGCTGTAACCTCAACAGGCTTCTGAGGTTCTGTTTTCTGATTTTCCGGCTTCTTACCGATACCATATTCCACTTCCAAATCGGCTAAGATTTTATCGATATCATCGTCACTGTCGTCCTTCTTTTTCTTACCTTTTTTCGCCTTCTTATCAACTTTTACCTTATCTTCCACAACAGGCTCTTTAGCCTTCTTGGCATTTTTAGCTTTGAAATCATTCTCGATCTCCTCCTTTTCCGATGGTGGTGTTGGTGGTGGCTCATTGACATCAACATCGTCGTCATCTTGCATCAACATATCAAAGCCTAGTTTCTTTGGTTTCTCCTTTTTCTTAGACGGTTTCTTTACAACCTCTTCTTCCTCCTCGGGTTCCGGCTCTTCGCCATCAGATTCAAGATCCTTCTTCTTATTACCTTTGCGAGAGATAGCAACCTTCTTGATAGATTTGGTAACCTCTTTCACATCAACATCGTCCTCACTATCTCCGGCAGCATCCTGGGTACCCTTTTTGTTTGCTGTCTTCTTTTTCTCTTTCTTGGTTTTCTTAGACTTTCCAGTTGAAACTTCATCGTCAGATGAAACAACAGTCTGCTTTACTTCAACATCACTCTCCCTAAAATACATGAAAATCATTCAATCACATATTCTACCATCGAAACCTAATTTTCAAAGTGAAAGTTGACAAACCGCCAGATTGCACCACGACGAGGCTCTTGACAACTCGACACCAAAATACAAATTTTTTATTTACAAAATAAAAACATATTTTTACTTACACTCCTTCTTCTACCACTACCTCTTTTTTGCCTTTTTTAGCCTTAACCATTTTCTCAATCTCTTGCGCACTGTTATTGTGAAAATTTCTTCAAAAACTTGGAAAATCCCGACAAGTGAAATGCTTTTCGATTGCACAAAAATTTAACTTTTAGGTTAGGTTCAGTTGTACGTCGTCTTCGTACAAGTCAGAGATGGCTGGCTGAGTGTGCCAGTGTGTGAGTTTGCAAAAACAAATTGTACTAAACTTTGTGCCGAACAGCTGACAGTGTATTTCCAATACTATTTGTGACTCTTTGGTTTGAACACGTGCTAATATTTTATACAAATAATTAATTATTAATCAAATTAAACTTTTAATTCAATTTAAATATGTTAATTTTACATTTGTTTTGAGAAAACCTCACATTTTTGATTGAATGCTTTGAGTGTCGTGTAAAGAATTTCTAACAGTGTACGAACAGGGAAGTACCAGAGAAGAAACGTCAAAATATTCAAAAAACTTTGAATAAACAGTTACAGACCGATTTTCCGCACATTCCTTGCTCATCCTGAAGTTTTCAATTGATTTCGTGGTAAGAAACAAAAGGATATATAATTTTCCCTTTTAATTATTAACACTATTGTTATGCAATAATTTGCTTGAATTGAATTTGCATGTTTCACGAGTTTTTCCCGCTTTAAAATCTGTTTTAGTGCACACCAGCATGAGCTCATCTTCTAATAAGGACAAAGAAAACGTCCGTGTCGCAAAAGCACGACTTTCTAGCATTTTTAGGTAATTGAAAGCTCTGTGAAATTGTATTTATGAATTTAAGGTGAATTTACAAATTTGTGTTTTTCAGAGATGATCCAGCAAACTTGGATAACTCGTTGGGAATCTTGGATTTGAGCAAAATAAGTGACAGTAAATTGCTAAAAATTTCAAATTTCAGTGAATAATTTTTAATAATACAGTGCAATTCACAGGTTTGGATGGTAAGACAAGTGATGTTCCGAAGAAACCAGAAATAAGTATGCGGTTAATGGTGAGATATTCATATATGAGTACCTACTGTAAAGAATACCAACGAATATGTTTTCTTTAGGAGGAGAGAAGGAAGGCACTTCAGGTTTTGAACAGAGCTGTGAATAAAAGTACCCTAACACCTGAGACTCCGAAGACGAAAGCATTAAAACCACAATCTCCACGTACACCGAGTAAGTAAGTTGAATTAAAGTTTGGGAAGTAAATTATCAATTTTTGTATATTTCAGTTTTGAATCTAACAGATTATGTCTCGTACAAACAATACGATTCAATAAATATAAGTGATTTGGTGGCTGACAAAACAATTGAAGTCAAATCAGTCAGTTCACCAGTTGTTTCATCTACAAAAATCTCCTTCGAACCATCAGAAATGAGTGGACGATCCACAATGTGTGGTGGTATATCAAGAACACCAACAATTGAAGAAATTCTTTCAACCAGCATTTCAAAAAATGTAAGAAATTTATGTGAAAGTCTACGTGAAAGTTATTCTGGTGGTTCGAGCCTTCCACGTACAGCAGACATGAGTCTCACATCATCTGGTAGTTCTGCTTTCTCGAATTGTCGTCGTGCTAATGAAACTGGATTTTCTTCAGAAGATTTTGTACCTGGTGAAAATATCGAATCGAAGCTGGCAGCAGATGAGATATCTTGGGAGAAGGAATTTGCTGCAATTCCATCGGATGCAATGAATCACAGCAAGCTCTCACAGGATAATTCTTCGTTCAGGTAATCAGAATTGAATTATTTTCGTTATTAATAAACATTTCAACTACTTGCAGTCCACCAAGTCACGACAGTAATGTATCACTAGGAGGATATTTTATCAAGCGGTCTGAAAATCTACTAGAAATGATACCTCAGAAAAGTCCTACTAAAACTGAAACTTATGCACTTGTGGATGATATGATGACTCCCAACAGTAAGTCGTAGATAGTTTAGTATGGTAGCTAGAACAGTAGCTAGAATTCGAACTCTTTCAGCTTCTAAAGGTTCTTTATCAAACTTTACTATCCCAGAACGTGATACAGATGACATCCAACCAGTAAATGCTGAGACTTTTAGAAAGTCTTTATTAACACATAACTCTATTCCAGCAACATCAAATCGATCGGGAGCTACACAAGTTGAAATCAATGATGACTCCTACATTTTGAGTGTCTCAGCCATAGCTAATGCTTTAAGTAACTAATTTTCAATATTTTCCGAGTGACAATTGTTATAGTTCACCAATTTTTACAGACTCCATTGATACACCAGAAGCTGGTAAAGGAATACTCTCAAGACTATTGAAAACAAAACAAATCAAAACTTATTTAGATGCCACTGGTGAACCACTGACTGAGATAACAGAAAGACTAAACAAATCATTATCACTTAAACCATCAACGGAAAAATCAGAGCCAAATTTACCATTGTATTCCACACTTAAAGAAACCACAAATCAATTTGAAAACAAAGAAAACGTTAATCCAACAACAGAATTGTCTGACACTGCAACATTTACAGACTCTGTTCTAAATTGCTCGGACTTGAAGCTACTGCAAGATTGTGTAACAAAAATTGCATCAAAGCAAGAAAATAAGACTCCACAAAATATTCCTGTGATACAAGTTCTTTCACCTCATGGTAATTTTTCAACACAAATGGGAAATTCAAAAAATTGTCTTCCTTCCAAAACAAATCGAAAACGATCTCATTCATCTACACGAGCAGAAGACTTCGAGAGACCATCCAGTAAATCACCAATGCGTCGTTCCAAATCACCGAATAAACTTGATGAGTTATTGGCAGCATCTGGTTCAATGAAAGAATCAAAGCGAAAATCAAATTCATTTGAACGACAAATGTCTCCTGATTCATCTACAAATTCTGTTGGTGCACCAAAACGATCAAGTACAAAATTACAATTATCTCCGACAAGTAGTTCAGATCGTAGGTATTTGTTCGACGCTAAATCTCCTGGAGATAGTGGAAAATATTCATTACCAGGTTATGGTTTAGCGTCAACCATAAGATCCCTGTCACCGATTTCTGGACACCTCAAAACACGATCCCCATCTGAATGTTCCAGTTCAAGTGAGTTTTCACACAAAGATGGGAAACTACCGTTGAAAGCAACTTGTCAGGAACTATCATGGGGAAGCATTAAATTGAGATCGAATACGACTAAAACACTTCAAATCAAGAATACTGCCAACAAACGATTAGTACTGAGGATAGAGATTTCTGGTCCAGGATTCCAAATAAGTAATTTATTCGAGCAAGGGAATCGTCTAACAATGCAACCACAAGAATGTAGGACGATTGTTTTGAATTTCTGTCCCACCGTCATGGGAGCTGCTGCCGGAAAATTATCGTTTTACCCACCATTTGAAGATGTTAGTCCAGCCTCATTCATTTCGCTTTTTGGATATGGTGGGCATGCAAGTGTTAGGCCACAAAATGTTATCAAGGGTCCAGTGGGGCCACCGTTTTTAACAATGGGTGAACTTGCTCAACTTACTAGACCATTGGAAAAGACTTTTACTTTGTATAATAAGGGTGTACTGCCTGCGTTTGCCTCGATTATTATAGAGTCACCAGGTATGAGTAGATTTCGCTCAGTGTATGGATGTAAACTACAAACTTTTCTTGGTTATTTTCAGATGTGGATCATCCACGAATTTGTGATTGTATTGAAATAGTTCCTCGGAAAACTCTGATCCCACCGGAAGGAAGTCGTGACATTAAAGTTATTTTAAAACCACGTCGTGAAGATTTACGTAGAATTGTTCGAAAACTAGCTCCAGTTATGACGATTGCAAAATTGAAAATTGTTTGTGGTGATGAGCCAACTCGTCAACGCATCCGCAATTTAATACGTCAAATGAACGAAATTCAATTCAATTCAGGCTCTTCCTCGGCAATTAAAGAATTGTGGAATCCATTTCCAAATGAAAGTATCATACCCGAATTGATGTTGCTCCGTGAACAATCGACAGTAGCAATGGATTTGATGTCTACTTTGAAGACACACGATATACTCATTACTCTAGATCACACCAGCATGGATGACACAACAAATTCAAGTATTGTTTTCTCTGACATGGATGAGACAATCATGTTCAAAACCATGACCTCCGAAACATCGTTCATGGAAAACGCAGCTATGCCTGTACAGTCTGAAAATCAGGAACAACTATACGTATACCCAAAATCTTTAGACATTTATCTCTCAGATCGTAACAGAAAAGCGATATTAACTCTTCGAAGCACTTATTCAACGGAACAGTTCTATGAGATTCAAACAAATTATCGGAAAGCTATCAGCTTTACACCAACGGAAGGACAACTACAACCAGGGCAGGAAGCACAAATTATAGTTGATTTCAAGCAAATCGAATCCGTCCCATCAGATCCAATTAACATTCATGTAAACTAAAAATGTTTTTAAATCAAAATTATTTTGTAACGAATTTCTGCAATTTTATTTTCAGATTTACCTGGAAAAAGATCGAATCACAATTCCAGTGAATATAAGAAGAGAAGCACTTAGGATGAACAAGTTCTGATTGAAATTTTCTCGGTCATCATTTCCTAATTTTATTTATTTGTACTTAAGGAGCTCTTTGTTAAATGGCCAATTTAAAATAAATTAGAAAAATATTCATGTGTGATTTATTAAATAATGTGAGCAAAATGTTTTTAAACGCAAAGCATTGTGATAGCCTCCAGGTTACTACTGATAAATAAATTTCTTGTTTCAAATGGTTTTAATCAATAAAAACATAAATAAGAAACAAATTGTATGATCTACAATTAAAAGATTTTATTGACAACAATAAACAAAAATTTTGTGTTACGTCTAAAGTGTAGAACTAATAATAAATCTAATTATTCCCTTTAATATATATTACTTACAACAAAGTTTTCGTTAAAATAAACAAAAGAACCAGTAAATAGTATGTGAAAAAGTATGTGGCAGTAATAATGTTGTACAGTTCTACAATTGAAAATTCTCCAAAATAAAATAAATTTCCGTCAAATTATAAAATTAATTACTCCACATTTATTTGGGAAATGTAAATATATTTAATTTAGTATAAAATCTTACACAATCAAATAACAATTCTAGACATTTTTCATTGATTCATACACATTCGTTCAAATTTAACAGGACAGGATAATAAAACAACAATTTTAAGCGGATAATGATAAAAAGGATCTAATATCATATAAACGGAATCTCAAGATGTAATAAGTTTGTGCAAGAAGTGCTTAGCTTTTTGTGCATTTATTATTTTAATTTTTAACTAGTTTTGTAATTATTTGTGATGCAAAATTGAAACTATAATAGTTCAGAAAAGCTTAAATTCTTATTCAAAAGCAAAACAAATAAATCTAAAACAATTGCGTTGATGGATTAGCAAAACCATAATTGTTTTGGTTATTTTTAATTTCTATTTTCCGCAATGTTAAAAAACAGAAACAACAGAATGGGTTTGTCCAAGTTTTAGAGGAAACTCGAAAAAAATCTTACGCCGACCTTCACAAACAAACATTCCAACCTGCCGCATTATTTGGCAAAGATCCAAGCCTTGTCTAACATATTTCATAGTTCGAATATTAAAAATAATCCTTAGTCATTTTTATATTTTGAATAGATAAAAATAATTTTACAAATACGAAAGACAATTACGATAAGACAGAGAATTTTCCAAGAGAAATGAAATAATTATAAAATTCCCTGTTGGGTTTACTTAACAAATTTTATAATTTTTACGTGAGACATATAACAGCAATTTAAAAAATATTTTTATATATTATTAACGATTCGGATGGGATTCGCAAAATGATTTATTGGATTTAAAATAGCTTTTCAGACGTTTTTATTTATACATTTTTCGTAACAAAAATTCTATTTTTCCCAGGAGGCATGCTAGCTATTATTTAAACGAATATAAACTACTTTATTCTTGAATTGTTTTTTATAAAAAATTGTCATCTTGAGTTTTAAATGTTTAAATTAAGAATTATTGTGACTTGGCATGCGTTTGTTTGTTTATTAAAATGTATTACCAGACGAATGAGGAGTTTGTATTTGCAAGTAATCTTCAATTCATCACTCACTTGAATTCTAAAAGATTTTTGTTATTTCTTAATAATCTCAACCAAAACATTAAAAATAAAACATTATATAAAGGAAAAATTTCTATTTTAAAAACAATATTTTAAACGGTCAACGTTATCTGGAGTGAATTATAAGAAACATTTGCAACTTGGCAATACATTTCGCTTAAGAATAAAACCTTAATTCAAAAATTCATAATCTTCTTAATGGAAGTAAAAATAATAAGGAATAAGGAAAGTTTTGATCAAATAAAACATGCTTGCAATATATAATGTCGAAATATTTTGTTTGTTGGTAATTTAATAATTATTTTTGATTTATTCAATTTGTGATTGTGCAAACGCCATTAAAACATTTTAACTACTCGTATTTACGGTTGGCGTATAAGATCATAAGATTATTGAACATGGCAAGCATTGTAATTTGCCCCAAAAGAGGGAATAAAAATGTTTATTATTGTACGTAATTGTAAATTTCTATTATGAACTATTTTTAATTAAGTTTATTCATTTATCTATTGTTATTTAAATTTTTTAAGAAACAAACGAAGCTTTAATAATTGGTTAATTGGACTGTAATAAATTGTAAATCATGTTCTTCATGCATATCTTCTTGAAACATCATTAAACGACATTATCTTTCCTTTAGAATTATGTATTCAGTTTCTCTTCAAAATGGCGTACAGAGATTTCTTCCTTCCGAAAAATCCTCATTGTCTTTTAATGAACAAGATGTCCTTCTTCCCTACATGGCTCTTCCCATTTAGTATGCTTCTCTGGTGTTAAATTGATAATATGAACACTTATAGCTTGATGTTTTTCATATTTTGGCGGTATTGCACACACTCTGTATTGGACTTCGTCTCCGTGCATAGGAACATATTCACCTTCAATGCTGCAAAAATAAAGAAGAGAAATTTAATTTAATTATTACATAATTGTAATCTACTGAATTGAATTTATTTCTCACAAATAAATAAGATTACTTTTATTTCTCACAAATAGTTACTGTCTCGTGTCCAACTTGTACTGGTAATGACTCTGTAATAATACTATTTGATCCAAAAGTATGACGCCAATAAGATCAAACGACGATAATCAAATTACAGTACAGTCTACAAATTAACTAGAAGTGTTCTTAAAAATAGATTCAACGAACGTCAATGTAAGAAATTCTTCAAACTTTCTTCATCCTTGACGAAACACTTCACCCCAAAATGGCTTCAAGACGACAAAGTTTTATTTGGGGATAAAGAATTAGCGTGAATAATTAATTTTATTGGCTTTAACCGAGTGTCGCCAGAAGTACTATTTAACAAATCATTTTGTGATGGTAGCCATGCACTTAATTGAAAGAATAACCGACTAATTAATATGTTTTTAACGTTTCTATCATATCAACTTGATTAACACTTCTCTTTGTAACATATCTATGATTGTAAATTGGCACTCCCACATGCAGGAATCCGATGAAATTTCTTAAAACATTTTCAGACACCTTGGCAGCGTTTCAAAACAATTTTATTTGTCGGTTTTCGATAAAGTGGCTTACAATTTTTGTATCGCTATATCGGTATAATCAAATCGATAGGGATTAGTTCAATTGATATGAAGTTCAAATACCAACAGGCTTCATAAAGTTGTGGACAATTTTCTTCTTACAACTTAAAGTTGAGTGTCACAAATTGAATTTGCCTTGTACCATAATTTGACGACATAATATGTGAAGATTTAATCAAAACATTCATGAATTTGAATGCGGAAACAATTGTTTCTTCAATGAGTGGGAACCATCAAGCAGCGTACACACGAACTTGAGCTTGATCTTGAGAAGATTTATCAAAGAGAAACTCAAAAAGGCATAACAGTTAATGGATACTCTCGTAACCTTTTCAGACTTAAGGAACCGAATGTGATTGTAAGGTTTCTCCACAAATTGGGTCAACTACTTTTAACTTGTACTTACTGACCCAATTTGAGCTTTTGCGCAGTGTAAGAGTCATTTATCAAAATATATTTAGGCCACGAAAAAATCAATGGTTATGATTCGAATTGCATCAGATGCCATGAAATGTTTCTTGTATTTTATATACAAATCCTTAGGGGTTATCACACCAAGAAGTTCCAATAAAAACTTTCCAAACATAAAGTGTAAATGTTTATACACTTTGCGTGTCAAAATGAATTATTCGTGTGAAAACATGCTCCCACAAATGTTTTCTTTAATTCAAAGAAAACCTACAAGTTTTCATCTTATTCTTCCCAATTACATTCACTTGAGACATAAAAGGAAAAGACACAAGTCGCCGTAAACGATAAAAGAATTTCAAATAACGTAAAATGCCCTAATTCCGTCCACCCTCCTAATTCCGTCCACTTTTGATTTTTGCTAATAACTTTTTTTTGGGGCATTTAATGGAGATGCAATTTAGGACATCATATACCTCACTAACTAGTGTTAATATACTGAAAATTTCAGGGCTCTAACGCATATAGTTTATTTTTAATTAAATAATAAAGATGAAAATTATATATTTTGCGAAAAATCATGTCAAACTCCTTGAATTTGATGTTTTGGTTCTAAGCTTTTTTTGAAAGATTTTTAAGGATTATGATCAATTCTTCTGACTTTTCTGTATCTATGAAACTTCAGGTTTGAGAAAATGTAGTAATATATAACTATATATAGATTAAACGCAAAATAAACAATAAAATAAAGTGGACGGAATTAGGGCATCGAAATTACAGACTAGTCCTAATTCCGTCCAGTGGACGGAATTAGGTTCATTCCTGCATTTTGCCTATCGCCCTAATTCCGTCCACTTTTTCCGCCGTATAATGTACACTGCTGGCGAAAAGTTCCAGACTATCGTTATACATCGTGCAAAATAAAATTTAAAATATAAGTCATATGACGAAAAACTTTAAATATCTTTATTTATTTATTTATTTATAATCATAGAACACAACAATAATTCATAAAAGATTTAAAACCGATGCAGAAAATCTTATTATGATTGTCTCAAACTTTTGACCGGCAAGGTACATTGCGACGTACGTCATAGGCAAAATGCCGAATTTTACCTAATTCCGTCCTACCAATATTTGCTCGAATGAATGCAATTCCGACCGTTTTTAAAATTAAGAAATTGTGTAGTTTTTATTATATATTCCATATTTTGTATATTATATTATCCTCTATTGCATTATTATTAACCATTTTCAGTCTTTAAACAGTTCCTAGTCCATGAAAAACCGAATTTTTAAGTTGATTTTAGGTGGACGGAATTAGGGTCACTAGTGGACGGAATTAGGAACATGCAAGTTAGGTGGACGGAATTAGGGCTCTTCGACCATTTCGAACTTTTTGAATTAAAATAATTTTTTAAAAATATTTGCAATAGAGGAATCATAACAAAAAGTGGATTTTTGAATTCTGGCAACTATTTTGTTTCAGAATCAGTTTTTAAAAATTGATTTTATCCAATAACCTTTTTGTGTGGAAGAAATTAAACGAAACAGATTTTCGGTGGACGGAATTAGGGCACTTTACGTTAACAAGGAAAAATTGATTTTTCTCGGAATGAAATGTTTGAAGTAGGGAACAAGATTTGAAATAAGACTCCAACACGTTTTAATTTGAAGTGGGTTTGGAATATTCCCTGAAGATACTTGAATCCTTGAATTTAGTAACACTAAAGTTTAATTAAGTGTTAAATTAAACCAATTGATTCAGTAAGCATTGGGTTAAATTTAGAAAATTTCCACAGAACATAAGTTCATCAAATAACCGAAATGATTTTATGATTTTATCCGTATTATTAACATAATTGTGTTAACCTGTTAACACTGCCCGTTCGAGGACATTTCATTTGGAGATGAGGAAATCAATAGCACAAGATTTATTTAACCAAAACAAAACTGATACCTTCTTGACGACGTTAAGGACAATTCGTATTGATTGGATCTCATTCAGTTCGTTACCAAGCGAATCAATTTCATACCTGGATTGTCATGATTGATTGTGTATCCTGTTACAGGCACATGACGATGTGGGAAAAAACGTGGCTTGCATGCAGGCAAGGATACGTAACTTTTGTGTGTCCTAAAAAAAGATGAAAGTGTCTGATGTGTTAATTATAAATTTATTACGTGTATCATGTTCGATTCCACCTCAATCGAATATCCATAACGACACATGAATGCCGAACACGTTTTCTTATTTTCTTGAATTGAATTTTTGTGACATGAGTTTCATGAAGATGTAATAAAACTAGAAAACTCTCTTCGATTCCAATGTGTCTATGTCGTTAAGACTGAATATCTGCACTTATCCTAATAACACAATGTTCATTAAGACTTCGCAAAGAAATTTCTTCAATCCTTTTACGCTTTGATGTAAAACTTTATACCCTTAATTGTATCCAAAGCTGTTTAGTGTATGATTTTATTAACAAGACTTTCATGTACGACACTGTTTGTGTTTCGTGTTTTCATACATTATTCATTAAGTTAGATTGAAGTTAATTATTTTCCAAGAATATTCTTAAGAGAAAACTGATGTTTTCCATTGAAATGATCCCATATGTTAATTATTTCGCTTTTGTTCTAATTAATTTCATTTACTTTAAATTCGCATATAGTCATCACATTAGAAAGTGGATTTCATCATGGAATTGTCGAAATTCAACTCATTAAATGAAGCTATAATTTACAAATTAATTATTCAAAACAATCAATCAATCACTTCATGACTTCCCTTCTGGTGTTAATGAGATAAGGTTAGTAAAATTTGTTTTATTGCTAACAAAATTATTTTGTCGTTGTTTCAATTACGAAATGATAATTGCACACTTTCGATTTTTCCTAGACAATAAATAATATTATTATGTAAATAAAATTGAATCGGTTATATGATGGGGTAGATAAGAAAGTGAAAAGTCACGGAATCAGTGAATTCATATATGAAATCAGATAGAATCTATGAATGATTCACTAATAGTATAAACATTGTCTGGTGTGAATGAACAAATTTTCTGGATAATTTAATCAACAAACAATTCTTCGACCAGTTCACATCCGGAGAAGGCAATATCATGACGAATCAATGAATATCTTAATCAGCACAGTCTCCGCAGTATCATGGAAATTAAAAAACCATTTCAATAAACTTTCGATCTTGCACTGCCCAATAACTATGGCGTTTCAGATCAAAATGGGGTCATTCACACCACATACTTGTGGTGTACTTAGCTGGTCGATTTTTGAAGTTGTAGGTCAAGGAAAAATTGATTAAAAATTATGTTTTTCGTACATAGAATTAGCATAACTAATTGAATTAGAACTTACTCAGATATATGCAGGAAGAGATCTTCGCCCCCGGAATGTGGTGTGACAAATCCATGGCCTTTAGCACGACTGAAATGTTTTACAGTGCCCCGTTCAATTGGATTTTGCAAAGCTCTAGCTGATCTAAAATTGAAATCAACAGAAATTTTAGTTTTTCTTTTTAGCTTTTACTAAATCAGCTGTATGTTTTTGTTAAGAATTTTATTTGCATATTTGTGTTTTTTCAATTTCTATTTCTACGCTTTCTCTTTCAACGTGTTTTCATTGAGGAAGATAATATTATATTTCTTTTGAACTTACGTTGAATGTGTTCTCGTTCGTTTCGTAATTATTGGACTGGGTAATTGCAATTTCATATTTGGACTGGAATTATTAACACTATTTGGTTTATTGTGCGTATCTTCAACTCCGTCAGACATGTTTAACGAATTCCTTGTAATTGAGATTAGAAATAAATTTATCAATCACTGAGCAAATTATATATTGTTATAAGATCACTTTCACGTTGCTTATTTTATTTTATATGAAATAATTGTGAAATAAACTTTTATTTTATTTGCATAAAATTAATAAATTGTAAAAACTTGACCCGACAAGGGCAAATCCCATTAAGCTAAAAACAAATTCCGCACAAGAAGTGAAAATGACAGATTTTTTCCTACACGAAATTGCGTCAGAAATGTGCACTGCCGGTGTTTGATTTTGGGGAGTGCTGCCATCTGTATGCTGGTGTGAATGAATGATGGAAGTGTTCTTTCACAATGGAATATGAAATTTATTTACATAATTTATTATAATTCAGATTAAAAATCAATTAATTAGGACGGCAATAAGGATATTTTATATAATTATACTTAAAATATCTTACACAAACTTTTATAAATAATTTACTCTCATTTTGAAATTCATATAATAAGAAAATTAAATATTTTATTCGAAAACAATTCCATAATATTTCTTTAGAATGTCACTATAAACCTATAATTAATAATTATATATTAATTAATAATTATATTAAAATTTAATTTTAATGAACACTTCCAATTTTAACAATGCTCGCTCTAATCAAGTATAGATGGCGCAGTATGCTCTTAGTGAACCAGGTGTTTGAAATGTCAACAACTGATTTTGGACTTGCATCTCACATTTGTTTTCATATTTCAGACTGAAAGCTGAAGACTGTTTAAAAATAATTAAGAGTTTATGCTGATAAGAATTTTATAGAAACAAAGAAATAAGATTTTCATAATTCTTTAGCAAGAAGACGTGCCCGTCCATTGTAGAATTTGATATATCTTTGTAAACAAAATGGACGGAGAACTAGAAGGAGATCCTGCAAGTGATGCAAGTGAGAATAATGATGACGATAGCGTTATGATAGTCCATGTCCATGATCAACCACGTAGTAATTTATTCCCTATTCCGATTGTGATAGGAGGAAATACAATGCATGACTATGAAGGAGTTCCAGCAGCACCATCAGCTGCAGTAGCTAACTCTGATATGGTGGTATCAGCACCTTCAGCTGTAATGGAAATAGTTGTTGATCATGATGGTTATGTAGTTAACGCAGCGAATAGTACACGTAAAAGGAAAAGGTAACATTCGAAATGGGATTATTTAAGAATACTTTTGTTGATTATATATTTTTAGTAGAAGCAAATCGAAAAGTAAGACACCGCCGAAAAAACCAACTGAGGACGTAGACGATAATGATGATGGACTTACATGTCCAATATGCCTAGATCATTGGGAAATGTCTGGTGTACACCGTTTGTCATCGTTGAAATGTGGTCACTTATTTGGACATTCGTGCATAAAACGATGGTTACAACAACAAACTCGAGCCCAAAGGTCATGTCCGTCATGTAAATCTCCAGCAACACCACGAGATATTCGTTTCTTATATGCAAAAAGGATTTATGCAATAGACAATTCAGAGGAACAAACTTTAAGAGAACAGCTTAAAGGTGAAAAAGCCAAATATGACAAATTACGCGAAGAATACGGAATTCTATCATTAGAAGTAGCGGTAACGAGGAAAAAATTGGACGAATTGAATGCAAAGTATGAAGATTTAGTTAGGAAAAATAATGGGCCAATAGATAACCCATCTGGTACAAATAAATTGCGGTTAGAATATAAAATTTATATAGAAAAGAATATCGAAATAGCAAAAGAACCATCATGTCGTGCTTTAACATATGGTAAAGTTATCAAAACGCTAGCTGTGTCGCAAAAATCAATTGTGAATTTATTTCCCGGATACGGAATAGGTTTTATTGATATCAAAACTTTCCGACCAACAAATTTTCTTCATGTTGGTAGAAAACAACTTCGTGATATTTGTTTTGATGAGAAAAATGATCTTTTGGCTACATCAACAATGGAGAAATGTGTGAAATTGTTTAGTGTACGAGATAGAAATTGTGTTAGCGTTTTTGAGCCTTGCGAGCAACCAATTTGGACTTGCGCTATTGATAATTCCAAAGACTTTATATTTTTAGGATCACAACTCGGTAGTACATACTTGTATGATAAACGAGATGCCTCAATGTATCTGGAGGAATTTAAAATTCAAGGAGATTTTAGTCCAGTCATAAACATATGTCCAGTTAGTGCCACTAAAACATTTCCATTGGGTGGATTTTTAATTTGTAAGTTGCAAAGTCTTTGGTTTCACGAGTTTACTGCAGCGCAGGATATTCTATCAACTAAACTACCAATTGAGGGTCCATTCATCTCAGTATCGTACGATTCTACGACTGGTTATGTTTTAGTTACGACAAGGCCAACAGCAAAGCAGCGAACATCCCAATTTATTATAGCATTATTGTTAAAACTCGGTGATTCAATTACAGTTGATGTTGTGAAGTCCTTCCACGGCTCAAGAACTCACTGTTTTACGTCACGGTCAACTCAACTACGTGTAGGTGACGATACTATTGTAGCAGGTTATTTGAAAGATATTCAAGCCTTATCGATGTGGAGTGTTGCATCTGCTGAAAGAATATGCGCAACTAGTTTTACTGACACTGTCCTAGACACATGCGGTGTACAGGACGATAGCAATGTATTTCTTGCAGCTACAACTGAGACTAAGTGTAAATTAATGAGAATTATTCAAACCGCCAAAAAATGTTAAAAGCAATCACTGATTAATCATAATGAAACTCAACTTGAATTTGACTTGCTGATAAATTTTCATTTTGAACTAAGTTACATATTATATAAACCTCATTTTCTTTTTCAAATTTGTGCAAATGAGTGTAATTACGTAGATGTAAAGCATTTATTTTATATATACATAAAAAAACTTTTCCAAAAATTTCTATTTCTTTTGAATAAACGTCTCTGTGTGAGATATGTGAATTATTTTACTTTATTTTCCTAGCATTTCACTGTGACTGATAGTGAACCAAAGATAACATGGAATTTTTGAGTATTCCGGTACAATTACTTCAACAACTTGAGAAGTGCTGCATAATGGAGACAAGAAGGGCCAACAAAGGCATCCCTAAACAGTTGGGGTATCAGGGATCTCTTGTTCACTAGTATCAAGAGTAAATGATTTTAATTGATTTCAAAACAATCTTTATGGTTCAGATGAAAAGTTTCTCGGTTTAAGATTTATAGAATTCTGAAACATCAGTGAATGGCCATTTGGTAACCGAAATTAACCGAAACCGAAACACTTAGGGATAAAGTGAAAAGAGGTCATAATTCAAATTGCTTGATTTGTAAACAAATTCTTGCATTATGGGCAAGTGAAAATAGGAAAAATCGAAATCAAGAAAACACCAGGTTTTTGTTGAAAATTTTACAAGTTTTTCATGTATTACAATTATTTATTAATATAAAAGTTCCTATTCAAAGATTTTCACAAACAATATTATTTATTAATGTATTAAAATCAATACTAAACATTTTTCATTGGAACTGATAGAAAATTACAAAATAAAACAAACAAAAAAATATTTTCTTCTGTATACAAAACTTAAAATTGCAATAATTGATACATAATTATCAAATTAATGATTTTATTATTTATTATGTAAACATTTTACGTATGTATATTACAAATATAAAAAAATGCATCTATAATACTTTGGTTACTTATTTTGCTGTATTATTTTGTTTTAAATGCTCGTAGATTTTGTATTTCAAAGAAAAAATGTTTTTATTTTTATTCAAAAAGCGCTTTGAAAGCTTAAAATATGTTTAGATTTTTAAATATTATTTTGTATTATATTTTGAAGTTTATTTATTTGAATTTAATTTATCGAAAGAAGATTTATTCATTTATTTAAAAATTTCTCTTATTTGTCGGAGGAAATTACATACTTTATGGAAATATTATATATTAAATTTATTTCGTTATTTATTCTTTTTCCTAATCGAACTTTGATTGCTCAACTCACCTCACCGATGCTCATGTCTTTCTATCTTTTCGACTTATTGATGGCGAAAACTATTTTTTATTTATTAATACTAACAAATCAATCAGTAATATTTAAATTTATCCCATAATTTTCGTCTTACAACACACATTTTTCATCAATTATCTTATATAACGACATTATTATTATTATTATTATTATTATATTTTTTTACACATTCAAACCGATTAGACTATAAATACAATCAATTTATATTCTATTTATTTTATATATAATGTATATATAAAGATACTTGAATTTCAATTATTTTACTTCATAAGAATTAATTAATAAATATTTTTTGATATAAATTTTAATCGATCCTTGCATATCGCGGTACAATATCGTTGCTTATCCAAAAGTCACAGTTCGGGTATTGGTCTATGGGCAGAGCATCTTGTTCAATTTGAAGAATTTTTCTTCTTGATTCGAATTGTGGTAGTTTGCCATGTGCTACGAAATGATAGAAGAGTTGTTGCATTGCAGATACATATCTTCTTTGTTGTACTGTATGTGGTTCGTAACGTCCAAGAATTGCTTGAACATCAGAATCAACATCAGCGAGATCTAAATCACCGCGTCCTTGTTTAACAACGTAGAATGGTATTGAATGTTGAACTTTAGCAATAGTCAGAAGTGGACAAACTGTTCGGATATCGGATATCATTGCAACTAATCCTTGATATGTGGCGTTGTATCTTTTGATAACTTCATCAGTCAAATTAAGCCTTCCGATCTTACTCTCTTCAATGTGTTTTCGTACAGCTTCTGCTGTCCAGTTATCTTGTTTTAAGAAAAGTGTTTGTGAATGACTTTCATGAGCAGTTGTACCAATAATGATTTTCGGTTGTTCGTTATTCCATACATCAACAACATGTTCCTTGAGTATTTGACCATCTAAAACTAGCCATTCATGACGTGTCGTTGTATTCTCATCAGGTCGTGGTAGATCTTGCCAATCACGACGCCATGTATCCGGAACAGCATCTAGCACTTCTTCAGCAGTCGCATTTCTTAAACATTCAATATCGTTACACTTAATAAGATCACTGTATTGTGAATTGCGGTGTTCAGATTCTCCAAGTGGTCTGCCAGGGAATACAGCTGCCCCAGACGTTACCCAAGCACGTGCATATAAATTATTAGCTTGAGATGATGTTATTATTGATGAAACAAGTGTAGCTCCAGCACGATGTCCAAATAATATAACTGATTTTGGATCTCCACCAAAGTGAGCAATGTTCAATCTTATCCAATTAAGAGCAGTTAAAATATCTGATAAAGCATAATTTCCAGATGTCGGTGGATATGTCGATTTCGATAGAAGTTCAGTTGATAAAAATCCAAATGGCCCCAGTCTAAAGTTGGGACGAACAAATACAACTTCACGTGATTTAGCATATCTCGCTGATGGTCTTAATATACCAGGTGAGCCACCAGTTAACGATTCAGTTCCAATGAGAACAATAACTGGTAATGGATTTTCATATCGAACATATGGTGTTATAACATCTAGTGTTAAGCAATCTTCTGTACCAACTACAGTACCATTTTCAATTACTTGTATACAAACATCAGTTGCATTGTGCGCTTTAAATGTTCCATTCCAACAATTTTCAATATCTTCCATAAGTTTAGCTGGTTGAAAACGATATTCATCAATTGGTGGTACAGCATAAGGAATACCACGAAATGCATATGCACCATCTTCAACCATTCCTTCGGCCATACCACATGATGTAACAGCTTGAATAAATCTTCCATCGGTTATACTTTTCTTTGTTTTATCTCCAGTAAATGTTATTATGCAAATTAATGCAACTAATATTATAAATACAATAATTCCAGCAGCAATTGCAAAATCATCAATGGAGCACTTGTATGTACGTATTCTTTCAAAACATGTTGTTGGCTTTTCCTCACCCTCATCATCTTCATCCTTTTTCTGGAACAAATTTTTTTTATTAGTACACAACGTACTACTACTATATCAAAATTTACTGTTTGGATTCACCTCATCGGTTAATTTAAGTGTCTCAAGGCCATCATCATGAGATTTTGCTTTATCTACGGTATCTTGATCCTTGAGTGAATCATCTAGTGTCTCCATTGATGCTAGACCAGCTTTAGTACCAGGGCCATTTCCTAATTCAACATCATCGGTTTCAGTCTTCTTTTTCGGTATCATGTTGGCAATTGGGAGTTTGATAGCATTTAAAAGACCTTTCTTTGGTGGCTGCTCCTCAGTGCCATCAGCATTTTCTGTAAATGATATTGTTATGAATATTACAATAATTATTATCTACTACGACTTACCATTTTTCACATCCTTCGTTTCATTTTCAAGTTTCATTGGAGCTTGTTGGGATGAGGACTTTTTTGAGAAAAAATTTCGTATCCTTTCACCAATTGTTAAGGTTTTCTTATCATCTTTTGGTTTCTCTTCATTTGCCTTGTTATCATTATCTTCTTTTTCCAGCAGCTCTCCATCAGCACCATCTCCTTCACCTCTTGGCTTGCTTTTTGTGAAAAATCCAGGCATTTTAATTCCACCAATTGGTATTTTCTTCGGTTTAACCTCACGTCCTTCTTGTGTCACTGGACTGGTAGTCTCACTGGCTTCTGGCATTTTTATAATCTCTTCACCATTGGCTTCTTTCTTCTTTTCTTCTGCTAGCTTAGGTGCGTCTTGTTGTTGAACAGGTGATGACCGGGCTGTTTCATCTTCTGCTGGCTTCACAGTCTCTGTTGGTTCGTCTTTCTTCTCTAACATTTTGTCAGTTTCCTTCGGTTCCTCTGCTTCTTGCTGTGGTTCTGTGGGTGCTGTCTCTTTTTCGTCCTGTTCTCCCATGTTAAGTTCTTTTCAATAAACTACGTGTCTCTGAAAAAATAAATTTCAAATCAAAATTAAATTTGAAAAATTATTTTTGATTAATTATACACTAGTGGAATTAATTCTGGACACTGGTATTATATATCCATTATGATTGTATTTATTTCATATGATCCCAACAGTATTATTTTAACCTAACTTAATTCACCTAGTCAGTTCATAATTCGGAACACAAAAAATTAGTAACTACATAGGTAGGTATATCAAAATTAGAAAAAAGTGAATAAAAATAAGAAGGCATTCCCAGATTGTCTCGTTGAGATAACGGGACTTTTTAGTGTTGCCATTCCTCACAAATTTCAAACGAAGTAATCTTCTTTGAGACACGCACTGTTTTCAATTTCTTTAAAGAAAATTTATGTTGAAATAATGAGAAAAACAATCATAGTTTAAAAAAGAATAGTCAAAGTATTAATATAGTACAAATTACAGTGAAGTCTCATCTTAACTTTAAAAAACATAACGTTTTACAAAAGTGTCCAGATTTAATTCCACTAGTGTATAATTTCAAAGTTATATAACTCATTAGTCACTTAAAGAAGGTTGTAAAGAAGGTTCTCAAATCAAAGGTTTTCCCATGAGTAACACGTGAATATGAAAGCAAG
The DNA here is from genome assembly GCA_963971475.1 of Chrysops caecutiens. NCBI lineage: Eukaryota > Metazoa > Arthropoda > Insecta > Diptera > Tabanidae > Chrysops > Chrysops caecutiens. The sequence continues at coordinate 75,218,257 of OZ020568.1, forward strand.
ATTGAAAATTCTACAGGCGTGTGTCGGTTTTAACAGGTGTCCAGGTGCTATTAAATAAAATCTAATTTATTTTCTAACAGTCGAACAGTGGAAATGAATAAATTATACTTTTTGGAGTTTCCTCTGTTAATTTACAAGACACGTTAATAGCATTACAGTTTGTGGTCGGTTTATGCTTGTAATTACTGCAGGCATTCATTATTCCATCGAGTAAAGTTTGTGGCATGGACAGTCAATAAAACTTTCCCCCAAAATTAACGATTTTTCGTAAAATATGGTTCGATGATTGTGCTGAGGGATACAACAAACGTTTCCTTATGAGATTTGATTGGTAATGATATGACCACATTGTTTGGTATAAAATCATTAATTTTCATTTTTACTATCCTTGCTCCTGATTATATCTCGTAAAGTGTTTTGAGGGAGATTCCCTCTATTTTTGGGCTCATGTCTATTTTGTGTGTGAAGTTCAGTGGCCGATAGTATTACTACAATATATTGATTTTTCGGTAGTTCGGTTTGAATACACCAGCTGGTGTCAGGGGTTCTCTTTGTCCCTTTTAATGATTTAGTTTATTGGCGGTTTTAAGCATGACACGCACTTCTTCCATGTGGACACACACTTGATTCTTTATGATTAGGTATTAATCAAATAAAGGAACACGAAAACCCTCAAGAACCCTTTTCAAAACTCATTCAATTACATGAATTTTGTGTTTTGTTTGAAGAAAGGGACGTTTTTGTTAGATGAATTTTGTTTATTTCCAAAATTTTTACGGTTGTTTAGAACTTTGTCTTTCTTCAGCGAAATGAATTTGTTCTGACGATTCATTCTACATATACTCGTATGTATCTTTCTTTTCTTCGTCCACAGGAAGTACGATTATTCGAATTAACTTAACCACATGAAACCGTCAAATGATATGCAAACACTTGCCCTCAGCCACAGCTCAACATCCGAGTGTTATACCCGGTACTAACCAGAAAATTTATATTGTATAGTTAAACAGATTAAGAGATATATGTAGTGAATAACAAAATGTAACGATAACTGCCCTGGGTTACATTGTAACTGAATTATCCAAGCGCAAAGATTGTGATCACTTAACACGCATGCATAGTTTTCACTTGACAAACGATCAAGAGCAGACAGACCACTTGAACCAGCAATTTCTTCTTAATTTCACTTCTTCCTTTTGATGGCGTTTAATGAACTCTTTCTTCTTAACAAAAACAAAATAATAATTCATAATAAACATTACCAGGAAACGTTTCTTCCAAAAAACTGGCAAGAACGATCTTCGTCGTGAATTACTTTCCACCATTTTCCACACTATGACGCCATGACGGCAGTTTTCATTCTCAAGTGTTTCTTTGAGTTTTTACTCAAGTGCAAAGAAATTTTGAACAAGTGGACTTTTTAATGATATTCTGAGACACATTTTTCGAGTTTACCAAATTAAGTTGCATTGGACTGTGGCGGTTGAAATGAAAATTTTTATTACAAAACAACGACAAACCATCCATTGTACGGTTTAATTTCATGGAAAATGAATTTTTTTATGATTAGTGTAACAACTCCACAATTATCTCAAATTTCATTACGGATTTTTGACATTACGGTCAACTGATCGTAACAAACATTCAGATTGATAAGATTCAAAATGCAACAGCCTTCAATGATCATCAAGAATCAACTGAATCTTTCAAGCCACTTGACTTGAACAAATTTCAAAACCCACACATGGCTTCCAGCCCTTCATTTCGGAAAACTAAAAAAAGAAAATCATTATTACAATCTGCTTTCACTTATCCATAACTAAGAGCGCCAATTTCTTTCGCTTTTTCTACTTTTTAATCATAAGTAAATTTTGCACAAAGAAAACTTTTCAAGTGATTAATTTTTTTTTTAATATCAAGCATCCATTAATCTCCCCAGATTTTGAATCCAATTAAGGATTTTTCTTTCAAGTGAAAGTCGTTTCACATATTAGCGACGTAATTCTTTGTTTTTGAGGATTAATTAATTTGAAAAATGTTTTTTCATCAAAAATCGTCTAATGCTGATGTTCTTTATCCATCATAATCTCTTCAGCGCCATCTCTACTTCAATAATTAAGAAAATTTTGAAAGCAAAAATTGCACGTAATAAAATGAAATTTGTTGCTTTCATCTAAACCACGTATATTGAGTGTTACAATAAGAACGCGTGATTTGAATTGCTCATCATTTTGGTTGTAATGATTTTATAAATCGATTAGTATAACAGATCGATAACAGACAGTGTTTAAATTCGTAGTATGTACGCAACTGGATAAAATAAGACGGGTTTACCGGCCTCACAACTGGATTTTCTATTTCAGTTCTATTCACTGGATTTGCTGGTTGTACCCGGCTTGTTGCCCACTTCAGCATACATTTTGCATGAGATTTTTTGACAAATCGGTCAAACCGCATAAACTTCAGCTAGTTTCATAAAACTGTCTTGGCTATTATATGCTACAACAACGTGTCCTTATTGTTAAAATTTTAAGAACTAGATCCCAATTTTATGGACAAATTTTCCGCAATTTTCCAAAATGAGTGTGCTGGGTGTTATGCAATTTAAACTAAATGATTTATTTAAACTAAACACTCAAAAAAAACTTGCTCTTTTATTGTAACACCCTATTAAACTACGAGTATACCTTGATGATGTATGTACGTGCGTTGGAACATTACATTACTAACGACATTTCATTCTGTGGTGATTGTAAAGAACTTCCGGTAATTATTTTGGTATTGCACGTAATAAAGAAACAAAAACGAAAAATCTGTTGGAAGTACAATACAAACGTCATTGTTGGAGGTATTAATGTAATTAGCATGTGAATATGGTCGTACGTTGGTTTATTGTAAATTTAATAATGATTTCAACATGTTTGTTTATGTTTTCATCTATGACGGGATCTATGGTGGAATGGAATAACCACTGGACAAAATAGATTAACCACATGATTTTTGCAAATGCTTCACTGACTGTAAATGGATGGAATGCCAATGTTAATGACACTAAATCAAATTATCAAAAGAAGTACATCATTTGCGTGCATGATTTTTAAAATAAAAAATATTCCGTGTCTGAACGAATTCAAAACAGACATTATACAAAATGGCGTGCTATTCCTTGCTTTTTAAATCTATTGAACTGAAAATGATTTCTGCGTCTCTGCTTGATGCCATTTCTGACGAATCTCAAAATCTAAGAGGGACCACGAAAAATAATTCAAATTTGACTTCTTCGAGATATTCATGAATATGATTTCTTTTACCCTCGAGAACTGACGCTGACCTCTTCGAGGTCTTTCACCTCTTTATCTAGGTACCTAGAATGGGATCTCAAATGAACTATAATTAAAATAAGACCCGCCGATGGGAACGAAACCATGAATTTTTTCGGCTTTACAGCCATTCAATTATGGTCTGCCTTTGACCGTTTCTCATCCGTAACATCTTTGAGGCTTGTCCGAAGATAACAACTTGTACTTGCTCCTCTCAGCTCTTGATAAGGATTAATGACGGTACACTCTTATCTAAACTAGTACAATCCCGGCTTTCTCATATTTTGTGATTGTTCGAAAAATTCATGAAAAATTCATGTTTGATTTATTGAAAGTGACATCGATAGAATGTGAATATCCTAGATGTTATACCTGACTTACGACCCATTAAATTGTGCTTCCTGACTTCCAGTAATAAATTTTACAAAAATATAATTTTATTATCCTTGTATATCATTTTAACGATAAAGACACATTCGTACATGTACAAAACGAAGGAAGACATGTAAATCATGTTGGCACAAAGAGGATTCTTCAAGTCATTTACATAATAAAATTCCTTCCCCTCGTTTATTAACATGAGAAAATTGTGACAGGATACAATTTCATGAGTGCAAGGATAAAAAAGGCTTCCTTGTGATTTATTATGTCGCTTCATAATCGCTGACTTTATTTTTTAAAAGGATACAAGCGTTGCAATACGTGGTGGTTGAAGTTGTGAGAACGATCGGTTGATTTAGGTGATAAGTCTTTATAAGTTCTAAATTTAATGCCGGATCCACACACGCAAAGTGCAAACCTCGCCAAACGACTATTTAAACACAAACGTTCACACGTCGAAAGCGCTTGCGGGAAATTCCTTTGATTTGTGTCAAAAAACTCTATCCACACGTTTGAACTTGTGATGGCTTGTGCAGGTTTAGCAGGCGCGTGGATCCGGCATAATGTTACAGGATCTCTCCAACAAGAGAAGCTATGTGCATTTCATATTAAGTTAACTTTCACTCTCTGTCCCGTAGACATTGACACTGATTGGGTTTTTGTGCCTCAATAAAAATTCCTGCGAGACTAACGCTTTTCATTCAGCTTAACAAGACGCAATCAAGTGCAATGAAAGAGATATCAATTGAAATTGTTATTAGTAATGGGCGTTTCCTTGATGTAAGACTCCAGATCACAGCACTGGATGAATCGTATAGTGTAGACGACCATTCTAGTAGTTACAAATTGAAGAAAGTGACATTCCATTTGAAGTTAGCTGCCATGAAAGAGTGTCTAATTGTGATAAATTATTGTTATTTATCAACTCAAAGAAACACCCTACAACTGATTATAGTGGGATGCTATGATTTCATGATGAACCATCATTTCGAGTGCATATCATTTCAAATCAAATTAGTTACTCAATCGCAATAAAAATGATATCGTTTTATGGATATTTATTCGATCCTTTTCATTTCATTTCACTTGACTTTGAGTATGTTATGATATGCTATGTATCTACGGGTAATTTCTGTTCTTACACAACATGCTGGTCTGGGATTCTATAATGATTCAGTGAAATCAAAAACTGAACTTTGTGAACTCGTGCCACTATATCTGATATCAAATTTCTCAGTTGGATAGACTGATTCATCACTATAACATTATATAATACTATAAACCCGCACGAAGTTTAGTTAAAATTCAGAAAGTTTCCGTGAGTTTTATTAGGATTCATTGCTCCTTTTCGAAATACCTTGTAATTTTGTGAAATCGAAAACGTGTAATCGATACATGACGACGTCAGACTTTTACAAAATTAAATCGTCATTGTGCCTTATTTCCGCACCACCAGGACTAAAGTCTCTTGCTGATACAAGCAAATAGCTAACAAAATTTATAGTGATATCAATATATAATATACCGAATAACCAAACCCATTGTCCAATTAATTTGCATCAACGCAAAGGCACACCTGACCGACAAACACTCGATTCTTCTGTCCATGAAGGGAGACCTCGCATGATTTATTCGCTACGGATCAGTGGAATTCCAATTTCACAGTACATTTGCTGTGGTATTTTTGAAATATTGTGAAAGCACTTTATCATTTTAATTACGATTATCAATTTGTGTGGGTGAGAACGAGTTGAATCCTTAAGAAAAATTTGTTGAAATCCATTGATTTGAAACGATACTAGGTTATTGTACTTCGCTTCCAGAATCAATCATTTTGTTCCACTTTTCTCCTGCAAACAATTCATTCTTACGTCAATCAATCAGAATAAGAACAAGATCATTTGCATATCAGTTGTGGTTCAATAAATTCCCAGTTGCACTTGGTTACTGCGAAAGTAATTCAATCACCGAAGAATAATGTCGAAAAAATCAACGAAACCTCATTCAGACTTCGTCAGCATTGACGTTAAATGCGTCTACCGGAAGTTTTCTCTTCAGCATTTATTCTTGAAAAGGTTTCAATGTCAATTTGTGGTCTTTATTTGACAACAAATTGGAAAATAAAAGCACAATATGTCTCTGGCAGGAGCTTCATGGAATTAATGTGACATTAAGAATGTTCCCTCGTGAATTTTTGGTGTAGGTTTGATGATTCTGATTCAATCTAAAAATGGACTATTGTTGGTAGTTTGCGCTTTTTGGCATTATGTGGATGTCAAAAAATTGGTTTTCTTAGGATTCGTGGCTACACAATCATATCTAGACAACTCAAGAGGCTCTTGTGGGTATCAAGAACCTTTCAGACATCCTCTCCGGCCAGTCAACATGATAGATCCTGAATTCCTTTTGAATTGCGAAAGATAAAGCTTTGGCACTTCCAACATAATTATTGTGCGAAATGGTATAACAAACAAACAAACAAGCATTACAACAAACGATAATATTTGACATTTCAATTGGAATACAGTGATACATACGTATCTTTCTCTTTTTCTCGTATTTGTCGAATAGTCATTCACAGAAAGGCAACTTAACGGAACTTTCAAATTTGTGATTCCATTTCGTTTTGAATTTTCGGCATTTATTTTGAGTTGATAACCTTATGAAGTTTGATGTTCCTGAATGAACAACCATGGAAACGTTTTACGGACAGTAAAGTTTGTAATGAAAAGATATAATAAGTTAGTCCTTGCAGGTTTATACTCCTTTATCCCATTTTGGTGTTATATTACCTTTGTATTTCTTGATATCAGTTCACATACAATATTATATTTCATTCATATAAAAAGAATTGCACGAGTATACGATTCGTCAGACTGAGAGCACTTCACTTTATGCACATGTAAAAAGGTGTAGCATTTCCCTCTTTATACGTGCCATAAATCTGCTCGTCCTCGTAAAGTTGAAGTATATTACATCAAAGTTATACAAGACAAAGTCAGAGAAAACAAGAATCCAAAGAAATTATGAACAAAAAGTACAGGAACTTGATGATAACGTGAATGAATAGAGGGAGGCGAAATTAGATGAATTTGACGATACACTCGGTACGTGATAAACAGATTAACCACTAATTTTTTCCTCTTTCTTGTGATATAACAAGAGTGTGAATATGTCACACTCGACGACATGTAAATGAGGATAACATGAATGAATAACGTGAATCGTTTCCTTGACAGTTATCGTTTAAAATCAAGGGATGGTATGAGTGTTAAATGAAGGATGAATCCAACTTACCCTGGTTGTAATTTTTAGTGGGAGAAATTCTTCAGTTAAACCTCTTGCTTTGAGTTTCTGGAATAAAAGTAACACAAAAGTGGAATTGAATAAATTAAGGTAATGAAAATGTTCCTTTTAATTATATCGAATCACGTTAATTTATCTGAATCCTTCTTGTAATTAAGTGACTTAATTCGGTTAATTAACCATTTGAATTTGTGCCATGAAACAGAAGAAATTGTTGTGATTTCTGTCACCACTCAATCTGTCAAATGTAAAGTGATATTTAATTTTTGGAATTGATTAAAAGGACCAAGTGCTAATTAAGTTTCTGGGAAACACATTACCAAGTGGTGAAGCATATTTTTTAGTTGTAATAAATTGAATGTCGGGTGAATCACTTTAATTAATTGCTTAACAAAAGACAATGGAAAGAAACACATTATTGTAGGTGGAAAATCAATTTTCTAATCAAACGAGAAAGGTTTTCTGCAACATCTAATGCTAAAACAAACATCAATTGTTAGCACTTTTAAACAATAGATTGACATTCCAATAATCGTTTCTTTATATAGTAATCGAGGTGAGTGTTCACGTCTAATGAAAGTGTTCTGGAAGGTTCTATGGGTGAATGGGTGAGGTGTTACGTTGAACCTTTGTTTTGTTTATTTGTTTAGAAGGAAGTAACCGCTACTTTTGTTCACGGTAAAAGCCTTCCGGAATTTGGGTACCAATAAGATATCTTGACAAATTTCAGATGGAAATGTGTAATTCGATGAATGACTCATAGATGGCTTTAAATTCAGAATTTTGAAAAGTTATTTTCTCCACACAAAAAACGTGCGTATGCATGTTCCGTTTCCAAACATTTCTCGACTTTTAAATTGTTGCACAAGGTGATTAATAAAGTTTTTGTACTGAATTATTTTCAAATGGTTTAGGCGTTAAGAAATTGAGTTACACCTATTAGTAACACATCAAACACTTCCGCGAACGAATTGCGGACAATTTGAACCTAATAAATTCAAGAGCGAATTTTATTGATAATTACTTGCTGATTAAAAAATTGTTGCAATTTTTAAATTGATGTCATCGTGTCTGAGAGTGCTCGTAAATGGGCGTCAGGTCAACTAAATTATTAAGAAATAATTATGTTGTCGATGAAATAAGAAACATAATCGGCAACAATTCCAAAGGGTGAAGAGCCACGAAGCCTGTTCAATTGAATTGAACCCAGTGAAATCATCACAGAGTGTTACTTGTAATTCAAGTCACTCTGAATCGTATGCTAATAAATTAAGCACACTTGAATTGTATTCATTTGAGATATGCGGCATGTATCGAGAGTGGAGTGATTCATCCGAGTCTGATCTTCAGTCCAAAGTTAGGAGGAACTATCGAAGAAGTTTCCAATAAACAAATTCTCTAGGAATTCGAATCAATAACTATTTCCTGTACGTAGAAATGTTCATATTAAATTCCATTTAGGATTGAAGTTCTGCGAAATTTTGGGCAGTTGATTCCATTCGAGGAAATGTTCTGCATCCCAATTTAGGCTCACATTGTTGAGGCGAAGTTATATGATTTGTTGTGTCGCTTGGGCTAAAATTAATTTCTAATAGATTATTACAAAGCATGAATTAACTTAGGAACTTTTATTGCAACACCCTATACAATAGTAAAAACAACAAACGATTTCAATCTCACTGAGGGACAATTTACTTAATTAAGAAACTCCAAATTAATTAAACACTGAATTCACTTGTTGATAGTCAGAACAAACCGAATTTGCATACAAGTCCCTAATTTCACGTTCATGTTTATATTAACTGAAGTCAGCAACATGTGAATCACTTTAATCAGGTTAGAAAGTTGTCTGCAGGGAGAAATTACGATTTAGATTAAGACCTAGATTAAGGCTAAACGTGGATTAATCGAGTTCGAAGACCGTCTTATACAATTTTTCGCACCATGCTTTCGAACAAAAATAAATTAATCCCTACAGGTCAATGAATTTTGACTCCATGCTGTGATGAAGCTAGTTGAATGGCGTTGCTCCGGTCCCCAGGGGAGTAAGGAGGTAACAATCAATCATTTACCTGAAGGTACTCGCCTGTTAGGTGAAAGGTAAATCTTAACGTTGAAATTTTTTTGCCTTCAAATAAAGCTTTCATGATTCACCGGAAATTTACTTCAGCTTTTCTAGGAACAGGTCATTAGAGGTCGTAACGAATTGGTCTGATACGTGCGTAGATTCTGATGGTAGTGAGTTGGAATTGGCTTCAGTTAGACCTTGGAAACGGTCACCTTCAGATGGATTCATCTACTCTATCTAGTAGACTCTTGAGAGTAAATTGAATGAAATGGAGCCTTTCCAAGAATCATTAACGTGAAAGTACTCTGTACTCATAGTGGAAGGTTTGTTTACTTATCCACTCCTTCTCCAAGAAGAAATGCTGTATAAAAACCTTAGAGGAACAGAAAATTTCTAATCAAGATTGGAAAAGAAATTTCATTATTAACTGAAGTCGTACGACGTGCCTAATCTTTGGTTAGGCGGTGCCTTTCATCTGAATGTCTACATAAAAATTACCTTGTCTTTTGACAACTCATGATTGGTCGGTATCAGATGAAGATCTATTGATCTTTAAATTGAGATCTAACAAACCGTATAACATTGAATAAACCACGTTTGGTTTTGTCTTCAACAGCATTTTTTTTATTTGTTTCTTTTTATATCTATAACATGAAATAGTTCTCAGAATGTTTGCTTTATCACACCATGCACGTTCACGTGACTTTAACGATTTCACGAGTTTTCAAGTACAAATTCGATTTGAAATTCTTAATAAAAACCAATAAATCGATTTTCAATAGAACGTTAATCTTTTCACACCAAATCCGAAAATAGTTTTGTTTATATATCTCAACAATTCTTCTTTATTCTATAAATCTATTTCCAAAGTCAAATATTGCCTGAGAAAGTAAATGGAAAATTTTCACGAGAATCTTGTTACCATTAGAAAGAAAGTGTCAAAATTGTTTTTACTTTCCTCAGCGACATCTCTACTTCAAAAATTTCAAATTCAGTAAACGAATTGGAACGATTAGAAATAAAACATTTGAAAGTTTTTCACAAACTTTAACTAATAAGTTTGCCTCAAATTATCTTCTAGAATCCTTAAGAGGATTGAACGATGGGATAAAAATAATCTGAAAAGGTCCGTCTTCAAGAAATTAAATTCCCAAATTTCCCCCAATCGTGGAATTTCATTTTTTATTAACTACTCCTTCGGGACATGAGTTTTTTCTTGTTGTCTTAATTCCTGGAAGTGTATATCCTGTTCAGAAACAAGATATCCTCCTGTCGAAGGAGATATTCAAGATGAAATTAAACATTCTCCAAAACATGAACTCATGTGTTTTGTTGTACAAAATGGGGTTCTGCCCTTTCAATCATGGAAGCCTCGTTTTTTACGTTGTGGAATATACAAATTTCTTCTTCAATTACAAGGTAAATGTTTTTATTTGTTGTTTGTTTAGATAATTTTGTTCTTCTTTCACATGATTTGACACAAAAATAGAACCATGGAACATTGGAAAAACAAAGAAACGACACCAAGTTGCACTTATCAATTCACGCCTTAAAAACGCTTTCGATTCGAGTTGGATTGGAAAAGATGAAAAACGTCGGTTTTACTTGGGATTAAAGGGAAAATAAACAATTTTCCGTTTTGTTAAACATTTTCTATGTGAAATTGGGTTTTTGTTTAATCCTTAAATTTTGATAAGAAACTTCTGTCGCCCACAAAGTGCTTTCTTCGTGTTTGTTTACCTAAAACGCTTAAATGTTTTTGAATAAAATGTGAAATACGTTCATGAATATCAATTGAACTGTTATCGAACGCATAAACCTGGAATAATTGTATTTTCTCTGTTGGTCTTTGTAAAATTTTGTAGATGATATTTTTCTGTTAAAATGCAAAGACTTCTTGAATGATTCTACAATAACTGAAAGAGTTTACTAGAAATGTCCAGTGTCTGGCTGAGGGCAGTAGAACCAATCAATAATACGAAAAATTCTTAAACGAAGCGGAAGCGACAAATTACAAGGAAGCCATTTGGGTTAGTTTGAAACTGCGGAAAGACTGTGGAAGTTGGCCCTTCACGGAAGTAGAAGCCTGTAAAATGTTACTTCTGAACGTAGAGTGTTGCACTTCGAGTAAATTATGATTATTATTAAATGACTTTCTTTGAAATGTTTAGATAAGTGGAAGATGTTCTTGTGATCTAGCAGTTCGCATTAAATTGTGCCACAGTTCTCCCTCAATTTTCCTCATGTACCATTTCCTGCTCTGTAGATAAATGTCGGTTAATTTACCGTGAAAATTATTGCACTCAAGGAGTAGCAGAATCGGAAAGTGGAACGATCCTGGATGAATGTTCTATGGAATTGTAGTCAATTGACTAGACTATTGACCGGAAACAACCCAAGATTGGTCAAGAACTTCGTGTAATTACTCCAGAACCGGACGCCTACTTTATGAGCAATAAATCAACAATGTATAATAATTCAATAGGATACGATAACATGGTGGTGTAGTGTAATGGATGCCTCAAGATAACTCTAACGAGAAGAGAATTTTCTAAAGATTTTATCTTCCTTTCCAGGTGCAATGGAAATTGGTCATTTCCTGATGCAATTTCACGTCCAGAGTCTTGAGCGGATTGTAGAACTTTTTGCAATCAATTAAATAGAAACTCCTCCTGGGGCATAGTTTGCAGGGTGTGGGGAAGAGAAGCAGCTAAAATCAACCTGAGCACAAAGCATTTATCCATTCTATCTGCAATAAGTGTCACGTTACTTGTATAAATTTTATTTATAGTAAAAATTAACATTTTGCAGATGCTGCCTCCATTGAGGAAGAATAATCCAGACGAGAGATAGGATGGAAAACTCTTAATAAAATGAGTTCATAGACACCAAAGCAATTACTGTTTTCCTCACGATAAGAGTGGAAGTTCACGGGATGGTAGGTCTAGAATACAAAGTTGAGAATAAACACCAGGAATTGGGAAATGGCCAGCAAAATGTAATAAAAATTCAGGATCGTAAAAAGAAGGAAGTTTCTCAGCTGTTAAGAAAGGGGTTCGTTCATGTTTAGATTTCATCCCCAAAATGTGTACGTTAAGAAAAAGGTTCTGAATAAATGTGAAGGGTAGATGGATTACAATGAAGGATAACGACAGAATTTTCAAAGAAAATTTATTTTTAAGACGACGCATTTGTGTCGTGTATAAAAAGGGGAGCATCTAGAGATACAGGCTTTAATATTTAAGTATCCCTTTCATTTCATTGTTGCACGTTTCATTTAACGAAGATGTAATTGCAAAGGAGAGGTTCTGGGATTTTTACTGGAGATTCCTATGGTGAACCTTTCTCGGAAGTAAATGTTTGGAAAATATTGTCACGACAATGGTTAATGCTTTGGGGATATTGTGTGAAACTTGACGATAAACCATTTTTTATTCTTGAGATAACAAGAGTTAAAGATCAAAGTGTTACTGGACGACAGAAGAAATTTGTTTGAATATTTCGTAGTTATGTAGTACTTACCAGAAAAAGTCTTTTAAACTCTTCAATTAGTCGGTGTCATATAAAAAGAGTATAAAATTGGACCGATACTGCGGGTAGATGTATATGTTATCCTGAAATGAAGAATAAGTAAAATAAAAATTAATTTTATTTTTAAAAATTTATTTAAAGAAACGTACAAGGAATGAATACAAAATGAATCCTTTGACAATTCCCAGACCAAATAAACCCCAGACACTGATGACAAGCAGAACACGCGATAATTGATTCAATTTCGGTGATAATTGCTTTAAAAGGTGAAAATAAGAATGTGCTCTTGTTGACTCGTAAAAATGTCAACAGATGTCGTGTTTTCGAAATAACCGTCGTTAACAAATTTATGGCAGCCACATGGCACGAGTGTTAATCGATTTGAAATCGATTTATTTAAATAATTGTTTGAAAAATCAACAAAAAAACAAAAATGAAAACAATTCCAGTAACGCTGGTAATTTAATTTAAATCACGACCTCATAAAGACATCAAACCTGTGATTGACAACATTCGGCCGTGGTGCGAGTACCTAGTTGTTGAATCTTGAGAGATGAAAAGAACCAGAACCAGTTGCTACCTTCTTTGGGTAATTCTTTAATGATGTCCCACAAAAACTTATCAAATCCGGTGCATCGATGCATAGCAAGTCGAGGAGGGAATTGCCGAACAAAAACAAAACACAAAATACACATGGGGATGAGGGATCTCTGAAGCGTGTGGTTCATTTCCTGTGGCACATGATCATTAATTCATTCTGAACTGGATTCATGTACAACACAACTGAATGCCCTCGTAGTTGCGTCAAGATTGTTACACTTCCAACGGAAAAACCCTCGACATGATTTCGTTTAAGGGATTCATGAACCTTAACGAAAATATCATCATATTGTTTATATGCAATGCATCGGATCGGATGGAAGGGAATACCATCTTCCAAAGATTGCAAGTCAAGTTTAAAATGAATGCGACTAGAATCCCATTTGAGTCACTTGCGGGCGTGATGGTGTCTAAATAAACACCTACGGATTATTTTTATGGAGTTCAGGCACATAGCTAACTCGGGTCTCTCGTGTCTCTCGAGTCTATCCCGGATTGTTTATTTAGTTCGAGGGGTATCAACGACAGTTTATTTCTTAAACTTCCCGTTTCGATGGTTCTGTTATTGTTATATTATATACAACACATCCATTTATTTTGTTTTTTTTTGGATTTTAGTTTTTGTTTTAACGAAAGTTCACCTTCCTTTCCATCTACAGGTACGACATTAATTTCAAATAATCTCATCAAAATCAACGGAGCTTGAAAACACCGAAAGTAGGAAGAAACTGAAATATCTTATGTCTTATGGATTTGCCATAGATAAGTTCTAAGGAATTGTTTGTTTTTTATTTCAAATATAGTTATTGGTGTGGAAAGAATTACTTTGAAAATGTATCGCCTTCTTATGGCAGTCTTCCAGGTGGAAATGACAGCGTATTGATTTCGTTAAGAAGAAGCCTTTTCTACCGTTGACTTGTAAATTAAGAAAACCATTGTTGAGTTGATATTTTAAATCTTTGTAAGTTCAGTGCGTTCCTATGCGTATGGAAGGCATGTAACAACTCTGAATGATGACCTGCTTTACGACTTATAAAGTTCAAAAGTTAATAGAGTAATACCCCGTTACAAAAATGTTATAACAAACAGGCACTCGGTGGATAAGAAATAAATACATAACACAAAATAAAATGTAGCTATGCGTTGATTCCGAGCGAAAATTCAATAGTGTGTGGACAGTAAGTGTGTAATCGATAATCGAGAGTTGTGTGACGTTCAAACAAGAGACGAATCGGCGAGATTTGAAAGTCGTGTAACTATGGGTTCGCGTAAGTCGGTGTAGGGTATGTCGAGGGATGACTGTAAGTTACGCAAAATTCTCACACGCTCAAAAGCATTTTGAACATATTTTCTTTGCATATTTCCGTCAAAGATTTTTAGATTTAAATCTTTTGTTTTTCAAAAATCTGTCATGAGTCTGGTGTTTTTAAAATTTGCCCTTGTATCCGGTTAAAGTCTGTCGGTACGAAATGAAAATTTAAATTTATATAAAAATTAAAATACGAACAACAAAATGTGCAGCAACTTAAAGGGGGTCTTTTTCTTCTGGCGTCTACAAAGGGAATCAGTCATGTGGCCTATGGATGAAATGAATGCCATGAAAATAAAACTGAAGAAAAATATATAGTAAGTAGGTATATATGCAAAAGAGCAGATGTTAAAATTATTCATTACAAAAAATGCATGAGAAGAGTTTCTACAGAAATTGTGCCATGAACTGTGCTCATGAACATTATTATTGAAATGGGAAAAAATGATTTCATTAAATCAAAATTTTTGTCTCAAAACCCAGCCGGAATGAATGCGGGAAATATTTCTGGAAATTTTCATTTGAAAGCAAAAGTGAGTGTTTGAGACACCCTCAAGGTCTCAGACAGACGGAATTTATTCTGAGAAAGACGGGGAAAAATCCGGTCAGTTCAAAGGGTGAATTATTTTCTAAAATAGTCAGATGACGCCCGCCCGGGATGAGTGACGTTCTGTTCCACTGACACAATCACAATGTTTCCATCAGAATCATGTCATGCTTGACATTTGTCAACATAAATCATGACGCGATGTGACAAATTATGCTCTAAACTTGTGAAAGAGCATCATTTTGTTCTGTCAAAGGTTAACGGTCACAATCTGTTCTAATGGCGACAACTGTACACTGAACTAATCACTGCCAGAATTATAGAAAAGCACGTTTTTCATGTCAATGTTAATTACAAATTTTAGGGATCAATAACAAAGTGTGCGTATCATTAGTTGCATCTGAAGCAGATTTCGTTTTACCATTTAGGGGATAGTGGCAATTTGAGGTGGAAGTGGCTTACTTGGAAATCTGTGAAGATTCTCATTAATTCTGAAAGATCAAAGGTAGAGTGAGTAGTCGAACAGTGGGTGTTCTTTAAACTAGAATATTAATCATCTCTCAGCGCAAGATATCATCATTTATTCAAATGTTCACCAACTTCACGAATGTCTTCACATTTTAACTGTCAAAAAACTTGTCGAAAGTGATGTTGTTCTTGGAAAGTTTTTTCCTCTGTCAAATACACTGACGTAAAGTTGTGTAGTAGAAAATTCGAAATCTCCTGAAGGTCACACGTTTTAAAATTTGACAATTTTGTTAGATTACTCGGAGGTTCCCTTTTGTTTTTGCATTATTAACGAATTAACCTGTTTCGTAATTTACCTTTTATCACTCTTTATTGATCATTTTGTTCATTTCTAAACTTTAGGGACACGAACAGAAAACATGAGTAAATTGGCCCTTGGAGACGATTCACAAAGTGGGCCCACTTGAAACCGAGTCCGGTATTTCTTATTGCTTGGGTAAAGAAAGGAATTTTCTGTTTTTTGTGTTATTCTTGAAGTTCGAAAAAAATTTACCCTCGGGAAATCAACACAGAAAATCTTGTAAGACATTTGAACCGATTGTGAAGCAGTTCATTGAAGATGCCAAATGTTCTCAAAAGTTTATCCACAAAATAAAAGTTCCTAATCAAATTTTGTGATAAGTGTAAAAATTCTAAGGGTAGATTTAGTTGATTTGCGTTCATTTGAGCAGCTGAAATTTTTCCTTCCAAGAAGCACTCGAATCGATATGGAACCGTCACCGTCTCGTTTCCATCCTTCATGCATCTTGATAGACAGGACAGCACATCTTTGACGGGTTCAATAGAATTTCTCCGGGCAATATCCTTTTATAGCGCAAGTCTTTTTTTCAGGTTTGCACACCTCCTCCTCATCCTGAAGCTCAATTTTATCCTGAGCAAATCGATAAACTTTACATATACACAAATAGAAAGGAGAGTAAGGAAACGATACTAGACAGAATCTAGTTTGCTAGAATATCCTTATAAGGACGTGTTCGTTCAGAAGATTATTTTCATGCAATTTTCGGTTTTACTCTAGGCTTTTCAAATCCGTGTATGGTGTAATTTAAGCTTCGTGATATCCGGCAGATGAACGGATTAACTTGTTGGTAAATGAAGGTATTTTTACGCTTATCTCACAAAGTCCTTTTAGCTGAGATGAGATTGGATTTAAGACTGCGGCGAATGTGGTATTCATTTAAGAGTTAACTATTCTGGAAATTGACTTGAATGAATCAGAAGCAGATACAATCGAAATCGGACAAAGAACCTTCTCAATCTGATGTCAGTCAATCATAAAACATCTGCTCATCATGTTCCACAGTTTGATCCTTTATGAAACCAATGGAAATGTACAACTCAATCCATTCTATAGAGAGCAGAATCTATAGAAATGCCTTCGATCTGATTTTTGTTAAAGAAAAAACGGAAGTAGTATAAGAGAAACGGAAGTTATTCATTTTTCTGCCTTTTGATAAACAACTTCCATGGAATGGCATGTGGAACGTAAATTTTTGCTGCGTCTGTTTTGTGCAACCTGCACTTTGTTCGATTGAATCCAACTTTCCGTAGATCATCTACATCTCATCACAAAAGCATTTGAGTTGTTTCTCTGGTATATCCCACATTTATCTGTTAAAAGATGTAATTATCATAAGACCAAAGTTGCTTAAGCCCAACATCTTCAGTCACGAGTCGATGGGAAATGTGCGTGATCCATTAACCAAATTAAGTTCAACTGGTTACAAATTTTATTATTTAAGAATAACTTGTAAATGGTAATTCAACAGAATACCGAGAAAACGGTGTAATTAATCATAATTGCATTCTTGCATTTTGTAAGTGAATAAGAAACGATTAAGACATGTGAAAGTGAAATTATTTCCTTAAGTCCGGTTAATTTTTACTTTTTGAAAAATAGAGACACTCTTGAATCGGAAATTAATTACACTAATTTCAACGGATGTTGTTATCAGTGGAAGCTTGAAAACATTTCATTTCCTCATTAACCCATTTTAATGGGGATCAGGGAAAAGATTAAAATCCATAAAACCCGAATTTATTGGTTTTTTACGCTCCAGAATAATCCAAGACGGAATCGTTAAAGTTGGATGGACAATTTTCAGGGTTTGGCACCCGGCAGACGCGTTCTGGCTCAAATCCATAAGACCAGAATTGCGACCTAAAAATGTCAGAATTAAGGGTTGATAGCCTTCCAAGAATTAGGTTAAGTCGGTCAATTTGAATTCCACAAAATTGTGTTGGCTCTCAAAATTTTAACGCCTTGTTTCGTTTTAATTTTTAGCTAAAGAAATGAATAATAGATGGCGTACATTTATGACGTGTTCTTTTGGGAATCACTTTGGAATGAATTTTGACTGGCGTGAAGAACCATTATGCACGTCAATACTTATTACCGACTTTTTTTCTGAAACAAATTTACTTGACTTTTCCCGGTTTTCACTGACTTTTTCCTAACTATAAAATTTATAAATTCCCATTTAAAAAAGAAAGGTCAGTAAAATTTTTTGTAAACTTCATGGGAAGTCAGTCACTGGCTTCGATTCGCTCTCAAAATCAGAGTGAAAAAATCAGTCGGAAACTTGAATTCTGTCGGAAATCAGACGTAAAATTTAGATGCAACTGAAAACTGTCGAATATGAGACGGAAAAATTTGTTTTCTTTATCTGAAGAACAGAATATATTTTCAGTCTGGTCAAAATTTTCCGACAGATTTGAGATACATTTAGATATTTAATCTTGCTAAAATATGTGAAAAAGTAGCGCCAGTCTTCTTACTATTTACATACCAAAGACGAATTCCAAAATAGTTATGAATTCCAGTTAAGGAATAGGAAACAAGTAGATAGTTTATTTAAGTTTAAGGGGCGTAAAAATAATAATTAAGAAAAAATTAGTAATTCGAAATAAAAATTCCAGGTTTTCCCGGTTTTCCAGAAAGTGCCCATCCAGTGTAAATTTGCATTCGAGAAATATATGGGATGTGACAGCTGTGCACCACTGGAGTGGCCAAAAGTGATGTTTGTCATAATCCTTCTATTATCCTCTTATGATTTCATTCTATCTAATATGTTTTGTTCTAGTGTTTTGCATACAAAATTTGTAAATGATTTACAAAATTCAAGGAAATATTTGTCATATTTTGTGTGATCCAGGACATGTGTGATATTCTAACTCAACAAACATATTATGTCAAAGAAAACATCCTCAGGAGTGCGTCCTTCAAATTCAAACCAGTCATTTTTAAGGACATGAGTCTTTGAAATGTCGAGAAAGTCAACGACATAATTACAAAACGAGCATAACGTATAAGGTACAAGAGAATGTTCACGAGTAAATGTTTATCCTTTTCGGAACAACGAATCCCAGACGGGAGAAATAATGCTGAAGAAGTTGATATCCTTTGCCTCTGGCAGAAAAAAGAGAAGACGTTCCCACAAGAGCTACGACCCTTTGATGCAAAAGGATAAGTACCAAAAGGAATGTTTCTTGTTTGAATATTTCGTCTTATTTTACAGTGCTCCAAAGATAAGGTGAGGAACCTTGTTTGCTTTGTTACCTCTTGGGAGTACATGGAGTCATTAAAAATTGATTTTTTCCCTCGAAATTCTTTCACGAGGATATTGGATATTAACAAAACGGAGACATGTGTGAGTCTCTGGCTTATAGTGAAACGAGAAAATTTCGTCCTTAAGCAGTAATAAGCCGCCGAAAGGAACCATTTTCTTCAAGTAAATGAAAATTTATGGTTAAACTTTTCTCGTCCTTGTTTTGCGCATCGGAAATTGTGCGCTGTTCCACTAACACTGGTAACACTTGATCCTGTATTTTGTTGTTTTGTACAAAAGGGCAAAAAAATCTCACCCTTCGCAAAAGGACCTTCTGCTGTTGTCGTGGCAAAATTGCATACTATACATGTGTATTCGTCTGTGTTTGACTATGTGTGTGTGAGGATGCTTTAGGGAACATTATGCACACTCTGTCTGGGTACATTTTACAGCATATGCACGAGTCCTGTTCCATATGGAAAGGAAAAACTCAAACCAAAAACCTTAAAACCCAAGCATCCATTGGCATTTTGTTTGTATTTGTGTGTTTGGGCCGTTGTTGTTGTCGAGCGTTGTTTTGTTTCGATGGTGATTTCCATGCCGAAAAACCGGCGTCACTTTTCCTTCAACTTCATGTCCTGAATTTGATATAGTTCGTGTCTGACAAATTACGACACAAACTCGCCAGGACAATCACCGTTACCATCACCACCATATCCTTTTTGTTGGTTCTTGAAATCAAGACGTGAACGGACAAGGAAGAAACATCGACCCTTGGTGAATATTTGTTGGACAATACGGTTAAAAATAATTATTGCATTTTAACGGATACATGCACACAAACAGTTTTCCTTTTTCGGATTTTCCAATTGCGCCATTTTCCCGAATCGCAGACATTTTAACATGTGGGTTATTTAAATAAAAATTTTAATTAATTGTTAACATACCAAATTTGTTTATATGTGAAATTCTTTTAAAAATCCCTGTATTGTTTATTCCAAAACTTTTTGGATGGAGACGGTTGAAAATTCGTTACACCACAAAGAATGTTGAGGATAAAATATTTTCACTTATTTCCCAAATTTTTGGGAAAATTTAAAAAATATCTTCGAGTCGCACTAGTTAACTGAAAGTTTGGATTTGAAATTTTCCACTGCAGAAATGTTAATTTAATTTTTATTTAAAATTTATTTTCTAATTTATCGTTTTTCTTGTGTTTTTCCAAAAAATCACTTCACAAAACCTTCCTTCCTCAGACGGTACTTTCTAATGCCATGCAACACGATCAACGTTCGTTCACAAACTGCCGCACAACCGGCCGGTGAGGAACAAAATTGGGTTCATGTTTTCACGCGTTCCACTCGTTCCGTTTCACGAATGGTTCAATCGTTTATGCGTTTGAATTTGGAATTTTTGTATTTTGAAACACTAAATGAGTTTAATTTTTTTGGTTTATTACAAAATTAAATTATATAATTAATCATATTTTCTATTTATTTTCTTTGTTTTAAGGCTTACATGAAATTAACTCGCTTTCCCCTTCTCAAATTCCATTCCACTTGTTTCAATAGAACAAACTAGAAATGACACGAGCAAGGATTAATTTCGCAATTTTCCCGTCTGCCACAACGTTCGACGTGCGTGTACAGTCTCTTGCGAAATTTGCTCCGAAGGAAATGTCAAATTTTGGAAATTTAATACGAAATTTTTAGTATTTAATACGAATAAAGTTGAAAATAACTGATTGATTTATTAAAAATCATTTTTCTCGAAAAACAATAAACAATATAGGTAATTCTGTTTGCATATACAGTACAATCTTGATAAAGGCAACTAAAGGAAACTGTGACTGTTTCCACTCAAAATGTTAAAATAAGCAAAATCCACCTAACGGAAAACTGACGTATAACTACTCGCGTACATGAGCAAGGGTAGATTGCAACCAGCCAAGTACTTTTCCAGTGTAAATGGAACGCAGCAAATAACTGAAGCTGTTGCAATAACCAAGTAACACATTTCAATGGCTAGGAAGGAAGAAAGAAAGTGACGTAATTACATTATAGTGTCATCTTATACATATATTTCTGCTATCACTCTATATATCATACATATACATGAATATATGTATCTTAATCCTTGCTAAAAAAATCTGAAATTTTCTACTAGGTTTCCTTACGCTCTATGTGCTTGGACGCAGTTAGTTGCGTTTATCGAGGAGTTGCGAAGTTAAACTGTAATTTCTGGTTGAATTTCGTAGGAAATTTCCTACTGGGTTTCCTTACACTTTAGGTGCTTGGCCACAGCTAGTTGCGTTTATCGAGGAGTTGCGAGGCTATACAGTAATTTCTGGTTGAAATTCGTAGGAAATTTCCTACTTGGTTTCCTTACACTCTATGTGCTTGGCTACGGCTAGTTGCGTTTATCGAGGAGTCGAGAGGATAAACTGAAATTTCTGGTTGAATTTCGTAGGTTTCTTTCTAAATACGAATAATAAAATTAAATCCTTCACAGATTTAAGGATTTTTCGTTTAAATTCATAGAATTCTGAACAAAATGATGTTTTCAACCTTACAACAATGTTCCTAAAGTCTTACTAGTTGTTGAGTGAACTTAAAAGCTGCTCGTGTAATCCTTACAGAACATAAAGTGCAAGGATTCTGTTCCACATTTTAAAGGATTTCCAAACAAACAATTTCATAAAGGAAGGCATCCAGGACTCTCCAGGAAAAGAGTGCAATTGTTCTTCACGTACGTGATAAAAGACACCCTTACTGCTGCAATTCAGTATGCAAATGTATGCCGTTGACCGCATTGAATTGCTCATTGTGTATACAATATGTATTTAAGGGTAGTTCCAATGGAACATTAGGTGCACATAAAATGCATCTGCACATGTACAGTTTTGTGCGAAAAATTCACTTCGCTTCGGAAATCTCATCGATAAGGTTTCCCTTATATTGCTTTTGAATGGATTAAAAGTTTTGGAGGCACACTTCCAAGTAAGGGTAGCACAAAAATTTTGCACCCTTGTTACTTCATCCCTCGCAGAAATATGATCCCTTCATATCAGACATTTTATTGACTTTTTATTTTGCTAAATTTTCACCAAGAACCGTGTCGTCTGTTTGTTTCTTTTCCTTTATTTTTTATTATGAAAAATTATTTGTCCGTAACAACATTATTTAGTTACACTTATTTATTATTTATGCTTTCACAAACTTCCTGTAATGGAAGTCGTTTTTAATTTATCATGTTCGGAATGCAGACACTGCTTTCTTCTTGAATATAATAAAAATTTTCTCTTGAAATGCTGAAAGTTCAATTTGGACAAAATTTCCATTTCATTTTTCAAAATACTGCTTCACATTCATCATGGCAGTCCATCAAAAACTAATTAATGGCAGACCGTTTAAAGTAGATTTCCGTGTTTTGAAAATGATTTTGTTTGTACTGAAATTATTTTGGATTCATTTTTTCGTTTATTCAATGATATAACATGGGAAAGTTTATATTGAATTGTGTGATGTACGACAACAGAAAATATTGACCTGCTCCACTCGTAATTACGGACGCCATTACGTCTTAATGTAAATTCTTAAGTTGGTACTACTTAGTAAATTTTGTTGATGAATAGGAAGTAAACACTACGCAGCAGAATCGTGTTAAAGTGCGACACAACGAAATAAGAAAGAAACACTCCATTTTCATTCTTGTTCACTAACATACTTTCTCTCCCTCTCACTCATTTACTTCTTCTTCTTTACTTTCGAATTTCAATTGAAATCACAATTCCAAAATTAGCACTTCTCCATGAGGTGTTATGAGGCACTTCGTATTCAGTTTTGCAAATTATGTATAAAAATAACACTCCCATGAAATGTGGGAGTGTCGAACGGAACCCAGACCTTTGTTGGGGGACAAACATTTTATTTTTAGGACATCCATATCCGGCACAAATTGTTGTTCATCTTGAAACAGCCTTGAAGTGCATCTTAATCTTAAAGACGTGATTTCACGTCACAAGGAAAAGTGAATCCCGACATGTTTCCCCGTATATAAGTAACATAAATAGCATAGACATGACTTTTCATCAATGAAAATTCCTTGAAAAAGGACACATTATTATTTTCTTCAAATCTGTGTCGCTTGTCTTTGACCCGGAAAAAGGTTAAGCGGTTTAAAATTACGGTTTTATCATGTTCTTACCTGTTAAATGTTTCAACGATGATAAGACATAATTTTTATCATGTTCTTCGTGAACAGGATACGGTCACGTAGAAGTTTTTGCATCTCAACGTCATGATTTCAGCGAAACGTGGAAACCTTGACTCCTTCAGAGGATGTTACCTTTCCTTGAATATAACCTACCTTGAACGTCACATACAATTGTAATGGAAATGTCCTGAAAATGTGGCGATATCACTAATGACTGTGTTTTGTTAAATCACATTAGGGTAAATTGATTCCTGTCAGAGTCATAAGCTATTACCCGATTTTATGTCGTAGACTTCGATGTCAGTATATTCAGGTAATTTCCAACCGAAATTTTGAAGGCATACAAAATCGTGGTTATTAATGATACTTCCATGAATAAATTAGGGGAGAAAAGGGTGTTTCTATCTATTTAAATAAGGACTAGAAGGACTTTTGTGGAATCATGCAATTTGCCTTATCACTAGTTGCATCTCTTTGTGTTTTACTGTGCACTTCCTGAACAAAGTCTGGAGCAGGTGTGTAAATATTGACCCTTTCCTGGTTCATAAAGTTTCAGACACAAAGTCTCCTAGACTTCATGCAGGAGTACCTGATTACTATCCTTGAAATTTCTGATCAACACTACCATGATGATGGTTTCACATTTCTGATCAATTTGTGTTTTGGGAATGTTACAATTAATCAATAAAAATTTTTCGGAAGCCATTTTAAGGTAAAGTGGAAGTAGCTTAAAACTTCGAAAATACCCGGAGTAACTTGAGAACTAGTGAAACCTTTCCTTGGGATAATTTCATGTAGCTTCAATTACTGTATGAATGGTAATTTTATTAATGAGTTAACATGATACTTTTTCAATGGTACGCTGAGTAATTCAGGCGATAAGGAAACCCGATTCTCCAAAATTACCTGTGAGATGGTAGAAGATCATCGATACGTAGACTAAAATTTTGGAGATATTGGAGATATTGGAATAAACAAAGAGTCTTGGCGTGAGAGCGGGAATAATTTTTTCCGATAATCGTGACTGCGCGAAGCATTCGTGATCTTATTCACTCATTCGGCTTTCATCGAGAGTGATGAAATTACAGTACTAAGAGACCTGCAACAGAATAGTTCGTTCTCGTTCACTTATAGGAATTCATTCATTTTAGGAATTGTGTACAAGTATTACACAAGACAAATTCCGCACCACCATAGAAAAAAGAATTATTATTTGTTTTTATAGCGGCAATAATATTGCACAGTTTGTGAAAATTTGATTGAAGTGTCTACCTATTATGGTTCAAGAGATACAGCCCAGTGACATACGGACGGACAGCGAAGTCATATTAATAACGTTCCGTACCCAAAGGGTCACAACGGAAAATTATTAAAAATGAGTTTAAATCTTCGAATGAAGATATTCACTTACGCGTTCTGAATTACATGTTTTTGTTTGTATTCCAACTGCGAAATTTCAAATAGAAATTCTCTGAAAAATTAAACACAACTTACTTATCGAAAGTGGGATTCCCTTTGAACCTTTTTTAAGAAAACCAAAAGAGAGTTACAAGTTTTATAGAGTTTTAGGTTTCACAGAAATCCGCCTCGAATCAAGGAATTGTGTCCCATCAAATGTTATACTTGAGAGTTTGGTATTTCAAAGGACAACAAATATGTATCCACAAAACCCACGGAAGAACCCTCTGCTTTCGTCCCTTGTAGGCGTTCGATATCGTTTGGGAGGTTATTGTCCTTCGTCTCTACGTTGTAGCACTTGAGACAGATAAATGTTGAGCATGAAAATGTTGGAAAATCGATTTTCCACCGAATACCAGACGAGACGGGACGAGGGGATACACTGAGGTTTAAAATTTTATGCTGCTTTTCCTTTGAATGTGGAAAGTGCTACGCCGACATGTTGGAATAAGAGATTTTATCAAAACCACAAACGAGCGGAATTGCTTGTACCTACTATACACTTCTATCCGTGTTATTTGATGTCAGACTTTGTTATAATACTGACCTTTTTCCAAACAAAGCTTTCCTTTTGTCGTAATAAAACTTTCATTATGAGCCCTCCATCTTGTTTTTCATGTTTAATAAATGAAATTTAATATTCTTGAATTGTTTTCTTCAAAAACTTCATCGTGTTTTGTTAAGGGAAGCACTCAAACCCCTATTTACGTTCAAAGTATAGTAGATAGCAATTAAAGCATCAAAATTCTGGAAGTTGAAAGAAGTCGCAAAGTGGCAATTTTGTAACCTGAAGCACCCAAGATGGAGTTGTTTGCGAAAGAAATTCACGATGATACATGCGATACTGCATTGCAGAAACATTACTTTCCTTTTCTGGGTTCTGTTGACTTTCAGTTTTGAAAACCTTGACCAGCCCCAAGTCTATAATCAACCCAAAACTGGATGAATTCATTAAAAGCAGTAGACATCAGAGTCAGCAAACAAACTTTGGTCATTTGAATATCATTTCGAATGCGCAGGAAAAAATGATGTTAGGTAAACAGATTCCTCACAACTATACTCAGTATATTGGATGCCGTGGCTTTTGACAATATTTATGTCCTACAGTGCAAAGGACATGATGATAATTGCGTTTATTCAGGACAAAAATCTAGTCTCGTCCTTGATTTTTTCGAAATCTTTGTTCGTTTGTTACAAAATGCAGCAACATAATACTAGGGACGAAGGATACACGCTTGCAGGCAACAGAAGCACCATGCCAGGAGCAGATGTTCACTGTTCAGTGCTCTGGCTATGACAGGGTGGAATGGCGAGATGCTTGGGAACACCCCGAACCGGCGATGGCGAGGGGTTGTTGGATTTTAATCCGTTCAGGTTCAAGTTTAATAAAATTTTTCTTTCCCAAATCATTCACCAATGTGAGTGTGAACGAGACCGTGCTCTTGGGTAGTTTTCATGACCTGGTACCACGTACAGCTCGTTAGAACGCTTCGTGAAGTGAACTGAATCACGACCGTTGTTGGGATTTGTTTCACCTCAACCCGATGAAATATTGGTGCGACTCATTTTTCATCCGCTACGATTAAATGATTAATAATGAGTTAAGGGTGGGTTGAATGAATTTTCCCTTGTTTTTCCCGTGTTCACGGAAGGGTGACTTACGAAATTTTCAATTTTTAATCAGTTTTATTTGTATAAGAATCAGTAAATTCTTCATCTTCTTAAAACTGTCATTTTACTTGATTCTAGATCAATCTGGAGTCACACTGTCTCTAGTTTATTGTCCAAGGAGGTCATCATGAATTTTTATATTGGACAAAAGCCATTATTATCTATGCTACTGATTTGATTGTACATTAAGCGAACAATGTTAATATGCCCTTATCAAATAATTTACGATGACAATTTATGAAATTATTTTTCAAATATAATTTCCCACATTTGAATTATTTTCTATGGTTCATTAAAATCAAATTCAAATTGATTTGTCACATGGAATTCAGTGTAATTGTGAGGAGGGTGTTTCAATTGCAGATTGACATGTTTCTGTTTTTTGGGAATCGACAAATATTTGTCCAAAATACTAATCCATCAAAAACGTGTGAAGTGGGTTCATCATAGTTTTGATGGATTCAAAAGAACACTCGCCTTAAACCTTAAAAGTTTAGCTTCATTTACTTTCTTGGTTCCTTATGGCTTGGACAGACGGAACACTTTGAATTGGTTCATGAAGTCATTGTGACGTAATAAGTTCAAATTTGTGTGGGAGAACCAGTTCAAACCGGTTTAAGTAAGTTTTGAATTGTGTAGGAGTCACTTCCAGAAAATGGAAAAGTGAGAAAATCAGAAAGTGTACTATGAATTTCCAAACATTTTGATGAAAGTGACATTTAATTTCAAGGATCGTCCGATGTTTGTGTCTTCTCTTACGAGTAAACCAACAAAAGTTGAAAATTTCCCAGGAACTCTAAAATTATTCCGAAATGTCTCCTCCGAATACCTTATCACTTCTTCTTCCTAAAAGACATTCGTCCGATTACAATAATTTGGACTTTCTCCTATAGCGTATCTCTTTAAAATCACTTTATTTTTTAATAATTTGACCTTGCATTTCCAAATGTTTTACTTAGAAAAATAGTAGTTTCACTTCTCGCAAAGTTTTTATCTTAATTGTCAAAACAGTATTGACAGTAACTCACTTTAAAATAAGTCGTCTGTCGCAAGCGTTGAATTAATTCAAAAATGTCAAACGTGACGTCATGAACCAGTTCAAACTGACAGACGGGACAGTTGCAAAAAGGCATTACAAATAATGTTGAATATCAAAACGTATTGTCTAACCCTTCAAAAATGTAACTTTAACGAGTTTCGCTGAAAATGTGTAATTTATAAGTTACTCTAGAACAATCAAACTCGGTCGTAAAAATAATTAGACGAACTATTTGTCGCACCCATCTGCAGACGTTTTGTTTGAGGAATTTCGGTTATGCGGGTATTAATTGTTTCACAGTGGAATTGCAGAGATTTTCGAGGGTACAACCCATGAATTTGTTTGAATTTGAAACAATAGAAGAAATCTTACTTCAGTTGAAATGAGTAGAATCTGACACGCTGTAAACGACTCCACGTTATCAATAACAACTTCATTTATTAGTTCCAATCAATATTATTCAATAAATTCTTTAAATCAAATTCAATACTTGGCCCTGGTAACCCATTAATCATGACATCTCACATGTTGGACATTGAGTTTGTAGTATTACATCGGGAAGAGAGTGGTCTACATATTCTTCAATTACAGAAGGGAGTTCTACCCTCACTGTTATTATTAGAAATTCCATTTGAAAGGAATCATTTCTCATAATCAAATCACAATCGATGGAATCACAGTCACATAATGCCCCCATCTGTCTGGGACATTTAATGGGCCACAATTCCAGGGGCCAATTCTGGCGTTTGGGCGTTGTACCGTGACAGTGTCATACGTCAAACATTGACAGAATTCTGGGCAAATGTCATAAAAAGTCATAAGTACTGACACTTGGCGATGTGATTGCCCTGTACGAGGTGGCCAAATGGGCAAAGTTAAGTCGTAGAAAAATGTTAAGTCATCGTAATACCTGCACATAAAATCATGGCACGCGTTGTAAATTCAGCTTTGACCGTTTCTTTTATGCGTCAATGAGTTGGAAGCCATTTCTGGTATAGAAACAATCAGCAAACTTTGTCTGGGTCGATGAAATCGGTCAATTAAAGATTCCCCATACACGGTTACTAATTGTATTTCTATACAATTTCAAATTTGTCGCGTTCATAAAATCCACTTCTGGAGTACCACTGGCCAGACTTTGGACAATAACAATCCCAACACTAGTATGGTGGCAGTTCTTTTATCTAGAATATGGAAACCCTACAAAATCATCATCCCCAACGGGGGAGCACGTATTTGTAGGCATAAGCACATAAGCGTATTGTAAACACTAGAACTCACAGTAGAAGACGAATAAAAGCTTCGAATGGGCGAGTGGTGAATATTTAACGAAATGTTTTCTTTGTCTGTTCGTTAATAATTCAATACACAGGTTTTGTGATATTTTATACAAGCGAAATGGGAAACATTTGCTCCCTAGCCAAATTAGTGGTGGAACTTTTAGATATTTCCTGTCAGACGAGAATCTTTCCAAATGTTATTGTAATCTTATTCGGAATTTCAAGGATTAACTTTCCAAGCTGACTGTTCTTGCTTTTCAAATTCATCGATTCATGTGAGAGCAGACAGAAAATGCAGTCAAAAATGCATGCACAAAATTTTAGTACATTTTATTAATTTTTAAGGAAAAATCATGGAAAACTTAAAGAAAATCGTCACATGGCTACCATCCATATTGGTTTTAGAAATTTACATAAACGCCGAGAGCTATGCAATTTCAATTGTGTTCATTTTAGAGTTCGTTTCACTTTGAAGTTGCTCGATAGAAGGACGGAGTTATTTAGGACAAATTACTCAAGAAAGTTAATAATATTTTTAAATGACGTAAATTCAAGGATATTTTTAGAACAAAATCAGGTAATAATTGCGAATAATAAATGTAGTCGATTGATAATTCCCTGATAACATGAAAGGAAAATCGAAAGAAAATCAATAATTAATCACGAATTATGGAAGGTGATATCAGTAGGAGGTAAGAATTATGTAAAACAGTTGTCAAGACGACTTCTGTACCTCACCTGTTCAAAAGGAAAGTACTCGACAAACAGATTTACACCTGTAACTCACTGGAGTTAACGTCAAAGTTTGATTAATGAGGTGAATGTTCCGGTTTCAGATCATTTTAATGCATAAAATGTTAATTAATTAACTTAAGACTCATTTGTAATTAATCATTGAATGTTAATAAGTTGAGAAAATCATTATTTTATTGTTACTTTTATTGATTACACAATGTCTGGCATGTTGTTACAAATAATAACTTATTAGCTTAATCACAGGTGTGACAATTATATTAGATATAAGGCTACAAGGCCGATTTGTTTTTGGGTGGAGTCATTTCACTGTGGAACACGTGCTGTTTGTTGGTGTATTATTAAGTTTTATATATTGTATGCTAAACTTTGTAGTTATCTACTGTTGATGGTTAATTGTTTTTATTTGTTTTTGTTAATCGGCAGTTTTGAAAAGTGTCGGATACTTTGTTGCTCGTCCATTTGTCAGTTTATTGATGTAAGTCCTTGTGCAGAATCTGGAAGAAAATGTTTGATTTTAATATTTAATGAAACGATTGCTTCGAAAGTTGAATGTGTTTGATTCCCAAACACCCTAAACCCTTATCCTATTTTACCGCACTAGTGCACTAGTGCGTGTGAATATTAATCACAAATTCAACTTTCCACGAATTTGCTGCATAAACTATTGCAAGCACCGCGCGTGTAATATGACGCTTCTTACAATCATTGCTACATTTACGCTCGGTCATGACGCATTCGTACAAAGACTTCAACTCGACTTCGTCTCGCGCCACAATTTCTCCACTCGTCCTTGTACGCATGCGACAGGAACTTACACTCTTGTGCAATCCACGAATGTGAGAAAGTGCCACTTTATACCCTTGATACATAAATAGCTATCTTCTTATTAGCAGGAGAAATTTAAAGTAAATTTGTTTATTATAAGATAATGTGTTTATCATGACCTAACCATTCACCATGAAAAGTAAATTAAAACGACGGACAAATCTTTTCAAATTTATGTCTTCAATTCGAGTTTGTCAGGCACCAAGTAGGTGGAATATCCCTCGGATTTTGTTATTTTGACTTTGTGAATTGCCAGCCACATTTCTTATTTTCGACTGTGATACTCTTACAAATATGACTATAGATACATCTGATACCTACTAGTAAGTGTTGAGCAATTCTTCATGATTATTGGAAAATATATTTCTGAATTCGTTC
Source organism: Chrysops caecutiens (assembly GCA_963971475.1). Lineage (NCBI taxonomy): Eukaryota > Metazoa > Arthropoda > Insecta > Diptera > Tabanidae > Chrysops > Chrysops caecutiens. Next base: position 75,249,017 of record OZ020568.1, read on the forward strand.
TTTAATCGATCACATATTGGATACATTATATCCTGCAGATATTTAGTTTTCAATAGAGGAGCATTTTCACGAACAAGTTTTGGTTTATAATTTATTAGCCGATACAAGTTATGAACAAGAAACAACAAGGATAATATAAAATCTGAAGGCTCCAAATTTGTCTCAGTATTCGAGTAAAATGTTCGGTAGCAATAGCCAGTATCATATTAAGACTATTTACTATAGCATATCTAATTATATTGATCATACGAAATAGTTATGTATCGATGTAATGGTTTGAATGGCGTTCAAACAATTCCTTTGGGTATAAATTTGTACATGTAGCCTATTTTGAATCACTGACAGATTACTGAAAATTCTTTGTTCTCTTCCTATGGATTTTATATCTCGTATGCTTACTATGTATGTATGTAGCTTTCACCCCAAATTTAAATCGCGTGCAAGTCGTAAAACCCCAAAGCCGCGATAAAAAATTGTAAACGTGAAAATACTGGAAAAATCTCTGCGCTCATGTTCAGTCCTGATTAAAAATTTAATACTCCTTATGTTATACCTACTATCCATTAATAATCTTGTAATACTTGAAAGTAGATCATATCACTTCATAAACGCAGAGAAGACGCGATCAAAGAAAATTCTATATATGTAGGAATCCACCCCTTCTTTTGTGTATTGATAGAGAGAAATAAACAACAACAATTGCTTTGATTTTTTCCAGCGACTGGAAGTACTCACGAATTCATGAATTCTCGCGCAATCTAAAAGCGTTTCCTTATATTATAGTTCTTTCTGCACACAGTCTTGATTCTAATGAAATTGGCGATCTTTTCTGTTAAGAGTGTCGCGTAGAATTTCAACACATAATATAACACTATATATAACTATGAAAACTGTGCAAGGATTAAGACACAAGCAAACAACGAAGTGTCAAGAACATAACTTTAAAACTAAAACCTTGTTACCACTCACTCCCAGGCCAAATGTCAGAACTAAAGTCAAATTGTTGCAAGACATTTTTAATAATACTACAATATTATATTTCAAAAATACTGTTACATAATGATGTGCTTTGGTACTCATGGAATGACAGCTGAATAAATATTTAAATGTATAAATAATTTCGAATGATACCAAGAATGGCGGGGTGTAAATGATACCAGAAGAACTGATGACAGAAGCTTCTGCTGGATGAAGATGTAACCATAATCCTATAAAAATTTGCAATGATATATCCACAGGATACTTTCGAAGAGAAATGTAATGTAGATGGCTCAAGTTGCAGAGGATAAATGACTCAATAACCAGAAAGATATGATGGAAAGAAATGAATGATACTGAAATTGTAACTTAATTTTATTAGAATTCGACTTACAGATGTAAAAAACATTTTCTTCGTATTTTCTTAAACTAGACAGTATAAATTATACAGTTTACAAAATATCAATAAAGCAATACCATATACAATCTGACTCGAATCACGTTCATGAGCTTAAATATAAAATGTTATGTCTTAAAACTAAATTTAATACTAAATATCGCTTAAATGATGAACACACATGAGGATGTTTGCATTATATAAAAAACAATGAGCTGCAATGGGTGTTTTAAATAATTACAATGATTGGCAATAAATTGATTGATTCGTTGTTCGATAGCATATCACATAAGTTATATAGCTAATAGCTAATACTATAAGGTCACACTTGAAGATGGATAATGTGGTAGCATTTCAATGTAGGAATGATCTTTGCAAGATGTACGCCCCAAATACAAAACTTAGCGCTGTGAAACAAACCTCAAGTGGAGATGAATCTGAAGAGTATCCATTGAAATCATCTGATACTCGTGCATTAGCGTAGATATTGACACTTGGTTTGGGTGGTAAGTAGGCCCAATCGATCATGTTTGTTTGAGCAATCCTGCTGTAGACTTTAGCTGACAACTTTGGTGTACGTGTCCGGTTTGGATGATTGAAGTCGACGTGATAAAGACCGAATTTCTCACTGTAAGAAACGAGATATTGTTAGTGATATTCATGTGTTATAGGTGTGACATTAAGTGAAACTCACGTGAAGCCAGCTTTCCATTCATAACTGTCCATCAAACTCCATGCAATGTATCCTTTAATATTGGATCCATCTTCCAATGCATCCAAAATTGCAGTCAAGTACGAATTGAAATATTCAACTCTATCGTAGTCCTCGAGTCCTCCACGGTCACTGACGCCATTTTCGGTTACCAGAAGATTCGGATTGTTGTATTGATTTTTAACCCACACCAACAACTTGTACATTCCATCTGGCACATGCTGCAAATAAAAAGGATAATCGTTATACATAGGTATCTACTATAATCGATTTATCAATTGCACTTCGATCCTTCTAAAACAAACAGTCCTTAAATATTATTGACTCAAATTAATTGAAGTGCCTGTCAAATCGTGATAAATTGATCCTTTATCCGATGCACCAGTTTTATTTCATTTGTCTTGGCACTGCAAACAAGGAAGTCATGCAGACAGAGCAAATTGATGTGAAAAATCCTTACTTTAAGGATATTATTACTTTAAGGATAATGTTTCTTGTATACAGAATGATAGAACAGTTTATTTGAAGAAATTGAGAAATTTGAAAACAATCAGAAATGGTTGTGTAAATTTTACCCTTGACAGTGTCAGCAACATTGGGACCTTGTCATATCAATCACTTGTGACTTTTCTTCTTGAAAGTTGGAAAAAAATTATGTGTAAAGCTTTCAAAAAACGTGGCTTCAAATTAGTAAGGCTAGAAAAGCTTTTCAAGGACTCATTGCGAACAAAACAACACCGTCAAATCTACACCATTTTGTTGCACTTGGAACAATGCAATCTGTTGCACTTCAACAGGTCAAAGCAATGTCAAGTGACATTGAGTCAATATCAAGGACGCAATGCAGGGAATTGTGAAAGTTCCATGATCAGTGCGTGCAAATTTAGAGTTCATTAAATGCAGTTTAATTATAGCATGAAATTGTGTTTTTTAATTAACAATTTTTTCCCAAGTGTCAAAAAAAGGGCTTGTCAGTTTTGGTACACCTGCATACAGGAACTGCTTTCATTTAAAGTAGCGTTCCAGGAAGACAACTTTTAAATTTAAATTGAATTAGATGAATTATTCACTTCCGACTTTATTAAGCAGTTTCATTTCTTCAGGTAATGTTAAATTTAAAAAACGCAAGTTCATTCACATTTCCTTGGTTATTAAAAATTCACGTTCCATTTGAGTTTGTATGTTGGCACTATTGTCGATTTCGATCGATAGACGAACGAGGAAGTGATAATTATAATTTCGGACGTTAAGTGGCAAGTGGATTATAGGAAGAGATACCGTAATCTATTAAAGAATTGCGTAAGCCACAAATTAACACACATTGCATTTTGACGTCTATTTTGTGCGTCATATTTTCACTACAACGACTTAATTTCTTTGAATTCATTTTCATTTGTATTTTTATCATGGTGTTGGTTATATGACGAAAATCTAAGTGTCACATTCAATCAAATCAAAGGAATTCATAATTTCGATGAGTGGAACTTATCGACTTGATTTCAAGTTTGCTTTCATAATTCTTCTCAAAATCCCCAATAACTATTTAAAAGATTTTATACAACAAAACCGCAATGAACACGCAAAATAACATTAATTACAACCGGAAATTAAATTTAATTGCAATTATATATAATATTCGTGAGATTATAGATTCAATAAATTAAAACAGATTTTTATTGTTTTTCCCGACGTGAATTAATGGAAATATAACAATGTTTACGAAACCAAATAAACGTCATTTGGCAATTTTTTATGTGAAATTAAGTTGTGATAATGGAATTGAGTCATGATACGAATAATTAATTATTTGAAACGATATTAAGGACTAGTGAAAATGTGTACTTGAAGGAAAATGTTACTTACATGCAACCAAACGGATCCGGATTTCTTCCAGTTTGGATCAAACGATTGTACAACACCCATATCATGCATGAACGATGGAACTGGATAATTGGCAGAATTTTCATGATCATTCTTGGTAACCAAAACAGTTGTATATGAATTAAGTCCAAAGAAATCTGCTGTTCCACGGATACGTTTAATTTCTTCTGGGGTGAATTTTGGTAGACGAGATTTCGTGTATCCTTGCTCCCGACTCAAAGCATCGATACGATCAATCATGGCTTTTGGGTAATTACCATGTTTTGCGAAAATTGGATGTGCAAACCAACCAATCTATAAGAAAATTCAATTATTTAATATAAAGCGGTCCTTAACTTTCTATAATCTTTGAACTTACATAGAACTGCATTGCCATTTCAGAAGCTTCCTTGTCGGAATCGGAATTTGTTTTAGGCTCCTGCCAGGATGAATCAATTGTGATACCGATTTTACCTGTTGAGAGATCAATAATGAATTATTTATTGTAGCTCTCAGGAAAATCAAACTTATAACTATGGAATGTTAAACAGAGAAAGGTGGCGTTTGAGACACCCTTAAAAGTGCACAGAGTTCATAAGAATCCACACCCTTTCTGAAGCCACACTTTCATGAAAATGATCAGTAACTAATTTTTTTTAATGTTAATAAGCTTAGACTTATACATTGTGCAGAGTGTACGATAACTATTGATTGTTACTAATAAATAATACAAAAAGTGGGAAAAATCACGGCTTGGAAATGAAGAATTTGTTCCAAAAAGAAAAAAATATTTTCTTGAAATGAACTACTTTAGATAAATGTGCTTATGAGCTTAGTTATGGCTTTATTTGAATAAATATTTATTAGAATTAAAAGAATTTTAGCGATAAAAATGACAAACTTTAGGTCTGTTCACGTACAGTTTGAGTTATTCGGCTGTAAATGAGAAATTTGGGAGGATTTTTCTGAGTTCTCTCTCGTTACTCGAATAGTACAAAAACCCATTTAAGTAACCTCGAGCAACTTCGTGAATGAACATAAAAAAATTTGACATTTGACGTTTGTAACATGTACCTGTCAAATGAACAGGATTTTCCAACTAGCTTGAAGTAAGTCGAGCGAATTCCTCGAATAACATCAAGTAAATTTCCCCCTCGTTACTTTTCGTTAAATTCTCTCAAAACAATTTTTTGAAATATATTGCAACAACAACAATAACAGTCTATTGCAATCCTATGGAAATAAGTTGAGACACAAATCACCTCCCAAGTGTCAAAACTTTTCTAATGAGAATTGTCTTCCAATTTTAAGTGATTGTAACTTAAAAATTTGTTTTAATCGCGTGTTTAAGTGTGAAATAGATAAGTTAAATGCATTATTTGTATAATTAAACTTGAACTTTCAAATTGTTAAACAAGTTTTCGATAAAACAAAACCCTGTTCTGCCTAGATTCAAACAAACAAGATACAATTATCGTGTTTTGTTAAACTAAATTACCTTATCTGATAGCAGTGTTATTGAAACCTACCTCTTTGCATAGCTTGGTACTTGTTTCTGTACAGATGAACGGCTTCAGCGTGGGCTTTCAATAGATTGTGGCCACACAGATAACTTGGAATTCCAGGATAGTCTAATGCAGGTGCCATAAAATCAATGCCATAAGCGTGCTCACAAATATGATAAGGTTCATTGATTGTGGTCCAGAACTAAGTTATGTTTATTAGATTTTTGTAGTTTTTAAATGTATATTATCAACTTACCTTAACACGATCACCGAACTCTTTGAATAACACTTCAGCATAATCACGGAACAAATCAATTATTTCTGGATTGGTCCAACCACCGAGATCTTGTAAACGTTGTGGCAGCTCCCAATGATAAATAGTAACCATCGGTGTTATATTGTGTCTTAACACTTCATTAATTAAGTTATTGTAGTAATTTATACCAGATTGACTGATATAATCCGTGTAACCGTGTGGTAGAATTCTTGTCCATGAGATTGAGAAACGATATATGTCAACGTTTAGTTCTCGGACCATTTGAACATCACGACGCCACTGTAATATGAAACAAATTAAATAATTGTTATTAACAAATTCAGTAATTATCAACACTTCAAATGAAAATTTCACAAAAACTTGTTGAAAGTTTTTAATTCAATTCAACTATCAATCATACTTTGATAACTATCGCAAACAAGATAGACGTTACTCCAAGAATGAGCTATGCAGTTAATAATAGTATTTAAATCAACATTTAGCAGGTCATACAATGTAAGCTTCTTAAGTATTAATAGCTTCTTTATTTATGAAATCATGTTGTGTTAATAGATACTGGTTATTGGACACAAACTATTCATGTACGGAATGTTTGAAATGATTTATCAAGTTGATATTTTGCTTTGCATATGATGTACCATAAGTGATATTGATTAATGATAACTAATGATTTGAGGAAATCCTTGAACTCAAATCAACAAGAGGGTGTTCCTGGCAATCAGGTTAATGTCGCTGTTAAACTCATTCATGCTCTATTAACTTCATAACAAACAATTCAATTTACTGATAAAGTGTATGTAATAAATTTTGAATTACAAGAAAGTTTTTGTTTTCTTCATAAAGCTTTGATTGAATTTACATAAAGTTGTTTGGTGTGAATGATAATTCAAGTTACTTGAACTTAATTAATAACTAAACAACTGATCAATTACAAATAACTCATTTTAGTGCTAATAATAATGGGAACATATATAAAACTTGAAATCCTCGACCCAACATGATATTCATGCTTTCAAATATTTCATCACAAATTCAACAAATTCTTTAAGAACTATTAAAGAATTTTAATAATTTCGAGAAACAACGGAAAATCTTGTAATTCTTGTTTTGATCAATTGCACAATTACGATTCAGTTGACCTTCAATTGTTTTATCAAAAACATGTCATCGCAAGGCAAATTATAATTATTTTGAACTAAATAACTTTAACAATCAAATGCGGAAGTATCTAACACAAAGATACGTTAAAAAATCAGTAAGCCTTCTAAGGATAATAACCCAAGATTTTCTTCCACCAAAAAGAAACAGAATAGCACGTGATAATAAACTTATCACTTTGAAGGTTACTATCAAATATTCATAAATTAAATTTATCGGAAGACAATTAACATAAAACGAATTCCAAAAAATTTGACGAAAAAGCATTAATTGAGTTGCAGAACTTGATTCAAAATATGTTTCAAGTTCCTAAACGTGTTTTTTGAAATTTGATTTACTTCCGGGCGATATGTTTTTGAAGAAATTGCAAATTTTGTTAATATTATTTTGTAAACTACTTTCATGTGCCTTAATGAATATTGAATGAATCAGTAATTATCGTTAACAATTAGTTGCGAACAATAACTAATAAATAAAAATTACCTGATGGTAGCTATCTGATGTTATATCACCACTGCTTCCGTCAGCAATTTTCTCTGGATGTTCGTGAGTTAATCTATCCCATATCGATTCACCCTTATCATCAGCATCCCAACCACCTTCGATTTGATACGATGATGATCCAACGCCCCATAAGAAATCATATGGGAATCGTCGTAATGTCGAGGTTCTGTAATATAAAAATAGAATAATATTTAAATATATCAAAACGTGATGCACCTGAAGCAAGTGATTAATTACAACATTTTGCTAAGCTTTAACAGGCAATTAGTTTAAGATCTTTTAAACATCCTCAAGCCACTGAGAACGTTGAAACTCATAACACGCTCTTAACAAATTTATTAATATTCATAAATTTGTTACTAGTCCGGTTGCAAGTATAATTAAGTTATTTTATTCTCTTAAAAACCATGACAGTTGGGGATACATTGTACTGTCAAAATTACATCACAATTCGTGATGTTCTTGTTACATAGTTATTGATTTACAATAAAGATTAAGAGGCTGGCGTGACTAAAGAATGTAACTTCTACAATTATCTAGTCTAAACCAAGTGTTACATAAAACTATTCTACGCTTAAAGTTCTAAAGTTAACTTTTAACTATATTGTGCGAATTCATAAAAACATGCGGTGCGCGTTAAAAATAAAATGTTTACCGTTTCTTATAAGAAAACGAAGGATTCGCATGTGAACTGGGGAGTCTGAAAAAGAAAATAGAGAATAGAATCCAATTGACATCTCTTCTTCATTAGTTGAATCTAGTATTAGTTGTTTTAAACAATTAGTTTTTAATTCATGCACAATTCTACTATTAATAATTTGTGTAGACAAAAATATTGGAAAATATGTTTTAAAATTAAAAGGAAAACCTTACAAATGAAATAAAATGGCGGAAATACAATTTAATCAATTAAGAGTTGTCTTTCGAAAATCCATGAACATGAAATCATGTTTAAGTTAATCGTAATCAAACAATTAGAGGGACCACTTAAGACAATATGCGAAAGTGAATGTATTCTTGAGAGAAACACTTCCTTTTTAGAATAATTGCTATCGATAAATCAATCGGTTTAAGAACACTTCTGATCCGAAGGTTGTAGCAATCAATGAAACACCAATAATTGAAGGTAGAGTTGTTTAAAACATAATTACATGTTTTATTGTGTATCGGAAGAGTACATTGTTCACAAAGAATTTAATAATTGTGAATGATTATTGAAAGTAATTGCAATTCTAATGTACATTATGCTAATTTTAGTCGAAGCTCATCGGTTAAAATTCTGAATTCTTTCACGATGTCAATCTTAAACTTTGATTGATTTGTAATGACAAAATGCAGTAATTCTTGAGAGCTATTAATATCATATCTCCTTCATACGATCGAAAGAAATTATTTGGGTTGACACCAAAGTAAGTTTTGAGCAACAATTTAAAGTGAATGCGAAAACAAATCTTCTAACGACATCTTCACAGTTTTAAAATCAAATTTAACACTTTTTGAATAAGTTTGTAAAGTAAGTTTATCAAGTAAATAACCCGATTAAGAAAAATTGTATTAGAAAACCTGATAGTCTGAGAAATTTCGCCTCAAGTATGTGATTTGGTATAGAACATTTTCACTTTTGACGAGCAATGTACTCGCTAAACTGTTCAAATGTTTTTCTGAAATTGTCACTGTTCAGTTTTAAAGTTAACATTTCTTTTTAAATTATCTACATTTTCGCTAATTTTAAATTATTTTTTTGCGAACATATCAATTTGAAGCCCAAGTCGTTTATGACGTTTAAGTTATTCAAATGCAAGTCAAGAAACTAAAATCGCTTAATAATAAATTAAATTTAATTTTTGATAATTAATTTAAATAAAAATAATATTTGTTCATATGCAAACTATTTTCATGTTATTTAAAGAATATAAAATCTACAATTAATTCTGTCTCGTCGAGGCATTGTTCTTTTTGTAAATATTTGATCAGCTCGAGTTATACGGTACAATTTTTGTTTATTTGTTTAAAAAAATTTACTATCACCAGCGTTAAATTTAAGGTTTATGATTAGTAAATATTAAATTTTTTAATAGTATTCATACAAATTTCGTTAATTACATCATATTCAAAACCCTTACACCGTTTTTATAATATGATCATAAAAGGGGAGCGATAAACGCATAAATTTTGAAAATGATTTTTGATTTTCACAGGATCAAATATAAAAGCCACATTCCAAACTTTTATGAAAATGACCTAAACCGACATTCCGGAATTACCAAGAAATTCATTCTTACTACCGAAAGCACGAAATCCTTGTGCTTTATATTTTGAAGCAGGTTTCATGCTTTAACCAAGGTTTGAAAACATTTAGCACCTTGAATGAATTATTTTCAACAAAATAAGTCTCAGTTTTGTGTTACAAGGAGGTAAGACTCTTCTCTATTGAAAGTAGAAGTTAAAACAAATTTGAACAAACTGGAACTTCCGGATTCTGGAAATATCATTGAAAGACATTTATTAAGAAAATTTTAAGCAATTTGAATAAAACAAAAGGTTCAAAATGGCACATCCAGTTTTGAAAATATTGTGTAACCTTTCACAATATCTGAAAACAAAATTTTTTACCGGCATAACGAGTTTGGAGTTTTCATTTACTGTTTTTGAGTTGAAATTGAAAATTGACATTGACACGAAAAGAGGAGTTTAAATTTTTGTCAAATTAACTATAAACGGGGAGTTTGTGAATTTAATTAATCACTAATGAAAACTCCATTCCTTAGAGTTGTAAGTGACCATATTTGATTAAACTCAAATTAAAAGTGATTTGAGATAATACATGACATAGTAGCAGGTATTAACTGTCACTTACATCTAAAAAAGCACAATGAAATGCACATATCTGTAAAGAAACACACCCTCCGAAGGCTGCAAGGTTTAGCAATCTTACAAAAAGAGAAAGGCCGTCTGTTTATAATGTGATACCCTGCTTAGAATAGAATGTATACCAACCGGAACGGAAATTTTGCTACTAATGTTTACTATCAATTTTGAAACTTTTTACACCAATTTTACTCCGTACTAAATGTGAATTTACATATTTGTTTTAAGAGTTTTTAATATAAACAATAATTCAGCGATTTATGTGGTTTTTAACTTAGTTATCGTGATTATTGCACAACAACTCTTAACGTTATGCACTTAAAGTTAAGTATCATGAACTTGATTTGATTTATTCAACTGTTATTCGGTTAGTAATTGTGTAATTGTTTTGTAAAATCATGATTTCATTAGAAGAAACTTAAATTTGTTAAATAAAATGCACAAAACCGTTGTCAATATCCTTTTGCTTAATCCTATAAGGTAATTAGTGTATCCACTTACATAAAACTCAATTGTAAAGTTAATAAAACACTCAACACCAAAACACGATTCATTTTGAAGACTTTAATAGTAAAAATGAAAAATTAACTATTCCAATTTTGATTCTATTTCGATTTGGAAAAACTTTAATTTCTTTTAAACAAACTTAATTTCTTAAATAATATTTTTAACTTCTAACTTTTGGCACGCATTCAATACGGTGCGCGTCCCTTAACACTATTCGATGGTTACTAACAAACTGTAAGAAAACGAGTCGTTAAATATCTCTTATATATATTTTTAAGCAAAACGAGATTTTTTTAAAAATGTTTACAATCATTCGGTTTTTTTACAACTTCACGGAGTATCCAAGTTAGTGACGCATTGACGCACACCACAGACAGTTGGAGGGCAGGTCCGGTGAGTTCTCTCTGTGAGACTTACATACATGGATTTGCTTCACTTCATTCAGGTGATATCGAGAGAAACATACATGAGCTTTCGAGGTGATAACGAAAGAAAAGCTCTTTTGATCTGGATTTGAGTGGAGTTTCACATGACGTTAGAATTAAGTTTTCAATCAGCTGTTAGTGGTTTAAACATTTTTTTTATGGCTAATTTTCTGTCAAATTGTTTCTCATGAATATTCAAAAGAATTTTTACAAGCTTTAGCGTACGCAAACGCCAAAAATCCCGGATTAATATCGTAAAAAACGGAAGTGCATGAATGCGGAACATTCACTCGCCAATATGGTGTATATGTATCACTTGCTAATAGGTAGGTGTGATTCCATGAGTCACGGGTTACTCTAACTTTATTAATAATTTATAATTTTGTTACACTTTAGGTAGAGAAATGGCGGAATTAAATATTTCATTCTATTTTTAAATACACGCAAATGGATTGAACTCTCTGTCAACGTGCATTTGACCGTTAATAGGTTTATCAGGTGTATATACAACATCCTGTTCTTGTTTTTATTTCAATATTCGGGGCGATTCTGGGCACTTTTGTCACTTTAAAGGTTTTCTGTTAAGAAAGTTAACAGATTTGGTTTTTAACAGAATTGATTCAGTACAAAATCTCATTTCCAATTTCGAAAGGGTTGCGTCTCAGGAAATGTACATCCTGAAGCCTACATTTCATGTTCATTTCAGTGACAGTTTATTAATTTTCTTTTGGCTTAATAACAAGCAAGCCTATCAAACATTAAAAAAAAAAATCAAAATGAAAATTTCGGGATGAAATGATTTGAAGTGGTACACAGTCTAAGTTGGTATTTCGGGCACAACTTATTTCCGAATCTGTTACGTCGGATAAAAAAATTTTAATTTCGAAACCTGTTTGAAGACAAATTTGTCAACTTAACTTTTGTCCCCGGAATACCGATATCGACCGTAACAGAATTTTTCGAAATCCAACAACAAGTTGCATGGGATGTCAAATTTACAGAATCTGTTACGTGCGTCCAAAATGGCCCCGATTATATAATCATCAACAAGGACTTGACAATTATTTTAAAATCGACAGGTCAAACCAGGCGACATTTGATGATGAACTAGGAATCTCCAAAATCTTGCAACCACAAAAGTTACCTTCCTCTAGGTCAGTTTGGAAACAGATAATGTAAACAAATAAATTATAACCAATTAAATAACCAGTTTCCTGAATTATCAAATTTATAATTATTGCGTCTAAATTTCGATTGAAACGGAAAGTCCAAAATATATTTTTTCGTATATGAAATCAACTTTTTGCTTATGTTATTTAAGGATAAACTCATTTAAAATTTTAAAAATACTATCCTTAAGGTTTTACAACATAAACTATTATTTTGTCAAGGTTTGTTTAAGTCCAATTTAAAGTAAAACAAAGGGCAAATTTTATGCTTGGATAATTTTAGAGAGCAAAAATTTCTTGTTTTACTACTGGCTTTTCCTAAGCAAAACACTTCCGAGTGATCTGCAAAACGGACATTCCAGTATATTTTACGAGCTACTTTTGTCAGGTCATCGACTTGCAAAGTGATTTTCAACCGAAGGTTTACAAATGAAAGTATGAATTTTAACGTAAAAATTAACAAATCGAATTTTAAACAAGTTAGATTTATTGATATCGGAATTGTCCGTCTTCAAGGAGTGTAATTCTGTGGTCACACGGGACAGTCACTAATTGGTCATTAACTAATCTGCCATCTTAATGATAAAAACCTGTCTTGTGATAAACATGATATGAAAGGTAAAAACTCTATTTGCGGTTGAGATGTTTTATAGACAAGACAAATAGTTTGCGGTTGAAATTACATTGTTCTTATATTGTTAATATAAAAGTTGTACCTTAAGCCTAGATTGCCCTACCGAACTAGACCTTCAACTTGATGTTGGAATTGTGACGGGCATTTGGTATCAACAATAAACTTGCTGTAAGCCAGGTTAATCTGTAGGTAACCGACTCACCTTGAACGTGAACTCAAAATTTTGCAACTGTGAAAATTTCCAAATGCGTTTGTAATGATTCAGTTATTCGAACATTTTATTCCACATAAAAACCTTCAACTTAACTTACAGGTATATACGCAAATTACACACTTTTAACTTTTCTATGCTACGTTCTTTGGTCAGGGAATCCCAGTGTAGACATTCGCAACTATTAAACCTCAAGTTTATCGTAAGAAAACCTGGAAAATTCCAAAGGTCTTATTTACTCTTTTAATGTTTAGTAGCTAACCAGACTATTAAGATGTCAGGAATGCATTTCAACGGAACTGGAAACCAAAAACCTTTACTTTTAATTTTATTATTAACATTTATTTTTGTTCTTCATTTGTATGGCTTTATACCCTGTTTTGTCTATGACAAATCACCAAACTTCCTCTTGTAACTCATTTATTATTTATTACTATCAAAGCGATGGAACAATCTAACCCATTATAGGGTGTCCAAGAAGCAATATTCTGGTATTTCAAATATGGGTCCTTTTCATCCTTGCTAAGGTGCTAAAATGGATGCACAATTCTAATGGTAATGTTCTGTAAATCAACAGTTTTCAAATCTTAACCTCTGTCTGCGAATCTGAGTTGATGATTTAACTCAGGTTAACGTGATAATTCACCTAGATTTTCCAAGAAATCACGCGAGGAACGTGAGCAAAACTGTCGCCAACATTTGCTAAAATTTTTTAACTGAATCACTACTGGTCGCGGTGATTCCTTTGCCAGTTTTAAGTTTTCCAATTCCAAGTTTGAAGAACTCAGTGTAATTAAAGCAATTTCATTCGGAATATACAATGTATGACAGCCGAGTAATTGCGTCAGAACGTGAGAATTCGTGAGTAAGAAACCAGATTGGTTATAGCCACAAACATGGAGTTAACCCATTCACCATAGATTTGTTAATTTTCTCTACGAAACTGGCTAGATGCAACAGACAGACGTTCGGAGGTTTCCCTCATAGTAGGTACGTCACAAAACTTGCATTTTGAAAAACCATTCGTATAACACGAAAAGTTAGAAAATTTTATAAATTTTGCGAATAACAAGCCGTGCTTTGGGAATTACCACAATTTTACGCAACTAATGTTTACCTTATCACTTCATTAGAGATTTATGCGCATTATTCATCCTTGCTGTCTTTAAACTTGCACATGGAAGTGCGTCACTCGGTGATCTAGATATATAATAAGATGCTTCACTGCTAAAAGCACTTATCACTTAGAGCATGAAAACTCTGAAAATTCTGGTTTTCCAAGCGCATCAGCTCAATACAAGATTTTCATGCCTTTTGGTAAAATTTTCAGTTTCTTTTTGATGAACTACTAGGTGTGTTCGTTAAGAAAAACCGCTCGAATAGCACATAAATAACCTCATTGATAATCGGAAGACATCTGTTATTTCCAGGGAAATTCCCTGCAGAACTTGTAACGACGTCATCGTCATTTCATTGCCAAAGTCCAAAATTAACTTTCACGTGGTTCATGTTACCTTGAGCGCTTATTTTAGTTTCTACTTCTTTCATGCTTTGCGTCTTCATTCATTCTACACTCAGTTAAACTTTACGATTAAACTTAAATACGTCAGAAGGTTTAGGGAATTCCAGTCCAACAACAACATATGTGATATCAGTCTAAGCCAAAATTCATTGCTCTGTAATGAATGAGTATTGAGTAATTCCAAAATATAATCTTTTCCATAATTCCATTCATGTTCTAAAGATGACAACCAAATAAAACCACAAAGTGATTCCAATGACTAAGAACGTGTGACTTCTTTTGAAGACCCAAAGACGTTAAACGGAAAACCAAACAAATCTTAACATTACCAAACTTCTTCTATTAACAAGAATCGAATCACTTAATCTATCAATCATAACTTTATTTCCTGATATTTAAAATGAATTTTTTGCTTTTCGATCAGTACAACTTAATTTCAGTTTCGACATTTCCGAAATATTATCATCTTGTTAAAACGAAGTACAATAGAAGTTTTATTACACTCTTCTTGTATATTAAAATAAGATGTTTAATCTTTTACGCCCACCTGAAATTAATTTATAATTTGTCTTACATTAACACCAACAACGAAGATATTCGAATATCTCTCAATGAAATACGGAAGAATGGAATAATTCCATTTGTTTGACTATTGGAGAGATAATGATTACTTTATAGAACGTTTAAGAAGCTTGACGTAGTTTCAGCAGTTGCTATTAGATGCTTTTAGATGGTTAACGAATTCTGTAAAAATTCGAGAGATCTGTTGAAATCTTTCTCACTTTTATATTTGCAAGAAAGTTGAATTTTCGATGTGCGTTTTACGTGCGTAAAGTGTTCGATTCCCAAACACCCTAAACTCATCCTATTTTCCCGCACTAGTGCGTAAAGTACAACTTTACGTAACAGATTCGTGTGAATATCAATCTCAAATTCAACTTTCCAAGAATTTGTTGCATAAACTATTGTAAGCACCGCGAGTGTAAAGTGACGTACATAGATGCATGTAGTTGTGACACCCTTGATACATAAATAGCTATTAAATCATTTATAAGAAAACTATGAGATGATTACTGATGTTTCAATATAACAACTTTTGTTTACCAATCTGTGTTTGTCCCAAAAGACCAAAATCCCACACCAATAATTAAGTGGAAAATTATACAGAGAGGCCTTTGACAACAAAAACTTCCTTGGGCTTGGGATTCACCGTAGCCTTGCTTAGTCATGTATTCTGGAATTGTTTGACCATTAGGAATCTGGTAGTTAAAAGTTTATTTTGGGAACAATCTCATTTTTGCCTACATACCTTTTGGGGTTTGTCCAGCTAATAAAATTATTTTATGTAATCGAAAAAGTCGTTGTTAGTTGCGTATCTATTTGTGAAAAGTTTCCGATGTTTTTGTAATTTTTATTACTTTTCTTAATCTTAATCTTGCACAATTACACAAGATTTTGAAAGTATCTCAGGTTTCTTCAGTGTTTATAGGTCAAAATCCAAAGTTCGCCTTCTTTTATTGAAACTTCTTCGGAAGTTATTTACAGATGTTTTATTCCAATGTTCCCAAAATACTCTTGACTGATTGATGAATATTGAACTTTATAATAGGAAATAATATGAGTTCAATTATGTTTTAAATATCGATATGACGTGATATGACTTCCTTTCGTTGTCTCATCACGAAATCATTTCAAACAAAACCATTCAATTGTTCCTGTTTTAAAACATTTGACATGTTAATATTGTGAAACATTTGCCCTGCTATGGTTTGACAGATAACAATGCACAGAACACGAATAGCGTAAACAATAACACGTGCACTCATTAAATGTCAAGTTGTGTCGCAGTCGATCGAATTATTTTGCAGTTTATCAGCAAAAAATTATTAACAAAATGGAATTGTTTAGTATAAAAAGGTTTGTTCCTGTGTGATATTGGATGTTTAGCGTATTAGAGTCACAAAATATCACTTTTAGGTATGATGAAAGTAAAGAAGAAAACAATCCAGAAGAGGAGGATGCTATTCTACAGAAACTTTTGAGGAAAGTTGAGAAAAGGAAAAGACTCTTGGAACAAGAGAAGTTACTAAAACAGGAGAACGGCTTAGAATCCCCAGAAGTGTTGGAAGAAAATAATGAAGAAACTAAGAAGCCACGAATTGATACTGAGATAATCGAAAATGTTGTTCATAAAGAAGATGAGGAAATGGACAAACCCGACGATGGGAAGGTGGAATCAACCGAACCACCTAAGGAGGAACAACAAGAATTTCAAGTTCTTGGAGAAGACAAGATGAAGAAAAAACAAAGAATTGATATGATTCTTCCGTCTTGGTTAGCGTATCCTTCCATTGTGCCTAACGTTATAACAGAAGAAGAAAGTGAAAACGTGGATGATATAAACTATTTATCAGATCAAATTAAAGAAAATCTTAAGTCTATGAACTATAAAGCAATGTTTCCAGTACAAAAAATAATCATTCCATGGATTATCGAGGCACATTCGAAGCCTTTTCCGTTTCGCCCAAGAGACGTTTGTGTCTCAGCACCAACTGGAAGTGGTAAGACTCTAGCTTTCGCAGTTCCAATAGTTCAAATTCTACAGAACCGTGTGGAGAGAAAAATTCGTGCACTTGTTGTTCTGCCAGTGAACGAGCTGGCAACACAAGTTTACATTGTATTCAAGAAGCTTTGTGAGAAAACTGATTTGGTTGTACAATTGTTAACTAAATCCTGTAGCTTCGCACATGAACAACAACTGCTAGCAGAAAATTATAATGGTGTGTTCTATTCGAAAACTGATATAGTAATAACAACTCCAGGTAGATTAGTAGAGCATTTGAAAGGTACGAAGGGATTGTGCTTTAAGTCATTAAAATTTTTGATCATTGATGAAGCTGATAGAATTATGGAACAAGCTCATCATAACTGGTTATATCATTTAGAAGAACATATGAAAATAAAATCAGATACTGCGTTGTCAGCCGGTACAATTCCTCTGTGTATGAAAGATCTTCAGGAGTACGCTTGCCGACAACCCCATAAACTCTTGTACTCTGCTACCTTGTCGTCGGATCCAGAAAAACTACAAGGTTTGAGATTATTCCAGCCTAAATTGTTTACGTCCGTTGTAAAGACTCAAGATGAGCTCATGAATGACCTCATACAGAACAAAAATAATCCGTTCAGAAAAGAAAATCAATTCGAAGACGAAGTACGAGGAGAGTTTATAGGTAAATACACAACACCAGCAGAACTAACAGAAAAATACTGTTTAACACAATCAATTGTTAAACCATTAACCTTGTCCACTCTTATTAGACAACATAAGTGGACAAGGTTCCTTTGCTTTACCAACAGCGCTGATACGGCACACAGGTTATTAAAATCTTTGATTTCATTTTTAAAAATTTTAACAATATTTTGTAAACAGGCTTGCGTTCGTTTTGCAGAAACTATTGCCTAACAATGTGAAAATAGAAGAACTATCATCCAGTTTAAAGCCTCAAGTGCGAAGATCAATTCTTTACAGTTTTATTGAAGGGGCAGTCAATGGGTATTAAAAAACATTTAACAATCATTTAAAACTTTAGGTAATTGTTCTATTATCTAGACTCATATGTTCAGATGCTTTAACACGAGGTATTGATATACCCGAAGTTGATATTGTTATTTCTTACGATGCTCCACGTCACATCAAAACTTATATTCATCGAATAGGAAGAACAGCAAGAGCTGGTCGATTAGGAACCGCAATTACCTTATTAACAGAGCAGGAGAAACGAACATTCAATGTAATTATGATGATACATCTATGTTTATTATACAATTAATAAAATTTCTTTCATTACAGAAAATCATCAGTCAAGCTGGTAAGGATTCTGTGGAAGAAATCAAAGTTGACACTGAAATTGAAGAAGAAGGCGCAAAGAGCTTTGAAACGGCAATCAAACATCTTAAGAGCGCAATTGAGAATGAACAAAAGTACAAAGAAATCAAGGATAAAATTCTTAAATCAAAGGCTGAAACACGCCCAAGTGGAGATGATATATTACATGCAGAAGCCTTACAATCCCAACTTATTAATGGCATTAGCCTTAAAATGAATGACAAAGAACAAGAAAGAGTAAATAATAAAAATTCCTTGAAAAGTTGGCTTGCTAGTTCGCATTTAAGTCAAGCTCCAAGAAAGTTAAGGAAGAATATAAACAAAAAAACAGCGAAAGCTAAGAAAAGAGAAAAGAAGCATCCGGTTGAGTTAGAAGAAAACGAAAATTAGTTAAATATTTTATTTGAAATTGAAATAATTTATTGCACAAATACACACCTTTTATTTTGTATAATTCCACACATTGCGTGCGTTTATATAAAAACAAATATAAATAAACTTTTCTGGTATCACCGATTACTTTTAATTAAACAAAATGTTTAATCAAACCATTAATTGCTATCTTTGTTTGAGCTTCTTCTCTTGAGATCTTACAACATGCCAAACACGCATTGGCAATTTTTGTAAATGACGAATTTGTCTTCTTCCAATATAATACCATATGAGTCCGTAGATTAAACATATCAGACATTCAATGTAATAACCATCGATTTCAGTTTCACAAGTTCCACCAGCTGCAGCACATTCCTAAAAATAATTAATATTAGGAGTATGAAGATATAATGCTGTTTTTATAAATACCTCTTTCTGTGTTTTGTCTACACATATATTAGAGTCGGGAATGTTGACACCATTCATACATTTCCTCCAAGTGAGCACATCGACTAACCACAGAACAACTGTGTTTGGCCAATTGCCACCCAAATTTGAGATCGTATTGAGGAACGTCATATATGTACCACCTACCCCTGGGTCAGATATTTTAGCGAAGAAAGCCATTACCGCAACAAACATACTATACAGGAATACTTGGTAAAATGCGTAATTTACCACCAGCAAAACGTAGTAATAAACAGGAATGTGATGATTAGAAACCATTAAAGGCGTCAAATACACAATGCCAGTTGCAGTGAGTGCAAATATCATTCTATATGGAATCGCTTTTATGTACACATTCATAGGTTTCGGACCTGCAGTGTATTTACTTATAATTAACGGCAAGATAATTTGAAGTGGAATCAATGGTACTGCAAGTAATGCTAATTTTTCTCGGGGAATTCCTGCATCGATTAGTTTTAAGGAAGCAACAGCATCACTAGCGGCAAACGTGAACTTCACTGTGAGTAACACACCGGTCAAAATTTGAATGGGTTTCATTTTCATCATATCAAGGAGAAGTTTGTAAGTTTCCCATATGTTTAATTCTGGATGGTCTGTGTATCTTCCAGTTGATTCTCGAGGGTTTTCACGTTTCAGTAGGGCTACAAGTGTTGTTGTCACCAAAAAGCATAATCCCCAAAACCAAAGAAATTGTGATAAAGTTACTAAACCGTAGTCTTTTGGTTCCGATCGTAAATAGCTATTACAAAAATCTTTCGATTCCAATGCAATAAACGCTACATATCCCAAAAAGTATCCCGCTGTTTGACCTACGCTATTACAAGTAGATGCATGTCCAACATTACATCTCTTCAACATTGTCAAAGCCCAACCATCTACTGCTATATCTTGTGTTGCTGCTAAGAAATTCAGTGAGAAAAATATCATCGTTAAAATTTGCACATGTGGTGCTTCTGTTTCAAGCCATGAATCTACATGAGTCGATAGGATCAACATAAACACTCCAATCAAATACTGTGTCGGTATAAGCCATGATTTTCTTCTGCCAAACTTGCTACAATACAATGAATCCACTATTGGCGCCCAAAGAAGCTTCAAACTAAATGGCCAGTATGCAAAACTGAATTCAGCCTGTTCCTTATAGCTAGCACCTCTATTCTGCAAGAGCATTGGAATTGCTGATGTCACACCAATTGGGACACCTTGCAGCAAATACAAAAATGACAAAACTGCAATGTTTAGTCTGTCTCCTCTCAAATCACTAATCTCATGTTTTTCTTCATGAAGAAGTACTTCATTCTCAGTATTATCCATTTGATTATTTTCTATTGCGTAATCTCGTCTATTATTTTGTTGATCTTGCCTTCGACGGGCACTCATTTTAATGTCCATTCTCAATTTGTTCTAGTCGCAAAATGAAAAACATCTAAGCATCTGAAATAGACACGTCACATTAATATCCAAGTTAGCTTTCAGAATTTGTAACCTACCAACACTTGTCTGTCGAAGGAAATCCTTTATTGCAAACTAAACTATTTTAATAAGTCCAAAATTATGCTTAATTTTCCTAAAACTCAAAAATTTAATTTCATACACTTTGCCCCACTATGACAACACAACTATTTCGAAAAAAATTCGTATCGACAGTGATGACATGACAGCAGGGAACGAAATAAAAAAAGTCGTTTGTTTACTACCGCGTGGTTCCACAATCTACAACAACAACGCTGTGCTTATAGCCGAGCTCTTACCCGACAAGTAAACGACATCCAAGGTATGGGGATATCACGTCATGGTAGCACTGATTTGAAAATTATTCGAAGAACAAAACAACTTTACTTAACAAAATCTGTAAAACATATTTAGAAGTCTTTCACTCTATGCTGCAAATTGAACCAGTTCAAGTGAATAAACTGAAAGTGAAAACCTGTTTTGTGATTGGAATTTTCAACATATAATAGCATTTAAGATATCCTGTGAGTTCAACAGCGAAAATGTCTTATACAATTATTGGTGATAAAGTTTAAGTAAAATTTATTTAGCCAAAATGAAACACGTTTTTGAAAGATTCCAACTTTAATACAAAATGCTGGGTATTTTTACTAGGAATTACCATTAATACTAAAAATAATGTAAAATCCTTTATACGCTTCTTCATGGATGGTATCCGAAAAACCAAATTTGTTCTCACTTCCAAAAAGATTTCAATTTTTTACAATCAATTGTAGTAATTCCAGTTACTTATTGAATCTGAATTCTTTGCTTTATGTTTCCTCTCAACAAGGCCAGTTAAGTGTTCTGAACGAACTGATAATGAGTCAACTTTCTCGACAAGCTGTTGATATGGACTCAATGGTTGTGTACCCATAACAACATGTCCTAACTTGGAATCAATTTTAGCATCAAGTCTTGCATTACGAATCAAATTCACAATCCAACGTTCAGCTTCATCTGGATGCATGTTCAATTTATCAGCCAGCATGCTAATTGTAATGCATTGATGAATGCGACAGAAAGTTTCAAAAATCATTAAGCGTGCGTTTTCAATAAATGATTCTAAAAATGAGAATATGAAAAAGTCGTTGGCCACAACTTCGCTACATTCGTGTAGTTTCATACGAGCACCATCAAAATCGAAATTAACATAAAGACATTCCAAGAATTCAGTAATTGGATCACGATAATTGTTCGCTTCTTGCTGTATAACTTTGATCAGATCTTTTAGAGCATTTCTCCTGCTACGGTTGATAATTAACGCTGCAGCTACATAACGTAGCATGTGAGGGCACATTGTCTGTATAGCATTCAAGTATAGAGGCTTATACAAGAAAATTTCAATAATCAAATCTCTTCCTTTTGGATGATTGAAGAAAACCATGTTACTCCAATGAATCCACCAAGCACGTTGTTGTAAACCTTCGATATTTGTGAAATTGTGATTGTCAATGAACTCACGAAGTTTTATAAGATCTTCCAGAGCCATAGGCCAATTACAACTCATAGTTTCAGCTGCAACTTTGCCCCAAAGAGCATTCAAGTAATTCTGTAAAATAAATAAAATGAAATTTTGTGTATCTGTTTCAATCTTGTATGTATAAATTTAATACCTTATGTGTTGGAGCCATCCACAAAAGGCAAAAAAATAATTCAATTGCAGCATCTTCATACAAACCGGCATGGTAGGATCCCTTTCCCAGTTCATAAAACTTGTCAGGAATATCATCTACACCTCTGAAATTTAGATCCTCTTGCAGTTTCTTTGGGTCTTTAAGTTCATTGATTTTCATTTTGGCCATGGTAATGATAGGCTGAAGTGGTTGTTTTAGTTCCTTTAGCCTTTCAAGGGTTTGCTTCTTTCTCAGATTCAGTTCAGGAATCATATCCAGACCTATCTGAAACCTGTTGCGTATTTGGATAGAATAATCGGAGACATTTGTTTTCGTAGTTGTTTCCAAAATAAATTTCACCAACTCGGTTTTGTCGTAAATCTAAAAATTTTATTTATATTTACGAAAATTTTACAAATTTTAGGATTGGCATTTTCTAACCTCTTTTCCGAGCAAAATTTCAATCAGCGGGAAAGTCAAGTGAAGATCGAGATATTCACAGTACTTTAGTGTTAAATCAAATTCTGCCATTTCTTTTATGTTTATATTTTGGCTTTTTTGGGTATATAATTCAATTTCACTTATTTAATTCTGCAGCTGTACACGCTGCGTTTCTTATTGACTACACGTCAAAAATCGAAAAGACAGTCGATGGACGATGGTAGCGATACCTTCGGCGGGATCTGAAACTACGGCAACTGTCAAATTGTTTGCGGTTTGTGACTTTACTTTTTGCGGCAATTTCCAATTTCCATTATTCCAGTCGAGAGCGATTCGTTCCAATGTCATTTTGACATCTAATTGGAAAAACACGAACAATCTGACTTCTGTTTATTCTAATTGAAAATTAGAATCAAGCAAGAAACGAAGTTACTCAGATAGAAGTCAGAAGGTGGCCAATAATTGTTAGTGAACACGTAAAACACAAGAGGAAATCTTCTATAGACAAGAATATTAGAAAGTGTAACAAATGACCTAAAAGAAAGCATACGTCAGCATATCAAAGATAAATAAAAATATTGCCATTTGATGTTCCTTCCTGGGAATGTCGATGTTCAAAGCCAGGTTTATAGAGAATCACTGAAATATTGTGGCTGCAATGAATAAATTATAAATAATACGTTTTCAGAGTGAAGGAGTTTGAAGCTGTTCTAACTCAAGAAGAGATTGATGTAAATCATCTTCGAAGTCTTTGCTTCAATGGTATAAATATTGGGGCGTGATTTATTTACTGATAAACTATTTGATTTTATTTTAAGGAATTCCTGATTGCAATGGCCTACGCGCTTTATGTTGGAAGCTATTACTCGGATACTTGGGTACAAAACGAGATACATGGTGTGATACTTTGAAAAAGAAACGAAATCTCTACAATCAATTTGTTGAAGAACTGGTGATACCTCCAGGACGAAAAAATTCAGAATGCAACGATCATCCCCTGTCCGAGGGTCCTGAAAGTGCATGGAGTACCTTCTTCAAAGATAACGAATTTCTTCTACAAATTGACAAAGATGTTCGACGTTTGTGTCCTGATATATCATTTTTCCAACAAGCCACAGACTATCCCTGCTCCCTTGTCGTAAATAGTAAGGGTGAAAGGAGACTACATCAGCGTGTTGCCCCATCAGTATTAACGTCAGCCAATGTAGAACGTAAAGGCTTAGGAGTAACTAAGGTATGTATATCCTTTGTTTGAGGTAATTTTCAAATATACAATGCTTCTTGATTAATGCTTTACAATACGGATTTAGCAAGTGAGTAAAATCGTTAGAGGGTCAATAAAATAACATTTAAATACATTAGTTACAAATCTTGTAAAAATGATTCGAATTCCAGATTAAACTAATAACAAAACGGGCACAAGAAAATTATGAAGCTATGGAAGAAGGTCGTGAAGCACACTGGGAAGTTGTTCAACGAATTCTATTTTTATATGCAAAACTCAATCCTGGCCAAGGATATGTGCAGGGTATGAATGAAATTGTAGGTCCAATTTATTATGTTATGGCATCAGATCCAGATTTAGAATTTAGGCGTGAGTGCTTCATACAGTCAAAGGGATTATTTATAAATCAATAAATTGTAGAGCATGCGGAAGCTGATAGTTTCTTCTGTTTCACCGCTTTAATGGCAGAAATCAGAGATTTCTTTATAAAAACATTAGACGACTCAGATGTTGGCATAAAAGGAATGATGAATAAATTATCAACTAAACTCAAAGACAAAGATATTCAAGTTTTCAAAAGATTACAAGAACAGGAACTCTACCCGCAATACTACAGTTTTCGGTAAGTAGTGAAATTAATTCTTATTCAATTCAATTGCGTAAGATAAGAGATAACTATTTTAGATGGCTCACACTTGTGTTATCACAAGAATTTGCACTACCCGATGTGGTGCGCATATGGGACTCAATATTTTCCGATGATAAGAGGTTTTCATTCCTTGTTGATGTTTGCTGTGCAATGATAATGTTAGTCAAGTTTTTAAAATTTATTTGTCATTAAATTCATTTCATTTTGTATTTATAGAATTCTTCGTGATCAAATTCTAGAAAATGATTTTGGATCAAATGTGAAATTATTACAGAACTTCCCACCAATCGATATCAACGTTGTCCTCTCTAAAGCTGTATCACTTCATTAACTCATTTTTGATAAAAGTTTTCTTATATCTCATAAGTTTGAAGAATAATCATAGTTTGTAAGTTATCAAAGAAAGAAAATATTTAGTTTTATCACATATTTTTCTACTGAACAACAAATTGTTTTGTTATTAATCGAATTATACAATAAATAGTTTTAATTATTTACAAATATTTGTATGATTTTTATTTATCAAATTCAAACTTAAACTTGTGGAGCAGAGACATGGATTTAATGTAGAAAATCAACATACTTTCTTCCAATGAAAAGTAGATAGATATGAAAAAAGACTTAATACATGAAAACTATATATATTGGTTTTATTTTAAAAGTAGATCACATCCAACATTACTTCTTAAGACTTTTTTGTATTTGAGATACAATTAAACTTAAAACTATCAAATTAATTTCATTCAGTGGTATTGCTAAATTTTCTGAATTTGAAAATTTGTCAAAATTTTGCAAAATTGAAATCTAAGAATCTTTTGAAAATTCTTCCGGCAAATCACATCCAGTATAGGAATTATTCTCGATGCAATATTTAATAAAAAAATTCCAAGAGGGATCATGCTTCAATAAATGCGGATTTCCGAAAACCATTAAAAGTGATCTAGCACGGGATATTGCAACGTTCATTCGTTTAGTGCAAGATACGAAACCGAGATAATGTCTAACATCAATTTGCAAGAAACTTTTCTTTGATCGCACTGTTGATATTATGATGATGTCTCTTTCCTAAGAAAAGATGTTTAAGGAACATTTTTATAAAACTCAATATTTATTACCTGTCCCTGAAATTCTTCGACCGAACCAATTTTCGGTAAAGTAATGTTGGCTTCAACAAATATGTTTCTTATGGTTTTTACTTGCTTCTGATATGGCGTTATTATTCCAATCTGTGATGCTTCCACTTTCATCTGGTACAGTCGAATCACAAACAAGAATACCTTCAAAGTGAAAAAATTACAGGTTATGGAAGAAAGAACACAAAACATGCACACATCATACATTTTTCGCTTCAGCAGCATTATACCAAGATGGAGAATCGGGTGCTTGACGATTTTCCCCACGAACACCAAAGAAAAACACACCTTGGTTTGGAGAACGGATTTCATTCTCTGGCAGTACATCGCTGAGAGATTTCAGTAGCTGAGCTTCTCGACTTTCGTCTTCTTTAATCTTCGGCATCAACTCCGAATCATAAAACAAATTGTTGTAAACTGAGAGAATACTTGGCAATGCCCGATAATTATAAATTAGTTTAGTAACAAGGCGAGGATCATAGCCAGCGGAGTCTGAAAAACGACTATAATCCTTTAAATAAGGCCTGCGTGCTAAGACTCTAACAATAAATGATGTGTCTAGACCAGTTTCACCAGCGTATCGGTTCAAAATTACAGGACCCAACTGCATAGGATCTCCTACCAGAACTACTTGTCCATTAAATTTATCAACCTGAGTTATAACAGTCATTATCTCTGGTTCTGAACATTGACCAGCTTCGTCGATAAGCACATGCGTAAAATGATCTCTCTTAAATCCCATTTGTAATAGAGTACCCAAAGTGGAGCATGTGCTGATTGTTATGCGATGTCTTCCTAAATGTTTGATTTGACATTTGAGCTTTAGTCCAGATTCAGTGACAATCATCTAAAATGGCATACGGTTAAATTATGAATTATCATTAACAAAAATTTACATTATCTTTAGCTGTTCCTTCTGCACTGATGTCACATGTGGCACAATATTTCTTCAAATGATCTGGAACTAAATCCTTTTCAATATAATTCTGTGATAATAACCGAACAAAATCGCCAGGTTTAAGAGCATTGCAATTTATTAAACGTGTTGTTATTAAATCAGCAGCACTATTCGATGGAGTTCCAACCAGAAGTCGACAATTTGGTACTAGTGTCGTTAGTTGTAAGATCGATTCGATGAGTGTCATAGTCTTACCCGTCCCTGGAGGCCCAAAAATAACATATGGCATTGGACGTGCTTCACCACGTAAAACATTAACCACAGCATTTTTCTGAACAACATTCAAATGTCCATTGAACCATTTCATATCGAGTTTTTTGTCAGTCACGGATATGTTACCGTCTTCGTTTAATGCTACTGCCTTTTGAATTTTCTGATTCACTTCGATTTTTGATGGAAACAAGAAATTTGGCCCCAAATGCTTAACAACTTTATTAATGGCGTGGTGTTGTTTTCTCAAACCGTATCTCGAAAAGAAAAACTCAATCTTATAGTCTTCCCCATTGTACTTTGAGTGAAATCCACTATTGAATTTTAGAAATACACGATCATATAGAACTTTGTGTATGACACCTTCATAACATTTATTCAAAGATGTTTCGTCCCAAGGATTTGTTGCACGCAATGTGTCACCCAGTACTAATGATGGTCGTTTTTCCGCTAAATTTTCCACCTCCAAGACAAGAAACTCATCTTCTCTCGTAAAATGTGCTCGTTCCCGATCGTATTGTCTTATACACTGGAATAACTCAATTTCTTCCAAATAAAGAAGTGTTTGAAAACGTCTGGTATAATTTTCAAAACACAATTGTTGAGTCAAACATGGAACAAATTGTTCTACGTTTTCACATATATTGGCTTTCGTATCTGTTGATAGTACTATCTTCCTCAACTTTTCAGGTACGGTGTAAAGTCTAATTTGATTTTGAATGAATCTGGGTTTTTGGCTTCCACGTTCGCCTGGCACCATGTTATAGTTCTTAGACCAAACCTAATAAGCAAATAAGCAATATAAGAATACATTTTCTCAGCAAATGTTTAAATTAATTACTTCATCAACATAAGTAGGATTTTTCCAAAAATTTTTCTTCTTTTGTTCTACGTGATTCTCTTCTTCTGGCGTACCAACATTTATTTTTATTTCTCTAATAATTCGAACTCCTCCATCAAATGTTAGTGCAAATAATTCTTTACTGTGTCCAAAAAACAACGCTGTACCTTCTAAACGGAAAATTTTTGTTTCACCAGGTTGCACTGTTACACGATCATTAATTCCGGGTTTTATTAATCTTAATTGTGATTGTGATTTTTTTCCAATGAAACTTGACCTCAAAATAGTATATGTCCGTTCGCTTCTGTTTTCAATGATCAAATCTTTTTCATCCGTTTCGAATAACTTTTCAAATTTAAAGTTAATGTCAACGGAAATATTGAGGCCATGCAAGTTCTTCTCGTTTCTCCTTTTCGAGCTGTAGTCCTCTATGTACCTTTGACAAGTTGTGGGTTTTACCAGTTTCATTTCAGTGCATCGCCAGATGTATTTTTCCTGTACAAATTCATCCAAATTATGAACAATAAATTATGATTTTATATTTAAATGATTTTTACCCTATCGCTTTCAATAGCATGAACAACGACAACATCATTTACTTGTGGCTTATAACTTGGAGGAACTATGTCAATGGTAAAGTGACATTCACCATTAACAACACCCCAATCATCGTACAATTCAGTTATTGCTGCTTCAATTCTTTTAGATCTTGCAGGAAACAAACTAAAAACATCTAGAATTTCCCCATTACAGTCTACAAATGAAAAGTCCGATTGCACGTTGCAATTCAAATAAACACGATCTCCAATTTTTGGCAAAAATTCCAATGAAACTTTGTCGAGGTCCACATGAACCTCACAATAATCTGTATCAACTTTAATGAAATTTTGATTACGATGGGAAATTATTCCTAAAATACTTCGTTGATGGGTATCAAAGTATTTTGGTTTGGCGTCAAAATTCACCTGAAAGAAATTGTTCAATTCTCACTTATTCAATGTGGCTTACAATAAATCTTACTTCCTGCTGCACGTTACAATCATCCCAGTAATCATCTAATACTTGTTCAATTTTGACCACCTTAATGTGTTCCTGATCATCCGGTTTGTAAGCTAAATAGTCAACTTTCATTCCTATTCTTAAATTGTGTGTTTTCCTGGCTATTGATAAATCGAATATATGTGATTTATCAATAATACCATGATTACTGTCCAAAGATGTGATAGTTCCTACAGAATGATAAATTTTTTCTTGTTTCAAATGCAAAAATGGTACAAACAAAACCTACCAGTTTTTCTGAAACAATTTTCATTGGTCGTTTCTTGTGCCACTTCTTCTGATTGCAATTCATTCACACATTTTTCCGCATTTTCTTCGGCTTCCAAAATATCCAAACACTTCTCTAATTGCTCCTCATATTCTAAAAGCTTTTTTTCATAGCTAAAATAGCTGTATATCTTTTGTATTAACGAAAACATTGTCTATTGTTTAAAATTATAATCAAATTAAATTGGCTTTGGCGCTAAATCATATACAGCACGTGGAACAGTAATCGAAAACTAAATTTGACCAATATGTTTTTCTATAGGTTCGTATCGCCATTCAGTTTCTTTGAGATAGTTCAGCTCTTTTCTCAAATGTTGCAATCGATTCAAATGGAGCTGGGCCGGCGAATTCTTTGCTAATACTTCTGCTCTAAAAGAGTACCCAATTCGTGGGTAAATTCTTCCTACTTTTGACCCAGAGTCTTCAAATTTGACCTGGAAGCATAGAAAACATAAATAACAGAAGCAAAACGGAATCTACATTCTGTACGAACTAACCTCACTTAATGATTCTTCGCTAGGTCCTTCACTAGACAAGGTTTGATCGTTTGACATTCTTCTGATTTTTGTTTCTAGTGCACATGTAAAACAAGTCACATGCAAGTTATCATCATAAAATTATTTCGTAATTGATTTATTATTTAATTTATTGGATTAAAAAACTCAAAAATCTCCTATTTGACCGGGAAAACGAGACACTTTGAAGTTTTATTCTTATGCAGTGCTACCAATCAGAAAATAATATTGACTGTTTCGTTTCCAGTTCCAGTACATATTCCACAAATTATGGACCGTATTAAGGCGGTTTCAAGTCGCTGTTTGAATTCGAAATGTTTTGAACATTCGTAAAATTTTAATAAAACACTAAAAAATTAGATAAGTTTTAATCTATAAATAAATGCTGCTAAAAATTT
Organism: Chrysops caecutiens; assembly: GCA_963971475.1. Taxonomy (NCBI): domain Eukaryota; kingdom Metazoa; phylum Arthropoda; class Insecta; order Diptera; family Tabanidae; genus Chrysops; species Chrysops caecutiens. Next base: position 75,279,276 of record OZ020568.1, read on the forward strand.
ATTCATTCATGTTTCAATAGTTAAACATCTTCCAAAATAACATTGGAACAATGTTAAATGCTTGAATCATAAGAATTATATTTTTCATATTCAGATTCACATAATCCGAAATAAACTTGATAATTCCGATACGAAAACATTAACAAAAACATTTATTTCAATAAATTCACTTTGAGAAATTTCATCTGACAGCCGGCATTTTGATTGTTTCCACGTGGTTCGAGTAAGCCGCGGTTTCATGGCATTCCGGAACAGTGGATCGTTGTGGAATGTATGTTTGAATGTTAATAAGAAAGAGACAAAACTACATGACACTCATCAATGAACCCGGTTCATTCGAATGACAGAAGAGTGCAAAAATATTGGCCTGCAATTACAACGCTATACTAGCACAGAACAGAGCGAATTGAATTGAACCAAGTGAACCAGAAGGAAGAATAAAGTGCGGTGAGGCTGCTGAGAAAATCGCCAGAACGATTGAAAGGCAGAAGAGGTTCATAATTTTGGGAAGTGGTAACTGGAAAGTGGCGGAAGAACGCAAGAAATTTGTTCAATTTATACTAAAAAGTTTTGGTGACTAGTGAATTTGGTAAATTCTTAAAAATATGGAGCAAATTATTGCAAATTTATTAGTTTCCGACAACGATGTTGTGCAAAAGGTGAGTAATTCTCACGTTTTTCATGAGAAAATTTTTCATTCTACGTAATTGGAAAGTAAAAATTTTGTGAAGGCGGGTCGTGGAATTCGCACAAGCAAGCATGCATTCTTCTGAAACACGTGCTCAATGAGAAATATGGAGATTTTGAAATTTTCAACTTGAAAGTTCTTTGGATTTTAAATATGAGATTTTCATAAATTTATGTTAATTAGATGCTTTCGTTTTCATTTACATACGTAATGTATTTGTCGGTCATTGGTTCTGTTCTTTTTCCTTTAAATGATGGACTATCTACCTTCCGACTATGCTGCATGTGCTGTACGGATGATACGATATTTGTGTATGAGTTGGCCATTTATTACATGAAAATTTTTAGTATCTGACTGAATCTACATAAGTATGACTATTTAATTGATGATTTTCAAAGTGATTGCCAACTATAAACTTTCATGATCCATAAATAGAATCATATTTTTTTCCACTCATGAAATGATTTGTTACAATTTAGGGTAAAACATTGAACAACGAAAAAAAAATCACATTTTCATTTAAATCAATTGATGAAATTTGGTCAAAGTCTTTAACTAGATGATAGCCGATGTGGTTGTCGCAAGCTTTTCAATTAAAATGTAAAAAAATGTAACTTGTTCAATTAAAATTGTTCAATTCAATACTGAAAATAGTTGAATGCGTGGCGATTTCAATAATACAAAATTGTTCTTTTAGGCAACAGCTGACCTACAAGAAGCATTCAAAAATCCTGAAACCATCCCGGCATTGTGTAATCTTGTCGTATCATCGAATCAAACACACATTAGACAATATGCAGCTGTTTTGTTGAGAAAACGTCTTGGCAAATTGAGGAATTGGCAACAAATAACAAATGAACAACAAGAAGTGTAAGAGTTAGATTCAAAATTAAGAAAATATTCAGGAACTTTTTAATATAATTGAAATATCTGCAGGATTAAACATGGCATGCTAACTGCCCTCTTCCAAGAGCCAGAGAAACCAGTGCGGAATTCAATTGCTCAATTTATTGGTGTTCTCATAAAGCACGAATACTCGAAACAAGATCAATGGATGAGTAAAGTTTTGAAACTGATCTTTGACCATTGTAGCTCAGCAGATGCAAAAGAAAGTGAATTAGGTTCATCAATATTTGCTACACTCACTGATGTTGCACCAGATCAATTTGTACCACATATAACGACAATATGTGAAATGTTTTCAGCTGCAATGGTAGCTACAGAAGCAAGTGGCAATATGGTAACTCCAGTTGTTTACAATATTATATTGGGCATGGCACATTTAGTACCATTCATTCTTGGACACAACAATGTTGAACACACTTATCAAAAAGCAATTCCATACATTGTTAGAGCATTGCAAGGTTTTGCTATTGCCGATGCAGATAAATTTGTTAAAGGTTTCGATATTCTTGAAAATTTAGCTGATTATACACCAAAACTTCTTACGTCGAACTTAAAGATTCTTATTGATTTTTGTTTGGAAGCCGCAAATAATATTCAGCTAGACACATCTGTTAGAAATAAATGTGTGGCCTATATCGGCTGGTTAGTACGTCTCAAAAAGAAGGCAATATTAAAACAACAACTGATTTTACCAATTATTCAAGTCGTTTTCAAACTAATGGCAACAGAGCCTGAAGATGAAGAAGGTAAAGTTATCTGTGCAAATGGAAAATAAATTATTAATTATAAAACTTTGTAGAAGAGGAAGAATATTTCGTTGGTGGTGACAATTCAAGTCCAATGACGACAGCTACACAAACAATGGATTTACTTGCCCTTCATGTTCCACCAGAAAAACTTATCCCACCGCTATTGCAATTGCTAGAGCCTGCTCTTAAAGGTAGTGAACATTTGCCACGAAAAGCTGCTTATTTGTGTATGGCTGTTATTGCGGAGGGATGCTCTGAAGCAATTTGTGCAAAATATTTGCCAGCATTACTTGATATTGTTAAAGTAGGAATTACTGATACAAATACATCTGTCCGAAATGCGGCATTCTTTGCTTTGGGACAGTTTTCAGAACATCTACAACCCGACATCATTAAATACGCTCCAGATATTTTACCAATTCTCTTTGAATATTTACAAAAGCTGTGCATTGAATTAAAGGTAAGTTTTTCACAAAGAGTAGACAGAAATTATAATAAACTTCCTGAACTTATTCAAAGATAATTTTCGTATTTCCAAGAATTTGTCTTTAGCCATTTCAGGAATATGAAATAGCCTTTTTTTGGAGCGAAGTATTTTAGTTCATGAATATTATTGTTCAAACGAAAGTCTACATAATTAAATTTTTAATTTTCAGATCGTAAATTTGTTTTTAATGCATTAATCATACCGTGTTTATTTTAAGAATGGAGCAACTGAGCCAAAACACATCGATCGAATGTTTTATGCCTTGGAAACTTACTGTGAAAACTTGGAAGATGCACTGGTACCCCATTTGCCAGTTTTAATGGAGAGGTGAGATAAACTTCTAAATGGAATATATTGTTTCTTTCAGTATATTTTACATTTAACTTGTTTAACTTGTTTCTTAAGTGTTAAGCATTTCACTAGCGTAAACAGTAAACAGCCTGTTTGTTATTATGAATTGTTGGTGGTCTTAAGTCGAAGACATTTTCTATTGCCTAGCACCGGTGTTAGACCTACCCTGTTACTTTCATCCCAGTGGTAAGCTGAATCCTTAGGCTTCTCACTACAGCGTAAACAGGAAGATAAAACTTCGACTTCAGTATGCACGGATTTTTCCTATAATTATTCGTGTTGTTAGGTCGAAGACATTTGAAGCAACTACTCCGTTTCTTCACAACATCCTCTATTATCTAGCACATACTGGTGTTAGACCCTGTTACTTTCATCCCAGTGGTAAGCTGAAACGTTAGGCTTCTCACTACAGCGTAAACAGGGAGATAAAACTTCGACTTCAGTATGCACGGATTTTTTCTATAATTATTCGTGTTGTTAGGTCGAAGACATTTAATGCAACTAGTCGTTTCTTCACAACATCTTCTATTATTTAGTACTTGTGTTAAACCCTGTTACTTTCATCCCAGTGGTAAGCTGAATCCTTAGGCTTCTCACTACAGCGTAAACAGGAAGATAAAACTTCGATTTCAGTATGCACGGATTTTTCCTATAATTATTCGTGTTGTTAGGTCGAAGACATTTTAAGCAACTAGTTCGTTTCTTTAGAACATTTTCTATTATTTGGTACCGGTGTTAAACCCTGTTACTTTCATCCCAGTGGTAAGCTGAATCCTTAGGCTTCTCACTACAGCGTAAACAGGGAGATAAAACTTCGACTTCAGTATGCACGGATTTTTCCTGTAATTATTCGTGTTGTTAGGTCGAAAACATTTTAAGCAACTAGTTCGTTTCTTTAGAACATTTTCTATTATTTGGTACCGGTGTTAAACCCTGTTACTTTCATCCCAGTGGTAAGCTGAATCCTTAGGCTTCTCACTACAGCGTAAACAGGGAGATAAAACTTCGACTTCAGTATGCACGGATTTTTCGTATAATTATTCGTGTTGTTAGGTCGAAGACATTTAATGCAGCTAGTCGTTTCTTCACAACATCCTCTTTTATTTAGTACTGATGTTAGGTACATCCTGTTTCTTTCATCCCAGTGGTAAGCTGAATCCTTAGGCTTCTCACTACAGCGTAAACAGGGAGATAAAACTTCGACTTCAGTATGCACGGATTTTTTCTATAATTATTCGTGTTGTTAGGTCGAAGACATTTGAAGCAACTACTCCGTTTCTTCACAACATCCTATATTATTTAGTACTAGTGTTAGGTATATCCTGTTACTTTCATCCCAGTGGTAAACTGAATCCTTAGGCTTCTCACTACAGCGTAAACAGGAAGATAAAACTTCGACTTCAGTATGCACGGATTTTTCCTGTAATTATTCGTGTTGTTAGGTCGAAAACATTTTAAGCAACTAGTTCGTTTCTTTAGAACATTTTCTATTATTTGGTACCGGTGTTAAACCCTGTTACTTTCATCCCAGTGGTAAGCTGAATCCTTAGGCTTCTCACTACAGCGTAAACAGGGAGATAAAACTTCGACTTCAGTATGCACGGATTTTTCGTATAATTATTCGTGTTGTTAGGTCGAAGACATTTAATGCAACTAGTCGTTTCTTCACAACATCCTCTATTATTTAGTACTGATGTTAGGTATATCCTGTTTCTTTCATCCCAGTGGTAAGCTGAATCTATAGGCTTCTCACTACAGCGTAAACAGGGAGATAAAACTTCGACTTCAGTATGCACGGATTTTTCGTTTAATTATTCGTGTTGTTAGGTCGAAAACATTTAATGCACCTAGTCGTTTCTTCACAGCATCCTCTATTATTTAGTACTAGTGTTAGACCCTGTTACTTTCATCCCAGTGGTAAGCTGAAACGTTAGGCTTTTCACTACAGCGTAAACAGGGAGATAAAACTTCGACTTCAGTATGCACGGATTTTTTCTATAATTATTCGTGTTGTTAGGTCGAAGACATTTGAAGCAAATAGTACTCTCTATTTTATACTTGTATAGTACCGGTATTAGTTAAACCTTGTTTCCTTCATCTTAATGGTAAACTGAACATTTGAATTTTTCGCTTTAGCCGTAAACAGGAAAATCGACTTTCAGTTTCAGTGTGTTTACTGTTTTGTTAGATTGAATGCGTGTAAAATATTTAAATTATTGAAACACAAATTTTGTATGGAAAGAACGAGTTTAAAAAATTTCATTTAAATTGCAGATTGTTCCAATCGTTGGATCCTCACAACTCTGTGCATCTCCGTGAATTAGCTCTAAGTGCGGTGTCTGCTGCTGCAAACGCTACAAAAGAAAATATGTTACCATATTTCCCGCAACTTATTGAAGGTCTTAAAACTTACTTGGTGAAAACAGATAACGAAGATATTTGTGCCCTAAGACCCCAAGCTATAGATACTCTAGCAGCACTAGCAAGAACGATTGGAAAGCAAAATTTCCTCCCATTAGCAAGTGATACAATGAGCTTTGGTCTAACACTTATGGATGATGCTGATGATCCAGAATTGAGACGTGCTTTGTACAATTTGATCGCATCACTAGCCGAAGTCATAAATCAAGATATGGCTGGAGTACTTCCGAAGATTGTTGAGCGTATGCTTGAAACAGTTCAAAGTACAGAAGAAGTTATACCACAATTCAAAGAAGATGGAGTTATTGATGTACCAAATGATGTTAATGACGAAAATCTAGACAGAGAGATTGATATTGAGATTTCCGATGGAGAAGATGATGATTTGGAGAACATTGCAGGGTACAGCGTAGAAAATTCTTATTTGGATGAAAAAGAAGAAGCAATTTTGGCATTGAAGGAAATGGCTGAGCACACTGGTGTAGTCTTCATTCCTTATATTCAACCATGTTATGAAGCAATTTACAAAGTTATCGATCACCCGCAAGAAGATATTCGGAAAGTTTCAATTGACGCTCTTAGTACATTCATTGTTGCTCTATACAAACAAAATGACCAACAAGGTGTTGCTAATGCTGTTACAATTTTATTACCTAAATTGGGGGAAATTATACGTACTGATGAAGAGTGCACTGTAGTTATGGCTGCTCTGGAGGCTTTGTTGGAACTTTTGAAAGAAATGAAGCAAGCTGCTATCACATCTCAAGAAATGAAAGACCTTATCTTTGGTTGTATATCAGATGTAATGCATGCAACAGTCGCTTGTCAATTTAATGAACCTCTTGGTGGTGATAATGATGAAGAAGAAAGTGAATACGATGAGGCAATCATTGAAGCTGCTGGTAATGTGCTACCAATATTTGGTCAGGCATTAAATCCCGATGAATTTTCTCAATACTTTAGTAAACTTTGTCCAACTTTAGTTCAGAAAATCGTAAGTCCAGTTTTGATTGAATTTTCACTGTAATTTCTATACTTTCGTTTTTCTTAAAGGAAAAATCACGTAACAAGGAAGAGTTTGATTCTCAAAGATGTTTCGCATATGGAACACTGTCAGAATGTTTTGCACCACTTCAACATCACTGTAACAATTACTTCACATCACTACTTCCAATCCTGTTAGCCGGTGTAGCAGATAATAGTGAAAATGTGCGACAAAATGCTGTGTTTGGATTAGGGGAAATTGTTTTATATGCAGATGAAAAGAGTTATGAGTGAGTATTCTCTTTCACAACAAATGAATTCTTAAGTAAATTTTGTTTTTAATTCAATTTCAGACATTTTCCACAAATTTTAGCAGCCCTATCCAATGCTGTAGCAAAAGAAGAACATCCAGGAACATTAGACAATATTTGCGGTGCTATTGCACGATTAATTATTAAAAATTATAAACTAGTACCATTGGAACAAGTCTTACCAGTTTTCTTCAAACATTTACCACTTAAAGATGATTACAACGAAAATGGTGCAGTTTTCAAATGTTTCAAAGTATTGTACGGTGAAGGGTTAGAGATTTTGTTACAGTACATCCAACAAATCGTTGCTGTTGGTCTACATGTTTTATACGAAAAACAATTCAAAGATCAAGAAACTTATGAAGATATTGTACATTTACTTAAAGATATTCGCGATAAATTCCCAGAGCAATTTAATAACCTTGTTAGTACTAGCGCAGATTTAGCAAATTTCGTTCAGACACTATAATTTTCTTATTTAACAGAACGATTTACACATTATGTACTCACAGTAATTATAATGATTTCTATTTATTTTTTTTAATATTTGGATTTAACATGATATTTTGCTACGTTTTTCAAAAATGTTTTATTTCATTACTTTTTAGTTAATGTACATGTTAATGTCCAAAAGAATGGTTAAAAATGACTAGAAACGAGGAATGAATTTAAAACTACGATTGTTTGATGTCTGATGGTATGCATCACAATATTGAAATAATAATATCACAATGCGTAATTTTTGGAGAACTTCCAGAAAACAAAAAACTTTCACTGAGTATGCATAAATAATGATAGGCTAAAGAATCTCGTTTCATTTAAAATAAAATCGAGTTAATGTGATTAACATTTATAAAATATTAAAGAAACTTCCACGGGTCAAGAATTTTTCCGGAAAATTCTAAAATAAAGCTTAAAAAATTTTATATTCGGGCGTCAGATGTTTAAACTTTCGGATATATTCAAACGTATGAATATTCAACAAAGCTGGTATTTTTGATACAAAATGTTAAATGCCCAAGTCCAGATTAATATACAAAAGAATTAAAGAATTTCTGACGCATCAATGTGTTAAACTAAAACGAAAAATATGTGATATAAATACTGCATTTCGATTGAAATATACTGTAAATAAAATTAAATAAAAAATAATTGAACAATGAAACTTATAACTGAAAATAGGTTTATATCCTTTAGATGATAGGGATTTAATTATTCTACGTACCTCCGTTATGATTTTGGGGAAAACGACGAAATTTTGTGCTTTTATTAATTTTTTAAAATCTCGGTTGTATTACTATGAAAGTAGCTTGTGCTTAATTGTCAACTTTCCTCAAAATAATTATTTTTTCGTCACACTGTTTTGTGTGTTTCTTGTTAGACTGATTATTTAAAGTATATTTTCATACGCTATAATCTATTAAAATGATCATATCAAACTGATGCTTTGAAATCAGTGAGCGTTTTTAATTATATTATTATTTTTTGCTTATAATAAGGAACATAAATATACACTTTCGGGTCTTCTTTATAATTGTTACAATGTGCCTTTATTACTCAGTGTTAAAGTTTGAATTAACACATATTTGTTTTAGTTTTTATTTTATTTTATTTTATTTTCCTAAAAGAAAGAGTACAGACATTTTGTCTTAAAAAAAACCGCATTCATTTATAGTGCCAAAGTATAAATTATATTAACCTAAAAATAAAATCCTTCATTGTCATATTATCAAAATAATGTTTTTAATTTTTCAAATATTTTCTTTCATAACAATTGAATTCGAAAGAAAATTTTCAAATTTGAAAAATATTTCTTTTCATTGTCGAAGTTATGTGAATGTTCAATTTTATATAAGAAAATTGTTATATATTCATACTGTAACACAGAAAAATAGAAAGTAGCTGAACGATGAAGCTGTATACTGTGCATCATTGATAAACACATTTTAAATAATACTTTCTCCCATCAGATAGAAAGATATTTGAGGCTGTTTTAACGAAACAATAAGTGATATTTCGATTTACAAGTTGGTTGGAACGATGAAAAACAATTTGCAACTAAAGGACAATTTACTGTTTATTTTAATACGCATATATATATATATATATAAACATATATCTTTTCTTCCTTTTTCCCCAATACGTTTTGCGCTTATTTAATTATAGAAACAAATATCACTACTTGAAATAATATATTTTTCATGCTAATCTTTATGATTTTAAACAAAGAATTAGGAAGAAAGGAGATTGAATAATGGAAAACTTAGTAAGATCTATTATATTATTTATGTAATAAATCATAAAAACACCATATAAACATACACAAAATATGTGTTACTTAATTTTTGTATTGATTTAAAATAGGGTAATTGCTTGATTTTTGTGCATGTAGAGACAAGTTGCAAGTGTATTCCACTTAAATATGTTTCAATTATAATTTATTAAAAAATTTGTACATAAAAACGTGTTTTTATCATTTTTCCAATGTGCTATTTCACTCAAACCATGTGTGAATCTGGATATGGTATTTGGTATGTCGTTGAAATGTGATACAATATTTCTTGTAGTTCAATATCATCAACGGTGGTGGTCTATGAAATGAAAACGACAAATATATAAACTTCTCATAAAATATATTTTAAATTTTATCATAACACATTTTTTCTAGCTTTTATACTAATTATGGGGTTAACTCATTTTTAATGCTTGAGATGAACATTTTGCATAATATACTATATTTAAATTTAATTTTCTTATATTTTTCGTAGAAAGTATCTTTATTTCTTTTCCTACCCAAATTTTTTTTGATCTAAGTGCATTTGGCTTATTGAGTATGATCAGTATTTATATACAATAATAAATTGAACATTTACTTTATTAAATTGTACAATTTCATTTTTGAAATTACTGAACAACGTGTATGTAGTTTACTATGTAATTCGGAAGCAAAAAAAATTAAGAGTTGAAAAATATTTATCAAGATTAAAATTGGTTATATATAATTGAATCAGAATTGTTAGTAAATTATGAACAAAATATGATCCTCGTTTTTTAACTATTAGATTTAGTAACTTTTCAGAAAATAATTATTTTTGATTTTTCTAGACTATTTATACAATATTTCAATCTATTTTTTAAAGACTGCAGTAATATCTAAAACAAATTTTGATTGGCTTTCCTCATACTTTTGTATCTTATTTATATAGTACAACAAACATATTCTGTTTACCTATATTAAAGTGATATGATTACAGTCGCTTTTATAGTTGTTGTGATTTGATAATAGATAACTCAATTGGTTATCTAATACTCTATAAAAGTTTTATTTTATGCTTTTCTTTATTTTGATTTGTATTTAATTAAGTATATATTATAGTAGAACGATTTGTAAGTTAGTCCATTCTTTCCTGTAAATTTATGCTTAACACAGATGAAGACTTACCTAATAAAGGAAAGAGGTAAGCCTTCTTACATACATACAATTCAAGATGGACAAATTGATTTAAAGTCTCTGTAGAAGTATTTAATATCTGTTACCCGTAAACATTTTAACATAGAAGAGGTCAAAGTAAGAGTTATAGATTGAGATAAGATTTTCATATTCTATCTTAATTTTAATGCCAAATACATAAGAACCTTTCTGGTGTGGTCACATTTTGATTTGTGTTCTTAAAAACTGGACACAATGAACTTACTATTATAATAGTTTTAACATTTTTGGTTTACTTATAATTTAATAATTGTGCTTAACATGTTTCTAATATAGTTAATTAATTATTTCTTAAATCATTTTTAACTTTTAATCAGTTAAGTTATTTTCGACTCTTGTTGCAAGTGTAATTATTGAGCGAATGTACATAATAATCTAAAGTATTTTTTAATAATTATCTATGAATTTTGGTTTTTATTTCTAGCTCATTAAAAAATTTGACTTAATTTATTAATAGTTTCCATTAGTTAATTCATTTTGAATTTTCTCAAACTGCAACTTCTTTGATTAAAGTTTTATTAATTTACACAGGTAAATTCACATGAATTACTTTCTTTCTATGTAATTTGAATAATTTTTCACTTATAAATAATTGAACAATGTCTAAATTTAATCACAAAATTGTAGTTATAGTTATTGGAGCACCATCGGAGCCCAAATATCTTTCAGTTTCTATTTTAGTTGTATTATTATTTGTCAAAGGTGTCATATGTTGTGATGAACTAGTTGTACTCACAGCGGGCGCAGTTGAGTTAGTATGACTAGCAGTTGTGGGTATTCCAGTAATGTGGCCACTGTTAGCTGTTTTAGTACAGGAACCAGCTGAAGCCCTTCCACTGCCAGTATTTTGCCCACTGTGAGAGGTTTGTTGCTATATATGCGAATGAGAATGGGCTAATGACATTGAATATGGGCCCAAGTCCTCTTTCTGAATATCCAAGGAATCATAGAGGGGAAACTCACAGCAAAGAACAAACTTTAATGCACCTGGTACTTCAACATATACTGAAGGTGGGATAGGTATCAGTGGTGATGTCGATGCCTTATATTTCCGATATTCAATATTGCTAGAAGATGAATTATCATTTAATTAAATCAACTTTCAATTTATAATGGAATTGAATAAGCACTTACTCCTTGTATTTTTCATCAGCCGATCGTTCCCTCAAAGGTATCCCCGATAAAAATAGTATTATTAATGTTGTGAATATAGGCGACATTATGGCTACCCACTCTACTCCTTGAATAACGTTCAAGGATATCACAAATATTCCCCACCATATAACTATCTCTCCGAAGTAATTGGGATGACGGGACATCCTCCAAAGACCTGAAGAATATAAGAATAAAATTACTTCCTTTGATGAAGAGGCGTAAAGTAAGTGCTATTCTAAATTTAATATGCTGTAGCTATAGGAATCTAGTATGCATTTAAGCTATTTTTAAAATACATATGCTTTATATTGTTTTCGTTATTGTACATTGTAAGACATTTTACAATTCAAATGTGGGTCAAATGGGCTCTCATCTTAGGTTACGGAAGCCTTCAAAACATTCAAAGTGGTACTGTATGCATATTCATCCAGTAGAGTAATGTTGTCGATACATCTTACTTCGGGAATCAAATGTAACTGCGTATAGAAAGTTAAGGAACACATGAGTTCTTTTTAATTTCTATTTTTAGGTCACATGTTTACCATAAGTGCACAAGAGCTTACAATGTATCCATGAATAGGATGTATTATCCAGGTTTTAAAGAATCTAAAAGTTTTTCTTTGCATTTTAAATGGGGAAAAGACTATGAAGAGGGCTCAACATGACATAAGTCTTATAATGATTGTTGATTTATAGAAGTATGCGTTTATTTCTTACCATCATTACAAAATTTTCCTTGATTAGCTGGATCTTGTCGAAATGAGAACTTCTGAAGATCTGCATATGTTTCTGCTAAAAGGCCGACTATAAACATTCCAGTACCTGCTGAATCTAAAGTCGTCATTGTTTTTGGGGCAAATGGTTGAGAATGGCGAGGAGAATTTATTATAATTACGGGCAAGCTAACAACAAAAACCCAAATAGCCTGAAATGGAAATAGAGTTAAATGTTAAAGTGACTTTTCAATGGAAGATAGACTGTAGATAAAATTTTTCCTTGACATCGTCTTCAATTGAAGACATCACAAGCTTTAACATTAAGTTGCTTAGTTTGAAAAATATTAATTTAAAAACAAGTGTTTACATTAGAGAACATTTAAAATTCAATGAAGCCATAAAGCTATGAAAATTTATTGGAAATAATTTAAATCTTCCGAATAAATTTTTCAAAACATTTTGTGAATAGTCTGATTTGAAACGTCTTATTATTTGAAAGTGTTTTGATGCTGGAATATAGGTAATAACAGGAAGAGGTAAACAGGTACTACGTGACTAACGAGCGTCACATATGAAATCGAATTCTCAAAATCACATCCTTGTAGAACAAAAACAAATACCTCTTACGTAAGGGAAGTGCCAAGAAAGCACTTAATAATTAAAAATCAATATCATGTACCCAATAAAGGACACATAAATCATGTACTTTCTAGTAGTATTGCAAGTTCAAGAATATTGTCCTTGTAAATGTTTCATATGCGTCGACATCCATATATCGTTATGGGAATGCTTTTCATGTACTCCATCAAAAGGCTTTGTATTTCGAAAATTAAATTTCTTTCTAGTTAGTTCATATCCTTTGATGCAACTAAACTATAAACATCCTTTTGTTCAAAACCCGAGGAATACACTACAAATCACAAGTTATTAGACAATGGTTTTCATTTTCATGATAAAACTCTACACGACCACCACAAAGAGGATAAAGGCTTCAATTAGAAACACGAACGAACATAAATTTATGTACTCAATTTAAAATTACACACCTGTATTTTTATGCTTAGAAAGCAAATCAATGTTGTCAGGATTAAATGAAAATTTATAATCGTTCTTTTGCAAAACGAAGTTGTTTTAAAGTTTTTTCTAGTTAACGTAGAAAAATACAACATGTATGGTAGTCCTTGTCTCGCTGCCAGTTGATAAAATATCGTGAGGCGCCATGCATTTTTAATTGCAAAATTTTAAAATTACGCCATGAAATTTCAATGAGAATGAATTAAAATTTAAAATACACTTCAATTGTACTGTGTAATGAGTTATAATTTAATAATTTCCTTTCTGTCTTTCCAGAGTGGACTCGAAAAGGAAACAGACCAATTTCATATACAGCAGGACCTCTTTAATCCGAACACCGAAAATTTACCCCCTGTTCGGTCTAGTGGAGCGTTCGGATTACAGTACCTACACAGGATGTGTATGGTACTTTTGTAATAAAAAACAAATATTTATAAATATTTGAATATTACAAGCAATATTCCCTATAAGAATATAAGGGCCACACAAGAAATTGATTTTTCAAAACTAAGACGCGTCATATGTAGTTGATATTCGTTAAAAAACTGGCGCAATTTGCATTGCACGGAATTTTGTTTTTAATAAACGCGGGAAGAGTAGGCGTTCGGATTACAGAGGGGTTCGGATTATCGGGGGTTCGGATTATGGAGGTCCTGCTGTATTTGATAATAATCATAAGGTGACTATAACTCCATGAATATGAATACAAGATTCATACTGTATCGTCTATCGAAAAATCATTGATTGTGTAAATGTACCAAGGACCCAGCAGAAATTGGCAGGCAAGGAATGACTCTATGGATATTGTCGAGTGGGAAAATTTTCACTTTTTTGGCATTTACCTTAATCTTTTGAAGGTCTTGGAAATTCACTTAAACAGAGGGTGTTCTCAAGGTACGATGAGAATATATAATGAACTAAATGTTGAAAAACAATTAAATATTAATGCAGCTCATGTTTTATACACTTTTGTTTCCATTCGACGTTTTAGTTGAAACTCACAGTAGGATTTCTATGGCTTTTTAATGCCTTATGCTATTGTCATTTTCATATTGTAACAACAGTAGACTAAGTGGAAAACTGAAACGAGCATGAAAAACTTTTCCACTTTAGTTTTAGTTAATGTAAATGAAAAAATAACTTTCTTTTTTCCCTCGAAATAACGCCTTAAAAAGAGCTAACGCTTTCATGACAGCAACGTGGATTTTATAAGTTATGAAATATACAAAGAATTGAGTGAATCTTTCAAGCATTTGCCTACTTTACTTCAGGCTATAGCTTTGTTTTTGAAATGTTAATCATTTTGTACGTTCTGTGGCACTCAACCACTTTCGTGGGACAGTTACGTGGCTTTCTCTGACAAATAATCTTCCAGGGAGTCTAGCGAAATGGCTCGGACTAGATAATAAATTAATTTCCTGAGAGTGCCACAAGTAGGTATCTGAAAAACATAACTTTTTTAACATCTCGTGTTTGAAACGTTTCATAAAAGAACCAGTCTGTTAGGTTAAAATTTCTTCCAGACTACATATGTATGTATATATTAAAAAACCTAAGGCACCATGGTCTGATGGATGATCGTGGTGTATGCCAGCTACATCACCTTTCCTTGAAAAACTTGTTCAACGGTACTTGCTCAAAGGGTGTTACATATTTTATTTAATTTTATGTTATTTTTAGCCAAACTCCTTCAGAATAATATGTATATTCTGTGAGATTAAATATGATTGTTTTAGTTTATTTTGGTTTTAATCATTCAAATTTTAATAAAACCAACAGAAAGAGTTTGACGTATTGGCCCGCAGGAAGTAATAAGAAACGGAAAATTGCTTATTTAATTTTGAATATCTCAACAGATGAAAAATAATTTTGCAAAATACGTTTCCTGATTCTGTAACAAACATTGGTTAACATTTCATACTTTCTTATACGACGTTTGAAAAAAATTATGTCGAACTGTCAAACTAAATGTCCTCACTGGCGGTGTAAACGGGCGAGGAGATTTATTAAATCATCATTAAATGATATCGCAAAAGATGTGATGAAAGTTCTAGGATTGTGCCGCATGAATACTATTATGCACAGAGGAATCTCTTCAAAATCGTTTTATATATGAGTTCGGGGTTAAGTTTGCGAAACATGAAGCAAAAGGAAACCTCTAAGAACAAATTGTTTTAATAGAAGAAAATAAGAACTTGAGACAATATTCAAACAAAATATTTTCTTAACTAATTATTGTTCTTTCAATGATTTCGCTTGCATTATATGGCTTCGTTTTGTACAGATTTAAGTAGAACATAGGAACTCAAGCTTTATGTAGTCATAACATGGCCTTTCTATGAACACTAGTGAGGTGTTGACATTTATGAATATACAAATATTTTAATTTAATTTTATTTTACTTCCTTGTGATTAAACCGAGCTGATTTTTTTTAATTTAACCCTTTGCTATCAGTAGACACATCAGCTTCTGTAGTATACAAGCATTTATTAATTATGGTTGTTTTCAACGAGTACAATTAGATGTACGATAGACTGCTAGACTAGACTAGATTTTATATCAGATAAGATAAGGAGATAAGAGTAATGAACTCATTTGACATCATACTTTATGTTATAGTGTGGATTAATTATACAAAACATTAATTATTAGAAATTGAACGTTAGTATTATATTAACTCGATTTATATTTAGTTTGATCTCTGTTCAGCTCAGTAGATCATCTGGTAAACATTAGGTCACCACTTGACAGTGATTAATACCATTAAAATTTGGTTCATTATCATTAGCTTTCATCACGGGAATTTTCGATATTTACCATATGCCTTCAGTGCTAGAAAACTTCTGAAAGTTTTAAGCTGTTAAATATATTCTCGATAAAGTTTAATACAGTGTATTCTCTGAATTTTGATAATGGAAACTTGTGGAATGGGAATAATATAAATTCAATTCTAGAAAATGTTCCGAATTATAAACAAAATTTCACGTTTTCCTGATATTTCAAGAAGAGAATATTATGAAACCATTTAAGAAATTTTTTGGTGGTGCTGTTTATTCAAAACTTGGACCAAGTCCAGCACATACAATACTTATAGAATTGCACTTAAAACACTTGAAGATGTGCTTCATCTCCAGGGCATTGTGGCTGCATAAATCAAATGTTTCAAGTTTAAATATGATCAAGTTATCTTAATAATTATCTTTTGAAGCGCTTTAGGGATATAAAACAATGTTGAATTTACCAAGTTTCCGGTACACATTCTTCCGGATATGTTTTTATGATGCACTTATGCTTGCATTTAATTTTCTACCATCGATTATTTTGATGCACTTCATGTACAAAAGTTTATTTTTCATGAATAGTAGATGAATATCCTAGAACTCTAATGATTTGACATTCAGAAAAGTTTAAGGCTGTTTTTTCATAAATCATTATATATGTAGATTCACTAGGACTATTGAGCAGAATCTGCTCTTGGGAAAAATGTTTTCGTATAAACCAGAACTGAGAAGGTGTTCATTCTTTTCGTATAAACCAGTACAGTATTACCTCGACTTATGCGAACCCGAAGTTACGCGATTTTCAAATCTCGTCGATTCGTCTTTTGTTTGAGCGTTACACAACTCTCGATTATGGATTATAGACTTACAGCCCTCACACTATTAACTTGTCGCGCGGAATCAACACATATATTTTGTGCTATGCATTTATTTCTTATCCACCGTGTGCCTGTTTATTACATATTTATAACCCGACGTACGCGGTCATCGCACAGTCCCACCTATCACGTAAGTTCAGGGTATTCCTGTATTTGATTTCCGATTGCTATAAAAAAAAACGGTGAAGGATGTTAACAGCTTGAATTGACTCATAGGTTATTTCTTAAATACCTACCTACTATTTGTTGAAGATATTTACCATAAGTAAGGATATGTTCTTTAAAATACCTATTTGCTGATCTGATAGTTTCTGTACGTTTTTTCAACACATTAAAAGCGTACACAATTTACAAAGGTGTTAACAAATTTAAATAATTAATTAAATTTATCAGGATGATGATCACGTCAAACAAAACCCTAACGATTCTAGAAAACATGTTAAATATAAATTGAAAATGGTTTTAAAGGCTTTTCACAGCATTGGTTGCGGTTTGTATTCAATTCCCAAGTTGTAACCATAAAAGATGTTACACAAAACAACCTTTTACTTTCATTTTCATGGCTCTTAAAGTCCCATTATAGAGATATCTACATCGAGAATAACATAGAACAATGTTTTTCCGTTTTCCAGTTCATTTTATATCACGTGCATAATTTTTAAATTTCCTCCCACTAGATGACTTTCAAATTTGTGGTATCCTAAAGGAACAAATATCAGCCACATACTAAAAGCCAGCTTTAGATGATTCTATCTCGTGTTTCAATGGTTTCTGGCAAAATACCAAATTACATTTTTCACGAATAATTCAGTGTAATTTAGTGAAAAAATTTTACCATAAAGAAGATGCCCATTGTCCAATGTATTGTAGTTTATGGTCTAGAAATTGAAATTTTATGGAACAACAGATTTATGGCATGCATGCCATCAAATAATGTTCTTCACGTTACAAATCCCCACAAACATTACACTGGAACGTGTGAATATGTAAATAGTATATTTTAACGATGATTGTCCCATAAAAAACTAATTTTTGTCAGTTTACATCTAACATGATGCTTGGATCTTCCTATTTATAGATTGACAAATCAATTGTTATTAGTCCATACGTCTTAATAATCTCAGAAGTCTTCTTAAATCAAGATGAATATCTTATTGAAAGTAGCCGTTAAGATAGTTTCACGCAGTCTTTGATCATATTCATTTCAATTTGAAGATAGCATGGCGTCGATGGATTCAAATTCGAAGTCGAATTAACGAGGAAGTAGTCCTTCTTATTGACTAAAAGGATCTTCAATTTGAAAAACAATTTGCATATTTCATCTGTGCAATTGTATTTCTGACATAATGGTTTATACAACATCTAGGTATGGCGAAGAGTATCTTTGTAAGTTGTAAATTCATCGTTCTATTAAGAATTATTCCTCAAAAGGATATCACAAAAGTGTCTAGTTTCAATTTACATAACATGTGCTTAAAGAAATTTCCACTAAAATGTACTCGGAATGAAATGGAAATTTTGTAAAGTAAGCATAAATGGGACCCAAAGGATAACAAGAACGTATGAAATTGAAATGAACGACTTCAAGTTTTCATATGAAATGGAATTGCAAGTGCACGGAAATTTCTTATTCATACACAAAATTTGGTTAATTCATATACGGATGAACATATAAGTAATGTTTTTATTTGACAATATCCGGCTTGTTTTCATTATAGTTATAAGGAGCCAAATTTCGTAGATCCATCGAAAAATGTAAGGATATGCGAACGGATCAAATTTCAGTGTTGAATACAAACAGAAATATGTAATTCAACGGATGACTAATAGATGGACTTTGAATTGATTGAGGATCAGTATTAGGATATGACAGGCTAATGCCATCAAAATTATGAGAACATGAAAGATCGATTGCTTGGGCGTGTATATATGACCAATAATCGGATCCAATCGTTTGTTAATGATGTCACCGAAAAATAAAAGCATTTTCCGGATTTTTACACGCTCTAGTAGTTTATTGGGTTTCGTCATTTCATTAACTAATTAAACGTTAGCATTTGTTTCTTTCCTATTCTGATGAAATGTTTAATTACTTGTCATCACGCAAAACGATTTTAATTGCAAATTCCTAGAATCACGTGTGTATTGTGTGTTTAACTAGATAGAAAAAAGGGATTCAATTGTATTTACTCACCTGGAATGTCCAGAATACCGCATATCGTATGATGTTACGTCTATTATCCTCAAATTGCTTATCACGTCCTATTTTGATTATCCTGTAGAGGAGGTATCCAGATAGGCGAGCACCCCACATGCACACAAATACAGTAACCATGAGTTGCCGACTGTCATATGCCTGGAAAATTAAGGAGAAAATCTATTAGCTGTAGTATGTGTTTGAGATACATGTATGGAGTATCATGAAAGAGACAGACGTACGAACTGATAAGGCCTTTATCCACGATTTGAACAAAAATCGATTCTTCTCGATATGAAACTCCATTGCCAAGAGTACGGCCTCACGACACTTTCAACTCTATTTGTCTGGAGGCTAATATCCATTGAGTGTATACTCGTACATTCAAATGAAGGAGAACCATTTGGAGGCTGCGCTACAGGTGTTCTCCTTTTCTGCCCCGTTTCAATGCATTTTCATATCGCCGACAATGTATGACAAACGAAAGTGTTAATATCCCACAAAGAATTTGACGGCAAGGGCAACATTAAAGGATTTATAATACTAAGGCGATTTCGGGATAATACTTTTCGTTTTAATTTGGTTTAAGGCTTAAAATAATAAATTTGCTTCTTTAATTGTTTGTACGTTTTCCAGCGTCGCATTTAATTTGAGGTGCTTCCCAGGAAAAGTGCGAAAATTCCACTAAATTCACATGCCTATTTTATGTGTCATTATGCCAATCGATTCAATCGCCAATAAAATAAACTATTACATGCTGTCCATTTCATTTCAACATTTTTACAATCGTGCATTTAGGTGACGCCTCTAAAACCCAGGGCTTTGACATTCTTCCAGGCTTATAACACATGGATAAACCTGAAGAGCTATAATGTATCATCATGGATTGGTAAACATAGGGAAAACAAGCGACCAGACTTGATATCCAGAAGTACTTTAATATTTATAGTTTTTTGGGTTCGTACCCAATAGGTGACAACGGAACCCTATTAATATCATTTCGTTATCCGTCCGTTTCCGTTTGTCACACAGCTGTATCGCTTGAACCATAATAAATAGACACTTCAAAATTCCACAAAATTTGTGTACTATCATGGCCGCTACGATTTTGTGCGGTGATACGGAACCCTTCGTGTACGTGTGTGACTCGCACTTGCCCAATTTTTATTTTATTTACTATTTCTCATTTACTTGAACAATTACTAACGGCTGTTCTTCATTGCATTCTCTTCAAAGACGATTAATTTAAAGCAGTGAACTTCTTGTTATCCTTGACGGTTTCATAGAACTTTATCGGTTACAAGAACGAATTCTTTTCTCCAATTTAAGTTCTTTTTAAGTAATCAATAGCGATTAATCTCAATCCAATTGTCTAGACAGCATTTTTATTTCTCAATTTTAAGAAATCTTCGAGAAATCATTCTAAAGACGAAAGCTTTGGAACTGCCAAGCAGATTAATTAAACTTGGCGTTAGGAAAATCGTTTTTAAATCCAGAATGCGATAAAGTAAAAATTTCATATAAACGCATTTTGTTACCTTTTTTACGTAGGTTCACGTTCAGAATCGTAAATTTATTCTATGAGATTTTCTGATTTGAATATCATTTGTATACCTTGACGTGAAACATTTACGCGCCATCTGCTGTCAAGTGTTTGAAAAAGAATTTTATTTTATTTTTCGTTTCTGGAGTTCAGATTATCTATCAAGTTTGCCAATGTTTGGCAGGATACATAAAAACATAAATCATTCAATTCATAAAGGATACGTGAATAAAAAAGTTTTCAAACTTTTGAAAGCTGTCCTAGAGTAAATTTATGCCTCGTACGCAGAAAAGTTTTTAAGCCTTGAAAAATGTTGCTAATGATATGAAAATGTGTAACAGTCCTTAATAAATTTTTTTAATACTGAATAAAACATAAATATTTCTCTAACTACATAAAAATTTGGAAATTCAACACCTGCACTTTTTAAATCTGTTTTAACAAATATTTGGACAAATCCGTTTGTCAAACGAGAACATATTTTCATTATTTGGAGAGATAATTGAGGGAATAATGAATTAACAGAGAGTAACTAGAATGAAAAGAACATTTTAATTTTGAAGTATTTTTAACAGAAATACTGCAGTTAATTCAAGCTACGTGTACACTAGAGGAATTAATTCTGGACATTTTTAGAAAAAATTTATAAATTCTTTATATACTTATTATATATCCATTATGATTGTATTTATTTCATACGATCCCAACCTAACTTAATTCAACTAGTCAGTTCAAAATTCAAACACATAAAATTCAAGAAAACAAAAAATAAGAAGGAATTCCCAGATTGTTTCGTTGAGATAACGAGATTTTTTAGTGCTGCCGTTCCTCACACATTTCAAACGAAAATAATTTCAGGCTAATCGTCAAAAATTTATTGCAAACATTCAAAAAACGACACTTGTTAATTTTAAGGATCTACCGAACAGCTCACGTGTGTGAAAAACTTGTTTATTTATCATCTATAAATAGGAGGTTGTTGTTATACTTCATTAGGTTTACATTTCCATTTCATTGAGTTAAAAATTAAATCAATTTGAAGTGAATAAATTCAATAACAGAAACCGATACAGTACAGAAAATTTCGATAACCGAACAGACGTGAAGCAATAAATAAATAAATTGAAATAGAACTAAACGTTTTCATTCTACAGGATCGACAAATTCAATGATATTCATTTCAGGATAAATAGTTAAGTATGCTGGAAATACCATAAAATTGAAATTTTATTCTCAAAGTTCCCAAGAGAAATTTGTTCGGTTTATTTTTTAACAACTTTCACAAGAAGTTGATGTTAAAAAAATTCATATTTCCTTGAAAGGAGTGTGTATCTCATTTCAAATGAGATTATGTAATCAGATATTAACGTGTTGTGGAAAGTTATTTTGTTTGTGTTATTCTTATAACATATAACTTTTGGCTGCAATAATATATTTAATGAGATAATGTTTATTGAATGAACCTTTATACAAGGAAAAATATCATATTCTCTGGTTAATTTGTTTCATCTTCTGTTCATTTGTTAAACGTAAAAAAATTTTTTGGAACAAATGCAGGGTCATGAATTTTATACCTCAATTTGATCTTTTGGGATTATCCAGTACCACAATTTTTGTTCGTTTTTTCTGAGACACAAAAAATTATAAAACAGAATTTTTGATAGATTTATGAAATTTAGTGTTAATGCTAAATCACGTAATTATGTGGAATAAATTGCATTGCATAACCACTTAAATAATCATCAAATTGATAGTGAATGTATCTGCTATGCGTAAAAGGTTTTAGCAAGTATGTGTAGAATCCTTTGAGCTGTTCAACAACAAATTTCCCATATCCACAAAGGGAAATTTATTAGATTTTTATGTGTATTCATTGGGACACGTAAGAGAGAAAAGCTCTATAATACCCAGGTGTGTATTAGATGCCAATAAAATGTTCTTTGAATGTTCTAACAAGTGTATGACTGCATCACAAATTGCAATTACGTATGCACGTATGCATTTGCATCAGATTAGCCAAGTATAGTTTCGTCGCGGGACTATTGTCGGAAAAACTTGGTCTTGGTAAAAGGAAATTCTGGGAGAAAAAAGTTGGACTGGAATCGATATCCAGCACACATAGAGTTGAAAATGGAAATTGTGGAGGACGTTTTCATGCATCCACCTTGCAAGGACGTGGAAAACAATGGCTTTGGAATAATTCATCATTATTAAGCCGTTCTTTCCATCTACCCACACCTGGAATCAAACTAGAATGCATCTATGGGTAAACCGTAGAAACAAACATGGAGGCAAACGGGTGAGTTTCTCCCGTATTTTTAAAAAAATTAAAATTTCTCTATATTGGAACTAATTCGATCAAATCAAAAATTCAAACGGACGTCCATTTCAACCAGTGTCCTCCATTTTATTTGATTGCATGACAATGACAATGTTAGTGCGTCAGCAGGACGTGTTAGGTTTTTCTGTTTCTTTAAATTCGATTTTATGGTTGGAAAAATATTTCAACTTGATTAGATTAGATAGATTTGTCCTTATACAATAGAAACGTGTTATTCAAGTTCGTCTAAAATTCAATAATTCAGGGTTGAGTATCTCCTTTTCATACATATAAATAATTTCTATTTGTTCGTTGTTATTATCCTTTCTCCTTAATCCTGAAATAAGCTTTGAAGTTCCCTTTAATATGTCTTCTTTGACAACTGAAGCATATTAGCAGATAGTTTTTAAGACAGATCCTTGGCAGAATAAGGATATCATAGCCATTGGGGCTATTTTCGCTAAATGACGTTTTGACATCTCCAGTGTTTTAGTGCCCAGAATAAATCAATTCTCTGTTTATATTTTATTTTGTGTTTATCTAGATTTACCTAGTTTCCTAGCAACATTTGTTAATCCAGGCTTACAATGAGTCGAACTCATTTCGAAGTTTATTTCCACGAAATATGGTGTTGGACCGATCTGTTACAGAAATCCCTGATAAATGGTCTTTGACTGAAATTTACCCAAAAAACTGCTAAGGGTGTGGCATTCCAATGTGATTAACATTAAATAAATGAAAGTTTTTTGTTTGGATTTTCAAAATAGAACTTCTCCATGAAATGTTGCCAGGATATAAATCCTTCCGAAGGTGTCAGGGCCATGTTTTGTTAAATAATTTTCATCATATTTTCCATGCATCCAATTTATAATTGAAGAGTTTTTGCCTGTTGTTGAGGTCGCAATTTATCAAAACTTTTATCCGCAAAAAAAAACACAAAAATAACCTAGTGAATTCAGGATACTGTCATTTACTTTTTATCATGATGTCCTTCAGGATCTCTAATCCCACAATTTTATCGAAGGAGGAAGTGCAAATTGGTACCCACCCTAAAGGGATTGTGCTTGAAACCACGATAAATTGTCCTTATGGCAGGAGGTTAAAATTAATGAACTTGTCAGAAAAATTTCTCCTACCAAAACTTCATCGAAATTATGATTACCAGGATTGGGATGTGAACGATTGTATTAAACCACCATCAAATGATACGACTAAGTTATTTAATTTTTGGGTCATTGAATTAACTCTGCTTAATGATGTATGAAATCCATTTAGTATATCTCTTTAAATATTTTATAAAAATTATATCTTCTGGTTAATCATAACCGATGATTACATTTGCAAGCACTTTTAATGGCTTTAGAAATCAATATCCTCTGGATATTTATTCAATTTTTGTGTTCATTGTTAGTAAGGGTTCAGAAACAGGACATCTTAATGCTTAATAACTAAATATTCCATGAAGAATTCTACACATGTCAAAACGATCAGTAGATATACAGAAATCACATCTTAAATATTAAAATTCATATTATGTGATTATCCATTGAATGGCTCCTATTATATTTATCATGTAAACATTTTTGTTAAAGACAGTATAAACTTCATCTGCGAAAGCTTCTATCTATGAATGTTGTTTTAGTCGCTGTCAAAGCGGATATCAAGTATCCCATAATATCTATACAAAAAATGAAGTCATGTTAAAAGGTATGGGTACACAAAGCGTTTCAAAATTTTCAGTTCAATGCTAATGCGTTATGAGTTATATAGTAGCATTATGAATATAGTATACCCTAGTGTGTAGAAGCTATCGATTAAATCTGTATAGCGATTAAATCGAGTTACTGGCTCGTCTGTGGTATCACTTCCCAATTAGTGTCATAATCCCTGTCACACAGAATATGTGAAATCGATGATGACTCAAAAGGATACGACCACAATTTTTAATCCTTCGATAAAGTAGGGAGACCAACAACTTCTTGTTATTGTATGCCAATGTAATTTATGGTAATTTTAAAAGCATTCCATTCAGCTGTAACCGCTTGAATCCTTATAAATCGAAGCTGAAAAAGGACTTTGGTATAGTGGAGCACTTATTGAGTGGAAATTTACATTCCAATGGATTGACAACGAGCTTGGCGGTTATTCGTGTAGACTCTATCCGGATGTTTGATGTGAGGAATATAACTATTCACACTTGACGTGATGGGATATGACACCACAATGCAAGGGTAGGGAGAATCCTGGGTTATCCTTTTTGAGGGAAACAAAATTTTTTTTTGGCAACGATTCCGTGTGAAGTGACACAAAAATTTATTTGAAAAATTGCTGGAGTTCATGGGAGGAATAGAAAAGGAGCTTGGAAGGAATAAGTTATGAAGGTATCGTGGATGGATTTCAAATGCTCATCTGTGAGAATGAATTAACACGAAATTATTTCTAATTTTGAATTTTACAAGGAGCGGTATAAATTTATCATCAAGTTAAAATTTCAATAAATAGAACAGACCTTGACATGTTACACACTTTATTACATCTTCTTATGAAAAAACCTTTCCCCCATATTTAAAACGTTCATGTCGTATTTCATCTTAAGGAATTATAATTACTTGAGTTTGTACGTGGTTGGTTGGGCTTGCAACCGAAAAGGAAAGTCACCTTAGTTCAGAAATATTCAGTTAGAATACTAAAAAGGACAAGTTTGTATACAAGATCTTTCTGTCATCCACAGCTTGGAGAAAACGTTTTCTTGAACTTACCTTTAGTTTGTGAGTGCCAATCTGAAAAAAGAAAATTGTAAAAATTAAATTGATGCTAAAAATTCTTTAAGTTGTAAGCAAAATATACAATTTATCATAAATAAATCTGTGTAATTTTAAAATTATAGGTGTATCCAATTAATAACAGATGGCAGTAGGAGTTATAAACGTTTCACGTTCACATTTAGTTCGATTTTATGGATTTGCTTTGAGTTTGTGATTAAAATAGATTTTGATTTAACAAGCAAGTTCTGTTCATTATAATTGTGGTAACCAAATCATTAATTTAATGACTTCCTCTAGGTGACGACCATTAATCAAACTTTAAACTTGAAACCAACTCAACATAATGACAATGTGTGTCGATGTACTGAAAATTCCTTCACTAAGAAGTGTCTTGCTTAAAATGTTCTCGATAAGAAATTTTAATTAAAATAATGTCCTCCATTAAAGGCTCCAGATATTCCAGCCAAAGTCAAGCATTTGACGACATTGAGGAGATTAATCAAATGAACTTGAGATGACAGAACTGAAGTGTAATGTAAACCAGTATGTGAGGATACGTGTTTTCTAAGGATAAGGCATCCTTTTCCAAGGACTTTACATGTACGTAAATCAGTAATCATTCTTCATTTATGGGTAATTGTTGAAAACGTGTTGTTAAGATGTTGTGTTTAGTTATGAACTACCTACAAACGTTTAATCGTAATCACAGTTTAGTTTATTTACGTTTTTATCCATGAACTTAGACATTTTCGGCCCACAACACAACAAATGTCGTCCACAAATATCTACACTTATTCTTGATTTAGCATGTCACCCACGTTGATGTCTACAATTTATCAAGAAATCCGAATTCTATCAAAAATTGCTACGATTCTGTAAAAGTGCACACCAATAGAATTATAAAATTATCCCATTTTCTGAGGTATATCCAAATATTCAACAAAAACAACTATTTGTGTGATTTTCCTTCGATGTTTCTTGATGGAACAGATGTGAGGAGTGAAAAATCAAGGACCAGATACTTAAAGACTGGCCAAGGATGCTTGTGTACCTTTCAATAAACATGGATTTCAAATGAGGATGACAGGTTTTGATTGATAAGGAGAAAATATTTACTCACTTTTTGACTCAAAGATCAAAGTGTTTTCAGTAAGATTATTACATTATTCAGGTTAGTTAAAGGACAAGTCCTTGTGCAAGGATGTCAGTGAAAATTCACACAATTTTTCCAGAACAAGTGTTGATGTATGTATCTGAACCTTCCGGCGAATGAAAAATTTGTGTTTTTTCTAGAAAACATGTTATTGTGAACATTTAAAATGTCAACATTTCCCATTTTATTGTCGGAAATATAAAAGGAAGCTGTACCATCATGTACATCTAACTTACATACAGTTTTAACAGGACACACAATACTCAATGACAGGAACGACACATAAATGCAAAAGTAATTTACTAGAAATTCCTAATTCGTATGGAAAATGATTTCGGGTTATATTGTAGTTCAGAGTATCACATGTCACTGTCTGATGGGATACACTTCCACCAACATGAGTTGGTTTTAAGGATTTCAGAAAGGGTTCGGACTTATCTCTGCACATTCACAATTGCCCCAGGATTTGCATGTTTCCAGTTTTCAAACATAAACAAAACGTTATGTTGTGCAAACCAGAATCAGCTTTGGACAGAACTGTTGGAAAATTAATCGATTCGAAATAATGAAAGGGTTAAAGACGAAACATTGTTTAACTTGACGTGCATATGAATGTTAATCTTTTGTTTTAATTAAATTTTAAACAAGTGAAAAATTTAAATTTAAGGAAAGATATCTTAGTTTTTCCCAATTTCATCTACATTACAGTTTCTGTACAAGAAATGAATTTTGAAAGCTGATACTAACAAGATTATTTATTTATGTTTTTAAATGCTATTCGAAATTTGCATGCCTTTAATTGTGTAACAGCGTTCAAGAAAGTTAAAGAGTTAAATCAACGAGAAGCGCCAGAGCAAAATACCATCCATTCAAAGGCAAATTTCTTAAGGAGGATGATGCCAATAAGAAGGAATCTTGTTTTCTTGTATTCTGTGCTTTTCATCTTTATACTTACAGCTTCTTCAAACTACTAGAAGTTTTTCAGTCTGGAGTGGGCAGAAGTCAAGGAAATTGAGCTTGCTGGGTAACAAGAAAATAGCATTTGACTCGTTTGTAAATTTTAATTTCAAATCATCCTTTATCCTAGAAATGACTTGAAAGGATAAACTTTCTGTGCACTTTTAATTTTTTTGTATCCATCACTTTTTTTTGTACTACATAAACTCCCGTTGTCTAAACTTATCCCCGAGAGGAAGTAATTTCATTTTGTTGGCGTCTAGATAAAAATTCTTGGTTGTTGGTTATGAAATTTTTATCCCTTTGAGAGAAAAGACAGAAAGGACTTTTCTAATTTTGAAGCTGTTCTCTTTGGCTTCAATGGACTATTAAATCCTTCTGTCATAATTTTCGCATGATTTGTTTGTACATAAACTCTGTGCACTTCGTAATAATGCTTTGAAAGCTTTTTTGAAGCCATAAAGTGTCTTACTTTATACGTGTCTTAAGACTATTTTACGGTCATTTAAATAAAGCGTCCATTTTAAAAAAGTCAAAATCTGCATTCTGACGAAGAATGTAAAAATTTTCATGACTGAATCGAGTTTTTGTCCATAAAATGTATTATGTCGCTGAACTGCTGAACAGCATTGAAAAAATCGTGATGTTACTTCCAGAACCCACGCTCCTTGATGTACTTCTTAAGAGACTTCTAATCGATTAATGAGGAAAAAAACTATTTAATGTCTTAAAGTGCGCCATGCCAACATAAAAGAAGGACTTCCTTGAACTGTCAAGTAAGTTCCTTATCCTTGTCACTATTACTAATGCTAATGTGCAGCATACACAATTCAGAGTGTTTTGCATAAGATGCTTGTGTTACATTTTAGATTGATGATTCTTTATTATAAAAGTATGCTTCATTGTGAACATTACTGATATGATCATGTCATTCTGCAGCACATTGGAATATAAAATGCTACCATCGTAAATCCAAGTTAAGTGATACTAAATCATTATCTAACTGAAAATGTAGTATTTTGTAAATCATATACTTCAAGAATACTCTTACTGGATGAAACTCAAAATTGTTCTTCAAACGTAAGAGAATCATCTATCAGTTGAATTCATATTTTCTGTGTTTACATTTTCCTAAAAATTTCGTTCCCAAGTTCTTGCGAGTATTTGGAAAATGGAACGCGCGTTTCGATAAAGTGCCCGAAGACTCACGCGTAACTATTATGCCACTGGCAATCTACTCGCGTGCAAGAGCAATGGTATATTGTCAGTAAACAAGTACTTTGCCACTGTAAATGGAATGCAGCAAATATCGTCCGGAAAGTTATTAAAGACTAAAACGTAAATTTACAGACGAATGGACGAATTTTTCATGAAAAATAAATGAAATCCTCATTAAAAGAAATGTAATAAATCATTTTTGTTAAAAATTTTCCCCAACTTCCCTATGAAATTTTTGGAATTTACAAAAATAAATTTTTCAGGTCGATATGTCTGTCAACGAAAATAAATTTCTAGCAGCTGCTGTTCTATGGCGTGCATTTTTCAAGATGAATGTGCCATTAACCTGTGAAAATTTGGAAGGTTTTCCAAAATACATAATACGGATAACTTTAATTTGCAACATATTTTCTTCAGAAGCAAGTCAGTTACCTAATGATATCGCTATGGAACCACATGTCGTTTCACTACATAAAACATCAAAGATCATCAGAAATGTATATTTAATGAAATAGATTTCACAGGGGGTTCGTACTTTTTAAATTATAAAGCTCATGCTGATAAAGAACTTTTTTGATAAAGAGTTAACAAATTATAAACTTACCTTAACCGTGCGATCAATCTGTCCCAGAAAGAATGTTAGTAATGCAACAATCATGAAATTGACTCCACCAGCAAAATCAGTAAGCTTATCCAAAGCAAATACAGAATTTATAATAAAGAATATAATTTGCATTGCAACAGTAACAATTGCACTAATTGCAAAATGATCAACATCTAAAATATGTACTGCCATTTTTAATTAGACTAATTAATTTAACATGAATACTAAATTTCTTGTCTTAAATTGTTATGCAATTGGAAATTATTTTCAAAAATGTTTTCACTTTATAAATAACAATAACATTTAAGTTTGCTCTTGCTTTTCCAGCTAACACATAAATATTTCATTTTTATGGAAAAATTTTGTTTTCCTATCAAACTTTTGACATATGTTTGCTTGTTTTAGTTTTTAATTATTTCAATTTTCAATTAACTCATCAAAACCACAAACTCACTTTAAAATTTTCTTTTTTTTCGTGATGTTTCTCAACAAAAAAAAAATCTTTTATCCTTCTCAAGGATCTCGGACACTAGCCAAGGAGCTTTTGAAATCGTTTTGTATGTGAAAAAAAAATTTTCTTTAAGAAAACTTGTTTTAATTGGTATTAATTTTTCTTTCAAGTGAAATTAATTAAAGTAATTTCTTTGAACACAAAATATGGTTCTCGTATTAATTTGAGATAAATTTAAAAAGCCTAGAATTTAAGGACACCATTTAGTTAAAAGAAACACTATTAACACGTTCGTTTTCGAGTTTCTTAACTTTGAAAGTTTGGTACAAGCACAAAATTGTGGACGAAACTGGACTCAATTTGAGATAAAACAAAACAGTCTGGTGTCCTTTTGAAATGAGAACGAACAGAAACTGGAGAATAGGCGCATCCTTGCATCGAAATGTGAATCGTATTCTTATCACTTCGGTTTAAGTTAAGTTTCTATGTATATCTAAAGTTTGTATCTTGTATAATCAACACATAAGAACGTTTGTAATATACTCTTATACACATGGATTTTCATTTTATACAGTATTTATTTACATTTTTCTATATTTACGCTACGCATTCACAGTTTTGTGTAGACACAGTCCATAGATACAGAATTTTCCAAGCTCGAAGCAGAAAAGTTCAGGTGGGATGCTGTCTTATATTATATTTTAACTAATGCTTTTCCAATAAAACTACTTGTGAATGTTGAAAAAAGTCATTGATAAACTCTTAATTAAACCTATTAACTATTTTGATAACTACACTAATTAAGATCTTAAGTAAATTCACTTGTGATTCAGAACAAGATAGGCCACTTTTCGTTATAGGCGACACTGTAAATATGCTATTAACTTCGAAATGATTGTTGAATATTCATTTCGTGATTCTTATTTAATTTTCACAATAAAATTGATAAAATCTTCACTGAAGACACCGGAAACGGAAATAGTAAATTACTTTCGTCAGAATCCATTTTAGCGTTCTTTACCGCCACGAACGAGTACTATCGATGAACTATTTTATGTTCTTAAGTAAATTTTCCACATTTTCTATTTTATCGAATGAGTTTTCCGGAACAAACTGTTGTTCTCCTTCCTCTTAATGGAAAATCTACCTGAAGTGAAACAAAAATATCTCACATAGACGGAGAAAGCTTGACCGTATGTTGGGAAAATGCATTTTCCATTTGTGTTTTCCCCACTGCTGAATGTGTATTCGAATTTTCACATGAATTGGGGAAAAGTTTTCCTTGAAACAGATATCAAATTGAATTGATAAAATTTACATATATTCATGGGAAATGTAACAGGTACATTGCATGTGTAATTGAACGAGTGTTTAGAATTAGAAATTACTTGAAATTCAGTAGTTAGTGATGGAAATTTTAATGAAGTGTGTGAAGAAGCAAATACATGGATATTTTAAGATTTTTTTCCAATAGAAAACGTACAATTTTCCTCGAATTTAATCAAAATTAGGAAAATTAATTGAAACGAGAACGCACCCTGGTCGTTGACAATTGAGAAGATTAAGGAAACTTCCGAATTCAATTGTTTTAGATGGAAAATCTTAATTTTATGTTAAATGTGGTTAAATCACATGAAGTCTTTGTTGATTTAATATTCTTAAAATGCAATTTTCATTCCGTGATTCGAATTAATAGAGGAAATGGTTATTAAATAAAGCAAGCCTGAAACAATCGTTTTAAGAACCTGCTAACTCACTAGCGATATTAACATGGAAATTATGAAATCAATAACAATTTATGACGTCTTAATTTTACAATAATGCATATAAATATAAAATTTTAAATAAAATCAGGTAATTGTTTACATTTTCACTTCTAATCATAGTGCTGTTGTAGAGCTTTCATACCAAAAATTTTATACCATTTCAAATTGTACATTTACAGGGTTTACGCAGCTGTCACTTTATTTCGAGAAATGACAACAGCGTTTAATAGAATCTCGCGCAAAAGAAGTTGAGTCTTTCTTGTTATTTGTGGAAAACTATATTCAAAGTTTATTTTCGAAAATGGATCAAAGTCCTGGAAAAGGTGCTCTAGAGAAAATGCAAAGTCTGGATAATAAAGTGGTTGAATTTGTAAAGCCAGAGATACCAAGAAAGAGGAAGAAAATCAAAATTTTGACAGAAGAAAAGTACATCGAGGTTTGTGTATTTTGCAATGTAGATATTTGCGAATATGAACATATTTAAAATGATTCTTTTTGTAGGAGTTATCTAAAATCATACAAAGAGACTTTTTCCCGGATTTGGAAAAACTTAAAGCCCAGAATGACTACTTGGAGGCAGTGGAAAAAAATGACATGATAAAGTTGAGGGAAATTTATGCAAAATATAGTGGCAAAAGACCATCTAGACAGGCAGGAGGTAGTTATTTAGTTAATAACTTAGTATTACCAATAATCTCAATTGATGATCTCTTAGGACAAAGCCCTGCAACATTTGAGACTCCCGCTTCAGCGATTTCAAGTACTCCGCGCATCAAAACACCTTCGATGACAACACCGGTGGAAGATAGCGAAGATATTTCTTTGGACGTTGAGAAAGCTGAGCGAAATATAATTGCCAAACACACACTGGACTCGTTTCTTAGTTCTTACACAAGTGAAGACAACTACAGTTTTCAAGAGATCATCGATTTAGCTCAAGAAAAACTGCGCCAAAAGTTTTCAGTCCTGTATAATGCGGAAAAAGTGACACAGGATAGATTAACACAATCTTTAGCGCTACCCAGTATAGAACAGCAATTCGCAATTGAAGGGAATAAAGATGTAAGTAGTGGATAATAAATAACAACTGTGTTTTATATGAATTGATTTTTACAGATTGATACATGGAGATACAAAAATAAGAATTATATTATGTATATCCCAGACGGAGTTGATCTCACAAAAAACGAGCAAATGGATATGGCTAACCGTAAACGAGAAATTGTTTATGGTAACACTCGGCTGGAAGGAAATCCTTTCAACGAAACACAGAACAAAGAGACTATAAATGAACTAGCTAAATCACAAGCTAAAAATCAAAGTGGTAAAGTTGATGTAGACGGAAATTTACGGCAAGTCCTGCCAACGCCAAATCGAGGATTTGATTTTATCAAAACTCCATCACCAAGACCTGGAGAATTATGCAGTCCTCTGATGACGTGGGGAGAAATTGAAGGAACACCTTTTAGATTGGACGGTAGTGATACACCTGCTCGACCTTCAGCTGGTCCATCGTTTCGAATAAACGAGACGTCTCGACGGGAGGTAATTGCTCTTGAGTTAGCCGAAAAAGCAGCTGAGAGAATGCGAGGACAGAAGCAAAAAGCACTTGATACTGCCAGAAAAAATATTGGTTCGCCATATATACGATCATCGATTGAACGTCTTCAATCCATGTCACCTGCGGCAAAGAGACTTGCTTCAGTGAAGTTTGGACTAAACACATCTGCCATGACTCCAACTCCACGACGTTCGTCAGTTGCACGGCCAGGAAGCGCAGCTGCGTTCTCCAAAACTACACCATCTCCTCTCGTGCGGAAAAAGACACCAAGCGTTGCTCGTTCAGAAAAGAGTTTTAGTTCTCCATCATCACAAGCATCTGATTTAACAAATAATTTACTAAATATCCCAGCAAAACGATCTAAAGCACATGATTTCTTTTAACTGTCGAAGAGTATGAAATGAGTAAAGTTAAATGTTGATTGATTGTACATATATTATTACATATTTTTATACTGTTAAATAATAATTTTATATGTAGTTAAGAAATAAATTAAGAAAATCAAAGACTCAACTGCACATAATGTATTTTTTATTTCCAAAATTGTAAAAATCCTCGCATTTAAGCTTTCAAATAGTGTGTTACTGGTATCAGGAATGTATTAATCTATTCAGGGTACTAAAATTCACAAGAAAATAAATATCTAAATATCTAATACTTTAATTTTATTTTTGATCATTCTTACATCATAAGTTAATATAGTACACATTTAAGCCTAGTATTTTAAATTCTTTTTTGCCTATACTTTGTCGACAACGTCAGTTTCTATATTTTATGTTATATTACCTTTTGCTTAATTATTTTGAAATACAAAGTGTGTTTGGAACACATGCATGGTCATTTTTAATAGTCTTAGGGATGAGTTGAGTTACAAATGAAAATTTAAAGCATCTTCAATGTAATACGGTATAACAGGTCTATACTTTTCAATGAAATCTGTAATAATGCCACTAACTTTAGTCGGATCATTTAAATGAACATGATGAGTTCCTTCAACTTGATGAGATTCAAAGTTTACATTTTGATTCATTACTTCAAGTATCTCATCGAAATATTTCTTGTCTTCGTAATAAGGTGAACGTGATGATTTGATGAACAAATATGGAGTTTGTATGTTAGAAGCTAGTTTTATGTTGAGCTCTTGTGTGAAAGATTCTTTGCCAAAGTTTTTCGATGAAAATTTATTTATCAAATTGAATTTTCCTGGATATTTCTTAGACATGGTTGTATTTCGCGCCAAAAGATACAAACAACTATTTTTGGTTATTGATCCAAATGTTCCCAGGTGTAGTTTTGCGACTAATTCCTCGTAGGAGTAACTGGGTTCTTCGTCAATTTCATGTATATTCTCATCAGACATAGTAGCGACATTCATTCTACTTGACATCAAAGTTAGTGCTGAATCAGATTCTGTAATATGCGGTTTCAATGCATCTAATGCAATCACCATATCAACTTTTGTAGGAAACATCCCCGCGAAAACAAAACTACTAATTGACCCCATAGAGTGTGCCATAAGTGAAATTTTGTCCCACTGGAAGTAGTTAATCAAAGAGTTCAACATGTGAATCATATCGAGAGAGTGGAATGCCATTCCATCTGGGATTTTGGGCGAATATCCATGACCGGGCAAATCGATCGCTAGCACGCTTATATAACTTGGTAAAAGCGGTATCAATTTATCGAAACTCCCAGCATTGTCCTGCCAACCATGTACTGCAACTATTGGACGAATTTCACGGGGCCCCCACCATTTACCTGCTATAAACCCCCATGGGACTGGTACTCTTATTTCTGTACACTGAAATAGAAGTAAAGTATTTCAGTTTGATTCAATAGGGAGCTTCTATAGTTAACTTACCTGTAATGAAGTGTTGGAGTTCGTTTGTGCAGTCGTTTCCATTTCTAGTTTCATTTGGCTATAGTATTTATCTGTAAACAAAGTTTACCATGTAATTAAACACTTTAAAATTTCGAATCTAGTAAACATATAATTATTTGGCAGTAAATACAATTGTTTATTTTCATAAAAAGAAAATTTTAGTATTTTGTTTGAATTTTCATTAACTATATTTATTGTGATGGAAAAATATTTCACTCCACTTGATAGCACTGAAAGTCCTTGTGACGACCCATTTCAAATTGCAACGTGGCAACAACCTGACTACTCATATGTATTAAAAGATACAATAAAGCCTCCGGACAAAACCAAGAGAAGCTATAAGAAACACCTAAATTTTCGTCTTGAGCCTTTTGCAACTGGCTGTGAAACTGTGAAATCGTTTAAGAAGATAGTTAAAACAAAATGTTATCTTCATGATAAATACGAGGAATGTGTTAAAAGCAGGAGAACAATCGATCAGCTGCGAAGACATGGTGACGCGCGGGAAGATCTTGCAAGATATAAGGAGGATAAAAGCAAATGCATCCATGCATTTGGAGATGGCCGAATACGTCGCAAAATGAGTTTGATCAAATTTGATAGCCCGATTTTGACCGCTGACGTCCGGCCGAAGCTAGCTAGTCCTTCTCCAAGCGTGACTTATACTCCTATCAACAAATTAGTAGGTATTGTGTATAGTGAGTTTCAGACAATTGCATTCCATCCTACAGCTTAGGTTGAAAAGGCTACGAAGTGGGAACTTTATCAATGAAAGTAGAACTGAATTTGAATCTCATCATGCGGTTGAAGATAATCTCCATGAATTGAGCGATGAAATTCAAAAACCGCACAAATCGAACGATTCTGGTAATTGATTCAATCATTTGATATTTAATTAGCTAAATTTTTTATTTTGAAGAATCCAAGCAGAAATTATATGAAATAACATCGGATATAAAATTGTCATTCAAACCAGTGATCATGTTTGGTTCCAAATGTGTAAACAAAGATGATAGAATTAAGTAAGTACTTCAGACACGTCTTACATACGCCCATGAATAATGCTATTCTTGCAGTCCAAGACGACCTAAGGAAGTTTCTTGTATATTTACTGCATTCTGCTACTCGTACGCGGTATCTGAACTAGATTGGAATGAAAAGTCAATTGACGAAATTGTAGAAATTGGAGAAAAACTCTACGAACATTCTACGACGTGTAGCTATGAAACAGAAGGATGCGATTTTGATATTATTCCACATGTCTGTGTTCATGATATCAACATAACAGCTAGAATATTACCAACATCGAAATGCGGACTCTTGAACTCTCCATCTGGGAATGTTTACGAATCTCTGGCTAACATTTTTGAGGATTGCGAATACCGTAAATGTATGCTTCAGTGTGAAGATTTGTTCGTCCTTTTGTGGAAAAGATGCAAGAAGTTTTATATATTTGATCCCAGCGGCAGAAGAAACGATTGTCAGAGAAGTGTTGGTGAAGACGAGAAAGCCGCTTTGATCAGTGTGAAATATATTGAACATTTGATTCACATCGTAGTCAATTTAAGTGGTCTTGGAGAAGACAGCTTTTTCAAGCTATATGAACTAAAACTGGAGGATATCGGTGGTCCGTCTGTAGAAATTACACCGATAAAGCAAAAGAAAGCTCACAGGAATTATCAAATTGTCAACGATCATTATGCTATAATCCGTGGATCCATTGGCTTGACTTCGCCAAACCTTTCGAGTTTGAATCCTTCGTTGATGACAAGTTATATTGCCCTAATTTATGGCCAGATCGAATCAGCCAGATATTGGACGAAACAACTGATAGATCAACTTGTTAAATTTACTTTACCCCTTTTCGTGAAATATACTGTGGAAAAAGGAATTAAAAATATGCTACCGAAACACCTACCAGAACAGATGAAAATTGGAAATTACTTTTCAGTTTGTGAATTCACTTTCTTTTACATAAGTGCACATGTTTACCAGTGTGAATCTTATGAGATGTCACCTCTAACATCAGCTTTAACAAATTTTTTCAAAATTCACACCACAGGCTTGATTCAGATAGACAAATCAGCTTTGTCCCTTTGGCATGACGGCAAGTTCTACTACGCTTTTGATCCCTTCAAGAGGAGTGCAAATGGAAGCGTTCTTAAGGACGACGATGAAGGAGCCGCTTGCCTTCAAATTCATTTGAATGTGCAATCTTTGTGTCGAATGATTTACTCCATCGCGTCTGAAGTAAAATTCGAAGGAAATTTCTTTATTCATACAATAGTCGTTAAAAAAATAGAAACCCATCCAACAAATTTACGGGATCGCCAATCCAATCAACACTTCCCTTTGGCAATACAGTTTCCAGTTGATTGTGAAGAAATCTTCTGTCCTAAAGAACGGATTGTTTGCGAGGAAACTCCAGAAGTTTTTCCACCTAAAGGAACAATTCCTCAGAAGTGTTTATCTTTGTTGAGCGTTAGTCCTTGCGCTCGAACATGTTCGGAGAGTGATGTATATGAGGCAGAACGAAAAAAGAAACGAACGAAGAAAAAAATTGACCGTTTGGTGGATGCCCAAGAAAGTTTACCGTCTTTGAGCTCATTTCTAAGGTTTCCTGGATTCACCCCTTACGAAGTAGCCCATTCTGTTCTTCTTTCGATTGTTGAAGGTGTCGTAAATAACTGCGTGCCTGATGTATCCTCGAAGAAGGAAAATGAGAAAATTGTTACCATTGCTCGGATGCATCCTGTGGATTCTAATCAAGATCACGTAAGCCAAACCAAAAAATCCCTCAACGCTACTGAACGCTTACAAATGTTTGAGAAACCGGAAAACTACTATAAAGTTCTCACTTTAGAAGAGGAGTTGAAGCTTCCAAGCAACTTCCAGTGTCTTCCTGATGGAAGCTGGATTATACTTGGGAAACATCGTTTGACGTTTTCTCAGGATATTTCTCACATCCTTGGCATACTGTCTTCAATGATGGCCATAGTTTTATCAAAGAAATACAAAATTTCCACTTGGTCAGATAATTTGGTGGACTACAATATTGAGTTGGCTGAAAAATTGAGTCAATTACCCGATATGAACAACATGAACCGCGTGATAAACTGGTTACTAAACGAGAGCTTACCCGATCTACATTTGGGAACTAAAGCTTATAAGGTTTCTTTGAAAAAACTAAGATCTGGTAGATTTACCAACTTACTCTCTGTTATGCGAAACGTACTCGAGGATGTAGATAGTGTCTTGATATTAATGAACTCCTTCGCTTGCAGCCTCTTGAAGAAAAATAATTTTTATTACCTTTTTGTAGGATATCCTTGCGACAGAATTGGATTCAGACAGAAAGAATACGATGAAACTGGTAATCCCTGTCTTATTAGATTTATGAAGCTCCAAGATGTTATAAGAAGAATTGATTCAAATCGTGGTGGTTGTGATGATGACCAGAGTATTGTCGTTATGGAAGTATGTGCTGAAGAAGTAAGGACATCAGATAATGCTGAATTCGTTGAGAGATCACCATCTCAGGAGGAAGAAATTTATCAGAAAGAATTACGCGAGTTAAAATCTCAAAAAACAAGTGTTTCTGATAAAAGCAAACCAATCGCTGAAAACCAGGGATTAGATTATAGAAAAGATGAAGGCCAGACAGAAGATTCAACAACCAGCAGTGAACATGAAGCTGGACCTGATAAGTTGGAAGTAGAAGAAGTCCCATTCAAGCATATTCCTAAGCTGCATTCACCGCTTATCAAAGAACAAATAGTTCCACCTGCGAGCAAAGAATCGTCTGATTTTGGTTACAAGTTAATAGAGGATGATTGCTTGTTCAAAATTCAAGGAACGTGTGGTTTAGAAAATGTAGAATCAACTAATGGAAGTGAGATTCGTCCATGTTACTTCGTGTCAATCTACGCGATAATGTTGGCGCTTCACCAACCGATTTACAAGTGGAACTATAGAAATGTTGACATTTGTATTGAAAAAGGGAAAGAGCTCATTGCAGAGATTGGTACTAAAAAATTACCCTCAGCCAGAACTATACAAAATCTTTTAGTGGATAATTTCGTCCTCGATATTCTTGTGAAGCCATTTGAAATCGACGAGCTCGGGAAAAGAGCTCCTTTGATGGTAGCTCTAGCAAAAATTATCCAGACAAAAATGTTCTTCATCATACAGTTCATGGGTATGTCATTTGCAGTGTACCACGACCAATATTATCACTTGTTTGATCCCTACCCATCCTTGGACACTCTTGATAAAACCACGGATTCCAAACAGCCAGAAAAATCCTGTCAACAATCTGTTCAGACATACAAAGATAAGAATACCGCGTCCTGGATCTTATTTGAACGAGACGAAGCCATGCTTGAGTACATGAAACAGAAAGTAAAGCCACCTGAGCGGAAATCCGACTTCAAGCTGTATATCATCAACATTTTGTCCCACAAAAAGGCTACCAGGCGATCTCGTTTAGTCAACGTTCTTACTAAGCCAATGGAAAGTAATTTACCAGCATTGCATTCGGAAGAAGATAAACATATATTCCCAGAAGAAATAAAATGGCTGGATTTGCATCCACAATATGCTCCTTGGAGTAGAATAGCAGCAACGAATCTAGGAAACCAACAACGAGGACTCCCACACTCCAAATGGAAAGAGTTTGATATAGAAATACCAGGGAACTTGTACTCCCTATGGGGACACATTCACCCCAAAGCATCCGTCTTCAAGGAATACGCCGGCAAGCAGTACTTGGCAGTGAATGTCATCGCATGTTGTATGGCAAACTTATATCATCTTCCAGATTGGAACAGCACAGTTATTGACTCCATCGTAGTATATGGAGACAAGTACTTCCGTGAGAGCATCTCGGATATCAAACAGAAAAACTATGAAGTTTCATTAGAAGTTCTTAACACAGAGTACAAGATGAACCACTTCAACTTCAAGATCCATTTAGAAAGTGTGGCATACGGGCTTTTGTACAACACTACGAAAAACGAATTGAATCTAAGTAAAGCCCTGAAATACTTTTTTAGCTACTTCCAAAGTGGAATCCTTCAGTGTTTTGGCAAATCCCTGACTTTTGGAAGACGCGGCGGACATTTTTTCATGTTCGATTGCCAAAGCTATGGGGATCCACTGTTTCCTGTCAATCAAGGTTCAGCATATGTGTTATATTGTACAACTATTCAAAGATTGCTTCAATGCATTGTTATAACTCTAAATGTTAAATATCACAACATCGAATTTGTTTTGTATAATGTTGATGTTGATGTTCAAAATGAAAAATGAAAGAGTGATAACTGAATTGATTGAATAAAGATATATGAACAAAACTTATCCTGATACTTACACAACAATAATTTGAATATTAATTAATTTCAACACTTCAAATTTTTGAAATAGCACTTCACTTTATAATAACTTAAACTTGAAATAAATTTAAACAATATATTAGTGGAACACCACTTGAGATGTTATTCGCTAAAGAACAATTTTAAAACTGCGATATTGTCTGTAAAAGTGTCTGGAATATATATAATAACTAAAGTCAACATGAGATTTCATAGGACTTTTTCTAAATACTCAAAGTAACTAATTACAGCATCTTAACGTTTCTTTTAGCCAGGTAGACAATGAGGAAATGCATTGAAGTCAGGTAAAAAAATCAAAACAAAAGATAAAAGTTCTCATATTTAATAGAAATTTTCAAAAAATTCATTACACCAATAAAAATAATCCGTAAACTTGATGGAATGAACCGAAAGGCGTGACAGGATATAAAATAATGTTGAACATATTGTTTAATTTTTACAAGGAATTTTTTCGATTAATTTGAATTGCCATTTAATTTTTATCTTCTCTGAAATGTTGCTTGTCCTTTTGGTTGGATTGGTTGTGCTCCTGGCTGTTGTTGTATTGGCCCTTGAGGTACTCCCACCTGCGTTTCAACACTCTAAATAATTAATTACAATTAACAATAATTAATTACATTTAACATCGAGTTCATTTGCTTACCGTGTATGGATCCCATTCGAAGAAGGGATTTATAGATATGTAAATAATGTGTGCCATAAACAAAATCAGGAACAGTCCAAAACAATTAACCATGAGCGCTTCTGATGGCAACCAAGGATAGTTGTGTCTAATATAGTAATCGTTTGAAGAAGAATTAGTTTTCCATGTAGATACACTTACATTGAAAATTTAGCTTTCTGGTCTATCCCAATCACTGATACTATAGTGGATAGGATGAACGTTAAAATGCCAAAGAAAACATGAAAGGCAGCATAATTTTCCCGACCACGTTTATCTACAACTCTACAAACAAAAACTGCTCCGCCTGCAATGAACTGCAAGGAGAAACTATATGAATAAATTAACAAACAACGGAGGTATGTAGATTACTTGACACAGGAAGAGAATAGCTAACATCATTCCCAACCACGAGTGTAAGCTGAAGAGGTGCACCCGATTCCCAATGTACCGCGATTGGAAGGCACAGTACAATCCGATGCTCATGATAATTACTGCTGAAGCCTGAACAAACATATGGACATACTTGATACAATCAAATGTGCGGAATGTCGTGGCACCACGCTTTTTCGGCATAAGCAATCGGTATGCAATGATACCTGCAAATAAGAGCTCCAGAAATCACTTATTATTCATAATACCATTATAACGAAATACCATTTCCACAAAGGAAAACAGAGCCTATTGGCATCAGAAAGACATGCCAATTTATCATTTTGTCTGCGTTTTCCCATCCAACACCCCCGAAGGACTTGTTCACTAGCATTAGTAACAACACTATGCATATAACAGCGTATAACTCTGCCAATAGTGTCATCCAGTAGAGGAAGTTTTTCGCACTTACATTTGGTGGTAACATTTTGATCCTCTTCAAGTCTCAACACTTTTAATTCTATAAGAAATGCTGACGTAAAAATAACTAAAATATAAATTATTATTTTTAAATAGTTATATGTTTAGCAAACAATTTGAAATGCATTAACAATGTTCAAAAAATTATTAGAGCAAAACTTACAATAGCCTTTCTCGTTAGAATTTGATTTAACTACATCATTACTCAATACTGAAAATCATAGCTTGCTTTGAAAACTATTTCAATTCGACAACCTTGTTAGCACAAAGTAATTAATCAATGAAACAGAATAAATGATTTTCAAATGAAAAACTTGTAGCCATTCACAGAATATAGGTATGTTTACATATGTTTATTTTATTTAAAATACAATAATATTTTTATATCAATTACAATAAATATTTTCCTTTTTTCTTACATATAGTATAGAGATTTCGTTAAAGACTTTCTTTAAAGATTTAGCATAATGCGTATATGTATATGTGTATGTATATAAAGCGTATATAAACAAATTTTTAACGTAATAGTTGTAATTTTAAAAATTAGGAACAAACATTTTTCATAACATGGTAAGAAACAAATATAAAAATATATACTTATGTTTAGTAACTGAATTTGTGCTACAAGTATTTTGTTATAAAGAATACATATTAGTGTACATTTTAGTAATAATTAATCATTATTAATTGATATTGAGCATCCATTAATCGTTTTTATTTCATTCGTTAGCACCTGTAAGTAAGATCGTGTCTTCCGGAAGGGGTCGTCGCTTATATTCTGGCTCTGTTGCTAAGTAAACTACAAGCCCTCCGAACACAACCAACAGTATTCCCATACAATTGACCATTAGACCAGCGTTAGGAAGATCAGTGATATCCTTACTGAAATTGTAATGTACATATATTTAAGTTGAACTCTTGGAAGTTGAAAGTACTGCTTTATTGCTCACATTGAGAAAAATGCCTTTTCCGATAGTCCGAGTAGACACGAGGCTATAGATAATACAAATCCGAACAGTCCAAAGAAGGTATGCACTGGCATATAGGTTTCCTTATATGCCTGCTTCATGCCTGGCACCAGATATGATATGAAACCTCCTACCCATTGGCAAGCGAACAGCACAACAGCTGATAGTCCTAGCCAGGAATGCAGGGAGTATAAATTCGGTTTTGGAGGCTTGGACAAGTTATGGAAGTCGAAAACAGCAACCAAAGCTATCACAACTAGGATGAATGCTGTAAAGTGTGTGAACGCGTGAATTAGTTTCAATTTCTTCTTCCTTGCTCTTCGAAGTCCACGATACGTTAGAATCGCTATTAGGAAACACCTTCTTACTGAGGCACTGAAGTTTATATCCCGCAAAAATTACCATTCCCATATAGTAATACAAGTCCAACGGTCATTAGAAGTGGATGCCAGTTGAATTGTTGCTCTGGGTTATCTTTCCATCCGAATCCGTTCAAATGGATGCCAATCCAGCTGGCCATCATGATCACCAGAGTAGCCCCAGTCATCTGCGCTATTAAATACAGCACGCGAAAGTGACCAAGTGATACATTACTAAGTTCTTCCATGTTCTTGGAATGCTCTGGAAAAATACAAGCAGAGTATTTGTATCGAGAAATTGATATTATATTTCATAATATTAATGCGAACAAAATATCCTAAATTATGAAACCCACAATTTTATCTAAATATCAAATAACAATTATCCTTGAATCAATAGTATGGCGAAGGTTTCGGTTCTTTGGGCAAAGGAATTAATTAAGATTTTCAATTATTTCCAGTAATTATCTGGATGACAATATCTTTATTTTTATTGTTTGTCTCAAGAACACAATGAGACCTAGACCCAGTGACATACATAGTTTATATAAGGAAGTAAATAATGTTTTAAAATAATTCGGTTTATATGGGTAAATTTACAATTTTACAAAAGCTACCAAACAAAAGACTCTGTGAAAATAATGACATATTTCCATATAATTTCAACTTAAACAAGATGAAGTCGGTAAAAAAGAATTCTTCATCTTAAAGTTGCAGAATGTAACTGAACTTCATCACAGATAAATTAATACATAACAGATGATGATTTTCAGAATGCCTGACTTTTGACTTTTATTACTTTAGCAACTTAAGGCGTTTAATATGCAAATGAATCCTGGAGCAACGCCCTTCCACTGAAATTCTCGTTATACGACATAAGGTTTAACTCAAACATTATCCCTTAACATGTAACTTCTAAAAGTAATAACCCACATCTGATTTTAGGAACAGCTCGAATCTTGAAACAATTACATATGGCAAGGTTTTCACTAGCAGCGGTCATAAAACCATGTTCTACTGTAGAAAGTACAGCAAAAAGCTTGAAAATTTGTTAAAAATTATTACAGTCGTTCTGCCTGAATTCACTAAAAACAATAAAGCGTGTAAATTTTTTTGTTTTTGCTGTTCTAATTACCGTAATTAAACCTTTCACAAGTTG
This sequence comes from Chrysops caecutiens, assembly GCA_963971475.1. NCBI lineage: Eukaryota > Metazoa > Arthropoda > Insecta > Diptera > Tabanidae > Chrysops > Chrysops caecutiens. Next base: position 75,324,076 of record OZ020568.1, read on the forward strand.
AAACAGGTGAGTAAATTTAGGTGTACTGAAAGATAATTAACCTGTATTAAAAAATTACTAATTCCAGATTTTGGAATTAAAGCTACAAATTGTGTTTATGTATTGTACTTTCATTTAAACAAGTTCAAAGCCAAATCAAATAAAAGTTTTGTTACATTTATTCTCGGTATTTTTCAATTTGATCAATTGGCTTGAAAACAAAGAATTTCTTTGTACACATTCACTTTTGTATAAAAATATAAAATTCAAAGCTTGAATGAATCTTCACGATAATTGTGATTAAATTTAGCTAAATGACTTGAATGCAACAAGCACCGGATATGAAAAACACATTTTTCGCACAATTTGTTACAGGTTTCGGGGAAAGTCCGAGTAAACTTGCGGATTAATTCTGTTTAGAATCAACAGGAAAGCGCGATAACCCAATGGGGACTGTAAACTTACTGAAATTGATTCAAAATTTCGGGGCACCGAACCGGCAGCTGGCACTCGGAGTCTACCTTTACAAATTCGGAAGTGAGAATATTGAGAGGTAAACTTTCGCGATTTTTTTATTGTTTCTTGTTCGACTTTTTGGTATTTTTTTTTTATCTCAAACTTATTGTTGCTTCTATTAGCTCGTTTATTAGAGCTTCACTACCAACCAAACCACAAGAAATTCCCGGACTTGTTGCTGCAATTTTATTATGCGCACTGCAAAATTTAAGCTGTTGTCAGTCGGTTATCAGCTTTTATCTGTTTCAAAATGTTATCGTCGCGTCCAAGCAAGTCTTGTTTGTCGAACTTTTGCATTTGTACAAAAATATTTCTATATTCTGACTTCTCTATAGAGGAACCAAGAATCCTAAATCATGCGCATGCATCTGCTTGAATTCTTTAAAGAGCAAATCGATAAATTCCAAGAGATGTAGGCGGATTTGCGAGCATCCACACTTAAAGAAGAGACTTCATGTAAACTTTAAAGTATGTACAAAGAATTTTCATTTTTAATGCATTCTACACACGTTATCACGTAAGTTGGTAACATCCTTTTGGATACGAATGATGTAACTCGAAAAGTTATCATATGTATTCTATGTATTGTATTCATAGTAACGTTGTTGGAACAAACAGCAACTATACCTAAGAATCGATATGATAAACAGCTCCAGCTGGTGTTATTGACGTCATGATAACATAACAACCTGTTGCTGAAAGGTAAGATATGCGATGCTAGTTTTCAATGAGGGTTGTTCAAAGCGGAACATGATAAATTATCAGCACACGATATGGAGGCAATTAAGGTTTTTTTACTTTTCTTTCGGGCTTTCCGCAATCGAACTTTAACTAAAAGAGAAATACGAAAAAGCTTAAGACTTCACATCAGTTAACACGAAATGATACAATGGTCCCAACAAAATACTATGTATTTTCATGCTTTTCTTTTCTCTTAACACAAAAAGGAAATCGCTTAACACGAAATTATTTCCCTTCAGGGACGCACATTCCAGTGGTGAAATGAATAACAAAATGGACGACATCAAACAATTTGTTGACAATTGATGGTCAAAAACACAATGCAAAAAAATATCAAATTATTTTCCAAAAACTCTTGTGAATGTTTTCATATCATTGATTTTTAGTAAATACATATAAATATATACATATCTATGCAAATAAAATGTATTCTAATAAACTTGATTTTGTTGAATATATGTTTTTTGTAATATTCTTTAACGCGAAAATATATTTCAGTCCCCTCAGTTTCATGTTAAGCGGTTTTCACTGTATATTCAGTGATTCAGATTTTTATTATTATTTTCTGCAAAGAGAATTGTTTTATCATATAAAGTATGTTTGCAAAATAGAAGTAGAACTTAAAAGCTCTGTCCGCATCATGTATCCATTTGGTAATTTTAGAAGAATGTCATTGTTTCTACTTGGTTAGATAATTGATTAAACAATTAAAGCTCATAAATAATTATGTCTGATCTATAGAAATTGAAAATATACTTTTCAAAATGATCAACGGAAAAGTGGGAAATTCACCATCCAGAGTGGTGAAAACTGTACTGTCAATCTGGTGCATCTAGATTCTCACAGATGGCACGTACAACACATTTACATGTGTTCTAATGTCAAAATTTTTAGTTTCCAATTTTCATAAACATTTCGGTATATTGTCACGAGTTGTTTTAAATTGTTTTTATTTTTCTCATGATTTAGAATTAGTTTTCTAACTTGTTTTCAATATGATGTCCAATTTAGTATTGACCCAACAAAAGTTTGTGCTTTTAGTTGGTCAGTAGCAAAGAGTTTGAAAAACAATTCGTCAAAATAACAAAAGAATTTTTCGTAGATAAAATTGGAATTGAATGTGATTCGGAGCATATTATAAAAACATGGTTAGCAGAACACAGTCGTACTTCGTATCGCATTTTTCCCGAAACAAAACAAAAGGAAATTGATTTTACAATAAAATCTAAACCAGATGACTTCCCGAACTTAACAAGTCCAACTGACATTATACTGCAGCCACTTTCGAAGTTGCTCTTAACCTATAATGCCTCGTCCGTCTTCAAGCTTGTTAATAAATTGAAGAAAAATCAAAATGTGAAGCAAATGTTTCTGTGGGCTACACCAAAAAATGTGTCAGAGCACTTTGTTGTGCCTTTTCTACAGTACATGTCAGACATGATAGTAACATTTTCAGATTGCAATAACGTATCAATTCTCGTTCGCAAGGCTGGCGGACTGGTTTCCAATAAGGTTTGAAATTACATTCCGTTTTCTACTTTCATGAAGTTTTTCAATTGATGTTATATTCAGAATTACAGTTTAAATGTACAAAATGGAATTTTCAAAATAAAAGAAGTTAAGAAAGGGCAACAAGTTAAACAAGAAACCGCAGTGAATCCTGAGAGCTTGGGAACATTTAAAATTAATCTAGAGGAAGAAGAATTAATTGCACGGAATGCCTTGAAATTGCCATATGAACGGTGTGTTGAAAATTTTAAACATAACATGTAAAATAATACTAGACTTTATTTTAACAGAGCTTCAACTAAAGAAGGAAATATTATATACACTCCGGATGCAGATGATGATTTCGATGAGGAAGATCCTGATGAGGATTTATACATTTAGCACGAGACGTTAATTCTTATCATTCGAACTAGGTTCACCGTATTCTAAGTTTTATTTAGCAAATTTAATGTAAATAGCGACAAAGCACAAAATCTAATTATGTTACTAAAAAATACAAGTTTTTATCCAAAAAATTATTTTCATTTTAACCTGCCACAAAACAAGTTTTACGTGAAGTCAGTTTCTGATCCAGAGTCCTACGTTCAATTCATTTAAAGGATAGGTTATTCCTTATATATCTTGATAGCTGCTACATGTAGCCATCTCTTTATCGTTGTTTTTCTGAAATTCTTTATAAAAATACAAAACAAGTAATTTTTATTTACTTTGAAATACTTTTATTGAAGTAATCTGGTAAAAAAAATCCATCTTATGAGAATCAGTTGAAACATTTAAAAATGTGCCCAGTAGAAAATAAAATACGTATTGAGTGCATTTAAGAAAAACATGTATAGATAAAAATTGTTCGATTGAGATTGAGAATTGCTCTTGTTTTAAAACATGAGAAGTTATTATATATACATTGATTAAAAATTTAACTTTTTACAGAATAAATTAAAAACTATGCGCAAAATTGAGCACATTACCATATTCGTGCTGTTTTTGTTTATTAAATGATTTATTTATTTTTGTTATCACAATTTCTTATGGCTTTTTATTCATTTGCTTCTGGTAATATTTAGATTTTTGGTCGTTTAAAAAAATGAATACTTTTAATGAAAACAAAAGAAATATCTTCGTTATTTTACATTATTTTCTTTAAATATTCATTAACTGGACGACAGTAAAAAAATACACTTATAAGAATGTCTTACATTAATTTTTTTTAAACTATGTTTATATTTGGAAATCTTTCTGATTAGCTAAATGCTACTTTCATTTGTTTTCCTTATTATTTTTTTAAATGCAAACATTTATTTAATTATATTTACATATAAATATAGTATAAATTTAATTATTTTTTTCACGATTTTGTTGTAATAGATATTTTCGTACTGTAATTTAATAAAAATTCTTTGCTGTGCCAGTCAAGCTCTTTAAAATATTGCTTTATTATAAATTTTCAGATGAAAAATGATATCTAACTCGACTAGAATTGCATTCACTAACGTTAATCATTAAAAATTTACAAAAAATTAATGAAATTTTCAGCCTTGTGTTTAAATGTTTTTTGTTACATAATTATTATACTTTTCGTTTGAATTTTTGATAAATAGTGACTTTAATATTAGAATAATAGAACTATAAACGAGGTGAATTTTTGAAAAACTAAATTATTTTTGATTGTTATTTAACTTATAATTAATGAGAAAGCCCTCGCTTTTATTGTTCTTAATGTTGTAATGCGATTAAGAACGGTCGACATTATATTGAGTTACAATTACATTTAAAAACCAAATACGAAACAATTTTTAATACTTTTAAACACGCTGAACGAAACGAAATGGCACGAAATGAATTTTTGATCCATTGATTACTGTGCATTGAACGTAAAAACTTAAATAAAAATTATTACTTTAAAGTAATAATAAAATTTTATAACTTAAATTGATATATAATAAAATATTTGGCTAAATGGAAGAATCACTGTCACAAAGATTTGAGAAGTTATCTTCGGTCGAGCAATGCATTAATATTACTTTTTGGATCAGGTGCATATGAGCTCCAACTTGTATCATAACATGAGACTAAATTCGTTTCACTGCTGTGACTTTGATTCACAATACAAGTTTCACGAATAAAAAAGAATTTTGTAACAAGATTGTCAATCCAAGAATAAAGACTTGTGCCATAACGCTTAGCGTTATTTTCTGAGCGAGCTTTTAATAATGATATTTCATTTGGTAGCGGCAAGAATTGTTGCCACTTTGATGGATATGATATTTCATATTTTGTACCTAAGTTAATGATTTCACTTCGAGATTTTTTGATGGGTTTGTTGTCCTCGAAGCTCAATGGTGTTATTAGAAATTTTGATTGAGCAAATAAATTTGTTTTTCCTATTAATTTTGCTGTCCAAACACCAGGTGTTATTGGAGTTCGCAAATTTGCTTTTGAGAAACTCATTGAATCAGTTTGACTGTCTTCAACATGAATTTCGTTGTAATCTTGAAGTGTTCCTGTAGGATCTATCCAGAGAACGGTCAAATTGTAGGAGTGGTTTTCTGCTTGTGGGGAGCCTAAAAATCGAAATGCTAATACTACATCCGTAAACGGACCGAGAAATTTCGCAAAATTTCTGGAAATTTGCTCCTTTTGGTCATATTCCGAACTGACTTCAAAATTTCTAATACGTTTTGCGAAATTTAGATTCCTTGCCGTTTGCCATGTTTGACTTGGGCGAATACGAGTTTCAAGTTCGTACACTCCAGTGGTGAATTTAGCTTCATACTTCAATATAAATCCCTTGTACTCATCATTCAACTTGTAGTTTGTAATTTCTTTAAGACGTTGCGGTTCGAAATTCGTAATTACACCATTTGCTCTTATTAAACTGTGCGCAATTGTCAGAACTGCATCATCGGGTGAAGGACCTTTGTCTTCGTAATGAAAGACATTCTGCCAGTAACTATTCAAGTTGGCGTATTCGTTTGTGTATGGACCAAAGAGCCATTCCTCCAACTGGAGTATTACAGCTTGATTTATGATTGGTTCAAATTTTCTAGCGAAGAATAATAATTTCGGCTCTGTTCCTTGCAGCCGAGGCCAATCATCAGGTTTGAAATCATTTGGACTGCAACCACACCAGTCTACAACATGTTTGTACTGACATTTACAGCCTAAACGTCTTTTCCAATTTGTCACATGCAAATTATTGTCCACATATGTATTACAAAATTTGGAGTTCCTAAGAACAGTGTGAAAGAACGATTCAGCCGGCAGGAGTGTATGTTGGAAAATAATCAGCAGACCTTTTAGTAAATCATCGTTCTCAGGTTCGGTAACATATTTGACAAAATCCTTTGATAGTGCAACCCAATCACTTCCTCCATCTATTTGAATGCCACCTGGAAGTTCCCGATCACCAATTCGCCACATGTGAGTATCACATTCAACGAAAGTCTTATCCAGTCCTTGTTTCTGTATAAATCTCTGTGTTTCACGTCCATGACTCTTGACAAAATTTCTGTTTTTATTAGCTGTTAAAAAATCTACTAGTTTGTCATTTGTTTTCACTGGGAAATCACTTTCGCTTAAATTTATAACAAAATCCCATTCCCATTTCGATGTTAACAAATCTTTCATACAGTGCAGTAACATCGTGAGTAGGGACGCTCCACCCCATATTGTTGAAAATCGTTTTCTTGCTAATTTGATATTAGGAAATGTGTTTTCCAATTTTAGCAGTTCACGAAAGAGATAATCCTGGCGCTGAAATTTTCCAATTGTGTTAAAACCATAAGAAATAATTATAAGTGATCAGTGATTTCTAGATTTATTTTACTTACCGAATCGATATGAATGTAGAAAAAGTGATTTGGAGAATAAAGTGCTTTAATTAATCGATGAACTTGGCGCAATGCACGACCATTGAGTGTAAGTAAAAATGCGATACGAACGCGTTTAGCTTCTGATTTGGGTATGGTTTCAGCAGTTTGGGCTGTAAATTCTATAAATTGGAAAGTCATTAATTTGTAATTGAGAATTTTTTATGAAAATTTTACTAGTTGTGCCAGTTTCGTAAATGTTTATACTGAAGTAGCCTCCACAAGCTTCTTTTACATCACCAGGGCATTTCATGTTGCAGTGTGGATCAGATAGTTTAGCAGCTGCTGGTGGTTCATCATTTCCACAAAAACATTCCGTTCTAAGTAAAATTGTTAATTAGATAGATAATCTTCAGTTTAACTTTGTTATAATTACGAGTATTGAACACCAGCATATGGAAATCCTGATTGAAGGCACATTTGGATACATTTCTTCGGTGAATTGTTGGTTTTAAAGTTTGTATAGTATCCTGATAGAAGTCGATACTTCTTTTCATCCTTGAAGCATCCCAGTTCCTTGTTAGCTGTAAAATTTCCTCGAGGACAGTAACTTGGTATTGATGATGAATAAAATTGACCGGACTGTATAGAACACGTAATGTTAGCGATATGTTGTTTACATGATAATGTTTTAGCTCGGCTCATAGCCGAGATAGCCTCTTTAGTTGTTATCTCACATCCAGGGTCGAAGCCAAGATGTTCAGCTTTCAGTACTGGACGAACTCCAGAAGAGTCTTTTGTCTTCACTAGTGAATTTAAATTGCTATTGATATCCTCATCATCTATTGCTGAGTTGTAATTAGGATTTTTCCCATACGAATCACTCTTTGATTGACCTCCACTGAACAGATTGCTTCCGATACCCACATTTGGTAATGGAATTCGCAATGATTTGTAGGCAAGAAATATCTGGATGAGGAGGATAACAAGTCCTAACAGAAAAAACAACTTATAGCGCCTCAACCATTTTAAAGCTAGAATTTCTGTCATCTCCGCTGTTTACTATTTTTCTATTATTCATCACAAATCAGTAACTGGTGGAATTAACAAAACATAAATTACATTTCTTCGGGATACATTCATTACAGATTCGACATGAAAATAACACTCTTCAATAATTGTATTTCTGTTTCTCAACGACGCATCCAAAGTCAACAAAGAATTACTTAATTTCCTCGTATCTGTTTTTAGTAATTAAAATACACGAAAATATTATTGCAATTTGATTATTTTATCATTTTTCCCTCAAATCCATTTTCCTTGCTTTTGCTGATATCAGCATGACAGTTCACTGGCTGTCCTCAAGAGCTATCATCAGCGTCAGGGACACATCTGCGATTTTCCGCGAGATGGCGAAAGCTACAAATTATCAAACCAATATTCCCTACAATTGAATTTCAAATAAAATTATTATGAGAATTTGTTAAATTATCCTTAACAGGTAAATTGCGATCATTGTTTTATAAATAACCAATAACCGAAGAAACCCATTAAGGTGTATGACCGTCGAATATGGTTCGTATTTGAAAAAGAATGCTTGTAAGTAACGCAGCAATTGGTGTCCAATAGACACGACTAACTAAAACACTTAAAAATAAAAATCGAATAAAAACACTTATTTAGAGAGAGAAAAGTTTTAATTTGAGTAAAAAAAAGATGTATATCGAACAAAAAATATTAAAGCGTTTCAGACAATTTCTTTGAGACAACTGCGTGAAATTGAAAATTTTATAAATACATTTTTTTAAAATTTAAGTATCCATAAAAATATTTAAGGGTAAGCTTGAGCTTATACTTGGGTCCCATTTAAGTCGATATTTTTATTAGTAGGTTGTCTATCCTCAGAGGACATACCAACGCCCATGGCATTGAGCAAATTTGAAGCTGGTCCGGAGCCACCAATTTGTGACTTATAACTGTCCATCATATTCCTTAACGTTTGTACATCAATATCAATTGGTTCAAATGCTTCAATATCATCAAAATCATCAGATTCACGTCCATTTGATGGTGTTTCAAATGTTTTACCAATTGTTGTTCGCGCTAATTCCTTGTCCATTTGATCCATATACGCTTTGAGATCAGTTTTAATAGATTGGGCTTTTGCCATTTCATCCATATTTTTCTCGAGATCTTCATCGTCTTCGTAGTCACTCATTTCGGATGTTGATTCCCAATTGTCTTCGGGTATCACAAAATCAAGAAAATTTTTAACATGAGTTTGAAAACCATCCGGATCAAATGATACATCATTTGATTTTGAATTCGATGCACTATCATCGAGTGGATTATCTTCAGTAGCACGTCGCATCGATGTTGATTTTTTCACTTTCCGTAAAGATTTTGGTGACGGAGTAGAAGATGAGTCGTCAACACCATCGTAGTCTGACTTTCTACTCAAAAATTCTGATATATTTTCCGTGAATTCCGAAGGATTGAAATTCCCATTAGCACTATATAGTTTCCTTATACCAAACTTCCGCGTTAGTAAGGCATCGAGCTCTTCCGCAGTGACATTCATCCAGTTGTCATTGTCGCTTGGAAGTAGAGTATGTTCTTCTTTTGCAAGGTGTTCTGCATTGATATCTATGTTTCGTAATAACGAAAGTATTTCCTTCCCAACACTAGGTGCCGTGTTGAATCGATCTCTATTTTCCCTGTAAAACTGTTTGGCTTCATTCAAAAGTCTTGTATAGTCATTGGAGCCTTCGATGAATTCTTTAAAGTAACCTTTCTGAATCAAACTACTGAGGTAGATTCTCCATTCTCGATCGTTTTCGACTTCGTCGCTATCTTTTGCTTGCGATGCTAATATTTCAAAACCGCATGCAATTTTCACTCCAAGAATATCCTCCTTGTACTCTTCTGTATCAGTGCGGGTGGGTAAGTTCCATCCTGTTCTACGATCAGGAACGTACTTGTTATGAGTTAACATAGCATATAGGCATCGAGTGAATGCGACTCGCGTTTTCACCCGATTCTCCGGTGGGAAATATCTCATTGCACGACATGCTTTCATGTCCAAAGTGTCGCGATCGCAAAATGCTCTACAAGCTGATGATATCAGAGAAGGTTTCTCTTTAAGAATAGCTGCTATAGCTAATGGCACTCTAACAACTTGATTATGAATGTATTTCTTCATATCACATTTGAATTCCTCCAAACGATCCTCAATACAGTGCTGTACTTCAGCTGACACTCTGTACAAAGTCGGATTTTCCCATATTCGGGATAATGATATCGGTACAGGGGGAATAGTGCCTGTAGTTGATGGTGAATTTTGAACCAAAAGTAGTTGTCCATCGAATACGAATACCTGGAAAAATCAAAAGTGACTCTTAATCGTTTTCATTTGAAATTCAAATCACGTTCTGAATCACGCTTAGGCGTTCGTTCAGTCACCTTTTTCCGTTCACAAATAAAAAATAACTTACTCGTCTCTCACATGTATCCGGATTAGCCCATTTTGGCAATGCATCAGCTGCTTCTATTAATAAAAATTCCCCATCAGAATCAACTATGCGACCGATAATTCCAGGAATTTTCTTCGTTATTTCAAAAATTAGAAATGCAATGAACCATTCATCCTGAATATTATCGCCGAAATGCGTTATCCCATACAAATGAGGTGGAAGACCTATAAATAAAAGATTTGAAAAACAACTTGTAACAAAGATTTTCTTCAAATTCCAATGGAGACAGAGAAAAATGTGATAAGGAAACTTATATTTGTCACACTAGCACACCTTTTTTCTCGTCTGTCGTCTCTTCAATTAGGACGTTGTGTTCGTTTGTTCGAATACTCAATTTAAACTCGTCCTTGTGCCATATGTAGCCACTAGTGTATTCTTCGACCACTTTGAAAATTTGTTGCAGAATATTCTGAAGATCATTCTTGATCTTTTCTGTATCTTCTATGCTACTTGTCACCTGTGGAAATAGGTAATATTCGACAAAATCTTCTTCACGTACGAACTCGAGAGGCACACCGTTTGACATTTTGATGGTTAAACAATGAGTGAAACGACTGGAATGATTGCAGCACACCGTGGAATGATACTGAAATGAAACATTCCTGTCTGCAATCAAAACTGTTCGAAAGATAAAAACTTATTGGAATTGAAAGGTTTTGAGACTGGGTAAATTCGATTTCTGGTCAACTAAACCAGTCAAATGTTTATGAAACTTTTCTTGAATATATGTTTTTCAAATAATTTAAATTTTTCCCACTGGAAAACTAAATTAAATAGTTGACTAGCTTATTTACATATGTAACTTCCAATTTTATTCATTTGCGGTTCTCAAACAGAAGCAGGGACGCAGTAATCAATTAACCGTGAAATATTCAATCGACAAAAACCATTCAAATGCAGGTCAAAACTTTTGTTCTCTAGAAATTTACCCAGAAATGTTAAAACAATTACTGAAAATTAAACCTTTTCGTGGAACTTTTCCCATTTTCAATTTCTTTATAACATAAACACAACTTGGTTCAAAAAGTTCAACAGTTTAATGTGGTTTAATACGAAGAAATTCATATGAAAAATATTGGTGTTGAATAACGTTGAATGGTTTTCTACATCAAGTAAAACGTGTGTGCAATGCTGCTCATCTCAAATTGTAGATGGCTGTAATGTTGACAATAGGAAGTCTCCTTGTTTCAACGAACGCACAATTTTTATTTACAATACATTTTATTTGAAAATGTTTATTTAATAATATCATATGAAAAATTTCGCGACATTGATTATTGTTTTTAAGAAACTAATTTACAAAAATTGTTTTACATAAAACAAATCATTAACTACATACAATTGGTGTTAACACTTGAAATCTTAAAATTAATAAATTACAAGATCAATGCGTACTTAAACTTATTTTAGTTAGTTATATTGGAAAGAAAATAAATTTATTAACTAATTAATAATGAGAATTTATTAAGATTATTTGTTATTATATTTTAAACGTAATTGGATTGGATTGCTCGTTGAATGATTGATAATAATGGATAAAATATTAAAACACATTTAACACAAATTTTTGTGCATTTTATTTTTGATTTTTGTTAGTAATATTGACTTGATTTGTTTTTAAATTTTTAATTTTTTCATTTAATATCGATTGCTTTCTCTATCGGAATACTTTCCGCTCATTTTGCTAACAGAATAGCGGTCAGAATAACCATCATACTTGTCGGCTTTGTAATTAATTTCCTGAGGAGTGTATCCGATGTTCTTTTGCCAATGCCTTGTCCAGTAGAGATCTTCGTTTCGGACTTGAGAAGGTGTCTTGGCATCACGACAAACATAGACGCAATAAACCATGCTTCCAATGAGTGTAAGGAAGCCGAATATCAGGAAAATTATACCCAGTACCCTGAAAGAAAGAATCAGTGTTTATCACTTCTTAAATGAAATAAACGTCAAGTTTTCACTTACCATACAAAAAGTGGCTCGAAAAACTGTATGACGATAACAAAACCAAGTGTAACAAGTATAAGACCTAAATTTAACAGAAGCATTAAACAGCACACACCTTTGATATTTGGACAGAACGGATTTGGTGCTGACATTGCTTCAATTTTGGCACCACGCTGTCTTTGCGATCGAGCACTCCTTCCCGTTTTAGCTGAACTTGCTACTGAATAGATACTCCGTGGTCCACCACGGGATTGTGGCCGATGGACACTGTATCGACTAGAATCGAGTTTGAATTGTAGTAAGGTTGAATTTAAGAACGAATTTTCCTTACCTCAACTCCGATGGAGCCTTGTATGCAGCACTTGTCACATAAATATCACTTCCAGTGTCACCACCATGGTCATAACTCAGAGCAGATGGTGCTCGCGGTGGTACTCTTGTGGGTGGACTGCTTATTGCTCTGGGTCCACCATTTTCCACTCCATTAGACCGTGACTTCCTTGAAGTATACTGGCCAGGTGATGTCCTTTCATTGCCTACTGTGTACTCCGATAGAGTTCGTTCGGATGGTGCGCGATGACTTTCTTCACCGTCTGTTGAATATCCTCGATTCGAGTGGACGTATGGTGGATCCGGTGTAAGCCGTCCATGTGTGGCCACGTAGTGTCCACCCTTAACTCTGTAATTTTATTGGAATCTTTCACAAATCCTTTTTAAAAAAATTATTGTTTTCACACTCACTTTTTGACTCTCCGTTCTTGCATATTTCAAAGTGTTCTTTATGCTGCAAATTTGTTTAGGTTTCAAATCTCCTTTCAGGTTATTGTCGAGATCAATTGGATGTGATCAGATGCTTCACGTTATAAATTTCATGTTTATTTCTGTAAAATAAATAAAAATGTTTGTTGAATTCACAATTTAAGGACTTATTTTCTCAATTTTCTGTTCATGATTACAAGTGGTGTAAGTGTAGTCTAGTAAATTAAAGGACAAAACGAAAAAGTAAATTGATCCAAACAAAGTATTTCCAGATCCGGCCTTGATCTCAATGGAATTCGTTCATGAACTGAGACCGTCTGGTCTATGGAATAAATCAATTTTGCGCGCATTAGTCCATCCACACCGATTCACCAATAAAGCAAGAATATAAAGAAAATATTAAAAAATGCTTAACTCAGTTCTGGTATTCCGTCGATGACAATTACCTCGACTTCTTCTCAAGACTAAGAATTCTTTCTTGCAGGTATACAATTTGTATTATTAGAACTAGAGATTCTTACCTAGTTACCTTTGCTCCTTGGGGCAAGGTATCCATGAATTACAAAATAAAACAAGGCAAAGATTTGTCGGTAGTGCTACAAAGAAACGTATTCAGTGCATTGGCCAAGAAATCGCAGACTAACGAAAAACAGATGCAATTATTCGAACGGAAATACTTTTCGTGACTTTTGTATCGTCTTAACTTGTTGCTGAGGGACAGAACCTGCACTTTTTAATTAAAATTCAACCCACTCAAGAGATTTCGTATATATGTATTCACAAAACCCATGGTTTCGAAATCAGAAGAAGACACTTAATAGTAGATCCTTTTGATTCTCATATTTTGATGAAAAATAAATGTAGGAGCATTTGTTTCGACAGATGATTCATAGATGGCGTTGAATGAAGAAGAGGCAGTTTTTGAGCAGAGAAGTTGTAGGAGTATTTGATTTTTAATCGGAGGGAGGCCTCAAAGTCGCCAGGGAATTAATTTCTCGCGTGGTGCATGTTTTCGTTAAAAAGCACAAAATGCCACATTGTATATTTAAATAGGAAATGGACAAAAACGAGCCTTTGTATGTACAATATTTAATAATTCATAAACTTCAAAAAGAAATGCCATATCAAAATACCTTTGAAGTGTTGTGCTAATTTTCAACATTTCCCTATATCCACCTATATCCCAATAACATGAACATGAACATTGTATCATGTTTTTATGTCATAGCCGTCATTTGTATTCATAGAATAAATTTCGAATAACGCGCTTAGCATTGAAGTTCCTGTGAATAGATGTTGGTTGTATATCTGAAGGTATTGTCATGTGTTATCATCATATAACACACCTTTCATATTATGCAGGTGAAGAGTTTTATTCAATCAATGACATTACCATGAATTGTTGTCATATTTTGCCCTTCAAATGTAAAATGTGTATTTAGGGATATTAGCCCAGAAATTGTACTCAAAAAGACCACAAGATTTCTGTCAATTAAAAGATCAGTGAAACCAAAATTCTACTTCAAATTTATTTTAAACTTGTAACAACTCTATAAAAGCACGTAACAGGGATTAAATTAAGGCTTTCGTTAATTGTTTCCGGACACATTTTACAAAATGTCCTACTTCATTGTTTCATTGGTCACAAGAGAATGGTTAAAAATGAGCGGAAAAATATTTTTTGAAAACCCTAATACCTCAAACCCCTGAAAATATATTCCCAATCCACAGAGTGGCCCTTTTGTAATGCTTTATCCTGTGGAATAAATTACAAGGAAATATGTATAAGGAGCATGCAACCTGTTGGTGGTACAACCCACGATGACATTAACCAAATAACATGGCTGGGGTTAGGTGGCACTAATTGATTTACAAGGGGTTGAAGTCCTGAAAGAAGTTTCATTCAAAGCAGATTCAAGGATAATGATGAATCAAGATATTTCGATGACTCTCAATCAACGCGTCGAATTGTTTGTCTTGTCATTTGCACCGTAAACTTGGTGTCTGGGACATTTTTAAAGAGAATTTTTATGATCCTTTCAACGGAAATAAATCAAAAAATCCACAACTGCTAAAAACTTTTCACTAAATCATCGAATAAACTGTCTCGCCATGTTTTAAGTGAATGAATTTTATCTTGAAAGTTCAATGCCATTCGGGCGTGATACAATAAACACAAAATCCTAAATTTGATTTTTCGGGTAAGGGTTCTGTAAATTTAAAGGAACCTTTTGTCATGTACGCGCATGAAAATTTTGTACATCATTTTCCCTTCAATTGACTTCATATTGAACGAGAAGTTTCCTTTGTAATCAAAAGGGACAACTGGAAAATGAGATTTTCCCTTGAATTGTTCAGGTTGCAGGTTAATTTTAGGAATACTTCTTTTGAAGATGGAAACAAATATTGGTGCAGCATTTTGTAACTTTGTAGTATAACACAAAATGGCGTCACTTTGACTGACGTGAATTACCTAATATTGGATGTTAACATGATTTAATCAGTTTTGCATTTCATAATTCCTGCCTCCCACGACAGTTTCTTGTGTAATTTGAAATTTTAATTACAAAGACGTTGCCAGTATTGGCTCGAATTTGATGCAAAATTTGACCAATACCCAGCTTGATAACAAGAGTATACCTAAGTTATACGTGGGTTTTCCGTCTCATTTTCCGTGTTTTATCGTGATGAATTCAAATTTGCTAGCAACACAAAACAAGGAACAAGCCAACAATGAACTAACTTTCTTTTAAATCCATTATTCAACGCCACCTTCACGATGGATATGATGCTTCATTAGCAAACAATAACAGTGTTATCTTGTGGCATCTCGTTTCTTTATTTCAACTTTGTTTTCCACAAACTTTAATGTTGATCTACTTTGTGGACTTTTCATTTTTCAATCTCCTGTTGTGTTGCATCTATCATATTATACATTAAACACGCTCAAATCTTGGCTATTTTGGGAGTTTAGAATTTTATCTACAGATTGATTGACATACTGTTTTGCATTTCATCTCAGACATTTGCTATAAAATTTCCATAAAAAAGGATATTGAGTTAGTTATGACATATTTTCATTAAGGAAGATGTTATCATTATCCCATCGTAAAATGTTTCCTGACATGTTAACTTTGTGCAAGGATTTCGTTTTATCGATGATCAAACATCAAAATTTAGATGAAAAACTTTGTGTAGAACGGAAAAATATATGAAACATAAGTTTAAAAGGAGATTTTCCGTTTTATTTTATAGCTAAAACACATTTTCAACAATAAATCAACTATCGATTCGATGGAAAAATGTGTAGAGAAATGTTAAATAAAAATTTATAAAAAGATATAAATCGAATATCGATCTATATTGCATGAAATCGTATCATAACTTTTACTACACACTTGTTGATAAGCGTTAAAGGCATTGATTCGAAAAATATTATTCAACGTTCGAGAAAAAGGACTCTTTCAGTCGAGTTTTATTGTCAAATAATTTTAAAAATTGTTTTTAAACTTAACGACTACTAAATGTCTTCCATTTCGAGTTTAAAAGTGCCACAAGGTATGCAGTACGTATCAAAACAAATCTTTAAAAAACAGCGTTTCATTTCACTTTATTAAAGATGTTAAGGCACACGTTAAATGAAGCACCAATAAAGCTAGGTAATTGTTTTATTGTTTATGTATTTCGGGATAAAACACCATCAAAATGGTTAAATTTACATTATTCCATCAATTTTGATTATTGATCTGCCGAGAAGTATGCAAACAGGATGCGCTGTCAATACTACACACAAGTTCCACTCTACAGAATGTTACAATAAGAACGCAAGATTTAAATTTTATTTTAGATTAAATATATTTATCCAGGGCTTAAAACAGAAACATTAAATAATTCTTAATACTTGAGAATTTTGTAAACAGTAAGAAATTGTTTAATATTCCTTAAGACCTTGATGCTATACTAATGAATCCATGAGTTAAGATGATTTCGAGCACAAAGTCGACATTATTTCAACGTTTAGCAACAAGAACCGCTTTGGTGTATTATACATCTTCCATTATTTCAAGGCGAGTGGCCTTCAAAATCATAACAACTCAAATGTCTCGCAATAAAAATGCAAAATTGAGACACAAAACACCCTGTAAACCCTTAATAGAATTCACAGAGTACACAAAATGTTACAAAAATATACGAATAAAACTGGTGCATTCGCGTTTGTACATGTGTACTGTGTAATAAAAAACAATAAAACCGATTGGATTTACATGATTACCCTATCTTTAATGATAATATAATCGATGGAATGGATTACTGGCAGTACAATTCCCGTATATCGCGCAATTTAATCTCATATTTAACGCATTTAAGTGAAAATAATATTTCAAAAGGATCATGAAATTGAAATTACTTGAAAAACAAAACATAATTGTTTCATAAAATTCAAATTATTGTCACTGTGAGCTTTTGTTTTTATTCCTTTTGATGTGCAATGAGTATTAAAGACAATTACAGTACTTACAGTCTTCTGTTTTTTTCATATTCATAAGAGGTTACATCAGTTAATTCAATTTCATTTTCAAGTTATTGTAATTTCACAAAATTAAATTTAGTTTTTATGATTTTATTAAGGATTTTTCGTTTTGGAGATGATGGAAAATGGATGGAAAAATGTTTTTACGACGATTTCTTGAAGTTCTAGTTAACATCATGATAGAGAATATAAAGGAATCATTTAAGCCTGATTTTCACTTCCAGAATGGTCAGTGGTCGACTCAAATTGCTCCATGCAGTGCAAGACACGTTCTGATGTCCGGTCTTGTTTAATGCGACTGAATTGCGCCGCAAATCTCAGGAAGATGCTGTTCTGGATCATTCACAAGCCTAGATGGAGTCAACTAACGTTCTCTAATTGAATTTGTAACGTTATATAATTTATTATTTTAATGGGATATTTTCTGGAATTTCGTGTTAATAACTTCAAGAAGAAACCACTTAACACTGTCTGAGTTATGAGAAATACTAGTTCTTATAGCCACAATAAACTAAAACGACATCCGCATAGTTTCAAGAGAGAAACATCTTCACGTCTATGGGTTTGATGTCAACTAGATGTAAGAACCAGGCACCGATGTGTTAAACACATTTTGGAATTTTTATAGCTACAGAATTCATCTTGCACCTGGTCGGAATTTACAGGAAAACCAGAATGTTCATGTAGCCATGAATGGGAACTTTCTTAATCTATTTTGAAATGTTTGATTTGATAATTACTAACTTTAATCACTAGTTTATTGAAATATCTCATTAAAACTTTTGAACTTATTAAGTTTCAAATTGTTCAAAATCAAAATGGCAGTTGTGTCTAGTGTCTGAATAATAACAAAATAGATTCTTTATAAGATACAAAAAGACTGATAAGAAGTTGGTGAAAGGGTTTAAACCTTTTGAAAAGCGAAAAAAGGGAAATTTTCTTTGACAGCTAATAAGCAGTCTTTTGTAATCGAAGTAAAAGCATGAATCGCCATCTTCTTGTAAGTGAGTTCATTTACAAGAAAATAACCTAGTTAAAGATATCTATAACACATAATGTCTATTGTACTTCAATCAATCGATTAATTCAACACAATTTGGTGCAGTGAAGAAATCAGGACCAAGACTCTTCTGGCTTTTACCCTCGATCCCTCGATTCGTATCACTTGTTCGATATCGACAATTTGATAATTTTGACTTTGCAAATTCACTGAACTTTATTTCGTAATGACTTTTCATTGAATCTGGAGTTATTGTAGAGTGGACGTCATGGTGGTTTGAATCAGTTAGACACTTTACTGATATTCCTGTGAAATTGAAAGCTTCCATTTGCTGGACAATTGGATTTTGAAATGAGAAAAATTTATCAATTCGTTCAATCTTTATCAATCCCGTGTTATCGATTAATTACTTGAGATATTCAACTGTGTTTGCGCTAATGAGATATCATTAGTTAAGAGTTAGAGTTAGTAGGTATAATGGAATTGTTTTGGAAATGGAAAAATTTTTAAGTTTCTGGTTTCACTTTTCAAAGTCACAGCAGTTCATAGGATGTATCCTTGGATTCAAGAGTTTATTTATTCATTGAATTTATGCACCAGATGCGGTACGAAATGATCGATAAAAGCTCAGAAACGATGAATTTCGGAAGCTGTCAAACGCTGTTAGTTTTCACACAGTACACCTCCAGCTAACAAGTTAATAAAATTAATGATGTTAGCAAAGTTAAGGAACTAAAAGGCAAACTACTTTTAAAACTCAGCTATGTTGAAAAAAATTCACTTTGTAGGAAGACAAATTTCTCATAATGAACTGAAACTGCCAACTTCAGGTTTGTTCGACAGGAAAATTGTGTTAATGAATTTTTAAAAGCAAACTCTTCTGATAAATTCAATTAAACTTCTTTTCACATAACATCCACAATATCTCGTTGTCAGGCATTGAGAATTTTCACCATCAAGAGTTTGTTGAAGCAATAGAAGTCAATAGAAATTACGTATTTTTGGTTTTAAACTTTCTGAACGCTAACATTCTGTAAATAATTTCAGAAGTAATAGTATGAAAGATGACTCATGTTATCACATGAAATCAATAAACAGTTTTCTCTAGTTCCTGTGTTTGATCAGTGCAAACTGTTATTTGTCACGAAGACCTGGTCGACTTGTTGTAGAAGACTGCAAATTATCCGTAGATGAATCTCATAGTTCAAACGATGTGCAGACAATGCAAACACAAAGTCACTTCAGGTATGACAACTTTCCAGATAAAATGATTCTATTCGTTGGGTTATTATAAGTCTGTTTCTTGTTTTGTGGTTATCTCAAATTGTTTTGTAGATTTTTGTAACGATTGCAACGAGCTGCAACCAAGTGAAAAGAACAACGAACTGTTTGTGATTCTCTGAACTCATTACATTGTATAAAAGTTTACGTACAGTACAATCTGGTGTCATGAGTCACAAGTGTTTTTCGACAAAATGACAAAGATTTAGTGGCATTGGCGTTAAACAATCTTACTCAAAGTTCAAGTACTTGTAGTTTAAAAATAAAACATTTAATTATATTTTCTCAAATTCAAAGAAATTCAAAATTGCATTAAGATTAATTGATTAAAAAATTTTTTGAAAAACTTTTAAGCATAAAGCACAACAAGCTTTATTTCATTTTCAAATATAATTAAAACTGACTTTCATTAAACGATTAACAAGTCTGATATGGATACGGAATGCAAGGTTGGTTTGCTATTAAACGTTGTGCGTAGGCCAGAGCTATCGACATAAATTCAACTTGATTTAACTTCAACGAAATGGCGTCAACTCGAATGAAACTCCATCAAAATGGCGTTAAATAAATTACATCAATTTTAAACCCTTTCTGCAAGGAGGTTTTAAGTTAATTTTTTATATAACATGAATTGTGGCTATTGTTAATAACGGATACAAACTTGAATCGCTCTTATTTACCAACAGATGGCCTTGTTTCAATCAAGATGAAAGCTGAAGTCGATGAATTGAAGTTTTGTTGAGTTTTATTTACAATCGAATAAACAAACATTCATGAAACATGATGTTGTAACTCTGTTTTTATTTTCAAAATAAAAAGTATGGATATGTGAATATCTACTTGTTAGTTTTTTCTACGTAACAGACAAATGTGTATTGCATAAAGGCTTTCAAGTCTTTGGTAAATAATTTTTATTTGCAAATAAATTTTTCGCATTGATCGATGTCAAACATGGAACATTTTCTATGCGATGGTGTTTTTTTTTGTAATTTATTTTTTATGTAGGCTTCACAGGTTGTTTTGTGTAGGTTTCACATTTGCACCTGTTCGCTTTGTTCGCTATTGATTCAATTGCAAAGTGAAATATTTATTAATGAAATTCAAACGTTGAATGAGCATTGAGGGTTTGGTATCAAGGTCGGTTTAAACTGAAGGTTCCTCCTTCAGTTAAATTCATGAAAAAGCAGCGCCGCAAGCAGCTACAAAACATGTATAGCGAATATCCTTTCAGAACCATCAGTTATTTATTACGAACTAAACAAAAGCTACTTGATATCTCAAGTTGTAGCTATATACTGTAGATGGTATGGAAATATCCTTTGCAGGGAAAACATAAAAATACACCAAACAATACCTCGTCTGCGTATAATTTCTCTAAAATACACAAGTATAAAACTGGAATAAAGTCATTTCTACGAAATAGCGAAAAAACAATAGACTCTGAAATATACGAGTTATTTATGGAATAGGAGTTAACAGTGCTATCAGGATGTAATTGATACAGAAGCACTCGTTCCCATGTGAAAGTTACAGTTGTATAGTTATTGAAGTGTGATCTAAATCATTTGCTTTATATAAGGAAGATTCTGTTCCCAATTAATTCACCGAATTTAATCGTAGCCTCCGGGATGACTCAAGAGATGAGGGATGTGGCACGAGATTATATGAAAGATCATACAGACTTCGGAATTGTCAAAATTCTTTAAATGTTCATGTAAACGTAACTTCTGAGAAGTAGTTCCACGTGGATCGTAGCTCGTACAAGTTTTTGGGAGTTTTGCAGGAATGGATGAGGTACAAAGTATAACCTGCGGGTACCTAGTTGAACAAAAATAGAAAAGTAGAGAATTTTGTCTGTAACTTGTACGAAAGATAATAATCGTAACAAATGTGTTTTGTTTATTTTTGTACTTGTTTTCCCATTTCAAAGCTAAAGTGCTTTCTATGGAAATTCACTGAAGTTCCACTAGA